>JAMZEH010000037.1:12302500-12937500 GCA_024699665.1 Ostrea denselamellosa | reverse complement strand
TAATAATAATAATAATAAAAAAAAAACCCCCAAAAAAACCAAAAAAAAAACTATGTTCATGAAAATAATGTAAAGGCGTTTGAAAACAGCTACATTTCTTTTTATAATGTTACTAACACTACTCACTTTAAAATTGGAAATGACAATCGAATTCATTTAGATTCTTTTTTAAATGCAGAAATACGCTAAGTTGTTCCGTTTGACAATTATTTGTTGGCAGCCACCTGTTTATCTGATATATACTATGTGTTATCTGGAGGTCACTGATTACTGTTTTCTTCTTTTTCTGGCGGTCGTTACATTGTAGTTAAACAATACATAGCATATTGTCTAATTAATTTTCTTTGTTGTTTACGTCAAATTAAAGTTGTTTCTCTCTGTTACAGTTGAAAATTGAAGAAGCTTCAATGAAATGTATAATCGGGTGATAGAAAGCTCGGTAAACGTTTTTCACATGGGTTTGTTCGCCCGTGTTACTTTAAAATTTACAATTCTGTCATAATTCTATAGAATTGCTTGTTACATTGATGCCATGGTATCCACTATTTTCAGAAGTACATGTTTTTGTTTTGTATTTAAAAGGTTTCACTGTGAGGGACTTCATATTAAAATCAGAAAAGCTACGTTGTTCCACGACAGCGATTAAAATCCCTCAATCACCAAAAAAATGTATCCTAGATGACACCTCTCCCAAACAAACAAAACACAAAATACAACAAAATACCCTAGTTGTGAAACTACTGAGAATATCATCATAAAAAGGGAAATAGATTTGAGAAGGGAGGAAGAGATTTGGTTAGCTGTTGGTCGCGGCGTACGCACACACAGGTTTGTAATCGTCGAATAATATTTCCATTTGTTTTTAACATATTTTATTGATCAAATCTAAAGGGTTTGGAACAAGTTCTAATAACTTACTAGTCGGTCTCCAAAATTATCATAAATACAGAATGTCATGCAAGATAACAAATAACAAGTAAAAATGTACAATGATTAATTGAATCTACAACTTTCATATATAAATTTGTGAATAGCTGAAAAATTATTTATATCTGTTTCCAAAGACAAATATATATTATCACACGATAGCAGATCTGGATCAATATTATCCAAATCAAGCATAAAAAGGCGATTAAATACATCATTTCTAGCTTTAGAGCATTTTTTAGACGTAGAAAAGAAATGATATACATCTTCGTTATGTCCACATGAAGAAAAAGGAGAATTTGTAATACATGTATTACCATTGTAACTGGCGATCAGTATAAAGAGTGAGTATATATATATATATATATATATATATATATATATATATATGTGTGTGTGTGTGTGTGTGTGTGTGTGTTGTCAATTATACTTATTCGCTGCCGAAGTCTCTCTCTCTCTCTGTGTTGTCCACTGTACTAACTCGTGCGATAGTGTTTGTGTCTAGCAGCAGGCACCCGAAAAAAAAAGCTATTTGAAGAAACAACCCAAACCTATGATACAACATTTGATTTGTTCATTTTCTATGTTTGCAGGCAATAGAAATTCTATAACGGCACTGAAGGAAAGTGGTACGCTTTGAAAGTTTTACATTCTTGTAAATATACCCAGCCCAAAAGATGCATTATTCATGTATGGGTCAAAATCCTCATCAAAACAATGCAACTCCAAAATGACACATGTATTACTTTACAATGTTCAGAAGAATGAATAAGTGTATTATTCTAGCATGAAATCAATTCATTAAATAAGTGTTTTAATCAATAAAATGTATGTTGTGACTCTTTGATGAGCAGCAAATTACTCCCACAAGAGCCTCGGTTAACGTCCCTGTGCTCCTACATCCGGAGACCATTTTTCAAAGAGGTCGTTCCAACTGAATTTTGATGGGAAGGACTTCTAAGTAAAATCTACACATATTTTAATCTATTGGTACTTCAATATTTCATTGCCGTTAAATATCCAACCGTAGGAATCCAATTTAATACCCACTGGGAATGCTTACATCGCATTCGAATCGGTGCACAGAATTCCCAATGATTTGACAATCTTTACCCAGAGTTATCTTTCCTTACATTCAGTCACATATGCCTCCGTTAACGTTTCAAAATTAGCAATGATACCCTACGTGTAAATCCACTTTTTCGTGGTTAATAAAAATGTAACTAATAACTAGCTTATGAAATATCCAGAGAATGTAGGGTTAGCAACTTATTGTATTTTATTTTATTTCCCATTACCAAGCATACCGAAATCGAACAAAATTCGCGTTTCAACACAATTCAATGCTTATTGTGTCACAAAAAGACTTGACATCTGCTTAACATTGATCTATTTACGTATATGTTTGTAACTGAAGTCGAAATCATATTTTATTTAAGCATTTTTACCGTGTTACAAGAATCTTGAAAACCCTTCGAGACGAACGATAACTCTGAGTAAAGATTGATGATTTGACGGAAGACATTTTTTTTTCGGATCGTTATACCAGAAAACAAAATACTGCTTATAGTTTGAAAAGCATTTTTTTAAAAAAATTCTAGATTATATATTAAATCTGGCACGCATTCAAGAAATTCTTTATTATCGCTACTTTCATGAAAATGTCCTTGCCTCTGTCGAGTTCCATTTTTGAATTGTAACTTGTTTTTCATTCCATTCTGTAATGTTATTTTTTCGGCTTGACATTTCACAAAATGAAAATACTCTTTATAATGTTGAATAAAAAATATCGGTTTTTTTAAACATATACTTTTGCAAGCATTAGTTTTGTTTTTTGTAAAAAATCAAATCGTTATCTTTATTGCTACTTTCCTGAAAATCACATTCTGCAATGTTGATTTAACTGCCTTCACCTTTCATTCATGTTCGAAATAACAATGATCGATGCTTATGATTTATGTCACATGTGTGATTTGTGTTAGATTTAGTTGGATTGATTGGTTGTTTGTTGTTTTCCGCCAAACTCAACAATTTTTCAGTTATCTGGTGGCGTCCAGTTTTTGAAAGCGGAGGAGAGAACCCAGATACAATGTACCTGGGAAGAGACCACCGACCTTCCGAAAGTAAACTGGCAAACTTTCTCACATATATCGGCGCGAGCGAGAATCGAACCCGCGCCGACTAGAAGTGAGAGGCCTTGAGCGCAATCATCTAACCACTCGACCACGGAGGCCCCTAAATATAGTTGGAAAAGACGAAATAATAGTTAATGATCTTCACATAGGAGTGGAATAAATCGGAAGTTTCACGAAGCAATCTATTTCTAGGGGAGTGGTTTTCAGCGGCTGTGAGAATATTTATGTAACGACTATATCTCCTCGTCAAAGAAATATAAATAGTTCTGCCGCTTTTAGAATTTCAACAATCAAAATTATTCTCAATCACTAATTAGCCTGGTATTTATTATCCAATATGTTTCTCTGTCTGGAGTTTAATAAATGAGCAAATCAGACAATATGTACAAAATAGAAAACCAACAATCTAACTTCCTAACTAACAACTAAGCAACAAAGACAGGTTGTCTCTATTCGGGCCACTAATTCTGTCACAACACCTATCCCCTGAAAAAGTCAATACTATGGTCTCGGTTGACCACCAGGAATGCTAACCGCTGAGGTAAGACAAAGAAATAATAAGACGAGTTCTATTCGGGCCGCCGAATTCACTCTGTGATCTGCCTTTAGTACAAAAGATGTACTTCTAGAACTTCTATTGAAAAGAGAGTGACTGAGACTGAATCAAATCGCTCAGATGCTGCTTTATTTACATTTGGAATAGTCTATGTTAGCTTACAAAATGGGTGTTAGGTCATTCCATTATATGAAATTATCTACACGTATGACTAAATGTGACAAAATCATCACATTACCCACGCCTCCGGATGAATTCGTCTCGAATGACAAAAAAACCCCAAACTTTCATTTATTTATACATTTATTTTGGCTGGAATCCTGTTACTACGGCAATAGAAATGTCTATCACAAAAGTCAATACACGTGCTTAGGAAGTTTAGTATCCTCATTAAAAACTTCAAAAAGGAAGTTTGACATTTTCTTGTATTGAACAACTATGACATTTTCTTCTATTTACCATGATGATCTGAAACCAAACAGTAAAGCATAGGCTACAACGCAACAGTGATTACGTACACCCATTTAGTTCTGAACAAACCCCAAAGTGTGACTTAAAATCAGTCCATGAAATGCTACCATCGAATGTTGATGGTTATATAAATTGACGTTTGTGGTCAACAAATTCGTTATTTCTACCTGGCGTGGACAGTGCATATTGATGGTGATTTGGTCGCCCCATGTTCCACTTTGAATAACATTATCACCTCATTTTACCATGCTTCCTTGTAAAAAAAATCTGTCAAATGGATAGCCCCTCAAAATTGGCTTGCCATTGGAATCTGACCTGTCAATTTATGGCCCGCCAATTGTGAAAACGTATGAGGTCTTACAGAATTAGTGCCGGTCATAGGCTTTCAATTGGAATACTAGTGTCATGGCACATTGGGACTTGAATGCCGTTCATAATTTATCTCCATTTCTAACTGTTCAATTTCTTGCTCCATGTAGGAAATTTCAAAAGTCACACCGTCAATGTAGCTAGTCATTGTCACAAACTTTATTAAACATAAACACGCAAAAACGGCCTCCGCTGCCACCAAAATTAATGTAACGACTATATCCCGTCGTCAAACAAAAGTATTTTCAATTACTAATTAGACTTATATTCATTATTCATAAAGTTTCCCTGTCTGGAGTTTAATCAATGAGTAAATCAGGCAATATGCACAAAATAGAAGACGAACTATCTAGCTTCCAATAGCTAACTAACAGGAAAGCAACAGAGACAGGTTGGCTCTATTCAGACCATTATCTCTGTCATGACACCTACTCCCTGACCAAGTCAGAACTATGGTCTTGGTTGACCACTAGGAATGCTAACCTCTGAGATAAGACAAGGAAATAAACAACCGGGCTCTATTCGGCCGCTGCATTATTCTCTGGTTTGTCTTCAGTACAAAAGATGTCTACTATAACTTCTACTGAAGAATGAGTAACCGAAATGCTTAGATGCCGCTTTATATACACTTAGAAGAGTCTATGTTAGCTTACAAAAGGGTTGTTGGGTCATTTAATGAAGTTATCTAAAGGTTTCGTTCAATGGGAACAATTTTTGCATTTGACAATTGATACGTAGAGTTTTTGCGGTAAAAAATAAATTAATAAAATGAAATGTAATGAAAATAAAACACACACACACACACACACACACACACACACACACACACACACACACACACACACACACACACACATATATATATATATATATATATATATATATATATGCATGACAATACAAAATAGACGTGTTGCTGCTGAACCCCTGCGGCAGATATTCAAAGATTACAATGATCAACTTTATGGTCAATCTGATAGAAGTTTTTCCCTTATGTCCACAACACCGTTTAGGTTTTGGCTCCCATTTCCCTTCACTCAATGCGCTCCTCTACCAAAACATGCATGAATATCAATTATGTGACCCATAAACCACGTGTTATATCCAATTTTAACCTAGTAGATAGGTTACCAGTAAAATAAAGGATTGCAAGGGCATAACCTATTTCGATCACCGAAAAGAAATGAAATAGGTTATACTTTCCATGCTGTGAACCAAAAACCAAAATTATCTCTAACACACACACACACACACACACACACACACACATATATATATATATATATATACAAAAAAAATATCACCGACACACATGTAAGTACCACCCACTTCAACATAAAGCTAATACCCAAGGAATATTTCATGAGGTCCACAACAATTTTCACGTAATTAAACCCTTCAGCTCTACGTCTGTTAAATGTCATTCTAATGAGACCTGCAAAAACCGACGCCCCGTGTCACTGCTACTGTGGCACGATAAAGATCCCGCCCTGTTTAAAGGCTGTAAGTGCCGAGTGTAGACCTAAATTTTGCAGCCCTTCACCGGCAATGGTGCTGTCTCCATATGAGTGAGAAATTCTCGAGCGGGAAGTTAAACAATTTACAACCAATCAATATTCATAAATTATAGTATATTCAGGTAAGTAGATATCCATAAATACCAAAAAATGAAAAGTACAATACGGAACGGTACCTTGAAATCGATCAATATCATGTGTTTTCCATGTAAGGAAAGGGTGCTTTTTATTAAAAGTATGGGAAGTACCTACTGTAAATCATTTTGTACTCATTAGGCACACTCAATATTCTGTACGTCAGTCAGAGTACTTAAGAGAGGAGATATATTTAGGTATTCAAATTGTTAAAAATGCACTCAATTCGAATCTCAATAACATTCATTCGTTATATATTAAATCGTAATTAAAACGCGAAAACTTGATGAAGGTAAACAATGAGTCATTATTTAGACAAACAATTCCATAACAAGACGACCATGTGCCACATCGTTCACCTGAGTCACCTTGTCTCACATCATAGATTTTCACTATATATTCGCATGTAAAACTTTGATCCCCCTATTGTGGCCCCATCTTACACCTGGGGCCATGATTTTAACAAACGTGAATCTGCATTATGTCAGAAAGCTGTTATGAAAATTTGAACTTTTCCAGCTTTGTTCTTCTTGAGAAGATTTTTAAAGATTTTTTCCTATAGTTTCGCATATAAAACTTGGATCCCCTATTGTGGCCCTACCCTACCCATGGGGTCCATGATTTAAACAAACAAACAAACAAAAATTAATCTGCACTATGTAAGGAAGCCTCAATGTAAAGTAAAACTTTTCTGGCCAAGTGGTTCTTGAGAACCCTTCACCTAAGGATGATTTATATCAAGTTTGACTGAAACTGGCCATGTGGTTCTGGAAAAGATTTTAAAAGAGTTTTCCCTGTATTTTCACATATAAAACTTTGATACCCTATTGTATCCCCTCCTACCCCTGAGGACCATGATGTTCACAAATTTGAATCTGCACTATATAAGAAAGCTTCAAGGTAATATTGAACTCTACTGGCCCAGTGGTTCTTGAGAAGAATGTTTTTAGATGAACCCACCCTATTTTTGCATTTTTGTGATTAACTCCCCTTTGAAGAGTGCATGATCCTTTATTTGAACAAACTTAAATGTCCTTTAACCAAGGATGATTTATACTAAGTTTGATTGAAATTGGCTCTGTGGTTCTGGAGAAGAAGATTTTAAAAGAGATTTTCCTATATTAAATTATATTCACATATAAAACTTTGATCCCTTATTGTATTGGGGGGGGGGGGGGAAGCATGATTTTAAGAAACTTAAATCTGCACTATGTAAGAAAACCTCCATGTAACTTTGAATTTTTCTGGCCCAGTGGTTCTTGAGAAAAAGATTTTTAAACGACTCCACCCTATTTTTGCATTTTTGTGATTATCTCCCCTTTGAAGGGGTATGGCCCTTAATTTGAAAATCTTGAATCCCCCTTACTTAAGAATGATTTGTGCCAAGTTTGATTGACGTTGGCCTGCTGGTTTTCAAAATTTGTCAGGATTCCTCCCCCCCCATATTTTGCTATTATCTCCCTTTGGAGAAGAGCGTTGTCCTTATTTGAACAAACTTGAATCCCATTCACCCATGGATGCTTTTTGCCAAGTTTAATTGAAATTGGCCCAGTGGTTCTGGAAAAGGTGAAAATGTGAAAAGTTTACGCTGGCGACGACAACAACACCGACGACAGTCTAACCCATGACCATGTAAATTCAAAATCAATAGGGTTCATCTACTTCTTATGATACATCAGCGTACTAAGTTTGATTTATGTCAAAAAGAGGATTCTCAGGATATTGAAAGGACAGTATCTTCCTATGTCCAGAGTGGATTGACCTTTGATTTTTGACCATGTGATCGAAAAATAAATGGGGGTCATTTACACCTATAGGTGCTTTTGTCAAGCATAGGGATCTCAAGATGTTGAGCGGACAAGACTTGGTCTACAGAGAGACCACACCGACCGACAGTGCAAAACAATACATCCCCTATTTTTCAAAGGTGAGGAAATAAAAAGGTAAAAGAAACGACGATAAATATCACATAGAAAAACAGGCAGAAATAGCAGAAACAACATCAGGTAAAGGGTGCCTCAGGTTTTCACACATCAGAAAACAATTATGTGGGACGTTTTTCCGTGGAAGCTCAGAGATCAGAATGGAAAATGTTGCATAAGTACGACGATCAATTTAAGAGATGAAAAGAACACTTTGTTTTGCAACTCAGTAGAAAAGACCCCGAAAACCCCACATAAATAGAAATTACCTGAAATGACCCCCCCCCCCCCATTTTATCGTGATTATCTACTAAATCCCTTATGATCGAAGACCTGTTTTAACTACATATACCTGTATCGGTTAAGTGAAGAGTAGATGATCGATTGTATTAAGTTCTGTCAATTTCTGGTTTGGCATTACTCGTATATTGATAACAAATAATGATGGTAATGTGAACATATATGTAGTGGAAATTATGAGAGTTATCATTCTTTCAATGAAAGAAAAATAACAGAGAGTGCAAATATTTCCTTAGTATAACTTTTTAAATTGTGTACATTAGCTTCCAAGACTGATATCAATACTGGATTAGTATATAGAAGGTTCTGTACCTAAGCATGGTGAAAATCGTTCGTTAAAATGTATATTGAAACATATTTTATATTATTTTACTTGTATTATTATACTTATTTCACTTCAAAATGTTTTATTCCCATGGGATCCGGGTTAGCGTAGGCCCTCGATACCCCTTGCTTGTCGTAAAAGGCGACTAAATGGGGCGGTCCTTCGTATAAGGTCGCAGAAACCAAGGCCCCGTGTCAGAGCAAGTGTAGTACGATAAGGATCCCTCCCTGCTGAAAGGCCGTAAGCGCCGAACATAGACCCTAATTTTGCAACCTTTCACTGGCAATGGTGACATCTCCATATGAGTGAAAAATCTCAAGTGGGACGTTAAACAATATACATCCAACCAGCCGAAATGCTCCACAGACAAATTATGTACAGGACTCCGAATGGCAGGAGTATAACTTTTGCAGAAAAGTGCACGGATGGAATTCTTTTGTACAACTTTACTTGTAAAATACACAAGAAATATGTTTGCATTTTTTTTTTTATAGATTCTTTATTCTAATTATGTACAATAAAGGAACAGACAACATAATTGATTCCAATGACAAATTTGAATGAGAATATACCTACATGTGTAACGATAAGTGGTATCTATAAACACAGAAGGAAAAAACCCTGACAAACAACGAAACGAAACGCAACGAAACAAAATGAAAATGAAGGAAGGACACGAAACGAAATTAAACGAGAAGAAACTTTTGTTTTAAAGATAAGCCATGAAGCCAATCTCATATACATGTAGAAACAGTGGAATACAATGCTTCTCAACTGGAACGTCGTCTTTCATTTCGTTGAGAGCAAGTCTTGTTCCAATAAAAAGTAGGAAAAATATATGGTAACGAATCTTTCAATTTCATCTTGATAGTAGTATACAACATAGTATTTACTAAGTTTCATATCAAATTCTAAGATTCCCATGAATATACAAAATGTAAGCAAGGGGACTACACTCTGTCCACACAATATATGTAAACCACCTCTTGTAGTACACATGCGTTCAAGGAACTTTGTTAAAAGTATAGTCCTCTGGAATCTATAATATCAATAATAATTATGGTTGGTTGTATATTGTTTAACGTCCCTCTCGAGAATTTTTCACTCATATGGAGACGTCTAATAATAATAATAATTATCATCTATCTTTATTTTTAAAGTTGGATATACAAGCAACACTGAACATTAGCTATATACTAACTATTTACCTATTTGAACGGATGTTGGCTCTAGCGGTCATTTTGTGGAAGAATACCAGAATATCCTAAAGAAATCCACGTGTCCGCGCGGGCAACCACAACACTTCCGATCACGAGTTTTAACTCGACAGCAGTTTAAAGCGAGTATGTTAAACATGGCTCACTACATCTTGAAAAAATTTCTCAAATAAGCACGAAATGAATTAATTATGGATGAGATGATTGATGGTGATGGGAATATGCAATTTTGGATAAAAACATGGTCTCAAAAATTTATTTCAATTAATATGAACAAAAGCAAATTTAAACTTGGGATCTGCGGGTCACTAATCTTACACTTTATCCACTGAGTATGATGCTTGATTGATTATTTGTTTGTTTTACGTCCCGTCGAGAAGTTTACGCTCATATTGAAACGTCACCAGCTGTAGGTGAAATACCACAAATTTAGACCTATGTTTAGCGCTCAGGGTCGTAGAAGTGAGTGTTCTTTAACGTGCCAACTATTGCCGCGACACGGGATATCTATTTCTAAGGTGATACCCGAGTGATTCTCACTTCTAAATGCCGAGCGTTTGGCGAAGGAGCAATCACTACCTATGTTTACGTCTTAGGTTTGACGGGGTTATGGCACGAGCGAGGGTCGAACTCACGACCTTCCGGTTACGAAGCGAACGCTCTAACCAATGATCTATCGCGATAGGTCCTGACAAAGGAATCAATCAATGGATATAATTTCACGGAACATTTTAAAAATCTCCACCTTATGACGTAGTGCCATAAAAAATATAAACATAATAACGGATTGTATCTGTGGATCACTGATACAAGTAATTTCACGAAAAATTTAAATCGCCATCTTGTGAGGTAGTATCATGAAAAGTGGAAGTATAAATGTAATGAGTTACCTTAACCACTACGCTACCCTTATACCCTCAATACATATGGGGTGCAGACTATTGCATAAGGGTATCATAAAAAATATTTCGGAATCTTCTTACAAGCAAAAGGGCTAGAATCTGTGAAAACAACAACAAACAAAAAAAAAAAAAATAAAAATAAATAAATAAAGAAACAAAAAAAAAAAAAAAAAAACTACAAAAAAACCCAAAATACAATGTACAGGCATCAACATGTAGCTTAGATCATGGCCCCTGAGGTCAGGAAGGGGCCATCATCTCAGACCGTTAGAAAACAAACTGTGATAACGTTTTTCTACCCAAGTCTACTCTGCTTTGTTTTTCGCCATAGGATCCAGAGTAATTAAAATTGGGCCACAATATGGCTTAATGTTTTTTTGCATCAAAAGTAAAGACTATAATTTGTCTATACGTTATTCTAGTATACTCATAGTGTTAATTCAAATCATAGGTTCCAGAATAGGATCAAAACAGCAACATATTCACAGTCTGGATATATAATGCACATTCATCTGTGTGTAATGTAGATACATTTTTGTTCAAACCAAACAAGGACTTCTCTCATGGGTTGAGATGTCTTTACAGTCCGTCCAACTTCGATTGTGGAGATATTGTAGGGGAACCTTCATAATGACTGATAAAACCAAAAAAAAAAAAAAAAACCAGATTAAAAAAAAACAAAACAAACAAAACAAAAATAAAAAAAATAAATTAAAATCAAACAAACAAACAAAAAACCCCCCAAAAAAACAAAACAAAAACAAACAAACTAACATAGAATACTAGTGACTATTAAGATCAAGATGTAAGATGAACCAGAGTACTACTTGTTCAGAGAGTTACTTTTCTTTTATTTGCTGCCGTATAACGTTCATGACCGGCGGCCAAGAAGTTGGTTTTATTATAATTATGAAAATTGCAAGTGATAGTTTTTGTGATTATAAAAATAAATAAAAAAGTAAAATTCAAAAGTAAATGATACAGTGTTGATGTTTTTATTCATATTTTACAAATTATATTAACTGATACATGGGAAACATTGGAGGTTTTCTGTATCATCTATGTAGCGAATCTTGATAAAACAAAGTCTGAAGTGCGGGATTATTACCAGGTGTGAAGCCACAGCTAAAAATACAATTCTCATACTTTCTATAATTTCGAAGGGGTTTATTTTTATTGTCATGGAATTAGGCATGTATAACTTCAAAATGATTAAAGTTATTCCTTAAAATTAAGAAGATTACGATATGTCTTCTTTAGCAAACTTAATTACTTCAAGTTTCTTAAACAGTCACTTAGGGTGGCTCACTACATCTTGAAAGAGTTTCTGAAATCAGTACAAAATGATTTCATTATGAAAGATGTGATATCCTATAAATACATATACCGAAAAGTCAATTTTAGATTATAATATGACTTTCAAAAATTTATTTCAATAATTATTGGCAAAAGACTCAAGCGGATTTGAACTCGGGATCTGTGGATCAGTGACTTTGTTCATTGAGCTACGATAATAGACAAAGAAATCGATCGTTACAAACAATTTTCTCGAAATATTTATATCGCCATCTTGTGAAATACGTCATAAAAAGTATAAGACTTGGTGTCATGAGCTATCTTTAAATGTAAATATTTTGATAGATGAAGCAAATGATTTTCTTACGAACAGATGTAAATAAGAAAACATCCGAGTATTTCGAAAAAATACTGGGGAAATAGCCAATGACGTGTTGATTAGACCTGATTTGATCTCGTCGTTTGTAGCAAGGGGCTGTCTGTTGCATCACTGTCAGTGACCATACAATCGTTTGGAACACTAGAGTAAGCATAAAATCGTATGGAACACTAGAGTAAGCATACAATCGTATGGAACACTAGAGCAAGCATACAATCGTACGGAACACTAGAGCAAGCATACAATCGTATGGAACACTAGAGTAAGCATAAAATCGTATGGAACACTAGAATAAGCATAAAATCGTATGGAACACTAGAGTAAGCATACAATCGTATGGAACACTAGAGGATCTACCGGAATCATTACAATGAGTTTGTCCCGTCCGATGGGATACATGTTTTACAGTGCAGCGTGAGTACTTTCCCCTGAATACAGTTGGTGCACAACACGCTAGGTAGAGAATTTACTAAAAGTGCCATTTAAGAAATGTTTGTAAAAATTAAGTGTAATTACTGACAAATGATATGACTGTACAATAATTTGATTATATTTATGTGTGTCTTGTGTGATTTTTCGCAGTTCTCAGCGTCTTTAGATCAGGATAAAGATTTAAATATCATATTAGTGATTCTTCATTATTACTTTTTATCAATACTGTCGACGACCAAAATATAAATATGCTGAAATTACATGTGCAACGAGCGCAGGTAAATTATTAACTTGTAATCATTTCGCAAAGGACAAAAATATGTACATCAGGTGTCAATGAACTGAATATGTTAATTATATCAAATCTGTGCCTCTAATGTAATCTTTCTGTTGAACGTTTAGTCACTCGCGTATGATTCAGTCTTTTGAAAATTAATGTTTTGTAATCAGTTTCCTCAAATGTACATCATAATGATTATCAAGTACGTAGCAAAATGGGGGCCGGGGAGGGGGGCTCCTTTTTTTCCCCGACGACGCACCTTTTCTATTATCATTATATGCGAAATTGGTTAATTTTACGCACAAAGTTTGATATAGGTTACCCCCTTTTAAATAGTTGTATTGATTTATATTACTGGTGTCCGGGTAGTGTAGTGGTTATCGCAATCGCTTCTCACCGCTGCGACCTGAGTCGTGGTCGTATGTAAGAGTATTGTGGTCACCCACTCTGACACGTGATTTCCTCCGGGTACTCCGGTTTCCTCACACATCAATGACCACTTCACGCAAAAATCTGAGCCGACGATAAGCATTAATATAAGTTGTAGAACTTGTTTATTAATCGTCGTAAAATAAATAAAGTTTAAATTTTAAAAATTGAATTATATTGGAATTATAAAATTTTAAGAACCATTGAATTGAAGGATCACCCCCCCCCCCCCCCCCCCCCCAAACACACACATACACACGATTTATGGGTTTACTACATTTGTTTGTTTGTTTTTTTATTTTTTGCTTTTCAGGAATTTTCAGACAATTGTGAAGTCAACTTCTCCGCCCCCTTCCACTTCTGAAAAAAGCCATGTTGCATACTTGATTTATTGATATATATTATCATATGCTTTCATCGATACAACCTGTTAAAACTCAACAAAATAAAGATTTTTGTATCATAAGCTTTAATATACTCTATTTGTTAGGAACGTGTCAGTAAGCAAGCCTCCTACTTCCGGTGTTAGGGTAGTAACTGTAAAATATAGGCCATTGTTTATGAAATTTAGAATTAGAGCGAAATCATACAGATGATGACTTATGTTTCTTACCTTTAGTGTTTTTCCTCTCAGTGTAAGCGTTTGACATTCGATGTATGAATATATAACCAAACGGAATGTTTTTCGATGATATACATTTTACTGAGTAAATAGGTGAAAAAATAAATATTTTTGTTAAATAAAAAGTGCTCAAGTGTCTGTAACGTTAGTCCCCTATAAATTCCTCATTACGTGACCGATCTTCGTTTTGATGACATCAGTAGTTGGAGAACATCAGAAAGAACAAGTTTGCATACACGAAATATTTGTGGCGCTCTTTATCAAGAGCCAGTCTAAGCTCCGGCGCGTTTTTGCAATAGAGTAATCGCAATACCTTTTATCACATCTACCAAGTTTCCTCTACAATCGAGCCCTGTGGGTGTCCGGGTTGTTAGAATAGATCCTCAGTGACCCCGTGGGGATCTGGGTTAGAATAGGTCCTCAGTACCCTCTTGCTTGCGGTAAGAGGCGACTAAATGGAACGGTCCTTCGGAGGAGACCACAAAAACCTAGGCCACAGCAGGTGTTGCACGATTGAAACCCCCCCCCCCTACTCAAAGGCCCTGAGCGCCGAGCATAGACCTAAATTTGCAGCCCTTCATCGCCAAAGGTGACTTCTCCATATGAGTGAAAAATTTTCAAGTGAGACGTTAAACAATATAAAATCAATCAACCCCTTGCTTGTGATAAGAGGCGACTAAATGAGGCTGTCCTTCGGCTGAGACCGCAAAAATCGAGGCCGCATGTCACAGCAGGTGTGGTACGTTAAATATCCCTCCCTGCTCAAAGGCCATAACCACCGATCATAGGCCTAAATTTTGCAGCCCTTTACCGGCAATGGTGATGTCTCCATAAGTGAAAAATTCTCTAGCGTGACGTTAAACAATATATAATCAATCCTCTACAATCGCCAAAAATTTCAAATTGATACCTCAAAAATTTCTGACAATTCCCTCTGATATCGAAAAAAGTCAATATCTTATGTAAAAAGTGACGTAATCAAAATCGGAAAAAGTTATCGGATCTACCATCCCTGAAATTTTCACAAAAATCGGTCGACGTATTTCCGAGAAAATGTGTGTATCGCTCGCCCCGATATATGTAAGAAAAAATAATGATAAAAGAAAACAGTTGGAAACAGACCTTAATAATAATAATAATAATTAATAATAATAGTAATCTGCGAATTATCTATCTTGATCAAATACCAGTGAATAACTTTATGGGTGCAAATTCCCACATTGGTTCTACAGGTCTACATGAGCTATTTTTTTGCATGAAATAATAGTGAGTTATGTACTAAAAATATCTGGTTCACTTCAATTAGCAGGTCTCTGTTTTTCTCTTGTATAATTATTAGTACACATCATGAATACCATTCATTACTTAAGTTTATAGGTTAATATATAAATAAAGATTGATAATCTTATTAAATTCACGCGAGGATATTATCATATATAATGTAAATATAGAAACAATCAAAAGTACTTATCTTCATTTGTTTAAATAAAAGAGTCGCGAAGAATTAATAATGTAAATGTCTTTTTCTTATTGGTACAAAATCCAATTAGGATCACTTAAAAGAAAACAAATAAAGGCATGATAACGCGAAACAAAAAAGTAATAACGCTGAGCAAAAGCATTGTAACAATGACTGCGAAATAAAGGCTTTATAACCTCAATCAAAGGATTTATAACGTGAATGAAAGGCGTAATAAAACAGAACTATAGCGTAATAACGCAGTTCAAAAGTTATAGAACGTGAGATAAAGGCGTAATAATGAGAATAAAAGGCGTAATAACGCCTATGAGAACTGTGATAATAGAAAATCGACGGCAGTGACCTTGAACTTTAAATCCTAAAATCCTCTCTTGATAGTCAAAGCAATCAAGCAAAGGATGTGGCCTGTCCACAGCTCAGAGTTACACGCATACTCACCCACACACGGACGGCCCCATTAATATCTCGCAATGAATTACAAGAGGCTAATAAATCCGAAAATTACCCAGTTTAGTCGTAGTAAATAAGATTTTATATACAATAAATTGCTATATTTTTGCAAAATTTGCCCGCTTTCAATTCTTGTTATTGAAAATAGGTTGTGACTGTTCCTTAACCAATCGCCAAGCATTAGAAGTGAAAATCACGTGTCTTTCTGGTATGATATCAAATACAACGGTCCGTGTTACGGTAGGTATTGGCACGATAAAGAACCCTCACCAGTACTGCTTCGGCTAAACTGTATAAGCGTCATCCACTGGTAAACAAATTGTTGCACTTCATCAAAAACTGATGATGTATCTAAATGTGTGACAAATTCTGGAATGAGACATCAAGTAACATGCAAGCAAACAAAATAACAAAACTCTGTAATTTTGTATATCTCTGAATCGTTTTTAGATTTCTTAAAATCTCTACGGTATGGACAGTGCTGACTCACAAGGGGCGAAATCTGTTTCGCCCATCACGACATCACATCATTTATTAATCTTTACTGCATTAATTAATCAAATGAATTGATCATACAAAAAGGAAATTCGAAAAGGAAATAAAAACAATTATCAAAGACTTCCAAGAAATAGAAACAAATCAAATTAATCAACAATTCAAATACATTCTGCAAGCGACTTTGAAGATAAATTTACATTCATGAAAATACAGCATGTTTTGTGAATTGACTTTAAAAAAAAACAACTTGCATTGAATGTCTTTGCTGTTCGTCTAAATTGGAGTTTTGACTTATGATGTCAGTTTGTCATTTGAATTAGGTCAAAATGTATCAACTGAAGAAAGTGGTCCAATAAAGGAAGTGTATTGCAAGAATTATGGAGTCGGGTATTGAGTTATATTTCAATGACATCTAATCGCAGCGAAGTGTTTAGTATTTACAATATTTAAGTCATAGATTGTAGATTCAAATTACAATTGTTTTTCAAAAAGTTATTCCATTAAATATTTCAAAACTACAAATTTGATAGAATAGAAGTGAACAGAACCTCCAACAATGTTTACCCATGCGCTTCATGAAATATGCTGACGTCATGCATCGCAGTTTCAAAAATGAAAATTATTTCTTAAGTATAACAAAGTGTGATATCAACCATATAACTGATAACAGAAGATAGATGTAACGTCACGGTGTATGTCTAATAAAAATGATGAAGTGGAAGATCTAAATGAGGAAACTGCTTTGTGCACCTCTGCGACCGCTCACGTCACTCGGCGATATGTAAGACGTATAACGATCGTATTTCACATCTAATAAATAAATGGTGTGTGTGTTCTTTTTTAAATTATGGTATCATTTCTATCTGTTTATCAAAATAAAAATAATTTACAAAATTTCAATTATTGTTTGATTTATTTTACCTTGAATCTTATATTAAAGTTTATAGGGAAAATATGTTTTATCAAAAATATTTTTAAAAGACACTTTTATATAAATGACATTGTAAAAAATTATACAGACTTTTTCTTCATAAAAATATGAAATGAAATAATCATTTATTACAGAGAAAATGAGATTTTTCTTACATATTATCAAAGGCGGATAACTCCTCCAAAACGTTTCAAGGACAAAAATAGACGTCTAATCATTTACCAGTCATGTGGAATTGATTTATATCACTTTCATGTACATCTATCCGCAAATTTGTTCTCCTTTTGCTATACATTGCAATCACCATCTTGTTATTAAATAGAGATTTATATAGACTTTTCATCCCATTGTGCAATTTAAACATTAGTAGAGTCGATGTCAGATGCGCAGACGGAAGCGATGATTCCGCTTCCCCTTCAGTGTGGTAAAAAGTACATGTTTATATTGCCCTTTCTATGCACTTCCAGTTGTGAAATTCTAAGTGTTAGTCTCGAGTATAGATCTGACCCCCTGGACAAAATGAATATAGGTTAGAGATGACTAATGAGTAGCAATCATTATCACCACAAAGATGTATGATCTTTTTGTTTTTATAGAAATATGTCAACAAACACCGTGTATACAGTGTATATCCAATTTTGTCAGGACTCAGTAGTTTCAGGGGGCGTCAAGACTCAAGACAGCCCCCAATCGCCACTCCAACCGAGCCTTTTGCTGCCCTCCTTCTTCAAGAAATTTATGGATCCGCCATTGACTTGGACTCCCTTGGTAAAAAATCTTGATCTTCTGGTGTATTTGAACTAGCGCTCGCCTAATGGTAGCACCAAGTTTATCAATTTGTAATAAATCGTTTAAGAGATTGTTTTTCGCACGACTGTATAATTTACATGAAAACAAATATTGGTAGCTATCCTTTACTGAACCACAAGAACAAAAAAGAGAATCTATGATGTTTCTGCGATTGATTGATTATGTATTGTTTTACGTCCCGCTTGAGAATTTTTCACTCATATGGAGACGTCACCATTGCCGGTGAAGGGCTGCAAAATTTAGGTCTGTGTTCGGCGATTAGGGCCTTTGAGCAGGAGGGATCTTTAATGTGTCACACCTGCTGCGACACGGGACCTCGGTTTTTGCGGTCTCATCCGAAGGACCGCCCCATTTAGTCGACCCTTACGACAAGCAAGGGGTACTGAGGACCTATTCTAAATATGATGGTGGTTTAGAAGGTCTTTTATTTATAAAAAAATTAAACTTTTTAATTGAAGTTGTCCCTTTTATAACTGTGTTTAGCGAGTTCCATTTCATAATCATGACAGGAACAAATTATTTTTTTTTAAAGATTTGAAGTCTACAGTTTGCAATGTCATAATCTTCCGCATTTCGTGTGTTGTATCTTGAAAGAGTACCATGAGTAATTGAAAAAAAAATGTTTTAAATAAGTAGAAACAAGATTATTATAAACTTTATGCGTAGTAGTAAGTTTAATTGATTCCCTTCTGTTTGACAAGGGTCCCCAACCAGTTTCTAAGTATAGTGATTCTCTAGAGAATATGATAGTTAGCCCTGTTACTATTCTGGCTGCATGAAGTTGAACTTTGTCTATGATGAAAAGGCTAAGATAACTAACAGTATTCAATCTCATAATTCCTATAGAAAACAGCAATCAGAGGGATGGGCAAACACGGACCCATGGTCATATCAGAGGTGGGATCAGGTGCCTAGAAGGAGTAAGCATCCCCTGTCGACCGGTCACACCCGCCGTGAGCCCTATATTCCGAATATAAAAATAGGTCAGCTAACGAAGGAGCACAGTTCGTACTTATGGGAATTCCAACAGACTCTTGGAAGACCTGATCACCAAAGATTACGAAAATATTGTCAATTAGGAACTCTAGCATCTTTTTAATATCAACTTCAGAATACTTGTGCGTGGAGTCAGAGTTGTGTTTAACAAAATAATTTTTGGGATGACCAATAACTAAATATGAATATTTCGTTTTACCATATTTGTTCACGAAACAAATGTCAAAAAGTCTAGTCTTTAATTTATCGTGAGGTATGGTCGTGTAAAGAATTATAAAAGCACACGTTTTAATGTTGTAAATTCGAGAAAAGTTTTGTGATTTCAAATTCATTAAAAGTTCTTTAGACTTTTTAAGAATCCACATTTGATTAACACCACTTCTGGCATATGTATTGGCACAGTACGTTTGAAGTTTCTCCTTCATATCTATTTCCAAAACGGTGCACCTATCCCATAGTTCAGAGGCATACTCTAAAAGCGGTCTGATAAAAGTTATGTACATTTATGACATCGTATTTCTACCAAGAATGAATTTTAACTTCTTAAGCAGTCCAGTTCTTTTATAAGCATTATTAATAATGTTATTTATATGCGTAGACCAACTCAGGTCATTAGAAGATATAAGACCAAGGTGTTTATGAGATTTGACATATTCTAATTGACACTGGTGGGAAACTATGTTAGGCAGAATTATAGTTTTTAAAAGTAAAAAATACAGCTTTAGTTTTGTTGGGGTTAAATTGAAGTAATCATTGTTTTGATTAGCTGTCTAGAATAAATAAATCTTCATTGATGGTTCGCTCAATTCCAGCAACATTATCTGATGAATGTTGTATATAACGTTTGCACATGGACAACATTTTATCTGAAACATCATTCACATAAATTAAAAATAGTAAGGGTCCAAGTACAGAGCCCTGGGGGTACATCTGCATTAATAGTATTACTGGGAGATAAAAACTTTATACTTAATTTTCTGCTCTATCTGAGAGATAGCTTTTAACCAATTTTAAAAGATTACCAGTTATCCCATAGATTTGTAATTTGAAAAGTAACCCCTTATGCCACACTCTATCGAAAGCCTTTGACAGATCACAAAATACCATACAACATGACTTTCCTTCGTCCACACTTTGGCAATACTATGGTAGGTTTCAAGTAATTGAAATACGGTGGAATGTCCTGGTAAAAATCCTGCTTGGTATTTATAAAACAAATTGTGCTTATGAAAATAGTTGCACACATGTTTGAATATAACTCTCTCCATAATTTTACTCACACAGCTTAACAAAGAAACAGGTCTATAATCAGAGCTAACAGATGGGTCATCTTTGTTGAACAATGGTAGCACACGAGCCATTTTCCAGTAAGTAGGGTATGTATTTTCATTCAAAGATTTGTTAAATAATAAACACAAGGGCCTAGAAATTGACTTTGTAGTTGCTTTTAACATTTATGACTAATACAGTCTGGCTTTGTTTAGAGGAAGATTTGATATAATATCGAAAATGTCTTGCTCCTTTATAACAATATCACATATGTTTTATCACACAATAAATAATTTTCTGGTAAATTATTGCCACTGTCATAAACATTGAATATAGAGGAAAACACTCATTAAGAACTGTAAGTGGAGTTACTTATGTGTGTCCCTTTGTAAAAGCACATGTTCAGTAGTACAAAACTGTAAAAGTTTTAGGCAGTAAATAAGATCATTTAATGAAATTGAAAGATATAAAGGCCAAAATCGTAATTATCTAAAAAATACAACAACATGATATCCAGAAAAGTGCATGCCATCTATACTATTTGTCTGGGGAGATTAATTATATTTGTCATTTTCTTGAAATAAACTTTTTAATATACAACGCAGATAACTAAATGATAATAAAATCTTTTGCCTTCAATATTAATCAATGATTAACAGTTAACATTTTCATATATGCATGTATGTGACCTTGTATTGTGGAGAAACATCTGCCTACAATTGTCATATCATTTATCTTTCAATCACATTATAAATCAAACATATCCTATAAAAGGAAGAAAACTCTTTTGCATAAGGAGTTTTGATCAAAGGTTGGGAAAACTGTTGACACGGTACCACTGTGTAATACATATTGCTGTTATGTATAATGATTTACGTCCAGTGAGTGCGACCTTTTATACCACGTTTTCGTAATACCAATTTGAAAACTAATTGAATATTATAATTACAGATTTGAAATGAATTTTGAAATTTCTAATTTTTGATGCAGCTTTCGTCACATTAGCACACATTTGCAGTAACAGGTAATTAGCCATTTGTTCAATTGCATTTTCGTTCTGTGTAGTTTAATGAAACAATTTTTGAAGTCTGGAAATATATACTTTCTGTAAAAACAACCTTTGTTGTAAATTTGAGAGAAAAAGAGAGAAGGCGAGAACTAAAGAATACAGACCTTTGGCTAAATAAGAAATGATTTTTCTATAAGAAAATTACTTCTGTGTGTACCTCTGCCTAACCGTAAGTAAAGAAGTTGTCTTAAGTCAAGCTTAAGCTCCAATTATTTTACGAGGATCAGCAAACAAACTCTACAGCTACAATCAGTGTCTCTCGTTGGCTAGGATATTGGCGTAAAAGGGTCATTGGAGGGTAACCTAACCGACCACACATAAATCACTGTCAATCACAAGGATCGGATTTGGGTTCCAGCAGCGAGAAGCGAATACGTTACATGTAACCAGTATACTACCTGGGACCCTGATGGTGCAGTATTGTCCATCGGGAGTCGGAAAGAACACGGTGTGTGTCTGTTAACATGATATGTCCAGTAACATCATAACATATGCTAGCCCTATTTTATAATATATTAATATGTTTTACGATGTGACTGGTGAGAAGAGCGAAGACCCTTAACATCTTGCAACCATTCATTTAACGCCGGGAATTTAACGTCGTCGACATAAATAATGCATTGTGACGTCATATTTAGCTTTGATTTATTTTTCATTTCTGTCGGAATTCCCAACGTTAAAATAGTCGTAGTATATTTATCAAGATTTATACGCACATTTCTCACATTCATGAGGGCATGACTATCATTTCAACTGGTAAAGAAATCGATGGGAATGGCATTGGAAATGTAAATATTATGTACTACTTCCATTACCTTTGGTATCTTAACAAATTGCAATGATGAGCATTTCCTTATGAATGCTCTGCAGTTGTGAACAATTGTGATTTGAACACATTTTATTGCGTATGTAATACACAAAAGGGTTCGAACACAAGTTCTAACAACCTACGAGTTTATCACCGAACATTAACTGGTACGGATTGTTATCAAGTATACGCATAAGCAGAGTAATACTCATCGCGTAAAATATATTACTATCACGCGAATCTCCTTTGAATTCAATATAAATATCTGTACAGTATTGAACATTTTGCTGTACATGTAATTTCTTACCCCCAAATTATCGTTGCTTCAAAGTAAAATCAACTTATTTATAATAGGTGAAGATAACATTTCTTACAACTGAAAATCTTTTACAAAGAAAGGGAATTTGATATGCATCTTCTCTCACACCATAAACACAGTGAGGGGAGTCAACGAGTTTTCTTCTCTGTAGATCATAGTTAAGCAAATTGCCTTAATTTAGTATGGATAATTTTTCTATTATTTTGCCAAGAAGAAAATGTTTAAGCACTTTTGAAATACTCTCATTATTAGAAATGTTTCGGCGGAACAGACAGATAGATGTTTCTTTGTTTCGTTTGCTAGGGAGATCCATTTGCGAATGGCATCTGGAAAAAAGAGTTTAAATGCATTTCTTGCTTATTTCTAGGAGATATATCATTGTCTACATAACGAGTTCTGTAGCAAGATGTGTCAATAATATCGCCTAGATATTGTGGTACAAGATTATACAATGCCATTAATTAAACGATTGCCCTTCTTTTATATAGAGGTTCCCAGCCAGTTTGTAGATATAAAATGATTCTTTGGATGCCAGAATTGGCAATCCCGTTACAATTTTAGCTGCATGGAGCTACATATCCACACGTTTTCTAATCTTTAGATATCTGCGGAAGAACAACCATCCTTTACGACAGAGGTATATTCTAGTATTGGTCTAACAAAAGTAACATACAATGTTGATAATTTGTTTCAGCATGAAGTGCATTTATGTTTTCTAAGTAGTTCTTGTTTTTTATATGCATTGTTTACAATATCGTTGGTACATACAGACAATTTTAAATCATTTTAAAAAGAAAGACCAAGATGATAGTGAGAGGAAATTATTTTTATTTGACAAATTTGAAAAACAAGTGTAACTTTCAATTTTTATTGTGCTTTGTCTTGGTAAAAATAAAACTTTAATTTTACTAGGATTTTTCAATAGACAATTATCTGACCATTCTACGAGTATTTTGAGATATAATTCATAACATTTCTATATTACTTAAATTCTTATCTACATATTGAACTGAACTCTGAATAAAATCTACAAAAAGATAACATATTTCTGTTACATCAATTAACATAATACAAAAGAGGTCCCAGCACAGATCCTTGTGGCACTCCAGCATTAATAGTTTAACTGAGTGATAAGAAATCATTTTCTGATAATAACTTTTAAACCATTAAAAAGGAGTTCCACATCTGTCAAAGGTTTCGAAAGATCGCAAAAGTACATAGTACACGATGTGCTTCATCAATATTCTTCACTATACTAAGAATTTTTTCAATGAGTTGATAGACTGTAGAATGACCAGGCAAAAATCCGACTTGGTACCTATAAAACAGGTTTTACTATGAACATGATTATGGACGTATTCAAAAATGATTCTTCAAATTATTTTACTCACACAGCTTAACAGAGAAACTGGTCTGTAATTAGATGAAAGAGAAGGGTCCTATTTCTTGACAGTAGTACATGACTATTTTCCAAAAGCTACGAAATGTTTGTTCATAGAGTGATTTGTTGAAAAAGCAAATTTAGAGGCTTACATATTGCATACATTGTTGCTTTAACATTTTATGACATTTATGACAATCAGGTCCAATAGCCTTATTGATTGGCGAATAAAAAATTATGTCAATCACTTCATATTCTTCGATTACAGGAGAATATCCAATTTCAGGACATTTCAGGCAAAGCTTTATCTACATTAGTATTGTTGATGGAGGAAAAAATATATGTGAACAACAATGCGGGTACGAACCTTGATAAATATTTTTGACGGCTGGGAATTCCGACAGATGTAAATATAAAAAGTTTCGGAAAAAAATATGAGGATATGAACAGCAGCTCTTCACGCCGGTATGCCGGTATTCTTTTCATGAAGCATTAATGCGTGCCATGCCATCATGCATTTTCAAAAATGAGAGTTTCTTAATATCTTTGGGGAAAATATGGAAATTCTCAATCATTACGTTATATAAATACTTCTCAACATTTAGAAGTAAACTCTTCAACCACAGAGTCTAATAAAAACTGCGTAAATATTACAAACTTTTCCAGCATTTTTTATATCCGAATATTTAACATTGAAAGTAGTTTTGATTGGATAACATGCATTTTCTAAATATCACGTACTTTAAAAATAACAGTAATATATATCATTTATAAACTCTGATCTATGCATAAAAAAAGATTATTTTTCAACACTCGGCTATCGATTTGAATAGAAAGAATTTCTTTCAAATGTCATTTGCCTGATGAATGTACTGGCATTTTCTTTTAGGTGAAAAACAATTTTTAAAGTAAGATCATGGTGATCTGTTTAGTGATACTTTAAATGATTTACGACAATGCTCGATACTTCTGTTTTTCTCCATTGTAACAACATGTATTTCTCACTTAGATTTTCTGCGAATTCGTGCGATATGCATCAAGAGATCTTTAGATCATGACAACAGATCAGTGGGACTTCCAGACTGGTGGCACTTAGGAAATACATGTACTCGGCTTTTGTAATAAATGTATTCTTTGGAAACCTGTCACATGTTATAATGGGGATTAACGTGATAGCCTAGTCTCTTCACGGCATTGGAAGGACCACTTTGGTCGAGTAATTAGAGCATCGCGCTCAAAATCACAAGGCCTCTCACCTCAAGTCGGCGCGGGTTCATTCTCGCTCACGCCGATGTATGTGAGAAAGTTTACCAGGTTACTTTCGAAAGTTCGTTGGTCTCTTGCCGTGTACTTTGTATCTGGTTCTCTCTTCCATCAATAAAAACTTGGCGCCACCAGGTAACTGTAAATCAACAAATCACTGCACTGGCCTACACTACATGTACATCTGTCCACGTAACAAGTACAGCTGGTGATGTCTCGAATTGGGATTTCACAGTATTTGATCACGTGATCACCCCACTTCATATACCAGTAAAAATTTTTTAAAAAGAGTATTTTTCTCTTAATTATAAATAATGACACAACAACAGATCTTAAATGACAAAGGATTGGTACATTTAATCATAAATATACTAAACTCTTTGTTTTGGCTATGATGCCATACAAAGATAAAATGCAGTGAATTTAAAGTATTCCGACAATATGGTGCGTGTCTCGTGTTTATAATAAGACAATCAATTATTACTCTTAAAGAGTCTTATATACATATAAGAGTACAACAGAGCTCTTGTCCCATATTATAGTGAATATTTGCATTGTTTAGACTATATCATTACGTTGCATGTGGTTGCTTGTATGAAAAGTGTCTGATACTGAAAATGCGTCCCTTCATTTTCAAAGACTGACTGATTGATTGTTGTTTTCCGCCATACTCAATTTTTCAGTTATCTGGTGTCGTCCAGTTTTTATTGGTGGAGGAGAACCCAGATACAATGTATCCAGGAAGAGACCACCGACCTTCCAAAAGTAAACTGAAAAACTTTCTCACATATATCAATGCGAGCGAGAATTGAACCCACGCCGACTAGAGGTGAGAGGCCACGGACCCCCCCTCCCCCCAATTTTGAAAGAAGGTTAAAAACCATATACATGTATATAATGATTAATATTATGTATTAAATTTTCTATAAACAAAGTAAGGAACGTAATTAATTGATATGTACGGGGAATAACCGTCTGGTTTTGGAGGTAGATTGGGATGCTCAATCAAAGGGCCCCCCTTTATCTTCAATCTCATGATATTTATAAAATATTCCGTAATGGTAATGTTATAAAATATAAATAATTACATATACCTGTATTTCATTTTCAGTAAAATATTGCAGTGAGAGGGGTATTTTCCTTCTGAAACGCTTACCGTAATGCGTTTCTTGTAATCAGTCGACTTTCCTGTACAATGCCACTTGTGATGATTGTGTTACTAATTATAAAGCGAAGTGGCTTACAGGGAACAGAGAACCAGTTTTGTATGAAGTGAACCGTTTAAATGATGTCATAATTTCAGATAACAATATATTGTTCACAGGTAGGCCATCACATTAATATGGGATTATCACCGATATCAACAGAGACTGTACTATATAATTATCATTTTTATATTACGAGGGTTGTTCGATATGTAACGCGTATTGTACGATATCTCAAAAGCATTCGCCTCAAATAGTGAAATGAACATTACATCCCTTCAAAGTATTCTCCGATTTGAAATACATAATTTCAATATCTGAATCCATTTCTGAAATGCGCCACGGTACGCTGATTTAGGAAGACCTCTGAGGCACTGATTGATGGATGAGCCAAGGGCTTGTCGGAACTTGTAACGACGACATTTTAAGTTTCGGAAAAAGGAAAAAGTCGCATGGGCATATTAAAGAACCCTCACTGATACAGTCCTGATAAACATGCATAGGTAAAACTTTGTAGGACTTCACCTTAAAATGGTGACCTCTATACAATGAAGATTCTTGAATGGGACGTAAAACAATGAACAAACATAAAATCACACACTTATTTAGTACTTTGATTATTTTACACTAACTACTTTGACTATTTTCTGTAATGAGAAATATTTCCTTTGACCGAGCTGGTTTTTGTCTCTTAGTGTTTCTTAACATTAGTTGGGGAATAGAAAAAAATCATAAAAGTAGTTACATGTACACGCATGACTAGATATGAGTAATCATTCATTGTACATTGTTGTTTTGATACTGAAGGAGTTGCAAAAGACGCAACTTTGCAATAGGACAAAATGGAAATGAAATAAACAAATCAATTATCTGCAGTAAGATATGGAATTTAATCAATAATTGTTGGCTGATTATATATTGTTTAACGCCCGTTCAAGAATTTTTCACTCATATAGAGACGGCACCATTGCAGGTGAAAGCTTAAACAATTGGGGCTATGTTCGGCCTTCGAGCAAGGAGAGATCTTGATTGTGCCACACCTGGTGTCTGCGGTCTCATCAAAAAGACCGTCCTATTTAGTGGCCTCTTACGACAAGGAAGGGGTACCGAGGATCTATTCTAACCCGGATCCAGTTTGACAGATTTCTTGATATTTTTACGATTTCTTTGCATCAGTGAAAATGTTAAGAATTCAGTCATTAGAATGTATTGATTATATATTGTTTAACGTCCTGCTCGAGAAGTTTTCACTCATATGGAGACGTCACCATTGCCGGTGATGGGCTGCAAAATTTGGGCCTATGATCGGCGCCGAGGGCCCTTGAGCAGGGAGGGATCTTTATCATGCCACACCTGCTGTGACACGGGACCTCGGTTTTGCGCTATCATCCGAAGTATCGGCCCATATAGTCCCCTCTTACGATAAGCAACGGGTACTGAGGATCTATTCTAACGCGGATCCCCACGGGTCCAGTCAATAGAATATTTCCTATATCGTATTAATGGATGAAGAATAAAAGCCTGGGGTCAAAGATTTATTGAAAAATACCTCTTATACGAACCTTGTTTTTCAAACTCATCCCCATCCCCCAAAAAATCTCAACATCGTGTGTTATACTTTCCATCACTTTTATAGCAAGGCAATGACGACATGTTGTTCTTAATTACAAATGATATGAAAGAAGTGATTAATTCTTAAGAACGACCGTTCTCCTAAATTTGAATAACTTAATTCGCATTGTCCGGTGTCATTTATCACTGGCCCTATACTTTGCAACTTATCGGCAGATCGGTTCTATCGCCGATAACCCATTTAATAAAGTACATGACTAGAAATTCAGAGGTACCGTTGTCCGATATCAGTCCGGTCTGTTACAACTACTCTCTTTCCAGTACATTTTATGCGGTTATCTCTCTTCAAACTATACATGATGTTAACATAGATGTTAACTGCAAACTAACAACTCAACTTTATGACAAATGAGAAGATTCAACTTCTCCATTGTCAACTTTCCTGATTTATATAACAATTAATCATTATTATCTGCATATGGTAATATGTCTCTCAACTGATTATATACGCAGAGCTTGTACTACTATGATCAGTTTTTAAATCGAGGTAGACTACTGACAAAGAAGTTGATGTTACAAGGGTTTCAACAGTCTCGTTGAAAGTCAACATTTGGCAAATTCTATGGTCGTTAGAACGAACTAGTTTGCCAATACAACCTGTCATTGGACCAAATACTGTCCGACATGTTTCAGATCAATTGTTAGGCCGTTCTTTACACACTGACTTTGACTACGGTTACTCCTTTCACCTGATCAAGATATAGAAATCACGACGGGTGTGACCTGTCGATAGGGGATACTTACTCCTCCTAGGCACCTGGCCCCACATCTAGTATAACTCCAGGAGTCCGTGTTTGCCCAACTCTCAAATTTGTTTTCCTTATAGAAGTTATCACTGTTCAACTTCACCTTTCCATGAAGCTGTGAACAAACTTCTGGAAACTTGTTGCAGTCAATCCTCTGTAGTTAATTTTTATTCATTACATCCATATACACATTTGTAATTAACGTAATTTGATAAAATCTCAAAGCATCTGATTAACTTAAAGGTCAAGGTCCTCTTAGCTTTGTGGTATGAAATCCCCTTTGTATTCTATAACTAGTCTTCATTAGTAGTCATGTACATGCTAAAGCTCATATATCTTACAAGTGAGAAATGTGTAGGTGAGAGAATAAATGAAAGTGTCAAAAAATCATTTCAAGGTCAAGGGACTTCATGGACAACATTCATATTTATTTAATTAGTACAAACATTGATTTGAATTTACATAAATGCCCTTGTGAAGAATAGGTTTCAGCGTTGACCAGTCTCTTTCAAATTTGCAACAAATTGCATTCGCTGCCGATATTTTTAGTGTAGGATTTATGGGTTTTATTGAACACATTTGTTAACTGTATTCCGACGAACATTAACTCAACAGATACGTTCTAGGAAAATGGGGAATCCATTTTCAACACATTTGATAGAATAACATCTCAAATTTTTATAAGCTTTTTAGATATAGGTATTTTATAACAATATCATAAATAATTGGAAATATTATAAAAGTGTTCACTCTTTACAGAAATGAAATGTAACTCATCTTGTTTCGTTTCATATGGTAAATGCATTTCATTAACATCCCTTTCTTGCATCGCCAGTGGCGTCAAGTACAACAAATGTTGACCATTAACCTTTGTAACAGGGCATTATCAAACTAAATAAAAAAAATGATGTTCTCTACGAATAGCCCTGCCTCTACAGAATGCTTGGTATAATATCCCCATATAGCTGTTCTTCAGTACAACAGTCCAGTTCGTTTGATGCTTGTTATACTACATATGTGTTCTGTAACTTGCCAAAAGATGCTTAGTGATGCGCATCACTACTGTTCAGTGTAATAATCAAATGTTTGGTGCTAAATTTTATATCCCACAACTGGGGTCTTTCAGTATGGCAACTACAGCTTGGTTTATCTTTACTGTAGCCTATAAAAAGTTGTCATTCGTGTATCATTGCATCTATATGTACTTTGAGATATATATGCGATGGGCAGTTTGCATGGTCATTTTTGCAATGCTGCACGATAATGTCCAAACATGATCATAAGAGAGATGGATCCAAATTACAGTTCCGCAAAAAACTTTTAACGTGAGTACGACCAAAGTGCACCCTAGATTGATTTAATGTGCAGATAAGTGGGTTGGACTAATCAGTGTCTCTTGCACAGTGGATTGGAGAAAATTGTATAAATCATGACGACATTTCCGTCTTTTTGACACGTAAATGTAAATATTTGAATGTATTTCATTTATTACAGGGTCCTTAGCCATTGAAATATTGAATTAAAATAAATCTGTTAATTTATACGAAATAATCACTCAATACGACAAAGTCTCCAATCCTAGACGCTTAGTGACCTCCGCGCTATAGATGTCTTACTGATAAATAAAATCATTTCGTTTTGTTTATATTTGTCACAATAGCCTTGAGATAATTTCCATGTAATTTTTTGGAGCTTCGTAAGAAGCCATGGCCAACGGCTTTCAAGTTTAGATCATTTCAATTTTAGATCATTTCAGTGACGTCATTTATGATTAGTTTCAATCCAATATATTTAAGGACGACCCCTTAAAAGTATGTCTGTCCAATATGTTGTCTTCTCAGTCCAATATTTACTTTATAGATCTTATATCTAACAAAATATTGGAATCTGAAAATATTAGATTGAGCTGATCTGAAATGAATGAACTCTATTAAAATGATTTGTTAGTCCAAATACAGTAAATGGAAGCACAAGCACAAATATACGGACACATCCCTGGCAGAGATATTTGTTCCTGAAAGCATTATTCCTTTCACCAGTGGCAGCTCCATCATTTTTAGCAAAAACCTTTTTGACCTAAGATCTTCATGCCCTGACCGCCTTTGATCGATGTCCCTTCTTTTCTACTATTAGTTGTGCATCATTTCCGGCTTGATGAATCTTCTAACAATAGTAGCTCTCAATGATTATTTGTAAAATTCCCATTGAATCCCACTACTTTGCACAAATTTCCGACTTGAAGTTGATGAACTCCCCCATCGGCACTCTGTCGAATCATAATGTCTTCGAAGAATTTAATTTGTATTTATCGTAGATATAACGCTACAGAGATCCAACCAGTTAATAAAAATTAAGAAGAAATTGATATAAATGAAAAGTGATCATTCTCACAAATCCCATAAGGAATACAATGTTAAGAGTAGGGTAAGCACAGACTCCTTGACACATCAGGGGTGGGATCAGGTACCTAGGAGGAGTAAGCATCCCCACTGACCGGTCACACCCGCCGCGAGTCCTCTAACCTGATCAGTTAAACGGAGTAGTCTGTAGTCAAAATCGGTATATAAAGGGTATGAAACACGTCAGACAGCACTCGATCTAACGACGTATTGTACTTGCAAATGTGATCATTATAACGACCAAAGAATATGCGAAATGCTTACTTCAAACGAAACAGTTGAAGTCCTTGTAACATCAAATTATTTGTCAGCAGCGTATCATGGTTTAACGAATGATCACATGCAGAACGTGCTATCGGCCATTGCATCAGTTTAGAGACATAAACACCATATAAAGATGAAAATGGGATATGGTTACATAATTATGAAATGGACGACGGAAAACTGACGTCATCCCGTTTATCATAAAGTTGAGTTGTCACTTTGTTGTCAGTTTGCTGTTAACATCTACGTTCAATAAAAATATCCATATATGAAACAGATATGGAAGAATCTATGGTGTCTTTTAGTTAGAGTTCAGTAGGATGTATCGAATCTACTCAAGAATGAAAATGAAGATTGTTAATAGATAAAACGTCGTCGATACAAGGTCAAAGCAAGATTTGTTTTCTTCTCATGTAGAAGCTTTTGAATGAATTCTGCCTCATAAGAATATATAAACAGGTCGGTTAATAAAGGAGCATAATTTGAGCCCATGGGAATTCCACCAGACTGTTTGATTATTTGTTGTTTTTCCGCCACACTCAACAATTTTTCAGTTATCTGGTGGCGTCCAGTTTTTTATTGGTGGAGGAGAGAACCAGGATACAATGTACCCGGAAAGAGATCATTGACCTTCCGAAAGTAAACTGGCAAACTTCTCACATATATCGGCGCGAGTGAGATTCGAACCCGCACCGACTAGAGGTGAGGGGACTTTTGATTTTGAGCGTGATACTGAGCGTAGATATTGTCAATGAGGAACTCTAGCACCTCTTTAATATCAACTAAAGAGTACTTGTGCAAAGAATCAGTGTGGTATTTAACAAAATCTGGTCACGGGATATGATATGTTTCATTTTTGAAAAGCAGCTGTCTAATAAGACGTAACAAAAGACAAATATGTACATTTATTTTTATAACACTTTATATGGAAGTGATATGATTATACATTTAAGAAAAAATCATTTTTGAAAATATGCAAAAGTACGAACAGCGACGTTTCACGCCGACCTACTCCATGAAGCGTGTTCGTGAAAAATATGCCGGAGTAATCGGTACTACATGTATGACATACATATGTACGACAAAAGTGGTACAATTATACACTTACACAAATAAAAAAAATCGAGATAAATGCCAGTTACATTATGTTACGATATTTCAATTCCCCCCTCAAGCCGCAGGATAGCTGTAAGATTGCTCAAGCGGCTATAAACAATAGATAATCAATCAATCAATCCCCCCTCTATCTCCTCAGTCTGACCGATCACGGTGGCTCAGTGGTAGAGCTCTCGCCTCGTGAACGGAAGGTCGTGACTTCGAGCCCCGCTCGGGCCGGCCGCGTCAAACCTAAGACGTTAAAATAGGTAGTGATTGCTCCTTCGCCAAGAGCTCGGCATTACGAAGTGAGAGTCACGGGTCTTTCGGATGGGACCTTATAAACGGAGGTCCCGTGTCGCAGCAGGTGTGGCACGTAAAAGAACCCTCACTGCTAAAAGCCATTAGTGCTAAGCATAGGTCTAAATTTGCAGCCCCGTCACCGGTAATAGTGACAGTCGCCGGATAGCTGAAAAATAACTCAGGCGACTATAAATAAAAACAAACAAACAAACAAACAAACAAAATCTCCTCAGTCTGTGTTTAATACCCATAACCATTCATTCTAAAATAAACCGTACACGCTTTGGTATTTCGATAGCAAGATTACCAGGTCTCCTTTAGCAACATTCTATGAATTGTATTAAAACACGTCTAGTCTGCATAGATAAAATCATGTAACCTTTCTTCAAGTCTGTGAATTAATTCGAACATACTTGTTGACTTTACAGAACAAAATCTTCATGATTTTGCTCTCTATGAATGCATTTATTTTCTAAGTCTCTTTCGTTATTTTAGATTTTTAAGAATACCAAGGTGTCGACGATAGTTTTTATTCTGAATGTTTACGATCTTTCGGATATTTTTAAAATCACTGCTATGATTGGAATTCATATAGAAATTAAATTTGTATTCTAAAAATGTATCATTATAATCAAAATACATGCATCTGGAATTCTTATGATTGCATTTAAGATTAAACATAGCCTGGATTGATTTGAAATTCATCGTTACTAATTACCTATCTATTTCAGGAATTCAAAACGCCTATCAATTCATAAATATATGTACATGTAGTTTCATATTTGCTCAAATTTAAAATTACTTATCTATACCTTATCGATGTACGTGTAGAATTACGGGTTTATATGTTATTATTTAGTTTACTTGAAATTATGCAATAATCCCAAAATATATGCAATTATGTTTACTTTCTTGTATGACAAACAATTTCAGCTCTTTTACAAGTCATGGACTTAAACGTGTACATATTTATTTCAATAACCCATCAATACCTGTGAAGAATGGTTACGATATTTAAAGAGACGTATATTTGAAAGACGTGCAATACGTCGGAAGATGAACGAGCACTTCAAGTACAATGTATGACCCTGGTAATATCGATCTTTGACTTAATTTGTTTTCAGGTTTTAATTTCATATATATTATATTTATGCCATTTCCTAATTTAGAATTAAAAACTAATTGCGGACTTATAGATCTATTGTTCACACGAATATATATTAGAAACATATGCATTACATACATGGAGTGAATTGGTTGGACAAAACAATGGTAATGCATGTTAACTGAACACTGAATGAAGAGTGAGTACATGTATATATATAAACAATGCAATAGACAATATAAACACATATTCATACATGTTATTGACTTTTCGCGCTCTTTATGTATTCTGTAAACATTTACATAAATCATTCAGTTCTGACGTTATTAGCAATTAAACAAGCTTGAACACACCTGTTTCTGAAACGATTTGATCAATATTTATCTTTGTTTGCCAACTAACTTGGATCAAATAAACACAAAACTTAAGGAGGATAAAAAGGTCAATTATCAAATAATGATAAACAAGAATAAAACAAACAAGGTAAGCATAGTTGCAAAATATAAAAAGATATATAATGACATACTTTGGCAAATAATGCATGGCTAGAAAACGTTCAGAGTCGCCACTGTGACATTCTGTTGCATACATAAACTAAAAATAGTACATGATCAATTCAGAGTAAAGTCGGTATGCAAGAATAGAATGCCATTCGTCTCCCAATACTTCGTCTCTTTTCCATATATAACTTATGTAATATAGTTCGAATGTACTTACAACATTTTATAACATACAGGATTAACTGACTTTATCAAATCGTACTGAAGACGGCGGGCAACACCCATTAAAACCTGTTACATGCATGGTATACTGAGTAATTGGCAGGTTTGCCGATTTGTTTGTGCATCCATCCACCTGGATATGAAAGAAATCTATTTTCTGGACTAAACCAAGAAGACCCCTCTTGCTTCACTTTATCTCCAAATATTCAAAATAAAATTGCTTCATTTTCTATTTTTTATCAATACTTGCAATTGAAAATCAATAATTTCCTTATTCTATGCAATCAAAAAATTAATATTACATGACATGATGCGGACCATCCTGGGGAAAAGATGAATTTCAAATCTGAGGTAACCTTGATATCTTCATAAAATCAAAATAGATGTCAAAGAATTGTAAATAAGATACCCATGGGCTACAACGCCCACCTGAGTCACTTTGGCCCTGATAATCTCCATTAGAAGATTATAAAACATTTTTACTCTTTAATGAAAATTTTAACCCATATTATCATTAGCAGACTTCATCGAACTTGAATCCACACAACATAGAGATACATCAATATTATCAACATGACTTTCCTTTTCTAGAGAAAATTTTAAAAGATATTTCCACCTATAATCATGCTTTATAATCCACACGTCTATCCTCACCCTAACCCCAGGGTCTATGATGATTTAAAAAAAATTAAATCTGAATTTAAAAAAAAAAAAATCCTTTATACTTGTATAATCGCATATTATACTCTGAATCCCTATTTTAACTCCACGAATATTTTCTACTATGAATTCTTATGTAAAACTTTGATACCCTTTTGAGGCCTCATTCTAACACTTCCGGGGAGCATAATTTCAACAAACTTGAAGATGCTTGCCAATCACAATGTAATATCACTAATCATGACCCTACCGTTCTTGAGAAGATTTTTTTTAGAAAGAATTCTATAAATTGCCGTGCGATAATTTGATCCCCTTGTGCAGCCCTGCCCTCCCCGATTATAACTCCAATAAACTGAAATGTGCACTACCTGAAGATGCTTGCCTATCAACATCATTAATCATAACCAGCTGTTTATGGTCGTATCTTAAAAGACTTTTTACTATGTATTGCAATGTAAAATTTATATTCCCATACTTTAATACCCTATTGTGGTTCATATCCCCGAGGTTACTTATTGAACAAACTTGAATCTACACTTCGTGATGATACTTCCAAATTGATATGAATAATGCCCCTATTGTTCTTGAGTAGAAGATCTTTAAAGATTTTTCCAATGTATCCTCACGAAAAAGTTTTATTTCTTAGTGTAGCCCCACTCTCTCTCAGAGGCCAACATGGTTTGAACAAACTTCAGTCTGCTATATCTGTTCATGCTTGCATATTAATATGACAAATGATGGATAGAGGTGGAATCAGGTGCCTAGCAGGAGTAAGCATTCCCGTTCCTCAGTCCCGCCGTGTGCCCTCTTATCTTTAACAGGTAAACTGATTAATACGTAGTCAAAATATGTATGTAAAGAACGACCTAACAATTGGTATGAAGCACATAAGAAAGATTGTGTTGGCAAATAACATCATTTAGATATATCGACGACGTTTTATCTGTCAACAAATCAATTTCATTCATATGTCGATTCGATATATCCCAGTGAACTCGAAATAAAGACACCACAGAGTCTTCCATATCTGCTTCGTAATTGGATATTTTATTGAACATAGATGTTAACGGCAAACTAACAACTCAACTTTTTGACAGACGGGATGATTTCTGCTTCCCCATCGTCAAAGTCCCATATTTATGTAGCAATATTCCATTGCCACCTGCATATGGTGTTTATATCTCTCAACATATTTGATATGCAAGAGTTTCGGCATTTAGAAGTGAGAATCACGGGTTTTTCGGATATGACCTTAAAAACGGAGGTCCCGTGTCACGGTAGACGTTGTCACGTTAAAGAACCCTCACTGCTACGGACCTGCGCGCTAAGCATAGGTCTAAATTTGTGGTATTTCACCTACAGCTGGTGACGTCTCAATATGAGAGAAAAATTCTCGACGGGACGTAAAACAGACAAACAAACAAACCCTAGCTTGTCGTAAGAGGCGACTAAATGGGGCGGTCCTTCGGATGAGACCGCAAAATTCGAGGCCCCGTGTCACAGTAGGTGTGGCACATTAAAGATCCCTCCCTGATCAAAGGTCATAAGCGCCGAGCATAGGCCTAAATTTTGCAGCCCTTCACCGGCAATGGTGACGTCTCCATATGAGTGAAAGATTCTCGAGCGAAAATTAAACAATATATGATCAATCAATCAATACTCCTCGCTCTTTAATATGGATTTCCTACTCAACATTAACTCTTATTTAAGAAATGTTCATCATTAATGTTTTCATGCTGAGAATCTCTTTCAGGTACTATAGTACTAAACGTGAAATGACATATACCATGATATACTCGCTTTTACTTCTTGGAAGTAATCGAGGGGGTCCTCTAATAAATGATTATCTTCAAATGTCAAAACTATATTTCTCACAGGTAACTCTCACCTTGAAAGCGGATGACTTCATGCTCCCAAAACAAATGTTTTCTGTCATTTTATATTTTATATATGATGACAGTTAATGGAAAAACATGCTGAACAGTCTACTGTAACCAGTTATGAAATTCTCTTTATTGGTAAAATGTGTATGAAAGATGTCAGATTTTGTTACACACGATTACTTTAGAAATAGAAATTTGAACATGCTTTGCATTCATTAGTTGTCATGTTCCCTATCACCAATATTAATGTAAATGAAATGAAATCGAACAGTGTAAGCATCAAATGCATTCTGCAAAGTAAAACTAACTGAGGTTCGATCATGAATTTAAATTACACCTGTATATGTAACATCAGCTGTACACGGAATAATTGATCTGAGAACTGTAGAAAAATAATGCATAATATTGACAAAGTATCAAAATCTGCTAAATTAGTACCGAAAAGGCTGAGGATGTTCCATATCTCATAATCATGTTGGATTTTAAAAAAGATATCAGAGGACGTTAATAGCTTCAGATCTGTGGTTTGGCGGTACCAGCAGCGCTTGACTCCAAGAATGTCGAAATATTGCAGTCATTGCACGAACACAATTTATTGTATTTTACCTGTACATGTTTTTTTATTTCTTAATGTGTTTCCACCATAACGTATTCAACATCTTTTCACAAACCTTTGCAACCCCATGGAGACATCGAGGCTTCGACATCAAGTATGATCAGGAATGTAGATAACTGGGGGGTGACCGCATTTGTTCTCCGACTCTGAAAATAGACCAAAAATGTCCTATCAATCTCTGAATCGACAAGAGTTATACTGAGCATATTAATCTAACAAAAACGCCAAAAAGCACAGCCATTTATTGTATCAAATTACGACGTGAATTGTAATACAATTATTAAACAGCCAGAAGGCTATAAAGTCATATATATCAATACCTTTAAAGAAAACGATTCGGGGAATAATACGCATTTTATCTACCGGAAAATAGTTTCAAGACTCAAACAGGGTGAATAGTCTTGAAACTTTTTACCGGGCGCATGATTTGTGTGACGTTACGTTAAAATTGGCTGTTATGAAAATATTTAAAAGTTAAGAAGTCTTTTATTATTATTATTATCATTATTATTATTATTATTATAACAAGATCTAAAACTTTTATGAAAAATCAAAATCAAAATTATACAAAGCAAAGGCAAATCATACTGGAATGAAATATTCAACCTAGTGATCGAAAATAGAAATTAACATACATATAGCCTAAATTCCCAGATTCGCTCGATTCAGTATAGGATCATTAACTGAATATAAGCTACAAAAACAAAATAACCGAGTCCAAAGTTTGTACTTTATTTAGAATTGTAATGATGTCCAACCATTGAAGAGTACCCGGAACAGATATCGATAAAAATGTGTAAAACAAGGAGCACAGAATATTATTCTTCTTTAGGTGAAATATTTCATCCATGTATACACAAGGAAAATTGCAAGGAAATTGAACATAAAACATCTCCTGCGTTTCCATTTCAAACGTTTTCAATCATAGGATGACCACCTTTTTAAGATTGTGACTATGTAATATTCACACACTGGGTGGTTATTGTTTTGAATACTCACTTTTTGTCATAACTTACCAATCATATTACATTCTATAAACTGCTAACGCACTTTACACTGAGGACAGTTTACAGTTTAGTTATTCACTCAAACCATATAATGGTACCCGAGGAACATATCTATATTTCCAAATATACATTTGTCAGAGGTATATAAGAGATATATATGTACGATAAATGTATGAAATATACAAAGCATCAAGTAGAAAAATTCGAGGCATGAAGGACAGACTATCCAACTATATCATAAATTTTGTAAATAAACATACATAGTTTTTTCAGTGATGTATATTTGGTGATCTACAATATTTAGTATGCAAGTACTTTTTCCTTAGATTAATTAACTCTTTACATTCAAGAATATAATGAAACTCGTCAGCAATATGTCCCGAGTTACATAATTTGCAAACTCTTTCACTGAGAGAGATATTGAGGGCGAAAGTATTTATTACACCATCCATACGAACTAAACCCCTCATTTAGGGCCATAAATTCCACTGTTGTGATGGAGCCATCTATCCTCATAACTATCCACCTAGTATTTTTTTTTTTTACCAAATTTTTACTTTTTTTGAGTATTTACAAATTTCAACGAGGTCTTAATGCTTATCAAAACTACGTTCCTAATTGCCCTGCTAGGAGTGAATTTTACCGATCAGATGAAAGGGTGAAAATCAATCTCGTACTTGTAAATCCTATAAAGAATACATGTATTCTGTATTTGCTTTGATGATCATTAGAACGGCTATTAATAGAGTCTGCAAAATCCTGACTCCAAACGAGACATTTGAAACCCCTTTAACAGCAACTTATTTGTCAGTAGCCTGCCCCGATTTAACTACTGCTACATAACACAGAAAGTTAACGATGGAGGAGCTGAAGTTATCCCGTTTGTCAGTTGAGTTATACGTACCATATATATATTACATAAATTATATGGTAGTTAGCCGTTAACATCTATGCTCAATAAAATATCCAAATATGAAGCAGATATGGAAGATTGTGGTGGTTTTTTTTTATTTCAAGTTCACTGAGTGAACAAATGAATACAAACGAGTATTGTTGATAGATAAAACGTCGTCGACATATCTAAACGTCGAGTTGGAGGCCACAGTAAAAGATTTCTTTCTTTTGAATCAATTCCGCCTCATAAAAATCCAAAAAAAAAAAACCCAGGTCAGCTAATAAAGAACAATTCGTGCCCATGGGAATTTCAACAGACTATTGGAAGGCCTGATTATCAGAGACTTCGTAGATTATGTCAACGATCGCGAGTTCCAGAATCTTTTTAATATAAACTTCAGAGTACGTGTACGTAGAATTCGAGCGGTGTTAAACATCTGATTGAGCACAAAATATGAATATTTCCGCGTTTGAAGAAACAGATGGTTATGATGTCAAAAAGTTATTTATGATGTCAAAAAGTTATTTATGATGTCAACTACACCTACAGTAACTGTTTAGCAGCAGAGACGACAGTTTTAGATAACACCATTGTTGAAAGTTTTGGCTCTCCTCTAATGCCCCAAGAGGTTTGTAACCTTGAAAGTCGCAGTGTTTGTTTCTCAACACACATAAATGCTTTTTACCATAATTCACATAAATTGCTTCAATAGTTTTTGAAAATATTTTTAAAATGTTCAAATGTTTTCGAGCTACGAAGGATGCACATGCACTATATAGTCGCATATGTCACATGACCTCGAGAGATTTTAGTAAGGTAAATGTTAGATCAAACACAGCTGAGTTCGATACTATGTATGAAACAACAATCCTCCTAAGCTTTGAGGCCTTAATCATATAAGTCATGGGTGCATATCTACATTACATATATATTTTGACTGGCGAGAACTGGGTTTAACAACTTTTAGATATATTTGTTTCTGAATTGAATACAATGAGTAAAGAGTCTTCAACGTGAAAATGTTAAATGTCAAAAAAAAAAAAAAAAAAAAAAAAAAAAAAAAAAAAAAAAAAATTGGGTTATTTACTCGGAAGTCATTAACTATGCTGATCATATATAGCCATTGCTTCATCAATATATCCATCGAAGTCCTCACGTAATAATGCATATGCATGAATCTTTGCGTTTTAACTTTATGTATACGGTTTACTTATCCAAGTCGATGTGACTGATATGGCTGCAACTTGCAGTTTAAAATTAATCGAGTGAAAATAACAATTTTTACAGGACATCATGGTGTGACTATTGGAAACTTTTTATGTGCGTTTAATACATTGCACATACAGACACTTTGCTAATTAACAACCAATCCATCTTTTTAAATAAAGTACATTTAGTGGTGAATCGTATAATATTTAAACATGATATTATAATAATCTGATTTACGAAAACCAAATGGATTTTGGAAATGATTGAAGCATTCAAGACGATTAGTCAATCAAAAATCGAAAGCGCCAGGTGGAGAGATCCCCATCGGGTCGCTCTAAATCTCTCGTTCTGTGATATGGTTGTAGGCTGGCGGTGTCTGTACTGGCTAAGACATGAAAAAATTGCAACTTTTCTAACTATGTAAAGAATATGACATAATTATTTGGAATTTGCTTTATTTTCGCCTAGTGACACAGTTTGTTTTCTAGGAAAGGTATACGTAAGAACGGAATACCTATCATCAGAATGGTAACGATATTTTCATTCCAATTTCCAATTGTGACATCAATGATTCAAATTTTTCTGATGAGTAGCATGCGTATCCTCATCCAGCTGCAACAATTTACATTCAATTTGATGTTTAATATAAGCAACTGATCGATCAGTAAAATTATGATGTTTCATACAGTCTACTAATTTGAATAAATTTTGCTACCTCTGCAGAATACGCGAACCGTATAAGTGGAATTTTTATAACATAGGTACTCAAAATGCAGTTCTTTGTTATAGACATATATATGAATAAATATTACCCATTTCGCTCAGTGAATCACTATTTTCCTTACGCAAAATTCCAAATGGGCATATTTCATCATAATTATGCACCTTGTGTGAATCTCTTGTTATCCCCTTTCAATAAAAAAAATTGAAGATTCTATTGAAGAATATCTATGGGTAAAATAGGAAATTGATTAAAAGCATTTTCGCAGTAGCTCAGTGATTAGAGCATTCGCTTTGCAACCGAGATGTCGTGAGTTCGAGCCCCGCTTGTGCCATGACCGCGTCAAACCTAAGACATAAAAATAAGTAGTGATTGCTCCGCCGCCAAACGCTCTATATTTAGTAGTAAGAATCACGGGTCTTTTGGACATGACCTTAAAAACGGGGTCCCGCGTCGCGACAGGCGTTTGGCACGTTAAAGAACCCTTACTGTTACGGCACTGAGCGTTAGCATAGGTCTAAATTTGCCATTACACTGCAATATATTTTTCTATCAATGTTTGACATTCCCTACATTAAAACCAACCCCAGCATCTCTTTACTATTTCACAGAAATAATTTGATTCATGAATCAATTAATCATATATCAATTTTAAGAAATGAATGAAGTTCATCGTCCTACCACTATATGCGGTGATTACAAAGTGGTTTATCATTTCCTGATAAGGCATAGGAAAATAACTATTAACAATAGCACCTAATAAAATCATTCTAAATTAAAAAGCATTTGATAAATGTATCACGAACAGAATTCTTTATACATAATTAGAAATGTCTTGATGTAGTGTTATGAATTGAAATCATTGTGACATGTGAATGAAATATGCGAATTGCCATGAAACAGACAGTGTTTTATTTCAGGTATGAAATTGAAAATATAAATATTGCACATGGAAGTGAATTTCCCATACAAATAAATGTATGCACTTATCAACCACACGACTCATCTATACGTGACAGGGGAGGTATAACAACAGTACAAAGAGAAAATACTGATGTCACTTCCTGTGACGAAATAACGTAATTGCATTGTAAATATATTCGAAATAATACAAAATGCAAACGTTTCTTTTGGAGAAATCCCCTTAATATCTGGGTGGGTGGGGTTCTGCTGGAATATTTACAATGTGAATATTAATGTATTATGATTATAACTAACAACAAACCATTATAATACACACACACAGATATATATTATTGATTATTTATTGCTTTCCGCCCACTCAACAATTTTTCAGTCATCTGGTGGCGTCCAGTTTTTGTTGGTGGAGGAGAGAACCCAGATACAATGTACCTGGGAAAAGACCACCGACCTTCCGCAAGTAAACTGGCAAACTTGCTCACATGACGCCGCGGCCGAGCACACACACACACACACACACACACACACACACACACACACACACACACACACACATATATATATATATATATATATATATATGTATGTATACATACACACACATGAGGGTTGTCCGTAAAATTCATGACGTCTACATTACGGTCGTTTAAAAAGGAATAAGGCTTAACATACAATATATACTTTACTTATCATGCATACAATTTTTCAAGAAAATGCAAGTATTAGAAATCTAAACTATCACACATTTCAAACTTCATGTATTACCATCCGGAGCAGAGTGTCGGTGTCATAAAAAAAGTCATGCGTAAATTGTCATATTCTTTTGCCCCGTGGGGATCCGGGTTAGAATAGGTCCTCAATACCCCTTGCTTGTCGTAAGAGGCGACTAAAAGGGGCGTTTACAATATATAAATCTAGTAACGAATTCTATAAATTTCGCATGCCATAAGCACGAATGTAAGATTCTATTTATCACACAACTATCAATAAACGCATATTTTATTTACTTTCCATTTCATGTTTCTGTATAAGGAAGTGATGATTTTCCCGCCTCTTTACAGTAGGAGTGGCACGTTAAATATCCCTCCCCGCTCAATGGCCGTAAGCGCCGAAGAAAGACCTAAATTTTGCAGCCCTTCAATGGCAATGATGAGGTATCCATAGGAGTGAAAGATTCTCGAGAGGGACGTTAAACAACATACAATCAATCAATTCAACGTAGTCGCCACTTAGCAATACACAATTTTCATCTAGTTACCAAATATTTGTTCAAATTGATCAGTTTTCATTCGAAATATCCCATTCATCACTTCCTGTCTTTTAACCACACAAGTTGTCAAATCTTCTTCCTCGCAAATAGAACTTGAGATAGTGAAAAAACGCGAAGTTCATAGGGGCTAACTGTGGACTGGAAAGCGGGTACAGGTGTTTAAGGCATTCAAAAGCCAGCAGATCTATTTCCAGATATGCTTAAAGAGAGGTATGACAAAGGCGCATTGTCTTGAAAGTTAATTTTGTCTAGATTTACTGCCAGATAGGGTCACTTCTTCCGTAATGCCTGACCTAAGTCGCGCCGTAGGACTTTGCTGTAGTAGTCTGCGTTTACAGTTTTATCATTAATTAATATCATTCTTTCTATGAAGAGAATAGAATGTTTTCCCTAATAATATTGTCACCTTAGCTTTTTGGTGGTGGGGATTCAATATTTTTCCACAGGCTTAACTGTTGCATTGTTTCTGGGTCATAATTGAATGGAACCAAGTTTTGTACGTTGTAATTATACAGTCTAGAAATTCTTCTCTGTACCTTTTGTAATTCCTTAAAATTGTTTTAGAGGCGTTTGTTTTTTAACGGGTTGGTTGTATATTATTTAACGTCCCGCTCGAGAATCTTTTACTCATATGGAGACGTCACCATTGCCGGTGAAGGGCTGCAAAATTTATATCTTTCCTCGTCGCTTACGGCCATTGAGCAGGAAGGAATCTTTATCGTGTCACACCTGATGTGACAAAGTGACTCGGTTTTGCGGGGTCATTCAAAGAACTGCCCCACTTAATCGCTCTTACGACAAGCATGGAATATTGAGGACCTATTCTAACCTGGATCCCCATGGCAAACTTCGTAACCGGGGCCATGCCTTGGCCGCGTCAAACTTAATCTTAGGTACCGGTAGTGATTATTCCTTCGCTAAACTTTCTGCAGTTAGAAGTGAGAATCACGGGTCTTTCGGATATGACGTTAACATGGGGGTTCCGTTCCGTGACAGGTGTATAAGAACCCTCACTGCTCTGTCCTGAGTGCTAAGCATATGTCTTTTTTGTGGTACTTCACCCACAGCTGGTGATGTCTCAATATGAGTGAAATATTCTTGAAAGGATGTAAAACAAAGAACTGCATAAAATGCATTGACCATATATTTTTTTTAATGTTTTACTGGGTGTGAAAGTGAATGAATGATCCAAATTTAAGTTTTTAGATAAACATTTACGTCCAAGTTGATATGGACAACCTTGAAAAGATTATATATATATATATATATATATATATATATATATATATATATTGTACAACAACATATGTACAGATAATTAATCAAACGACAGTGTAGCTAATGATGACTGCATGCTTAAATCATTAAAATTAAAAATCGAATTATGAAGAAAGATTACAAGTATATAGGATCAAAATAATTTATATGTGAATTCTAGAAAATGTTCTAAAGAACAGTGTACGACTGCAGACTTGTAATTTTTATAACTTTATTTGCATACTAAACTTTTGCAATGAATATTGTGTTACAATGAAGTTTCCTATTTTAATCACGTTTCTCAAACCAAAATGTGGGTTAAATTTATAAATTATAATCAAGGTTGATAAAAAATACTTCATTTTCATAAACTACTTAATTTAGGAACCTTAACCTGCAATTGGATTAAATATACATTGTATGAATACACAACATGATAAGAAACAGTAGGATGGCGTAGACCCATTTGGCCAACATTCTGAAATTTCGGTAGTATATGTAAAAGTTTGAATGCATAGAATACAGGCAAAGAGTAGGCTATAAAATACATGAAATTTGACCTCAGTATCTGGGATTTTTTGTGACACTACAATAGTGTCTGTCCTAAATATCTTGTCTATTGATAATCATACCATTCGTTTTTTTTTTCAACAACAGCTTAGGGGGGTAATATGGGTACCTTAGGGATCTACTTCAACTGCAAGTGGGCTTGTACCCTGTGGCCCAAACAGTGATCTGATCTAGGTCTGACATTTCTCAGTAATGGTAGCTCTTACACTGTGGCATCACATCCGTCAAAATACTAAGCTTACTTTTTCATATTAAGGACATGATAGTTGTGCATATCGTAAACAAAAGGGCTAGCAAAATCTTACGGATTTATGCATATTTTCAGAGCATACTAATTAGGGCATCACATATTTCCACCAAATGTAATTCCTTGACAGACTCAGTATCTCGTTCACAGTGGTCCAGATGTCAACATCTACCCAGTCCATCCCACCCTAAATTTGCGACATCTCAAACGGAGCAACTATACGTCTACACGATGCAGCCTCGATAATGGTTCTCAGTCTTTCAGTGCATTGAGATGGTGTGAAATTTGTTCTTCTATAGGGTTGTTTGAGTATATCAATTGCACTGTTACTGCATTTTTCTTTCACTTTAACATGATGTTTGCGCGAATTATATCGGAATCGTAAAGCTGCTTCATGATAACTATACACATATTTACATGAATGTACATATGCCTAAACCTGTACATATTCATACACATGTGTACCTTAATTACAAGCTGTATTAAACAGGATATGTACATATAAGTAAAAACATTGTGTATTGGGAGACAGTGATGACTTGGTCTTTGACGGGACTGGGGAGTCTTCGGCAACAGTTAAAACTCATTCTGTCTCAAATTCCTGCTGTCTCCTGCCGCAGGGTGGTGTCAAATACTTTCCAGCTGCAGCTTTAAAAAGCCCAAAACTAGGATTTTAAAATGTACGGGTCAAATCTACGCTACAGCTGGTGCTTACACCAAGTAACACGGGATGGACAGGCTTCACCACCCACCTTAAAAGACTCGTTCTGGCCAAGGACATATGCTAAATAGGCCACCAGTATGTCATTACAAGTGTAGTTAAAATTGATTCACTGGCCGACTCCCTAGCTCAAAATCACAAAGCCTCTCACCTCTGTCGGCGCGTGTTCGAATCTCGGCCGCGGCGTTATGTGAGCAAGTTTGCCAGTTTACTTGCGGAAGGTCGGTGGTCTCTTCCCAGGTACATTGTATCTGGGTTCTCTCCTCCACCAACAAAAACTGGATGCCACCAGATAACTGAAAAATTGTTGAGTGTGGCGGAAAGCAATAATCAATCAATCAATCAATCGATCTATTCGTGTTAAAACGTGTGTATGAGGAAATGAGAAATTGTTTAAAATTTTATTGTTTTGATAGAATTTAATTACACTTTTTCATGAAATTTATTTAAATAAAATATTTCCATTGATTTTGGTTATCTTCGAGTATAATACGAAAGTCAATATAATCGATCCTAAAACATCGTTAGGAATATGACGCCATGTAATCAGTGCATTGCATGTGTTTTTATTCAGAAACACAATCGTGGTATATCTGTTTTCAACATGTAATTAACAAAGTACAAAGACGTGGCAAAATAGTGACTATAGTAGAATGGTGGATGGGCAGTTAAAAGTATCGGCCCTGCTTGCCTGAACAAGTTTATGCTTGAAAGCTATATTAAATTTAATGATGACTTAATCTTACATGTACAGCAGTGGATGTATTGAGATATAATAAATATATACAATAACTATAAAATGTATACATACTTTTGACACTGAAATTTTCGCGGCTCTTGCTTTTGTATCAAGGTTAGTTCAAGGTCACTTTCTTTTCAAACCAAAGGATCTTGAAATTCCATTGGAGCAGATAAAAATTGTATGTACGTGTGATTCATTACAAAATTTGTCTTAATTTTCAGTATAATTGGTATGTATTTGTTTGCAAAACAGAACTAACAAACACTTGAAAATTCAATGAGGGACAAACGTCAAAGTAGATCAAATCCTCTCATAATTTTTGATTTGTTATTTCAGTAATTTTTGGAAGTTTTCATATAATAAGACTAATGTAATAAGGTACTTAACGACGTACAATAGATATAGTAGGGGTATGGGATACTATAAAAAATGATTTTCTCATTCTTTTTCCACGAGAAAGATTAATTCAGAGGTAGTGCATTTAAAGTGACCCTTATAGAAGTAGCAAATTCATAAGATCAAGTAAATTGACTATGGTCTGTTACTGTTGTCAATTATGACTTTTCCATACTTTTCAACATCTTTTCTTAGTGCGATTTTGTTTTACCGGAGACAAAGTTTAAAATTTGCTAATCAGAAGATCAAGTGGTATTATACTATTGCCGTTGATTCCACCGAAAATATAATCCCCAATAAATAAAGTTCCCTATATCTCGTGTTACAAATGTACATGTACATAAAATGGAGTGAAGTGACACCGTGTCACACATATTTTATAACTGAGGAAAATGCGTGCTCCTGTGGCGCACATCATGTCACGTGATGTCAAGAATCCATCCAACAGTCTTACTATATCGTACATTGGTATATATAAACAATGAAAACTAAATTTCGGATCTTGAAATGTGCGAGTTGAACTTACATGTATGTAATTAAATATACATGTACATTATACATGTATATATGACAAACAATGTCTATAAATCTTTTTACAGGCTTAGGCCTTCGTGTTATTTCTCTCAATGTTTGCATTTAGTGCTAAACAAAGAATGCCAAGCTCAGAAATCCTTCCAAAATGAACACAGTTATATAGATTTATTCATGTTTAGTGAACTTAGAATAAAGCTTGTATAAAATTGCGAAAAATTTAATGGTTGGGTTTTTAAGAACAAGCTCTCAATAGCTACCTTCAATGTTTTCCTTTTAAACTACATGTATATTTACATACGAATGTATACTGTGAAACCACAACTTCTCCTGTGGTGAAATCTTCGTGGTGTGTGGAAATATTCGCAGGTCCAAGAGTCTTATATCCGTGGTTGATATTTTTTAACTTTTCATGGGGAATATGAATTTGTGGTTTTTATTCATACCACGAAAATGAGTGATGTTACAAAAAAAAACCCAAATTTAGATTGGCATTCAAACCATAACCCATATACATGTACACTTCTGATGTGTATTTTCAGACCGATATTATTCATGTACTAAATATACTGATTATACGTGTGTTTTCTGCCTATACCCTGATTCTGTCAATACGCATATTCCCATACAATAATGCAGCTAGTAAAATGAAAGTAGAATACTAGGAATTCCATCGTCTTACATTTAGATAGTTTCTGCGTTGTTTAATGCAGGCTCATAGATACGAGGATAACGTAAACTGATACTTTCACGTGATAAAAAAACTAGGCTGTATCGGTTCATTGCGTCTATAAAATGTGTTAACGGTTGGGCTGGTGTTGTTTTAAACGTAAATATTTCCTCCCTTAATTGTGTTTATGTGGTGAGGGACTTCGAAACTTCGGATCACTGGAACAAAAGCCACACATTGGAAGCTGGAAACATCGTTTGTTTCACTGTCCACCATGGAGGTCAAGAAAGGACCACTGATGTTATATCTTATCTTAAATTTTCTAGTGATAATGTCGGGTAAGAAACATGCTTTAGTGGACAGAATTGAAGATATAGAGTTCTGATTATTTAAATGATTTACTATAGATTCCTCACAGTGTTTATAAATAGACAAATATATCAAATGTATTCCTGGTTTCATCTGCATGATGTGTATATATTAATAATTCATGTCAAAACAGTGCTGTACATTCCCGACACCTCTTTAAAACCCAATTATATTCGTATTGAGAGACACAAGTAGAGATACGTTGCATATTTAGACCGCAGGTCAGTGATCAAATTGTTATTCAAATCACAACAAAAACAATCGTCATTGAAATAACTGAAACCCATTACCACAGTAAAGCTATAGAAATTTCTCTATCCGCAGAACCGAAAGTTACTGTATAATCTAACCATATAGACAGGGATATACTCCACTTCAAATTAAAACATTTTAGCTCATATTATGTGGTATTTGATAGAATTATAATTGCAATAATACTGATGAAATTATCTAATTATCAGGCAACAGTTTTCTTGTTTATTCACTCGACCTTGTCTTTTCAGGAATAGTATCTGGCGAGGGGTGTGATTTGACTAGTGTTCATAACTGCTTCTCGGACATAAACATGACAGTATTATCTGAAAATCAAACAGCGTTTTGCAAGTATGCATTTTCAGTTCACAGCAATCAATAATATTCAATATAGTCACATAATTATACCTTTAAATCCAACGTAATTAAATTGTTTAATATAAAATGCGTAGGTACTACACCGTGTTCTTCACGTTAACTGTGTTATGAAGCACTGCAGTAGCTTGTTGTAAAGTTGAAAGTTAAGTTGAGGTACAAAACTTTCAAAGTTCATGGTTTCAAATTCTAGAGGAATAAAAAGGCATCAATTTGACAATCAAGTATGCAAAGTAAAGAAAGAAAGACAAATAATTAAGAATCAAATCAAGTTCCCGTCTCCAAACCTTCTTTTTTTAATTCGGTTCTGATATAATAGTGGTGAGCTGGGAGAGCTGGGTCGATGCCTTCAGCCTTATGACACAGAGTGTCAGAATGAATCCGTATACCAGCTGAATGTCCAGGCTTTCCAACCATCAACATTTGGATGTCAAGGTAAATAGTAGTTAAGAAAGAGAAACAAACATGGGTCATCTAATGTGATAGCTGGTTTTGTACACAGACGTAAAGGAACGCTATACTGAGGCAATGAACTCTTATATTAAACAGGCAACGGCAGTCTGCAGTGTGACATTCAAGCTATTCGAAGTTGCTCCATAAAATTGGATATTTCTTCTTTAACTTCGAATGTGACATTGTTTTGCAAGTAAGTATACTTAAATGCACTAATATTTAATAATAAACAAGCATTCTGAATGTATTGCAGGCAATACAAAGTAAAGAAAAAAGTTCGGTCAACTGATTCCGAATGACAGACTAATAGTCCACTTCGGCAAAGCCGGTAGTGGACTAAAAAAGAATCACAACATACAGTTCTCATAATTCTTCTCTCACCGTTCATAGAATCTAATTGTCAATAAATCTCACATTCTGTGTTTTCAGTGTTGAATTGAAGAAGGCATTACAATGTGTGGGGAACTACAGAGAGATTTGTTCTACTAGCCGCTATTCTGATTTATATAATTCTATTGTTTCCTCTCTCCAACCAGAGAAATACGGATGTTCTGGTAACGATTTTTTATATTTTTGTCTTCAACACAATTCTACCTAGTCGATATACATTGAAGAAACTCTTATGTGGAAATAATTGATCTCCAAAACTTGAACAGGTACTAGCGGGGCACAGTGCGAGTTATTCACAGCAACACAATGCATTTTGAATTTTAATATTCAGCGTATGGAGCATTTCAATTCCGCTGGTTCCTGGATGAATGAGACCGCTCTGTGCCAGTGAGTTTCCTTTTTATTCATTTGTGGCTAAACCATTCTGATTATACATTTATAAATTTATCATAATCTGTAATACATATTGATAAGTAAAAAATAAATTTTATTCTTGAAAATGCATGAGGGTATGAACTGCAACGTTTCACACTGGCTTCCTGGAGAATCCCGCCGTGAAGCATCGCAGTTCAGACTCGCAAACTTTCCACTTTCAGTTCCGTCGGAATCCCCAGACGTGAAAATAAACGTACCATATTTATCAAGATTCATACGCCAATTGTTCACAACTGCAGTACATTCATGCGAAAATTGCTATCATTACAATTTGTAAAGAAATAAAATGAAAAAAAAAAAATGATAAAAAAAATAATAATAAAAAAATGACAGATAGATATTGAGAGCAAATTTTGAACGAAGGCAGTGCATGTAGTTCACGGTTTCTCATCTTATTTTTTAGACACCTGAAAACAGCAGAGAACTGTATGGCTCCTCATGATAGTACATGTGGAACAAAACCATCATTTTCATCGATTAAACAATTCTTAAATGATGATCGATGTAGAGGTATGGCCTGTTTAATTTTCCCGTGTCTATTTTGTAAAAGCTGTTAGTTTATCTACCGATATATTTTAGTACGAGTAATAGTGAGGTCTATTTATTTTATCAAACTGATTAATAAAATTTTAACTACAGCGTATTTTACCGCTTTCAGAGCCGGTCACCGATCCAACAAGCTCATCACCACGCCTCGAGCTCGCTGTTATCTTCATCGCGTGCTGTCTTATCAACATTTTCCTGATCATTAATTGAATCATAATTTACTTTAGCTCATCAGTTTCTTAATGTATTGCATTTATAATAATTGTACATCCAAACATTGTACATGTAGATATATAAAATGGATGCCGTAGATTAGTAATTATAAATGTTGTATTTATTGATTGTTTAAATGAATCAACGCTTATTTGATTATTAGTTGATAGCTAAACTTCATCTTTTCTGTCATTTTTTCAGTATAAAGCATTATCATAGTTATAAACCCATAAACGGAAATAACTTTTTCGTGTTGTAAGTAGAACATTTACAATGATGACGAGCGTTTCTGATGAGCAGTAATTTCATTTGTGAATTTGTCAAGGAGCTGCTCTTTTTGCAGCAGGTGAAAAATACAAAGAGTATGTATATATAGAATTTAGTAAAAATGTCAGTTATTGAGTGAATGACGTCAAATTGCATACAGAAAGAATACTGAAACATGTTGTCAGGATTTTGTACGAAGTATATTATTCTGTATGTTAAAGTAGTTATATACAATTCTACTGATCTGATGTGTATGTCACGATACTTTACTAAATACTAAGTCTATTGATGTGTATGTCACGATACTTTACTATGTACTAAGTCTACTGATCTGTATGTCACGATACTTTACTATGTACTAAGTCTATTGATGTGTATGTCACGATACTTTACTATGTACTAAGTCTATTGATGTGTATGTCACGATACTTTACTATGTACTAAGTCTATTGATGTGTATGTCACGATACTTTACTATGTACTAAGTCTACTGATGTGTATGTCACGATACTTTACTATGTACTAAGTCTACTGATGTGTATGTCACGATACTTTACTATGTACTAAGTCTACTGATGTGTATGTCACGATACTTTACTATGTACTAAGTCTACTGATGTGTATGTCACGATACTTTACTATGTACTAAGTCTACTGATGTGTATGTCACGATACTTTACTATGTACTAAGTCTACTGATGTGTATGTCACGATACTTTACTATGTACTAAGTCTACTGATGTGTATGTCACGATACTTTACTATGTACTAAGTCTACTGATGTGTATGTCACGATACTTTACTATGTACTAAGTCTACTGATGTGTATGTCACGATACTTTACTATGTACTAAGTCTACTGATGTGTATGTCACGATACTTTACTATGTACTAAGTCTACTGATGTGTATGTCACGATACTTTACTATGTACCAAGTCTACTGATCTGTATGTCACGATACTTTACTATGTACCAAGTCTACTGATGTGTATGTCACGATACTTTACTATGTACCAAGTCTACTGATGTGTATGTCACGATACTTTACTATGTACCAAGTCTACTGATCTGTATGATACAATACTTTACTATGTACTAAGTCTACTGATCTGTATGATACAATACTTTACATTGACTTTACCACTATTCGTATTGCTAGTATATTATCAAACTGTGTTATCTGTTAAATAAAATCCTCATTAATTTTTTGTATTATTTCATTTCTGAATGATTTTGATTTACTGTACTTTCTCTGCAATATATTCCCTCCAACAACGAAATGACTAAATATTGATATTCATCGTTAATCATTAATCGTTATAGTTACTCCATCCTCTATAAAAAGAATGCATTCTAAAATTATGTATATTGTGTTTAGTTGACATACATTGTAAAATTATGTAAATATTCTGCTGAATATTGTTATGGCAGATGTTGCAACAATGAAATATTGACTTACAGTCAGTTTTGAAGTAAGAAATCAACTTATGATTTTGTTTTGATTTCAAAGTGTGATAAAGATTATGATATGAATTTTGGTAGAACATTCCTATGGATACTGCGCGTGTAGTAGTGTCAGTATATCAGTGGGAGCTTAAAATCGTATCCAAACCCTAACTCCAGCATAGGACTTTACCTTAATACTTGCTGGTTGGATCATGCTTTAATACTTGCTGGTTGGATCATGCTTTAATACTTGCTGGTTGGATCATGCTTTAATACTTGCAGGTTGGATCATACTTTAATACTTGCTGGTTGGATCATGCTTTAATACTTGCAGGTTGGATCATGCTTCAATACTTGCTGGTTGGATCATGCTTTAATACTTGCAGGTTGGATCATGCTTTAATACTTGCTGGTTGGATCATGCTTTAATACTTGCAGGTTGGATCATGCTTTAATACTTGCTGGTTGGACCATACTTTAATACTTGTAGGTTGGATCATGCTTTAATACTTGCAGGTTGGATCATGCTTTAATACTTGCAGGTTGGATCATGCTTTAATACTTGCTGGTTGGACCATACTTTAATACTTGCAGGGTGGACCATACTTTAATACTTGCAGGTTGGATCATGCTTTAATACTTGCTGGTTGGATCATGCTTTAATACTTGCAGGTTGGATCATGCTTTAATACTTGCAGGTTGGATCATGCCTTAATACTTGCAGGTTGGATCATGCTTTAATACTTGCTGGTTGGACCATACTTTAATACTTGTAGGTTGGATCATGCTTTAATACTTGCAGGTTGGATCATGCTTTAATACTTGCAGGTTGGATCATGCTTTAATACTTGCTGGTTGGACCATACTTTAATACTTGCAGGGTGGACCATACTTTAATACTTGCAGGTTGGATCATGCTTTAATACTTGTAGGTTGGATCATGCTTTAATACTTGCAGGTTGGATCATGCTTTAATACTTGCAGGTTGGATCATGCCTTAATACTTGCAGGTTGGATCATGCTTTAATACTTGTAGGTTGGATCATGCTTTAATACTTGCAGGTTGGATCATGCTTTAATACTTGCAGGTTGGATCATGCTTTAATACTTGCAGGTTGGATCATGCTTTAATACTTGCAGGTTGGACCATACTTTAATACTTGCAGGTTGGATCATGCTTTAATACTTGTAGGTTGGATCATGCTTTAATACTTGCAGGTTGGATCATGCCTTAATACTTGCAGGTTGGATCATGTTTTGATACTTGTAGGTTGGATCATGCTTTAATACTTGCAGGTTAGACCATGCTTTAATACTTGCAGGTTGGACCTTACTTTAAAACTTCTGGGTTGGACTTTACTTAATTACTTGCGGGGTGTACAAAACTCGATGAACATGATCATAAACGCTTATAAGGACGGAACACTAACAAATGAACTATATATATATATATATATATATATATATGTATAGGCGTTTATATAAATGCTTCGTCGAAGTGCATGTCAGATGGGAATCTTTGAATACATGGAGAATGATATATATTGCAGCTGCATGTTATGATGCATATAACACGTAGTTTTGAAGCTTGCGTAGTGCTTATGTAGATAGAGTCAAAGGATCTGATTTGATTGAAGTATACAATGTGACGAAGGTATGGAAATTTCGACAAATTTTTAATATTTGATTTACTTATATGTGTTGGATCTATTTGAAATTTGGAATTGATAAAACATTAAGCCGCTTTGCTCATACATTATATCACAAAGGCAATGGAAGACAGTCAAAAAGTATGACAGTTTCAGAATTTAGACGAAGGTTCTCTCATTCAGCTTATCAATAGTACTGGATATGGATTCGAAGAAAAATTACATCGATACAAAACTCTAGCTTCTGAGGAAAGGGCCAGCGTACGAAAAAGTGAATATAACGAAAAGTGATCAATCTCATAAATTCTTATAAATATGAAATTGGGAGAAGGGCAAATACGGACCCCTGAGCACACCAAAAGGTGCGACCAGTTCTTAGGAGGAGTAATCATCCCCTATTGATCAATCACATATGACGTGTTATATTAGAATATATTTCAATATCAATTCAAGAAGGGAAATAATGGGAATATTCAAGATAAAATATTATATCAGAAAATAGCTTTTAATGAATAAAATCACTTCGTGTTTTGGGAAACCACCGAGTCTCTTTATCCTTTCTCTTTTTGTGTGGCAGACCAAAGAGCAAAGTGGGCGAAACTGCCCAGGAACCAACTTATGGATTCATCAATGTTTTCTGTCAAAATTGAACGTACAAGGCGTGTCTCAACTATTAAAAGCATTCAGACGTGTCAGCACAGACACTTGTAACTTTAAACTACCTTCATTTCTCATTTGATTTATGGTTTTGAACATACTAGATGGACGATGCAAATTAAACTGTGACACTCATAAAGAATTGAAGAAAAAAAAAATCCAATGAACATAACATTGATGCTTCCAACAAATGGAACAGTAGATTTCATATGTTTAATTCTAAACATTACAATGTGCAAAAATATGGTATCAAACAGTATATACAATTATACATGTACATATGCCTTATAACTATATGGATCTCTCAAGGTGATAAAGGGTCGCTCCATGGACACGATTTTAGCTGAAAATTTTCAAATTTTATTTTTCCATTATAAATGTTTTACAATGCTTAACTAGGGTATTTCTAATAGTCAGCAAAAAATTGAATTTGTTGAGTTTCAAATGAGATACAACATTCACAATTCTTTGTTATGTGGACAAGACTCGTGCCATGTTTTTTACATATAGATTACTTAATAGAAAATGTGTTAAAACAAAATGAAATGTGACAAACACTGGAAACTGTTTAATTGTAATAAGACTTAACTTGTAACTTGAAAAAAAAATCTGCTTTATATGAAATTTTACTAGTATATTTAAATCTATGTAAACAAAAGCATAAAACAAGCCTCCTTTACGTAACATAAAATTGTGAGCTCTGTATCTCTCTTGTTACTCAACAACTTGCATTCAACTTTTTGTTGATCATTAGAAATGCCTTTGTTAAGCATTGTATACATTAAAGAAAACAACAAAATTTCAGGTCAAATCGTGTTCATGCCCCTTTGAAAGGTGTTTAAAAGGTATTTATTGATTACATATTTGTGTATGTGCGATTAATATATCATCTATTGGGTACACGGCCTTAAATAGTCAGGAAATAGTACGGCTGAAAAAGGACATCGATGCTAACCTCCTTCGATACATATCAATCAGCCCTCGTACTTCGTGTAATGATTTCTTTGCGTGACAGTTTTGTGTGGTTTTTGTTTTTAACGAAGGAGAAATACTACACGTAGTAAATTGCTTGGAAGTATTTCTGATTCCTTTGATGTATATCAATAGTATATCAATATGTTCAAAAGCAAATTACACATGCATAATTTTCTGTTAACCCGAAATACAGCATATGTCAAGAAGATATACACTCACAGATATTGAGTACAATTACACTTAATTATTTTTATAATTATTTTTAGATTCCAGAAAACAATAGAAAATGATTTGCTACTTATGAGAGCGCTTGTACAATAACCCATCGTTTTCATCGATTAAAGAAATCGGAAAGTTACAGGATATTCTATACAAAGGTATGGGCTGTTCTTGTAAGTAGCATAGTGTTAAAGGATTACTAATATTTCTATAATACTCTCTGCGTACAATACCTAATTCCTGTACAATATTTATCATAATCTCAGTTATATTCACTTTTGAATAACAGTCCAATTCATTAAATGTATATCACTGCACTTGCATATATTAATCAAAGTTTGCATTTCCGGTTTTAGAGACGGTCACTGATCCGAGAAGCCTAGAGTCCATTTTTACCATCATTGTGTGGTGTATTATAAACAGTTATTTCATTATGAACAGGATCACAGTTTATATTAGCTTAAATCTCATCAGTTTCTCAATATAATGCATTTATGATAATTGCATATTCAAACATAGTGTATATAGAAAATGAATGACGCAACTCTTCTAAAGGTCAGAAAAGGACAGGTATTGATCTTTATCACATTTTCAAAATTGAATACTGTCATTTATCCATTGAACAAAAATCAATATTTTCACAGTTAAATTTGTATTTCACACTGTGGAAATAACAAATTTAAAAAGATATCTTCGCAGTCTGAAAATAACAACAGGAACTTGTGAATTGGCAGAATCCGCGATGCACACACACACACACACACACACACACACACACACACACACACACACACACACACACATATATATATATATATATATATATATATATATATATATATATATAAAATCACCCTTATTTTTATTTGTTTTCATACTACATGTTTGAATAACAAAAACATTTTCTTATTGTTAATTTACTGCATCCTTCGTAAGGTGTTATATATTCTGCGCAATATTATTTTGAACGTAAATAGAGAGGCGCAGCTCAAAGAGGTGAAAGGAAACCTAAGTAAATGTAGTAAAACGTGAGAGCCCTGGACCCCCCCCCCCCTCATATTTTCTCACGTGCTTTGCATTCGTGTAAGTGTAAAGTAAACCATGTTTCGTTCATGAAATAAATTCTAATAAATTCTATTCCATCAACAAAACTCTGGATATCCTCTATTAATACATTTATATACTGTAAATAATATGTTCAAAGATAATTCATGCATATTATAGCTTGTACAATACGAAAATACAAGTTCTAACAGGTACAAATAGGCCTGAAGGCGTGGTCCCATTAAACAAATCGGTGAAAAAAAACCTCAATGCATGGGGGTGTAAGATAGGATTGACCTCCATCGGATTGTAACAAGATGCACGTAAGTATTGTAAAATCATTCTCTTGTGTATTCTAATGTAAATCTCTCTTGTAGGTCATCTTAACCCTGGGGATCATGGTGTGAACACACCTGAATCTGCATTACATACTTGTAAAGATACCTACTTATTAATTTAACATTTATAACTTTCTGGCTTTTGGGAGGAACATATTTGAAAATCTTGTAATGTACAATGGCAGTTGCACTTCATATTGTTGTTTGACACGTGACCGAGATAAGATTCTAGACGTTCAATGGTTAGAATGGTGCTTGAGTGAGTTCAATTGATATAAGATGTAACACCAGTTTACGTCACTTGTATTTTGTAGAAATCGATTTCTCTAGAAGTTTGTTTTAGTATAAATCGACAGTAAATTTTGTGGCAATATGCAGTCAGGAGACTTCATTGGATATTACATTACTGTGGACTGAATTTCGATTTCGACAGCTCTATAAACAGACCTATCCTTTGAATTCAGCTCTGTGATAAACAAACAACGGGCGCTGTTTTTTGAACTATGATAACTGTAAGTTAATATTTTTCATAGATATGGTTTTCTATAGATAAATTTTTAAATGTTTCAACTGTGTGTAATTGATTTTTGCTGATCATGGACTTATTTTGACCCATGACGCAATGGATACACAAGATTATCTCTCTGTCAAAATGTGCCTGCCTGGAACTATGTCATTTTGGAATGTAATATATGGAAAACATTTTGAAATTATCAATTCATATACAATTTTATTAATTTCTTTTACATCACTCTGTTTTATACACTATGTTTCGTTTATATATACATATACAATTAATCAACGTTTATTGTTTGAAATTCATAAATTTCCGATTAAATTCATGTTGATTTATTTCATAAGAAACACTACATTGTACATATATTTATACGTATATGATGATATGTTGTTTTAGATTTGTATGAAGTCCGTCAGATGGGGACCTTAATTAACGGTCAGTATTACAATCACCTGGAATGTAAAATTCCTCAGTGGTGTTCGATAAAAAGTAGGTTCGCTTGGAGGTGCCACAGAAATTTTAAGTCCTTTTCACCGCTGTAATATCGCTGAGTCGGCGTAAACACAACTATAAAATATGTACTTTACCATACAAAAAGAAGAGATACTACCTTAGTCAATAGATGCATAGTTACATATCAGTGGAAGATAATGAACATACAGACCCTGGATATACCAGAAGTGGGATCAGGTGCCAAGGAGGTGTAAGAATCCCCTGTCGACCGGTCCATCCGTCGTGAATCTGATGTGAGGCAAAAGGAGAAATCCGTAGTCAAATCACCTTAGCAAAACGGCCTAACTATTGGTATGAAACATGACAGACAACATTTGACCCAACGACACGTTTTATTGATAAAGTATGTCGTTATAACGACACAGAATTTGTGAAATGCTGTCTTTAAACGCTTATTTGTCAGTAGCCTACCTCGATTTCAAAACTGGTCATAAGCAGAACGTGCTCATGCGTATCGAATCATTTGATAGATATAAACATCCATAAAATATCCAAGTATGAAGCAGAAGTGGAGGGGTCTGTTGTGTTTTTATTTGGAGTTCACTGGGATATATTGAATCAACGTGTAAATGAAAATAATATTGCTGATAAATCCTCCATCTTATTTTTTTGATTGCATATTGATATAACTAATACCAAATCGATGCGGCGCCGAGAATCAAACCTGGGACCTCCCAGTTGCAAATCGAACGTCCTAACCACTAAAGTACCGCGATTGCTCTAGTATGTAAAAAGTAATCTGATGATCAAAACAATCTTTTCAAACTTCTACTTAGACTCGATTTAATTAAAAAGATCAACAGTTAAACAACTCTTGCTCTGGGGCGATGAAAATTTGCCTTTGCAGCTGAACTTCAACATTTTTGTAACTGTACACCAATGTATAAAGACATATAGATTAAAATAGTTTATGCATATTTGTACACTGTGCAATATGCATGTGACTTTGCTAAGTTATATCAGACTCAGTTCGTCACCAAATTCTTTCTATCACCATGCGTATTTTTAAAGTATGAAAGGTGACGGTGTAACAAGAACGTTTTAAAATGACAAATTGGTTATTTTTCACATTTAAGTAGAGGAATTAGTAAGTTGTCAGAACTTGTTTCTGATTATTTTTTATTATCACATTAATATATATGCTCAAATCAAAGTACCATCTTCTGCGTAATATTCAAAACTGTCATGAAAGCGGTTGTTTGAAAATTAAAGACACCCCCACTGCCGCTACTGCTGAATTTTACATTTTCTCTCTTTTTGGGAGGCAGGGAGATTGATCAATGGATTTTGTAGAATAACTGTCATGTGCATCAATTATCCTTACCCTAAATTTTCTAATTTTATTGAAGTAATCAATTAGCCTGGTATTCAGTCATTTTTTTGAATATTAAAACTTCGTTCCTACGATGTTTTAATGAAATCGGAAGTGACATAAAGGAGTGCAGTCTTGCCAACTTTCAACTGCTTTTATCACGGAGGAGACAAGCGCGAATTTTGTTTATGGTAGATATATTGTAAATTTATTACTTTTATGAATTATAACATAATGTTATGTTCGTTTCCGTTCGTTCTGTATTAGTTCAGTCATGGAAATTACTGCAAGATGTACCAAGTATGAACACTTGTCTGGTTTTGATCTGGTGTCTTTCTTCATTCAGAATCCATAGTGTTGTCATTTTCAAGGTTGAAGTGTTTTTACTACGAACAATTTGATTGAATATTATTTTTCAAAGAAATATCACATGAATTATAAGTTCCTCCGTATAAATTGAGGGACAGAATGTATAAAATAGAATAAATATAAATAATCAATGAAAATCATTCCGTTCTTAAATGTGTTGTCAAGTAATATATGGGCTAAAAGTAGGGATTTTTGAGCGGTTTTTGTAAATTTAAACATTTTTTATGTGTCTTTATTTTATGCAACTGACAGCAAATACGCGTCCGGAATTTGAAGATGGTTGGTTGGTTGTATATTGCTTAACTACCTACTCAATAATTTTTCAGTCATACGGAGACGTCACCGGGCTACACGATTTAGGCCCATGCTCGATGCTTACGACCTTTGAACAGGCAGAGATCTTTATCGTGCCACATCTGCTATGAAACAAGACCTCGATTTTTGCGGCTTCATTCGAAGGATCGCCCCATTTAGTCGCCTCTTACATGTACGACAAGCAAGGGGCAATGAGGACTTATTCTGACCCGGATCACCAGGGAATGAAATTTGAAGATGGCAGAGCTATGTCATGATTATTCAAAATGCATTTAATCATTTTTTAAACAGGATTTTTCTTATAATTATTTGCAAAAGTTTTAGATTTAATGTCATCATACATGTAAAGGGTAATTTTGTATTTCTCTCATGAACTTGATTTCGCTTATGAGAAATTGAGAAACAGAATTACATATCATTTTTTGTTTGTTTTTTGTTTTTATTTATTTATTTTTGTTGTTAAAGAAATGAGATGAGTCCAAATGACTCGTATAAGTCATATTTTGTTTCGTTTATAATAACAATTCTAAATATATTTCCAGGTTTAAAACAATTATCTTCAAATTACGTCTCCTGAATTCTTGCTTCCTGAACAAAATTCAATATGATATATAAGTTGGCTCCTAGTGTAAATTTTGATGAGCATGCTATCATTTCGAATACATAGTAAGGTGATTTGGGACGAAAAATTCGTCAAATTATTTAGTACAATGAATTTTTAAAATGTATTAGCTATAGAGGAAAAATACCATGCGTGTGATTTTCCTGTTGGAATAGATTTACGGAATTCTCTTAGAATTATCTTTTTGAAATGCGTTTGTTGTCACCAAAAATTATTTAGTTCAATTATTTATCAAATATTTTCAAATTTCAGGAAATAGTGTTTTACCCACAAGAATTACTAATATATAATATGAAAATATAATAACAGTAATTTTGCGATGCATGTAATATTCGTATTGACACTCTGACACTGTACTATAAAAAAATTGATACATGTAGAAACTGACATTCATATCAGAATATTTTGCCGTCAATTTCCATTAATGTTGACATATGGTTTGGCAACTTCCGCACCACTTATTTAGCGTCGTCTATTCGCCATGAAGACATTACCAGTCAAATAAAGGGGTTATATTTGGATAACAATATTGCAGTGCATACTTACACTTAACTACTATTAAAACACATTTCATACACGTATTTTTGTACTAAATTCGCTATTTGCCATCAACATTGGGAATTTATGAATTTGAAATTACTTGAAACAGTACTATACGGTACGGACTGATTACGATATCCTAGCGGTTGCAACCGAAGGCTCCGGTTTCTATTGTCGATCCCGGCGCTGCGTTCAACCGAAGAAATTTAACATATTTCGACTATTCTTTCGACAAGCGCCCGACATTAGGATTGATTGATTGATTAATTGATTATAAATTATTTAACGTCCCGCTCGAGAATTTTTCACTCATATGCCGGGGAAGGGCTGCAAAATATAGGCCCATGCTCGATGCTCATGGCCTTTAAGCAGGGAGGGATCTTTATCATGCTACACTTGCTGTGACACGGGACATTAGGATTGAAATCACAAAACTTTCTGATATGACCTTAAAAACAGAGGTCCCGTGACTCGCTAAAGACCTCTCATTTTAACATGTACGGCTGTTAAAACAATATTAGTTTCATTTTGATGTCGGAATATTGTGACTTGCTATTTCAATCTCATAGTAGCTCATTTTTATGACAAAATAAAATTTCACAGTTCGAGCAAATATTGCTTTACACGTCATGCATAGGTAAAAAATTGTACACTTCACCTAAAGTTAGTGACTTCTATCAAATGAAAAATTCTTGAACGTAAAGCAACATATAAGGTAGGAACTACAAGCATTGAGACAATCATTATTTACAGTGCACTTTGTCACAGGAAATATACATTATATAAATGCATGCAACATAATAACGTTTACAAAAAATATCAATCTTGTAATAAAAATTCTACATTGGCATCAAGTGATGACATTTCTTATATCAAAGACAATATTTTCCTTTTTACAAAAATACATTGCACTTGGACTATTCTGAAAAAAAAAAATATAGGCGACGTGTAGTTGAAATGCACTTCTGCATGAAAAAAAAATATTCCTCTTTGCCGGGTCTAACGGTGCATGTATTTTACCGTTTCCCTGAAAAATCTTACAAAATCGTCAGAATAGTGTTTGTCAACGTAATTTCAACCTGTTTTATATGTTGCCTCGTATACATTAGTTAGAAAACGGTACACTTTTGATGTTGATATTTACAAGGCAGTAATTTAGGATGCAGAAGTAGAAAATTACTTTTTATACATGTGAGTTTGCTAGTCATCTATTGCAATCTGTTTTCATCAACATTTGAATATTTTCAACTTCTCGGATATAATAAGTAACATTTTTTTTATCAAATGACATAAATATGTAGAATAGAAAGAGTAAGGGGAATGTGATTTGTAAATATGACATGCCCTGTCGTTCTGATACATATATATGATTAAATAAGAAGAGTTGAACAACCATAACAGGACAAGCACTCGTAATTTGGGCACTTAGAAATTCCTAAGCACCTGAAAATCAATTGGCAGCAATCATTTCAAAGCGATCAGTCCTGCAAATTGATGAGAAATGTGGTTTAATGCAAATATAGGAACATACGAAGGCACTATTAGGAGATACCATATGTATTATCACTACCGCAACATGCAAGAAATAATAGTAAATATACAGAATACGAAGCATAAGAAGAGGGTCACCTGACTATTAGTTAAAAGTATCACTAATCCTAAGGGCTATGGAATCTATAGCAATTTTCATGTTTATATATCTAAGCTAATTCAAATATTCAGCAGGAGTATAAAACAAGATGTGTTTCCAATATTGATGAGAGACTATATACATATGTAATATGTGTTATATTTACAATATATGGCTATTTGGACCTGCCCTAGAGTCAGGACCTTGTATTGCCAAATTCTCAATTTCGGTATATCCTTTTCTGCTTTCCTTAATTGCACATGTAGTTTTCAATATCGAAGTTTTCAATTGATAAGACAATAATCACTATAATAAAATTTTGCCCCACTTTGGAATTAAAACCCTTACCCCTGGAACCATGAAGTAAAGTACCTGATCCTTCTATATATCCATTTAGATTCAATTTAGTAAAATAGCATTAAAGTAGAGCTTTACAGATAAACCCTATACACCAAGATTGGCCCCGTCTTTGAGTCAGAACCTACATCCACGTGATCATGCAATGTAAATTTTGATAGAAGTCTCCATGCTCTATATATCACTAAGCATTTAGTTCTTACAGATGTGTGGTTCTAGAGAAGATTTTGAAAATTGGTCAATCTATGGCAGCTTTTTACCCACCCAAATGGACTCGGGAGTGCAGGAGTCCTGAATTTACTATTTATGCCCCTCCTTGTCCCCAAGACGCTTCACACACACACACACACACACACACACAGAGAGAGAGAGAGAGAGAGAGAGAGAGAGAGAGAGAGAGAGAGATGGAGAGAGGTAAACTGAATGACTTAAAAACCTTGGCAGCGCATAACCTACTTAATTCTATATTCGTATTAAGGAAAGAGAGGTATATTCGAAAAATGCCAAATGAAAAATAAAACAAAAAAAAAAGCGTTTGTAGGATATAATACAATTGGTCGTCAGCAAACAAATAAATCAAATTTGTGTCATTGTTAATTCTGCTCTCTACTACCATATCTAATGTGCATATTTCCATAATCAGATACTAATAACAATTCTCATAAACATATTGTCACAAAATATTAATAAATCATTCCATAGTAAAAAAATATATTAGGTGATATATGCAATATAATATTTGGAGTGTAAAGATATTGCATATTAAGGTTTTGTTTCATCATATGTTCCCCTTTCAATTTATTCCTTTGAAAATTGTTCAAGTAAATCATACTATTATATGAATGAGGAAAAATATAATTCAGGACCACAATTAAAGTGAGAAATGTTGTAAGTTATATTCAAATCATATCAATCACGATTATAGATAGATATGTCTATTTTACAGTAGTCTGTCCGATACTACCCGAACTTGAGGTACATATACACAAATATCATCATAATCAATAAAAATTTCTTGCTCAGTCATTTGCATTTCATTGGTCGTTCACAAAACCTTTGTCACGGAACAGAGATCCGCGTCCTCTACTCTCTCGTACAAATCCACTTCATTCATGACAGTTATGATTTAGATCTGACTTCCTACTGAAGCATATCGATCTACAAACTAACTGTCTAGGTGGAAAATCGATCGGTGATAGACACTTGTAAGTAAGTGATTGATGGAAACTGGTGCAGTGCAGTTGAGTGACACGATGGGCGCCAACTTCCACACCAACTAATGCATGAATAAGTTGTCTATATTTCACATGATAAAAACCCCTTTGTTTCCACTACGTTATCATAATTGTAAAATCTGCAATAAAACATAATTTTTTAACGATTGTCTATTATCGATTTACACCAAAATTACATAGAATATGCGCTTCCTACTTGACCAAAATAATTTAGCATGTACATTGTATTTACATATAATTTAATAACAAGAGGAATATGAGCTTGAACATTAATGCTTTCCAGTTTTTCATGAACAAGCGTTTTTGTTTTTAGACATGTCTATGATAACAGAAAGGATTTAGAAAGTACTTAAAATAGTCACGGTAACATATCATAAATTATAATGAGGTGCTTAGTACAGACATCGTATCATCAATTATAATTATCTTATGAAATTAGCACGTTATTTTCCTTGTAGTATATTCATATGTAGTAATGTTATTAAAACGTTAATTACTACATAGATTTCCTTAATTAAAAAAACTGAAATATATACAAACAGTACATCACAATATTGAAATAAAATACTTTGCTGAAAAGACAAGATTTCTTTCAGGAAACAGTTTTTTTAAAAGATAAAAGTACATGTAAATACTAGAAAGAAAAGGTTAAGGAACAGTTGTTTGAAAAGTAGATGGGATTTTCTTTCTAAGTAGCCTTTACATTGAAAAAACTATGAAGCTATGTGTCGTTGTTAGGTATGAATATTACACAGGCAGAAAATTCCTGAAAAGCATGCAAAATTTATGTTTACAGAACATACAGATGTGAGCCCTACATCCCGATCAGGTAAACGGAGCAATCCGTAGTCAGATTCAGTATGCCAAGGACGGCGTAACAATTGGTATGAAACACGTCAGACAGCAGTTAATCTAATGGAAAGTTGTACTGACAAACTAGATCGCTATAACGAACATAAAATTTACGAAATATTAACTTTAGACGAGACTGTACAGTCCCCTGTAACATCAACTTCCTTGTCAGTATCCTGCCTCCATTTAATATCTTAAATGGCAATGAACGCATTCAGTTTATCAGTACAGCATTATGATAAAATCATTTATTATAGACCAACCTTGTAAATTGTCAAAAAATCAAATGTAGTGTTGTAGATTACTTTGTACTGTATTTGTAGACTGACCTTTCCTGGAATTAAAATAAACACATAACAATGTGTTTATCTATTGATATATATATATTATTCTCTATACTTGAAGTTTTTTTTATATCAACCCCCACCCTGTTGTGGCTGTTTTGGTCCTGGCAACTAGACAGTGAGTGAAATTTTTAAGTTTTACATTAAAATTTTACAATGAAAATCACAACTGTGTATTGACACCAAATTGGTATAGGCAAAAAACATATCATTGTCTACTGTTATCTTATAAAACCAATCAAAAATTACAAATTTTGCAGATTCTCATTCCGGATGACGGCAATGATAGGATTTGCAGCCACCCCCCAACCATCAATTATTATGTCAATTTTCAAATCAACAAAAGCATATGAATATCGCGGCGATCAACATTTTTCATATATATGTGAGCAAATTGTCACCAAATATTTAAATACATTTAATATTGTCCAATCAAATCATTCAATCCAATCACAGGAACCAGACGCGAATTCTTCTATTAGGTGGAAATGGTTACAAAATTAACCATTGAAGCCATTGCCACCAAGTGGGGCAAGCGGCTAGTTCCTTAAACCAAGACCTACCACAAAATACCCCCATTCAACCTCTAGTATATTTGTGGATACACTTGCCATCCACCAGTTACAAATTTTTCTAACCCTGCACTGATAGTGTTGAGACAGATTTTGTTGCCTGTGGTAGATAAATGAACCCCATCTGCCTCATAAAGCTCTACGTTTGCGAGTTTTATATCCAAATACTTGATGTAACATCCCCCGTTCCGCTGCCGCTGAACTATTGATTCGTTTCACAGAATTATTCATTTTTCCCCCTATGTTTTCTGATGAACATAATTTCTTTCTAGGCAATATTTGTGACAATACAATATAGACAGTGAAATATATTGTTAGAATGTTAGTGCTCTGGCTGCCTTAACGGCAGCTTGCACTGAGAAAACTCGGGAATGTTATAAGGTCTGCTGGGGTAATAATGTATTGTGAAGCTCTTTGAGCAGCATAATGCTGGAAAAAGCGCTATATAAAACCCATCATTATTATCATTATTATTATTATTACAACTCTAAAGAAACCAAAAATGCTTGAAACAGTTTGCATTCATAGTGGTATGTAAAAACCAAGTGCAAACCTTTTAATATTTGTTTCAATATATTTGATGTAATTGGAAGTCTGATATCATTTTTCTTGGACTTTCGTTTGTATCCTTCTAAGAGCTTCTTAACAATAAAGCTTTGAGTTTCATCACTTTCGTTTTGAATATTTAGTTTCTAAGAAATGGCTGACATGTAAGTTTTTGCTGTTGCCACTGAGAAATGTTTTGCTGACATGTAACATATAAATAGGACTAATTGATCTAATCTAGGTGGTCATGATTTGCTAAGATTTAAGGAATCTTGAAATTCCTCATAACATCGTAGTCCTTGAGTGTATGTCTCCTGAGTATTTTGGTCTGTTGCTAACTGTAGCAAGTTGTCTACTTCATTTCTAGCATCAACTTCTGAAATTCTATTGGTATTTTTTCCGGTGTCTTGTTTGCTTGAGGAGCGAATTCCTGAAATGTTTTAAACTGCTTACGAGACAGTGCAACTGCAACACTATTTTGTGTGCCCATCTTGTGCTTCGCTTTGAATAGTATGTTGTACTATCTGTAAACAATTTTATATTTTCATTACTTAGCCATTCAGACTCATGTAGAACCCTAACACCATTAAACTGTTCTAAAAAGAATAGCCAAGTTTTCACATTTTCTCTGAACTCATTAGTGAATTTTATATGATGATGGGATTTTGTCACGCCACAAGTAGCATCATAAAATCTCCTGTTGAATGCTCTTGCATTTGGTACACCTTTGCTGAAAAAAATTAAGCTTCCAACTATGCTTTGTACTTCTTGTAATTGTAATGATTTTTTTTTAATAAGGGCCACATTTAGCAGATCTTTTAACTGTTTTATTTTGTCTAGTGTAATTTTTGCAACCATATCAACCGCATTTATTTCTAAGCCTAAAAATACACTGCTTGTAGCTGGACCTACTGGTTTTTTCATTTGCTAATGGAACATCCTCTAAATTGCATAACTTCTGGAATTTTTCCATTAATTGTGAACATTTTAGAGTATCTACTCTTCCAATAGGTAAGAAATCATCCAGATAATGATACATTGTGTCAATACCTGTCTGTGTTTGGAGTGTCCAGTGTAAAAATGATCAAAATGTTCAAACAACTTACAAGACATTGCACAACCCATGGGTAAGCATTTGTCAATGTAATATTTTTCTTGAAATTTGAAACCTAGCAAATCAAAATCCCCAGGAAAAATTCTCATAAGTCTAAATGCAGATTTGATATCCATTTTTGCCAACAATGTTCCTAGGCCTAACCTAGCTACTGTATTTAAAACCTGATCTAAAGATTACCGTACAATCTTGTGTATCAATGTAATGATTGACACTGTCATTTCCGGGAAAGGATAGGTGTGTAATTAACCGCCACATTTCTTCTGTGTTTGGCACAATGCCTATCGGCGATACCTTTAAATTTGATATTGGTTTATTGGCATACGCCCCCCCCCTCCCCCTCCTCCCTAATTTCAACCTCACTATCTATTTTTTCTTTTACTTTCTCAGGGTGTTTTTGACCGATATAAGATTATCTGATTCTCTCCCTATTCTTGGCCCTTTGTACCCTAACCTGAATCAAAATTTAAATCCTCGAGAGAGTTCCAAGGCTGTATCTTTGTGGGGGTAATATTTTAACAATGTTTTTAAATTATCTACCTTATAGGGGTTGTCCCAAGCTTCCAGACATTAGTAAGTTCTCCTTGGACCTCTGAATGGATATCCCCCTTTTCCTCTTGTGTTTTGGTACTGATTCCTTGAAAATCTATAATTTTCTTGTCCACGAAAATTACTAAAACTCTCCTCTTGTGTTTTTCGATGGACAACTGCTACATGGATGTTTGCCCCCCCCCCCTCCCCCCCTCCACTAAATACATGCATGTAAATATGCACATGGTGATCTGAAGCATGAGCCCTGATAGCTGTAGTTGTAGCATATTTTACTCTGCCTCTGGTATGTTGAAACAGCAGACAGATTTTTAATAGTGGGCAACACAAACATTAACCATAATTCTGAATTCACTTCTCTCCACGAATTTGTAGGGTTCTTTTCCATATTTAACCTGAATTGTTGGTCATACTCTTTAAATCCAAGATTTCCTGGCCTACATGCTACTAACCTAACATCGTTCATGTATTTCAAAATTTCCGAAGTTTTTGTCGGATTTGCTTTTAAATATATAGTACAAAATGATAAATACATCCGTCCACTGTTCAATGTTACTAATTTTTTAGAACTTTTATCGGATGTCTGTAATTTCCCATTCACCATTACAATTGTTTGTTTTTGTGGTTCATTGGAATTGATCAACAGTTTTGACAAATCTACATACTGACCGCTAACTATCCTATTTTTTTACTTCTTGTGAACATTGAGCCCAATGCAATTACTGTAACTGTAGGCTATATTTGGTATTTCTGCATTTATACCTCGAATGTGCTCTCCATAACTCTCAATGGTCAATGGTTCGTCCCTGAATGATGCATCTGATTCTCCAACTGATACTGTCGTCTGCTCTCAGATCGACTGTTCTTTTCCTAGTTATGATTTTTCGTCCATCTCTACTACCTACGACTTCCTTCTTCTTTTTCCTCTTGTTGTTTTTTCTTTGGGCATCATTTTTCCACCAATACAGTTAACTTAAATTCTAAACGATTCTAATTAAATTTCTGCCTCTGTTTTGTTCAACTGTCGTCTGAAAATGTTACGTCACAAAAGGAAATGGGGACCCGGGTTAGAATAGATCCTCAGTACCCTTGCTTGTCGTAAGAGGCGACTAAATGGGACAGTCCTTCAGATGAGACCACAAAAATCGAGGTGTGGCACGATAAAGATCCCTCCCTGCTCAAAGGCCCTAAGCGCCAAGCATAGGGCCTAACTTTCACAGCCTTTCACCGGCAATGGTGACGTCTCCATATGAGTGAAAAATTCTCAAGCGAAATGCTATTCAACTTGCTAAACAATTTCTGGTGTAATTCCGGATTATTGGAATTCAGGAATATTCCACATAAATGAATAATTTCAAGTCTGGCTAAAATAAATGGATTTATAGTTGAGTCTATAAATCTTATTAGGTATATATTTATGAATATATCTAATTGGTTTCATTAGACTAAATTCCAGATTTTTCAATTTCGCTTTTACAATTTCACAAACCAGATGGCCAAAAGATGTAATTTTTCGTTAAGCATGATGTACATTTATTGATAACTGGATGGTGGTAAATACAAGTTTACAAGACAATGATATCGAAGAACCCTTCCATTTCCGTAAAACGTCTTGATATAACGTGGATCGTGGTAGGTTAGTTGGTTAACAATGAGTGTTCATCATGATTGGGATAGGCACACGCTCTATTAAACCAAATGTAAATGAAGATTTAACTTGTAATTGATTTAAAATTCAAAATAAAGAAAACAGAATCTTAATAATTGAAGTACTCTTCCTCATGTCCTTGAAACATTCTAGTTATAGTACAGTTTCATTGGCTGTAGTTCACACATTATGAATTTTATACTAAGTTGAGTTAATTCATTCTTGGATGTTTTTGCTGGAGTTGACCGCATTCCTCTGATCCGACCAATCCAGCAACTTTGACAGCCGACCGTGTAAATACATTGATAGTTGGAATAGTGTCTTCCCTTCTCAATACAATGTTACAAAAATAAATAAAAAACGTATACAACTTTATTGTAAGAAATACGGAAATTAAAATATACAAAAACAAAAAACGAAAAAAAAACAAAAAACAAAAAAAAAAAAATATAAAAAAAAAAAAAAACAAAAAAAAAAAAAAAAAATATAAAAAAAAAAACAAAAAAAAAACCAAAAAAAAAAAAACAAAAAAAAAAACAAAAAACAAAACAAAACAAAAAGAACCAAACAAAAAACCCCCAAAAATACATTGAGCATCTTTTCGCAATGCTGCATACTTCATAACACCATACTCCCATTTCAAGATACAATAAAGCATCATTATTTGCTACAATGCACGGTGACAACACTTTTACTGGATCTTATACATAAAGATGTTTTGATACCACTGATTTCTTTATTATGAATGTCGAGTTGACGTCGGTATTATCATGGACATAACAATGTAAACGTAAATATGGCAATCATATGCTACTGTACGGCGTAATAGATTCCTAGTTTATACAGTTGCTACGAGATGTTTTGCAGTAGCATCTCATTAACTATAAAGGACTTTTAACAAAACAAAAAAAAAGCAAAACATAAACAAACAAACAAAAAAAGGACGATGTTTTGTTTACAGAAATCGATTCCAGTACATAAATGAATGGTTTCAAACTAAAGCGTAAATGTCGTCTTGTTATTCTGGTGTGGTTATGATATTTGCATTAATTACACTATCCATATATAATACAGTAAATTAAGAGAATTATGAGAATGAATCACGCGCATGTTTGATGCTTTTTATGCAGATGATGAGTAACAACTTTTTTGCATGTATAACTTAATAAATTTCATGAACCCTATCTACATTACAAAACACCACCTGCGAATTATGTCTTAATGATAGCCAAACTAATAGGAATTAGAATGCAGAAGCTTCAAAAATTTTTTTTTACGAACTTTTAATTAAAAATAATCCTCTACCATGCATCAAGTAGTAGAATGACTTTGTTTTCAAACTCTAATGTAATGATTTTCTGACAAATTGTAAGTTTTAGGCTGATAGGTTTCTGATAAATGCTTTGGAAAATTTGATAGTAGAAAAATTTAGGATTATTTTAATAAGTGATCAAAATAATAGCCACCGTGATCGAAATGGTATAATGCATACGAGTTGAACTGTATGCAGTGCAAACTGATCCTGCGCACACATAGATATTGTCTGCGTAGTGTACAAAATTGCAAAATAGGAACTTTAAAGCAAAACATGACAACACAACACACTTAATATTTTTGTATCAAATACACTGATTTCAAAGCTGTTATTAAAACAATTTGTTACTGTGGACGTCATATATGAAATATGAACTTGAATGAAAAGTATAAAGGTTTCAAAGATTATAAAGTGTTATATTGACCATATCCATTGATTATTCTTTGAAAAGATAGGATTTGAAAAAACAAAAAAACAAAAAACAAACATATTTACACATTGTAACGTTCTAGACAGAAACAGAAAATACATCAGACGTCTGTAAACAAGAGAAACATTACTTGCCGACATAAAAATGAAATACGTGTTGTACCACAGAACTAATCATATTCATTAGATGTGTGATAGAAAATATAGTAACAATTGGAGCGTTAATGAGCTATAAACAACTACCGGGTCTTCTGGAATATGAACACAATAAAGACAAACAGTTATTGAATGTTGAGTCGACCAATCTACGCCGGGGGAGGGCTGTATAGAACGACAGTTACGCTTCACTTGTCACGAAACATCGCGCGTGCAGCTATAAAACAGACGACAACTTGGTGTCATGTATATTGCTATCGGAGTTCACTTCTGGAAACAGTAAGTAAAGAAACAATAGACAGATTTAGAAGTTTTCAAATGTACAATTCCTGTTTTTCCCATCACTTAAAAGCATCGTAATAAGAGTTGTTTTATACAGATTTACTCACTTTTGCAGGTTTACAAAGATTTTCCACCATGCTAGAAGAACTACGTCGAGCTCTGCATCACCATGTCTCTAGTTTGTCGATAAAAGTGGCCAAAGAGAGTGCGCTGGATGAAATTCGAATGGTACTCAGACTCTTTAGTTCTGTGTATCAGAATGACTTGGCTGAATTTAAGTGTTTATTAAAAGCTGGGGTGGATCCAAATTCAACTGATTGTGAAGGAAATACTTTGATGCATATTGTGATTGAAAATGGACTTTATGACATGGCTGAAATTTTGGTTACTCATGGTACGTAATTTAAACCTTATTTGTATATGAAAATACAAGCTATTGAAATTAATAATAACATCGACGAACTACCAAAATGGAAATGTTTACTGCCAATTAATATTAGGAATATGCAAATATTATCTTTATTTAGGTGCTTATGACATAAATCAGCAAGACCGAAACGGACAAACACCATTGATGCTTGCTGTCATCTTGGGCGAGGAAGAGATCATTCGTCTTTTAGTCCGAGCAGGTAAATACTTAGAGACCACGCAGTACTTCAGATAATGTAATCAAATTAGAGTAATCGTCACACCTAGATTTGATTTAGTCAGGTAGTAGTACTTTAACTGACAATTTATTCTTGCGTTATAGGGGCAGATGTGAACGAAATAAACAATGCTGGCAAGTCTGCATTGCTAATTGCTTTGGAAGATGGAAAATTCGAAACAGCAGAGTACCTTATCAAACATGGCAGTGATGTCAACACCGTGGACCACCTCGGCCAAAGTGCACTATTCCTAACCACGAGTTACACATCAGATCACAAATACATCAAGCTGCTGAAAAAACTTATCAAAGCAGGTAAGATTTGGACTACCTTGCTACATACATGAAAAGGGATGCTATTTCAAATTCATATATCACTGTTTATGATGATAGTTTTTATTAGTTTTGTTATTGCGTTTTTCAGGTTACACATTTGAAAAAGACCGATGCTGGATGAAAGATGATGGGTTTGGATACGAACCGTGTTCATGTGATAAATCATTGACAAAACTTTTGAAGAAATTAGACTGTAGCCGTGCTTCATTTGATAGAAGCTTGAGTATTCATTTACCAATGGAGTATACAAAAGTTGGATAAATTGCAGGATGTTAAACTTTTCTCCTCAATAATACTGTGATATTCTGTCTGTGATAGTGCCAAATATTATAATTACTACTAAATGTACTTATTACATTGCTTATTGTAGTGATGATCGAAAACTATTAAATCTGGAAAAAAGAAACAAATGTTGTTATATTTTTAAAAAAATCTTCTGTATTTATGTCTACAAATGATACATGCAAACATGGTACAATGAAAATGAGAATTTATATATATATATATATATATATATATATATATATATATATATATATATATATATATCACAAAGCCGATTGATTATATACTGGACTAGTATCTTCAATTCTTCAGGAGTATACTGAATATTCAATATACTCCTGAAGAAACTAGTCGAATATATACGATTGTCTTGACTGCCATCTAGACATTCATTACAGAACGTGGTCATCCCTTAGTAGTTCAACCTGCAGATAAGACAAAATACAGGCATCAATCACTCTATGTTTACAGATATTATGACTGTTTTTACACACATAGCTATCTCACGCGTATATCTTGTCACCTCCTAAGGATTTTGTCCATGCATTTTCACCCTTTTCGTCTGTAGAACCAGTCTAAACATTTTATATCTTTACAACAACAACAGCATAAAAATATATATATATCGACAGCTCTTGCATAAAATCAAGACTAGAAAGAATAACGATCGATTGTTATTTGGGAGTACAGACCAGATGCACAAAGAATGTATCTATCATCAAAAAAGATCTCTGATAGCATAAGGTGTTTCACAAATCATTTAACACCTGGTTGTCTGAATTCGTATCGATATTTCTTGTTAGTAAAACTTAACTTTGTTGAAAGCTATTTACTTATTTAGATCCACAGAAATATCATGGCGTGTCAAGGTCTTGCTGAAATTTAATTCAAACAAGATTCAAATTCATGGAAAATGAATGATTTGACAGCAGACGCTGTGTCAGGCTATTTTAGACTTCATGACATGTACATGAGCAGGATAAACAAACAGGGATCACAGAAACCTATCAACCAAACTGAAGTTTGGTTTTCCTATGATGAATTAGACAAAACGCATAAATTCAAAAATGAAATGGAAAAAGAAAGTTACACGCAGGTTATGTACAACACATGAGAAAATGTCAATATAATGATGACAATTTAAAATAACAGAGAATTTGATATTTTCACATATACTAATAATATCAGGAAAACGAAGGACTTGCATGAATTTACAAACACATATACAGCATAAACAAGAGAGTCATGGACTTCAACGTTCACCCGAGCATCACAAAAAGGAAACAATGGCAAGTTATTGATTTACTGACTTCATTACGTAATCAACCTATATCTATAGGTATGAATGCCTGACCCAGGGATCAAAGTTTCGCAATCTTAATTGACGCCTCTGTGCTCATTTATACTAAGCATGTTCGATTGTAGAAGAAGAAATGATGCATTTTCTTTAAATAAACATAAGAGTTCCGCCCAAGTACCAGGTTCATCAATACAGGGACCATAAATTTTAGTGTTTGTAGAAGCCTCCGGGCCCCCATTATCATTATCAAATCAGTCTGATATTTAGGGATCAAGAAATTGTTTAGGAAATAACATTGCATATTAACTATTTAGTTAGTAGAAACCTCACAATAACATTAGAACCCCATCTCCAGAGAACATGATTGCGCAATGTGGGTAGCGCATTCTCTACTATATAGTCAATATGGTTTTTGCAGCCCAGGAGTCTAAAATACACGTTTTAAATAACTAATGAAATAGTGCATTTTCACCAGATCTACACGAACAACTAATCTCATCCTCGCACAATAATCCCATAACTTCAGTGTTGGTAGTGACTTTTTTCGTTATTATCACTGTTTATCCAGTTCAGTTGTTTGATATCCAGAACTTGAAATGAAACAGATTTCAAACGAAACTTAATTCCCCCCCCCCCCCCCCCAATATATTTCTGTTCTAGAATCATAAACCCCGATTCAGACACCATGGCAATCAAAATAAATTGATAATATATATATATATATATATATATATATATATATATATATATATATATATATATATATCATAGCTCTGTGATCATACAATATTCATTAATTTCATTTTATTACGAAGAATATATTTTTGTTAAGCTTTCCAAGAATTATATTCCAATGGTTTAACAGTGTACATGTCTGCTTACAGTTCTCCGGACAAGATTCCATCTGCCGTAATGACTTTTAAATCATTTCTAGTCAAATGTTTTAAAGAAATAGCAAAAAAAAAATAAATAATAATAATAAATAAAAAAATAAATAAAAAAACCAAAACAAACAACAACAACAAAAAATCCAAACAAACAAAAACAAAAATACCCCACTCAAACAAACAACAACGAAAAAAATCAAATGTTCTTTATAGGGGCATGCACGCAAAGTTAATTCCACAGTTAATGCTATCCTGCTTATTAGTGCCCTACCGGTTTGTTGTTTATGTTTCTTCTCCATTTATCCACCCGTCCATCTCTCAGTCAGTCTGTTTTATTGGTGTTTCAGACGTTTTCCATAATGCTTGTGAAAATTTGTTTGAAACTTGCAGTGTAGTTTCAGAGTGAGAAATTTCAGATACGTTCGAATTTCGTCAAGTTTGATGGACAGGTGTGAAAGAAATTAATTTCTATATTCTTACGTTTTTATATTCATCGGGATTGGGATTGTTCCGTTGGAAAGGCTGTATAAAAGTAGGACATTTGACGACGAAACTTGGTCGCTGATTGTGTAGATAATCACTTCATTAATTTAACATTTCAATGAAAATATATAATATCAAATCTGTCAATTACTTACACGAATATTTTTTCTGTAATTGGTGAGCGAAGGTTGATCAGTCGACAGTACCCAATTTACAGCATTCCTGCAATCCGACTGAAATAGCGGGTATTCCAAATCGGTTTTCGAACATTTGATAGTAAACAATATTATAAACAGGTTTCGAAAGTTCTAAGATATAAGTAATTAAGATACAGATATGAATGTTACATCGGTGTATTGCATATGCACGATAAGTCCCCTCCTTTTTTGCAAATACGGTGACCCAGATTTGATGTTTTTTGAACTCGAAACTAAGAGTTCAGTGGGATGCCGGTAAGAGAAATATTTTTCTTATGATATTCTCTCAGAATGCTTGTTCATTTGTTGTTGTCATTTTTAAATTCTCAAAATTGTGAACAGGCACGGCGTGATTGTAATGAAGAGTAATGCTTACTAATTACGAGCAATCCACAGACATTTGTAATCGAAGAGATTTTCGATTACTTGTAAAGATATACTGTTCTTAATCAAAATGAATATTAAACGAATCAATATAACGTAATCAATTGAAATGACACTACTTTGTATCTGGGGGATGTTTGGGGAACACCTGTAATGGTCTCCATTACAATTCAAACAAAGATATAGTTATTCTTTCGTTTACTCTACGCCAATATATTCCATTTATTATACGAATGGTACATCTTTATCATAATCTCATTAAATTATCTTTGATCCATATTCATTTATATTTACAAATGAATTTAAATGCATTATAGAAAAAGACATATACTTCTTAAAAACCAAACCCGACATGTACTATTGTACAGATTTTAAATACTTGTAGTATAAAATGCAAATTGCATATTATGCATGCTTTAATTATTCAACATAGTTTTCTATCAAACTTGGAGATTTGATGCTATGGACATGAGTTATATAATTATATGCCCAATAACTGTGTTATCAAGATAATCACCACTTACAATACACGTACACGTGGGGATCCGGTTTAGAATAGGTCTTCAGTACCCCTTAATCGCCACAAGATACTAAATATGGCGATCTTTCGGATGAGACCGCAAAAACCGAGGCCCCGTTGTCACAGCAGGCATGGCACGATAAAGATGACTCCCTGCGCAAAGGCCGTTAGCGCTGTACATAGGCTAGGCCTAATTTTGTGCCCTTCACTGGAAATGGTGACGTCTGGATTATTGAAAAATTCTAAAACGAGACGTTAAACAATAAATCATATTATATATATATATATATATATATATATATATAACACTTTATGTGTACATCTTCTAATCGTCCCCATGCCTCGATTATGAACTTGCCGTTAGTTTCGTAGTTTAACATATTTTCAGTTTTTTGTGACTTTTGCATAGTTGTAACCAGGTACGGTGAAAAAAGCTTTGGGCTACACCATAAAAGAAACAGTTTAATTTTATAGATAGCCTTGATACACTGGGGATATTTATCCTGTAAAACAGAAAATGACCTTGGCATTAGGTGAAAATAGTAAACACATTTAGCAATTAATTCTAGCCGTGGGACACAATAGCTTGTATTTTTTTTTCTATAGACAACATCGCTCGTTAAAACCAGTATGCCATATGTAGAAATGAGTCGACAATCATCCTATTAATTGTCCGTCTTCATACGCGACCTAAAACCTGTCAATATAAAATAATATAGGGTTCAGGAAAACTGTGATCTGAATTCATTATTATCTTTCTTAATTCCATATAAAATTACAGTATATGATATGTATAGTAATCGTTATGGTCTACAAAACTAACACACAAAGCATGTCGACGACGAAGGCGGACGTCTTAAGTTAGCCTATATCTACTTGCGTGGGATCGAACAACTGCGCTCTTTCGGACAATGGCATCGCACCTGCAAATTAGAATGTCCTGTGCACTTTGATTTATCTACGTTTTATCGATGGAGAGATCACAATCTGGTGGTCTTTATGTACCTTTCATTGCCGTACCTTCAAACAATGGCTAACCGTCTGCTGAAGTGTTCGTTAATGTTGTTGTAGGAGGATGTTCGACTAAGATAACACAAGCTTTGTTGTGGTGTCAGATGGCATGGAAGTGCACACCTGGTGATAATAATCTTCAACCACGAGTCTTTTAGGGTCATACGCGGAAAACAGTGAGCGCCAAAATACTTTCAAATTACATCCATCTCTTATAGTATGTGCAAGTAAAGGTAGTTACTTTAAAGATAGTAATTATTCAGTTCTCCTTAGAAGATCTGAGAATAAGCGAAGATCTTTTAGATGTGTAGTTTGTAACTGTAATGTTTTAAAGTGCATATATACTATATGCCTTGTGGGTCTACATTCTATTTATTTGATATATAACGTTCATGAATAAATGTCCATGTCTGTCTTTAACTTCTGAACAGTTGAATGTACCTATACAACGAATTAAAGGTATTAGATGCAATTCATTTTAAGAAATAATACGTGGGTCGAATACAAATGTGTATGAAAAGAAATGCATTGGAAAAGAAATGCATTGAAAAAGAAATGCATTGGAAAGACAAGGGGTTTAACTTATACTGTTTGGTTTCTTTTGGTTGATTGGTTGTATACTGTTTCACGTCCTGCTCGAGAATCTTTAACTCACATGAAAACGTCACCATTGCCGGTAAAGGACTGCAAAATTTAGGTCTATGCCAGGCGATTATGGCCTTTGAGCAGGAAGGGGGGGGGGGGGGGTTCTTTATCGTGCAACATTGCTGTCACATGAAGTCTCGGTTTGCGGCCTCATCGAAAGGAACGCCCTATTTACTCGCCTCTTATGATAAGTAAGGGGTACTGAGGACCTATTCTAAGTCGGACCCACATAGGATATTTCAAATTGGTAATTGTTAGTGATCCTTCGCTTCAATGGAGTTTGATTAGTGAATAATGTTGATATAGTTCATTCAATTAATACAACTTTGGACAATACAGTCCATCAACATATAAAAGCATAGTTATCAAATAAAGGGGGTGAGGATTGAAGCCCCTGGTCAAAATTAATTGTAATTTTGGATTAGACATGTAATTAATTGGAAAACAATATTAAACAATAGCAATAATATTAAGCAGTGATATTCAACATTACATGGTATAGCAGAATGATGAAAAAGCCTGTCAGGGTAAGTGTGTGTGTTGTGAGCCCAACAACTGAAGTAAATTACAGGAACTTGGTGATTTGTAATAGTATTCTTGAATGATAGGCATACTTAGGACGTTGAAAGCTAAAATGAAATTCATCCACCAATTTGTTAAGCGTCACAAACATCACGTAATCTCTCTTGCTTGCTCTCACCCTGGTATCCCCCAGTGTCAACACTCAAACAGTGTGAGGGAAGTCTAATGTATGGATTAGTTTCGTTAAGTATCGTTGGATTTTCTACAAAAGCCATGATGTACAAAGTGTTTATATATATATATATATATATATATATATATATATATATATAGAATTAGAATTCTATATTTGTACATATGCCAAAATTGCACAGTGTTCATAAGGTCCTGCCTCATCCAAGATTTTCCTGATCTCCGTCTAAATAGGTCAAAACTTATATCACGTTCCCAATTTATACTAGTACCTGATCCAGTTTCTGGATCATAACGCAAATATTCATAGGATAATCTTAGAATGCAGTTTTCAGTATTTAGTAATTTATACCAATATTTCAATATTTTAATGAGGTGAACATAACTATGACACCAAATAACAATGATTGTTGAGAAGTAACGATGTCAAGTGTTTGTTTACCTACGTGAATACGACAATACTGCCCTGGGAAGAGTGAATTTTGACAGACGAAAAAGTAAATATAAAAGTAGACACAATGCACCATGTATATATTTAGTGTCTGTACAATTTTGCATGAGATTATTAACTGTTAACGAATGATATTACTTTAATTAGTATAATTATACAGCGTAGAAAATACGTCCAACTTGGAGACTCAGTCTGTCAAAATCAGCGTGAATTTGAGTAACTGTTTTATCCTTCATAACACGACTTTTGAATATTTCGCGTACCCTTTGATTTATATTGTTTCAAATCTTCATTTTCTGGAATCTTTCATGGGCAAACTACCTACAATTATCCAAATATATGTAAAAGGAATCCATATTTTACCTCTCAGCACCGTCTTAGAAAATTGACAACGCTTTTACAAGAAATTTGAGTAATAGATATTCTACGCTGTTCTATGATCGATGTGAATATTTACCACACACGCACACACACACACACACACACACACACACACACACACACACACACACACACACACACATATATATATATATATATATATAATTCTTAAAAATTAAAAAAATAATTTCCTCTTAGTTGCTTCTTATTTAAAAACTTTTCTGCTTCACCTAAGATGAGACATTTTGCTCAGTGTTTCATTCAACAAGATTCATATGTTTGTAATGAAGTTACCATCATGTAACAATGTGGTACAATTTTAACATTCAAGAAATACAGCAACAAGCAACATCGTAATTCTGTTAACAGGATTCAAATTCGTCATCAAACACAATGACGATGATAACATATGGCAGTTTAAGAGAACAATACATCTAACTGTTATTCTTGTAAACAATCAAATGCTAGACCATAAATCGATTTCATCAATAATTGATCAGGTTTGCTTAGAAAATGTTTACGGTATGTTGAAAAGAATTTTGAGATTGACGCAAAATGTCACGACGAGCGTTTGTTTTTTGAGTGTGGCGTAATTGAAATACGTCTCAATTTCATTTATATTTGTATGGAACCAGGTACACGCAATCTCTCTACTCTTTTACCTTATTTATTTACAGTAGACTGTTGCGATATTTGTTGTTGTAAAATTATAGTTTTTAAAAAAGAAAATAAGTTCTAGGAAAAATTTCTTTTAGGAAATATCATTGATATACATTTATTCACTGTCACTATATCATTCTTACTCAGAAAATATAAATAAAATGGAATCTGTACATATTAGATTATGGTTTGACTAAAACTTACGTGATTAAAAACCCACCCAAAACCTTGATCTGGAAGTCACATGGAGGAAGCGGTTATAAGAATTTTAAGTTGATATATTGAATGACATTTTTTTCGTAATTTATCAAAAGTAGACGCCAAGTGCTGTACATATGTCTCGAGACAGCACTGATGATGTATGTGATAAAATGTATAAAACTCGAGAAGTACTTCTGCAAAAATAGGTTGTCTACTTATATTTTTCTTATTTCCTTGTATGTTTGATTCTAGTGTGCATTGATTGTATGATTTGCTCCTCCTTAAACTACAAAGGTATCAGGAACGTACAAAGATAGCAAGATTTCATCAAATGTCCCAGGGCCTCTCTTTGTCTGTAACTTTTATCTCTCACAGCTTGCCACCAGAACTAATCAGCTTTTTTCAGTCAGTAAACCTGCCATTTGCGAATATTTGAATGAAATGAATCTTATAGTTTTATGTAATATTTCCCACGAATAAAAACATGCTTAACACAATATCAATACTCAAGATAGATATGTATATAACTGTAGGCATTTGAGCTTTAATATTTTTGTTTGTTTGTTTGTTTTCACGGTACACTCACATCGAGAAGTCACCAGTTATAGGTGAAGTATCACAAATTTATACGTATTGCTGTAGTAGTGGGGGTTCTTCAGTGTGCCAAGGCCTGCCGCGACACGGGGCCTCCATTTTTAATTCATAATCGAAAGACCGTGATTCTCACTTGTTAATGCCGAGCGTTTGGCGAAAGAGCAATCACTAACTATGTTTGCACCATAGGTTTGACGCGGCCATGGAACAAGAGGGGCTCGAACTCACGACCTTCCGGTTACCGAGCGACCGCGATCTGTGATAGTTAAAATATGTACATGTAATAAACGTTAGCATTTGATTTTGGAGTTCACTGATAACAGTGGAAAAAGCACCCCTAAGGAAGGGGTAAATTGAAGTCGAAACAGTAGTTATGATACTCAAGGACAGTTCACAGAATTACAAACCAGTGTTTTGATACATGTTCAATTTAGGGAGAAAAGGAAAAACAAAACGATTACAACGATTTTTAGAAAGTTCCAGCTTGTGAGTTACTCTACAGAAACTCAGAACTACAAAAGTTATAAAAGCCTCCAAAACAGTAAAATCACGGTTGAATCATTTGAAGAAATCGTTTACTGTGCGTCATGAAGCTGATATTATGGTTTGAGTGAAACCACTTAAAGCGAACCACAACAAAAGTACATTGAAACTTTAATTTAATGAAATTCATCAATTTCAACTTTCTGATGACACTTAAAGATAAAATCTTTCTATTGTACAACGAATGTCTGCTTGATGGATTTAACGACGGCGGGCAAATTTCACAGCACACAATGTAACTGAGGCTTTGTACAGTACACGCATATTTCTGTGTGTCAAAATCATTTTCAACCATAATGCGTTTCCTGTAATGTATATTTGAGTTGGATGATTTTATTTTTAAAATCACAATATATAGAATTCACACACGTAAAATGACACGTTTTGATATCTAAATCTGTAACAGAAAATGTAAAGCACAGTGTCTATTTTGTTGTTTTGACATAGGGTTCATGACGACATAGTCAGAGGATATCCGATTTATTTTTCAATGATAAGTAATTTGTATTGTACATTAAAGTACATGTACATAATAGAAAAAGTTACAAGTTTTATTAAATACCTCCTCAATTCGAAATGTAACTGAGGTCTGTATTGCTTCAGAACATCTTGCAAATACGATTTAATTCACAAAAGGAATAAACTTCACCAAAAGAGATTTTTATAGATATACTTATGGTGAATATTTATAATTAGAACATTTTAAAGTAAATTCCTAATTCTCTACCTATAGGATACTAGTAAATGCATGCGGAATTTATTTTATGATAAGATTTACCTAAATTGTACATGATATAAGCAGTCGGTGTCTTAATAACAAACAAAAAGGTCATTATGTAAATTTTAAAAATCATCATTTGCTTTCTAGAGAATATCAACTTTGATGTAAGCCCATTCATCATTTCAATGTGAAAGTCGCCTTGAGGAAGAACATTCCATCAGCAAATGGCCATGTCCTCTATTGGAGGACTTTAAACGCATTTTAATCAAGAAAATTACTTTGAAAAATGAAAGAAAATGCGAAGAAGAAAAAACAATTTAATAAACATCGCTGACATTAAGAACAATTAAATAGGCAGTTGTAATGCATAATTAAATTACTATACCGCATGGATTTAAAATTATCTTTTGGAAGCCCGAAACATTGAAACATACATACATGCATACATACGTACATATATTGTATCTTAACGTAATTTTAAAATAGACAATGTTTCAGATCCGTTACTCTCCTACATTCATTACATATGCAAATACTGAAAAAGAGAAGATAATGAAACTGATCAATCTCATAACTCCCACAGAGAATACAAAATTAAGAGTAGGGCAAACACGAACCTCTGAACATACCAGAGACAGGATCAAGTGTCTAGGAGGAGTAAGCATCCCCTGCAGACCGCTCACACCTGCCATGAGCCCCATCTCTTGACCGGATGAACGGAGTAATTCATAGTTGAAATCAGTTGCAAAAATATTCAGACAGCATTTGACCCAATGACAGATTGTTTTGGTAAGTAAGATCGTTATAATCAGTTGCCTATAAAAACGGACTATACAAGCTCTTGCGTATCGAATCAGTTCAGAGACTTAAACAGCATATACATGTAGGTGATAATAGAATATTGCTACATAAATATGGGAAGTTAACGATGGAGAAGCTGAAGTAATACCGTTTGTCTTAATATTGAGTTGTTAGTTTGTCGTTAACATCTACGTTCAATAAAATATCCAAGTAAGAAGCAGATGTGGAAGACTGTAGTGTCTTTTATTTCGAGTTCACTGGGATATATCGAATCGGCATATGAATGACAATGATTATTTAATAGATAAAACGCGTACGTCGTCGATATATCGAAATGTCAAGTTGAAGGCCACAACAAGTGATGTTTTCTTCATATGTAGAAGCTTTTGAATAAATTCTGCTGCCTCAAAGACACCTTAAACAGGTCAGTTAATAAACGAGCACAATTCTAAGGGAATTCCAGCAGACTGTTGGAAGACCTGATCACCAAAGACTATAACAGAAGATATTGTCAACGATGAACTCCGACACCTTTTTTGATATCAACTTCAGAGTACTTGTCTGTAGAATCAGAGTGGAGTTTAACAAAGTAATTTATTTTTTTTTTAATACAGATCACAAGATATGAATATTTCCCTTTCCATTTTTATTGAAGAAACAACTTTATATGATGTCAAAAAGGTATAGTCTTTTATTTATTGTGAGAAGTGTTGAAAAGTCATACGTTTTGATGTTGATTTGAAAAAAAACCACATTTTGTAATTTCAAATGTACTAAAAATTCTTTAGAATTTTTTTGTAATCTACATTTGATTTACACCATTTCTAGTATATGTCGTGGCACAATATATTTGAAAATTTTCCTTCACAGCAGTTCATATTTTCGTGAGGAGCAAAGAGTACATTTACTGGATCTAGCGGTATATCTAAGTTTTTAAAGAGCTTTTGTGAAATATAGTTACGTAACTTATGTTCAATCGTCCAATTGACTGAGATATGAAATATGTTTAATACTGATTAATGATTTTGAAGAATTTCATCTTTTGAAAGGGATGTGTGGAATTAATGCCAAGCTAGTTTAAAATACAGTTGTAAATTGTATTATAATTAATATTTGAGCCTTACAAAGAAAGGCAATGTTGATACAATCTTTAAGCGTATTTAAATCAAGCGAACACATATTTGTACTTGAATGGTTCTCTTTTCGTCCTGGAAATATGTTTACGTTGATTTGCTTTCAGCAGAGATTGTAGTTCCGAATTCACAGATCCAACATTCTTCGTACATCAAATCATATTTCGTGTATAACTTGTGTTGTGTTGAAAGTGAGAATAATTAATACAATAAAGGAAAGGATAAAGACATTGAACTAATTAAACCAAAGAATGGTCTGTGGTTCGATGATATTGGCTTAATTGTGTAAAAAAAATAATTAGTTTTTGTGCATAATACATTGCCTTATAATAATTATAGAATGTCTACAACGTATCCTAATGCTGTTCCGCTGAGTTAAGATGTATTTATTCGCAAGTCCCAGAAATTCCCCAAGATTTATCGGTGCGTGCCTGATAGGAAAAGCATCAAGTATTTTGTTAATCAAGAAAGGTCACATTGACGCGCTAATTCATCCAATCACGCTTGGCTTACTCCATATGGAGGTCGTAGGAGGGGCATCCATTGACAAACCACGTGTCTATGCAAATATAATATATTAATACCGTAATACGCACGAGGACTTCATTCAGCCTCTAGAAAAGCATTGGAAACATTGACGATTTTGTGAGTTGTAACCTGGATTCCTAAACAGTTAGGAAAATAGCATCATGGGTAAAGATTTTAAAGTCGAAACTTCAAAAAAATACAGACGATCCGGTGTTCAGTGTCTGGACCTGGAAAGCAATTGGTTGGAGGTCGATTCCGACGAAGATGATGATGTCTTTAACGACGACGAAGTGCTTTCTGACCATTCCAGTGTTGCTGAGCGGCTTGGAATTCTTCATGCTGTCTACCAGAATGATTATCGTGCTTTTGTAAATTTCCTAGACTCTGGTGTAGACCCCAACATCTGTGACTGCGACGGGAACCCCCTGTTGCATATCGTTATCGAGAATGGCAACAACGAAATGATGGAATATCTTCTAAGAGAAGGTAAGTTAGAACAATGCAAAACAAATTCCGTGTTAACATCTCATCTACATATGTATCATATACTAACAAATGATCGGGGATGGCTCTCATACCATAGTCCTTTAATATAAAAAAATCAAAGGCGTGTTGGAATGTTTTGATGGAGAAACTTATCGCGTAGTATACATAATTATACGCTGAAGGAATTTTCCAGGTAAGGTACGAAGCGTCAGGATGAGTAATTAACTCGCGTGCGTTAATCATGTAAATTATATTTTCCAATTCAAACGTAAATTGCGTAAGGTTCAGTCATAAACATTACAAAGAATATCTTAGAAAAAAAACCAAACAAACAAAACCTACGTAATTCAAATTCACAAAGAATTACATTGATTTTTGCATTCGAGTAGTTTGTTCACATTATTTTTCAACATTGCATGTGGTGAATAAATCAGAATGATGTAGTAAAGTTACTCTTTACAGACATAGACATAAGTTACCCCTATAGATCTATTTCTCATCGTCCAACTTTTGACAGATGTTGACAAACGTGGTTTGTAAAAGTAATGAAAGTTAAGTAACAGTAATTGATAAAGTTGGCGAACAGACAAGTCTTTGTCACATCGCCACTGTCACAGGGTGGGGTCGCACATTTGACAAAGTAATGTCTAAAGTTTGCAGTCTGTCATTCTGTATTTGTTAAGATTGGGATGTTAACTATCTTGTTTACAAGGGATCGGAATTTTTAATAAAAATAACTTGAATATCTGAAACATTGATCAGTTATTTAACACTATGTCGCTTTTCCTATCCAAGTAGTCAGAGATTTTTTTCAAGGATTGTTGATGATGGCAATGATAAAAATGTCATCACCAATAATTTCTATCATTCTAACAAATCAGGCCATTTTGAAATCTTTCTTTCCTAATTTTCCATTCTATATTTCCTTTATGGTCAGCTGGACCAAAGTAAATGAATGCGCAGTTGATAATGTTTGATTGTAAACAAATGACAGTAAAAGACATCCACGTAGTAGTAAACAGGACCGTTAATATATAGCCTCTACACACCCCCAATTTTATGGACAAGGAAAATGTTTTTGTCCATAAATCGGTCAATTGTTATCCTGGAGTGTAAATCTTGTTTATGTCCATAACGATTGGGCGTCAATAATATCATATTAGTGTCCAAATACAATCCTTGACGTGCTAATCGCTGATATAATTGACCTTTGCTATTCTTTATTTTTAGAACACTGTGATGTAAACAGAGAAAATAAATTTCAACAAACTCCTCTTATCATTGCTGTAGTCATGGACGATTTCCACATTGTCAAAACTTTGGTGAAAGCAGGTACGATAAATTTCATGATCTATATTGGTCGTTATGCACTTTAAAATGTATTTTTTTTCAATTTAATATATATCACCAAACTGGGCATTTCATTGTATTTCTTTGGTAGGAGCTGACGTAAATAAAACAGATTCAACAGGAAAGACAGCTCTTTTAATTTCCCTCCAGGAGTGTAGAACAGATATTGCCCAGTACCTAATCAAACATGGGAGTGACGTTAATGTCGTGGACCGATTGGGTCAGAGCGCCTTATTTATCATTATTGAAAGCATGGACCTCAAATGTGTAAAAACCGTGAAGAAACTGTTGAAAGCAGGTAAATAAATATAAATACATTTTTAAAAATCAAATGAAGCATCTTGATCATGTAAAACAAATACAATGTACTGAAAATAGTTATTATACATGCAGATACCATCTATTTTTTATATATCAAAAATATTAAACTAAAGGTGACTTAAATGATCTCTTCAGGGTATGACCTCCAGAGAGACACGGCATGGATGAAAGAAGAAGGTCTTGATGTTGATATTGTGAAGAGTGGAAACTGGGTGTCGAAACTTATGAGAAAAATTGCAAGCAGACTTCATACTTTGAAATCGAGCGAACTTTCATCAACCGTGGCGCATTCAGAATGTTCAGTGTCCAAACACAGAGTGTTAAAGATTTACCAGTAATTCTGATTTGTGACAAGAAAAAGGCGAAAGAAAGATTTATTATCTCACATGAAAATGCATTTTTTTTCACATTCATGCGATTAGTCTCAGTTGTAAAGAAGTTATATATTTTGCTCTTATATTCAAACCGTCATAGTGCATATTATCATAGCATAGAAGTTGTCATATCTCAGAAATTTGTTTTATCGATAATCAAATTGTGAGGTTCTTGTTAGTTATACCTTGGGTGATGTTGTGAAATCCCGTTTTACATTTTTGTACTTTTCTGTACCTTTGATTTATAAATAAATGTTTGAAATCTGAAGAGTTTTGCTGAATTATAAGGGCGAAATAATGTGATACTTAGTTTATTGAAATCATTTTGAGTGTCCTTGTATCATATTCAGCAAAAGGAACAATTACAATGATAAAAGATTAATCTGTTCAAAACACCTTCCTGAGAAGGAAATTCAAATAGTAAAGTTCTGTCATCAAAATCTCGCTTATCCTTCATGTTTAGTCAATCTGTAACTTGATAAAGGTTATTTAGATGTTGGCCTGAAGGTAGTTTTCTGCAATATTGGATAAACACTTGCCTTTGATCAGACGAAACAGTGGTTGAAAGAATTACAAAAATTCTCATGAACTTTTGTGATCGCACCTTTCCCGCGACAGAATATCATTGATTTATTCTATGGCAAAGGTTCAAGGAGAACATGCAGATACTCTCGGGGATTTCATATACCTATAGATTGTTGATACATTTTTCGGGTGTGCACCTCTACATGCATTAGATATACTACAACGTTTGTCGAATATCATCGAGTATCATCGTCTTCTTTATAGTGCATTGCTGAGCAATGGACAAAAACGATTCAAATGTGCACATATTGTGAAATGGAGTTGGGGTGTATTACCTATTTTATATGATTGATTGTATATTGTTTAACGTCCCGCTCGAGAATTTTTTATTCATATGGATACGTCACCATTGCCGGTGGAGGGCTGCAAAATTTAAGCCTTTGCTCGGCGCTTATGGCCTTTGAGCAGGGAGGGATCTTTATCGTGCCACACCTGCTGTGGCACGGGGCCTCGGATTTTGCGGTCTCATTATTTCATATGCAGCTATTATTTTATATGAGACTTGATGAGTTCAAACACAATTTGTTATCCATGTATATGAGAAATATTATGATACACATAAAAAAAATCATCAATGTTCCATATTTCCGTTCTTCTTATATCTCCATAATACAGACATTTATACTTTGTATTTGTTTCTTTTATAAATGTATGGTGACCAAAAAATAACTAATTGATTTACTTGGGAATTCCATTTTTTGTCCGATGTTCAGAAGAAGAAGTCAAATGTTGACTGACATTTTGCGGTTGTTTAGTTTTTTTTCTTTGGTTGAAAATCAGTATAGTGACAAAGCATAATTCTCCTGACCGTTGAAACCCCGCACCCCTTCCCTCTATGGGTTTACACTCCATCATGATTGCGCTATGAAATATTTTATATAACGAGAGTGAGTTATTGAGAAAAAAATTACCGTAAAACCTGTCGAAATACATGCAATAATTACGTAGATATCACAATTCCACACTAAACAACGATAAAAATCCAACCAATTACGTTAAAGAAAACACTCATGTCTGTGCGCTACTTAAACATTAAATGTTTATATTTTGTGTCTGTTGAGCTGATGAATGCTCAACAGGGTGCAGTCAATTTGGATCACGCGCGTTACCTCGAAAATATCTGGAAATGCATATAGTCAAAATAGGTACTTCTAAAAAAGCTCCCGGCTCATCGACCTTGAAAGTCGAGGTTACGTGCCACGCATGGAGTTGACACGATAAGAATCCTTAAGCATCATGCATAGGTCAAAATTTGATTTAATTATAAACAGTATAATATATAGTGAATACCTATATAAATAGGATTGGACTGCAGGCACGGTGCCTATACATGTATAAACCCTCTCCATACCGTAAGCATAACAAATTGGCTTACACTGAGATTGTTTTATTCACCACAGAGACCTTTCTAGTGACACCCTCCTTAATGGCCAGCAGTGAACGTAACATAATATATGTTGGCTACTTTCACAGTTGTTTCTGACAACTCTACATGGAGATTCCAAATGTAATTCCCCTTCCGTGAAGGAACCCTGGCGAACTGATGCATTCAGGCAGCATCCAGGGGATAAGTTCAGCATTTTAACAGTATCTGGTATCTTTAATCAAAAATCCTTTTCAAGTTTACTTGAACTCAGAACTTGTTTCAATGTTATGAAAAACAGAGAGCGTTGCTCATTTATGTTTAAAATAAATATCTTCATAACCACCTCATTTAAAAATAGTTAAAAATCTTTTCATTAACATATACACACAGTAGCCACAGGTTGAGTAAGAAAACCGGCATCAGAGTGATTGTCTGCCCAATATGATACATGAAGGTCACTAGCTGTAATAAACAATCCCGCTGAACAAACTCTCGTGACATTTTACATCAGAATTGTAATTTATAATTAATATAAACAATGCACGTGTCTTGGTCATGTTTGAGGTCCACGTGGTTTCTCATATGAGTATTGTCAGCATTTACTAAGTTACATGTATTAACTGCCTCGGGACTCCAATCAGAACTATAATCATCCATCCACCCATGCTTACGAAGTATTGTAATATAGCAGAACTTTGACGATCAGGATCCAGTTGCGCGTTTGTTAATTTGACTACATGATAACTGGCTATGTAGAGTCCCTGAAAAAATCTGCTTCCCCACTTTAATGGTTAGTAAGCGAACACAGAACGCGAAGGAGCGCAAAGAGAACGGTGAACACAAGATGAACGATTCATTCGGACTACTTTGGGTGTTTACCTGGCATTGTACTCAATCCATAATCAGATAAGAAAAGTTTAGTGCAGACATCACCAACTAGATTAAAAACAATTGTGTTTTTGTGAGCACTTCTTTAAGAAAAATTAATAAAGACTCATGTAAAGTCACGAGAAAGAAGAAAAAAATAATTACCGAAGACCCATGCAATGTCGTGAGAAAGATCATACATTTGTTCAAATATTTATGCCTACGATGTACAAACATTTTTGTATGAACTAAATTCAAGAAGTTGTTGAGCGGTAATTATTCACAATTAATTGCATCAAATGGCGAGGTGTATTGCAGATAGTCATTCCCTGTTGATTTATAATGTAGTTTATATTATAACTTATACGCACAAATGCTGAACTATATCAGTTAATAATATTTCAAACCCAATTTATAATCAATCAAAATTGCCTTTACAATTTTCTTTGTTTTCTTTTTGAATCGTGAATATAATTTAACATTAGTATTGTTTAATGTCCGTCATATTGTTTTAGACTTTATCGTTTATTTACACGAACCGTTCGATTGATTTAAAATTTGGACCAAAGCTTTGAAAACTCTTGGTAGTTGACTAAAAAAACCACGATAAACCGGACTCGAGAAACTTCATCTTCCACAGTTCCACATGTATATTTAATCTACATGTAAACAAAGCAAAATGATATTATTACACGTACATTGCGCGTGAAATGATGGTAAATTCAACAGCATCGATACATGCATGAAGCATGTGCAAAATAAAACAAATTACATGTACTATGTGAATAAACATGTAGTATCAAATATCAGTATCAGTACATGTAGTATCAGCTACATGTACATCAAAAGTAAAAGAAAATACATGTTTGTTGCGAAGGTTGATTGATATGTTGTGAGCCTTGTATTGAAGGAGGTTAGCATCGATGCCATTTTTCAGCCCTATTATTCTCTGACTATTTTAGTCCTTGTACCCGAAGACTGGTGTCATTTGGTCAGTTTATATCGACTAGGTAGCACTCTAATGTAAACAAAGCAAGTGACTTTGCAAAATGGACAAAATTGGTTAAAGAGCAGTGATCCAATATTTGCATACAAAGGTTTAACACATAAGGATATCTATACTGATATGGTAAAGGGTGTTAAGAAAGTTCGTTCCATGATTTACAGCATGCCTAAAGTTATTTATAAACAACTCATATACAAGTTTATATGTTTTTGATAACCAGACAGTCCAAATTTGTTTTTCAATACATTTTAAATTCTATTTGGCATTGAATGAATCAAAGAAATCAAATGTTTCTGAGGTATCTCCCTCCATGCACGGTGAAGTCGGGGTCGTAATTGGCACATTGTCGTTGGGCGCGGATCCTTGTAGGCCTCGCTGTCCAGAATACTCCATAGATTTTCGATGCAATTTAGGTCTGGGGAATTGCCTGGCCATTCTACTTTGGTAATAAAGTTTGGTAGATTATTTTCACACCAATTCTGTGTTAGCAGGGCAGTGTGAGGGGTCGCTCATCTTGAACAAATGTGGCGTGTCCTGGATATTGAAGTAACTTTCGTTCGTCGATCCTACCACTATTTTTCTGTCGATTTAGAGCAGGTTTTAGTTCTTTTTGAAGGATATTGTTCACATAATAATCAGCATTAATAGTTTTGCCGGCTGGAACAATGTGAAGTTTGCATAATCCCTGTACTCCCATCGCACCCTATACCATGACTTTAGTGCTCGACTTGACGCAGCTTACATCAGGAACCTCATCTGACTGGGACCCCCATACAACATCGTCCTGTCGGTTCGGAACATGAAACAGATATTTCGTAGATTCATCACTAAAGATGTAGTTTTCCCAGTCTTCAGCCGTCAAATGCTTGTGATCACGAGCAAATTTCTATCTCTTTTGCCACTGTGTTTTCGTCAATAGTTGATTTCTCGGTCTTTTAAATGCCTTCCATTTTTTAACTTTTCGCAAATAATTAAAAACAGTTACATGACTCACATTAAAGCCTGAGTTCTTAAGTTCCTTGCTGCATTTCCTTATTGATTTTCCTCGTTTGTATTTTATGTTTTCCACTTTTCTCTTCACTACCCCCACTATCTTCGAAGGCCGGCCGGATCTCGGTTGATCGGATAGTTGTTTATTCTGCTCTCGCCTTCGCCTCCACTTTGTTACCCATCGCTCACTTTTACATAGCTGCTTAGCCACATCCTTCACACTTAATCCTGCATCTAATAAAGCCAAAGCTTGAGCTCGTTCATTAATTGTATCAACACTTGTACAGGACGTCTGCTTTTTCACTGAACTCGGCATAGTTATTTCATGACGTAATAGACACTTTGTTTACATCACACTATAGTAACACAAGAGAGTGCACATAGGGAAGGATAACTGCTGATATAATGAAAAAAAAGTCTATAGAGTTACCAGTAAAAATTTGAAACAAAAACATGTCGTTTTTCTATTTAATTTTTCAAATTTACAAACGGAACGAACTTTCTTAACACCCTTTAGTAACATTAGGGGAAAATGCCACTTCATATGCTACAGTAAAAAAGGTGGGTGGCGGAATTTCAACGCGGCAGGCAGATCCTCGAGGATGACCCCGTCCTGGATGGCCTGTCACTGTTGCAACCCCAGAAATGTCAATAAAGTCCATGATATTGTTATGAGTGACAGGCGAGTTACAGAAAGATTTATAGCCAGTGCAGTTGGCATTTCACAGGAGATAGTGCATTCCATTCTGACAGAGGATCTTGCAATGAGGAACCTTTCAGCCCGTTTTGTACCAAGTCTTCTGACAGATGATCAGGAGCAAACTAAACGCTCTTTGTCGCGTGCTAATCTAAACATTTTAAAAGTAGATTTTATAATTTTCTTTAGTGATTAGTTACAATGGATGAAACATGGGTCCATAATTTCACTCCAGAGGCCAAACAACAGTATAAACAATGGGGACACCCTGGTTCACTCCCGCCAAAGCCTTTTCCATCAGCTGGAAAGGTTATAGCCACTGTTTTTGGAATGCTGGTGGCATTCTGATGGTAGACTATCTCCAAAAGCGACAAGCAATCAATGGTACATACCATGGATCACTTCTGAGGCAGTTTATGGGAAAATATTAAACTCAAGCGCCGCAAAAAACTCACTAAATGTGTGTTGTTCCACCAGGACAATGCCCCTGTTCACAAGTCTGTTATTTTCATGGCTGTCATTAACGATTGTGGCTTTAAACGGATTGAGCATCCACCTTATTTGCCTGATCAGACTTTCATCTATTTCCAATACTGAAAATGACCATTTTCGGTACCCATTTTTTGAATCAGATGATGACGTCATACATGCAGTGGAGGACTTTCTGAACGGTCAAGAAAAGGACCTCCTTAAAAGTGGCATTGAGACCCTCAAACATCACTGACAAAAGTGTATAGATACTGAAGGGGATTACGTTGAACAATAATTCAATATGTCCGCCAAAATTCCAAACCTTACATATGAGGCTCACAACATATCAATCAGCCCTCGAACTCGTATTTTATATTATTAAGAATTTTTTGCGGTTTTATGATAAATCAGGAATATCGGGGTGTCATCATGGCATTAGATTTTAACAAATGGTACATGTGCAGTTACAATTTCACAAGTTGTTTGATTTTTTATGCACTAGGACATATGTGGAGAAAAAGGAGTAAAATCTCGTAATGCTCTTTGTAGTGACATATGAAATCTACAGTCATGACTTCAAAATTTACGGACTCTGCGATATAAGATACGGGTAATTACAAACTACAAATCATAGACTTTTAAATTGTACATTAGGAGCCTTAATTGCATTGACGTGTTGACACTTATACTGTTTTTTGTTTTTAACACATGTTTTTTTTACTACCGGTATAACATATACAGTAAGCTGAGGTAATAATAAAAGAAGGGTAAGTACAAAATTAATTATCATGGCTGTAATCGAACATGTGGTGAAGGAAAAATAATCACTGGATACAAATCTTACACAGTTTCAAATTCCGAATCTAGATATTAGCACTTTGTAAGCCGGATTTATTTTCACTTAGTTAAAATTAATGTTTGAGTGTGAAATTTAATTTTAAATTAGCTACTTGGGTGTATGTTTCCACCACGGTAGAGAAATACATGTAGATAATCGGAATTAAATGAGATTGATAGTGATTTAAGTTGATATAAGTCTAGACTTATTTCTTCATCGTGGAAATAATCAATAACACAAATTCATATGTGTTTATTATCCATGAAACTCGTACGCATATGTTCCTTTTTCTTTCTGTCTTCATTAGAAATATTTCCATCCTTTCACTTGGTAGTTCCGAATTACAATAAATTAAAGAAACAAAAACTGAACAATGAGTTAACGCTCAATGAACGTTGAGCAAACAATAACGCTTTGTGAACGGTAGACGCGAGCTGTTGGTGTACGCTGAGTGTAAAATGGAATGAAGGACGAAAGGTGAACGAACAGTGAGCAAATGGAAAAAATGTGAAAGTAGAACGCTTCAGGGGCAACATCAGGTTATTTATTTATCTTTCCTGTAATTAAATCCCGATGAATATTAACTACTTGCTCATATGTAAAAGAAGCAAGCGAAACAGTAATTCCGTTACTTGTATATGTTTATCATGCTATCAAAATCTACATTATTATGGGGCATTAGTTGCACACACAATGTATAATAGCTTTCAGTCACATCTCTAGCGATACTAGATGGTGAACCCCAAATACCCTCGTTCCCTGGGAATGCCCAGCTTTAAGGAACACCTTTTTATATTTCTTTAAGCGTTATGTACTACGTACATGTAATGTGAATTTTAATTTGAAATTCTCTTTTGTTTTGTCATTATAGTAATTGTTCGCGCTATCTGGCGGATTTGTAAGGATTGTGGCGGATCACAAACCTTTTATTAGTTTAAATCATATTACATGTATTTTCAAGAACTTGTGAAAATGATTTATGATAACAAGATTTGTTTTAGAAGACTATTCTAAAAAATCTTTTAGCGAGAAATCCACAGGATGTGAGACATACATAAAAACGACGTCGCTTTTAATAATAATATAGTGATAGCGGCACACGGCCTATATCACTAAACCGGTAATACGTAATTTCCATGACGTCAGTTCTTCTGTGATGAAGGTACGTTCAGGACTCTATTGGATGCTTGGGTGGATATTAGATGTATATATATATATTATAGTGTAACTGGATAGTACTACTGGATATCCTACTTCTGACAGCAAAAATTTGTAACGGTTGAGCACTATCCTGGTCACTGTCGGGAAAGGAATTATCAACGTCAACCCTTGAAGTCAATAATCAAATCGACGTCGAGGCAGACATTAATATGTACTTCAGCAAATCAGAACCAGTGATAAGAGAAAGAATTAAGTTGAGATGATGGTTAACAAATTAATCAATTCCCATTGAAAAATAATTGGCTGTAGTCGTCTGTTAAAAATTCAATTAGTCCTAATCAAAAATATTTTCCTCAATCAAAATAATTACCCAAATTACGCTGAATATATCTAAATCAACCACTAGTATTTAAATGTAATAGATAATATGAATCAAAGAATTTTATAAAAATGTAGCCGATAAATAGACTTACGCCTTACGAAGGAAAAGAAAAGCTCAAGTCCCCGTTGAACAACTGGACCCGCTATAAACACCAACGGGTAACGGAGTTCTGTGCTAAAGTAAATGAATCCAATGAAAACTTGATATAAACTGTACTCGTTTAAAGAAAACGGATGGATTTGACGGAAAATAGTTCAACATCAGTAAAACTACAATTAATGTTACAATGTCAGTTTAATTCATTTGAAAACATGAAAATAAACTATTTACCTTGAAATCGTAATTTCTAAATGATTTGGCCTGGCGGATCCAATAAGTATAACCGGAAGAAAAAGTATCATTTACAACCAACAGTCCAATTTACAATTATGTTACAAATAAAATACCATACTGCACATGATGTAGACATAGCTTATTGCACAAGATCGACTGATACACATTTATAAGTTATTTGCAGTAGTTAACAACAAGCATGTTAATCTTAAAAATATTAACATATGTTGATATATTGGAGTTCAAGAACTTGCATTACACAACAACAATTTCATTTTCCACAGTTTTATTTCCCGTCGAGAATTTTTCACTCGCATTCAGATCAACCCCGTGGGGATTCGGGTTGTTAGAATAGATATTCAGTACCCCTTCCTGGTCGTAAGAGGCGACTAAATGGCGCGGTCCTTCGGATGAGACCACAAAAATCGAGGTCCCGTATCACAGCAGGTGTGGCACATAAAAGATCCCTCCCTGCTCAAAGGCCGTAAGCGCCGAGCATAATTTACAGCCCCTCACCGTCAATGGTGACGTCTCCATATGAGTGAAAGATTCTCGAGCGGGACGTTAAACAATATTTAATCAACCAATCAACGCATTCAGACTAGATGTAGGTGAAATACCACAAATTTAGACCTACACTTAGCGTTCAGGGCGGTATCAGTGAGGGTTCTTTAACGCCTTACGCAAAACGGGAACTCCGTTTTTTGACGCGGTCATGGCACGAGTGGTGCACGAAGTCACGACATCCCGGTTACGAATCGAACGCTCTAACCACTGTGTTACCGCGACCGGTACAGTTCGAACCATACCCTATTCTGATACCGTTTGTAAAATATACAACATATCATCACCAACTATCATTTAGAACGAATAAATGATACTTAAAACGCCTATATGTACATGTAGGTAAAAGTAGGGGTCATATCAAAAGTCCAAACATCACAATAGACTGGTTATGTAGATAACGATTAATGACAGCGTAAATTTTGTTTATATCCGCCGTTGGTATTTGTCTATACCAACAATTGGTATACATTAAGCTGATCATATCAAGAATAATGTGTTTTAATTAGGCCATTAAATTAAATATGAAATTATTATTTAGTTCCTCTTCGACACGAATGGTACGATTATCAAAGAAAGGTGATGAGTATCGATTTTTGTTTGAGTTATTCTATTATTAAATACTCATAAACTTACCAAATTTGTGCTCCCCTGTAGTTCGTGTGGTTGCATGGCAACAGGTAATCATGCTCAAAGCAATATATAAGCAGGGCTAGAAGCATTTTACATATACCCACCGCATGTATACGAAAACACAGACGTCTTCATATGAGTGAAAAATTTTCAAGGGGGTCGTAAAACAATATACAATCAATCAATCAGTTTGCGCCTCACCGTGCATAAGAGGTCAACAAAGGGAAACAACTATTGTGTATCTCAGAAATTGCGTATTAGATGTAATATGTTCATACATTTTATCTGAATCACCACTTCATCAATACTGCCATATACTAAGAATATATACATTGAACACATGATTTTTAGTTAGTCATCATGCTATATGGATTTTTCGTGTGTTTTTCCTTACATGTAGTCATCGAATATATCGTTAATATTACTCAATTTTAAAGTTCTCGTACATTTGTACCATAGCATAGATACTTTACATTACACAAATCACAGAATGAAATGGCTGTAAAAGTATATTCGTTAGTATATGCAATGGCAATTTGCACAAAGGCATCTTACACTGATAAGGGGCCAATCGTGGGGAATCGGTGATTAGAACATTCACTTCATGGTCAGGGGGTGTGGAGTTCGAGTCCCGCCTGTACATGGTATGTCAAATCTACGAAAAAAGGTAATGACTCACTACTGGTCTGAATTTATGGTACTTCGCTTACAGCTGGTGACGTCTCAATTAATATGAGTGAAACAGTATCGAAGGGACGTAGAATGATGATGATGATAATAATAATAATAATAATAATAAAGCTGACATGGAAATGGTAGCAGTTGCCTAGTGGTTTGAGCGTTCATTTTGATTCTGACAGGACGGGTTCGATTCTCTTTCTCGGCGCTGCATCAAACATAAGCCAATCAATATACGATGTTGGTATTGACTGCTTCTTCGTCAAGCCTCCGACATTAGAAGTGAAAGGCAAGGGATATCATCTTTAAAACGGTAGGTGTTGGCACAATAAGGAACCCCCGATGTCATTGTATTCATGACATATAATCTAGACTATTTCATATACTAGTTATATCATATGTAATCCGATATTCTAATTAATGTGTTTTCCTCTCTAATATTTATAGATCAATCTGAAATAAGCTTAGTATTCAACCCCATGAAATATGTGTTCTAAAGAATTAAAAAACACATGATAGTTTCTTAGAGTATTTATAAATTAAATATCTCTCCTATTTACCGGAATTATAGCATTACAGAATTGTTATATCAGGTCAGTTTATATCGACTAGGTAGCACTCTAAAGTAGACAAGGCAAGTGACTTTTTAAAAATAGACAGAATCGGTGAAAGAGCAGTGACCCGATATTTATATAAGAAAGGTTTAGCATGGAAGGAATGGTAGCAAGATATGGTAGCAACACTACGGAACAATGCCCCTTCATATGCTACAATAAAAAGGTAGGCGGCGAAATTTAAACGCAGCAGGCAGAGTCTTGAGGATGACCCCCGTCCTGGAAGGCCTGTCACTGTTGAAACCCCAGAAGTGTCAATAAAGTCCATGATGTTGTAATGAGTGACAGGAAAATTATAGAAACATATATATCCAGTACAGTTGGCATTTCACAGGAAAGAGTATATTCCTTTCAGACGGAGGATCTTGCAATGAGAAAGCATTCAGCCTGTTGGGTACCAGGACTTCTGATAGTTGATCAAAGTCACACCAGGGGCATTTTGTAGCGTGCGTATCTAAACCATTTAGAGATAGATCCTTTTCTTCAGCGATTTGTTACTATGTATGAAACATGGATCCATCATTTCATCCCAGAGGCCAAACAACATTCTAAACTATGGAAGCACCCTGGTTCACCCCCGCGAAAGAAGGCAAAGGGAAAAGGCAAAGATAACAAAAGGTAATCAATCTCGTAATTTCTATAGAAAATACAAATCAGAGAGATTGGCAAACACGGACCCCTGGACATACCAGAGGTGGGATCATGTGCCCAAGAGCAGTATGCACCCCCTGTCGACCTGTCACATTCGCTGTGAAGCTTATATCTTGATCATGCACACGGGGTAATCCGCAGTCAGAATTAATGTGCCAAGAACGGCTTAACAATTGGTATGAAACACGTCAGGCAGCATTTGACTTAATGGAAGGTTGTACTTGCATACTAGATCGTAATAACTACCATAGAATTTGCGAAATGTCAACTTTAGACGAGATTGTACATCAACGTCTTTGTCAGCAGCATGCCTCGATTTAAATCTGATCATATGCAGAACAAGCTTTTTCGTATCGAATCAGCTGAGAGATAAAAACACTATATGCAGGTGATAATGGAATATTGCTACATAAATAAGAGAAGTTGACAATGGTAAAATTGAAATCATCCCGCTTGTCATATAGTCGAGTTGCTATTTTGCCGTCAGGATTTATTGTCAATAACGTATCTGAGTACGAAGTTGACGTGGAAGACTCTGTGGATTCTTTTTTTGTTTCAAGTTCACTGGGATATATCTAATCGGCATATACATGTAAATAATCATTGCTAATAGATAAAACGTCATCGATATATTTAAATTTCGAACTGAAGGTCACAGAAAGAGATTGTTTCTTCTCATGTAGAAGATTTTGAATGAATTCTGCTTCATATGAATATAAAACCAAGTCAGCTAATAAAGGAGCAAAACTTGTGCCCATGTGCAATTCCAACAGACTGTTGGAAGACCTGATCATAGAAGACTACGAAGTTATTGTCAATGAGGAACTCTAGCATCATTCAAAATCAACTTCAGATTATTTGTCTGTAGAATCAGAGAGGAGTTTAACAACGTGATTTAATTTTTTGAATACCGGAAGGTCGGTTGTCTCTTCCCGGGTACATTGTATCAAGGTTCTCTCTTCCACCAATAAATATGGACGCCACCAGATAATTGAAAACAATGTTGAATGTGGCGGAAAACAACAGACAAGCAATCAATAAACTGCAGAGTATTTGTGAGTGGAATAGACTGTCATCTTGAAAGGCTATGGTCTCGGTTTTCTGGGATGCTGATTTGGCTGTACATTTTGTAGCTATCAACATCAGAAGATGTTGAGAATTTTTTTTTAGTTTTCTAGTTTATTAAGTAACTAAGTTAATTATGTAACTAGTCGTTGTTTCATACAGGTATCTCTTAAAATTAGATATTTATCCATAAGGGAAAAAAACCGGATCACTCACGAAAAATATATCTCCGGGATAAAATGCAACCATCTTTTTTAAAGAGTTTATATATACTCAACAAAATAAGTTAAGGGCCAACGACAGGAAATAAAATATTTTTGTAATATTTTGTAAATATATTGGAAAATGTGTTTTATGTAGCAAGAGCAAAGAGCACAGAGACAGCAAATGTTTCTAGAAATAAATTACTGAACATAAATGAAAATATGCCATAATGAAGTTAAATGCAAACCGGTTTGATGAAAAGTATGTTGGCCCTTAACTTTTTTTTTTCTTGAGCGTATTTCGACAGACTATGTATACCTATTGTATATCACTAGTAACAAAAAAGATCACAAGACGTAAATTGTGCATACCTGTAAGAATATAAAAACAGGTCGGTTAATAAAGGAGCGCAAGTCGTACCCATGGCGATTTCAACACCACTTATGGGACACGTTCAGTTCAAACAACAGGATAACGAGGAGTAGAACGTTATCAACGGAGACAGTGTGAAGAATTGACAAAATTAGAAGAAATTTAGCATTTTTGCATATGCTTCAACTTTCTGGTTTTGTTTGTGTGACTTATACTTCCTTTTTATGCTCCCGAACATTGGGAGCATATTGTTTTGTCCTGTCTATTCGTTTCTTTGTTTGTCCAAAGCTTTGCTCATAACTTGGACCGTGTGACCTTGATCGTGGGGCGTTTCTTTGTTGTCACCGGGGACAAAGTACTTCACAGACACACCATCTCTCTCTCTCTCTCTCTCTCTCTCTTAGGTCACCTGAAATCAGATGACCTATTGCAATTGGTCTGCATCCGTCGTCGTCCATCGTGCGTTAACAATTGAACATTTTTAACTTCTCAAAGTTACCCCTTGCTTACGAAATATCAAATTCAGAATGCACATGCACAGTCTGCAAGTATGTAAATAGGGATACTAAAATATAAATATCACACAAAAGTCCTGGCTATGCGCATCATAGACATAAACACAAGGCAACATATATAAATTATTTATTGGCATAAATTTTAAAAATGATTTCGTTGTATAGATAAGTCATTACCAATGAAATTTATGAATTGTGTTATTCTTTACAATTTTATCCCAGATCCTGGATCTTAAAGGCTGACATCTATATTTCTTGAAATGGCCTTTTTAGTAAAATATTACAATTATATCTCAAATTATATTATATATATTATTATAAATATGTTATTTAAAAATGGCTCCGAAATACACACCACGTGTTTCATGATCTTTCAAACTCTTGATTCTAATTTATCTCATTTTTTAAAAAAATTATATGTATCTCAAATATATCCAGGTTTTCATCTTGTTTCATCTTTGTAAAACAATTTATCATTATTAACTATAGAATTTCAGATCTGACTGATATTAATTATCTAGATGAGGAGAAGTGTTCACAAGCTATTTTATATCATACAACCCTCTTAGATCCACTATAACTTTTAAGAGAATAATTAGATTCTCCCGTCCCAACAATATGCACATCTACAAATGGGAATGCAGCATTGTACAAAGTTTCAAATCTACCTGATAAGTCACATAGGAGGAAAAGCGTTCACAAAATTTTGTGACGGAATTCTGACTTGCGGACTGACAGACGGACAAGTACAAAAACAATATGCCTTCCACTGGAAGAGGTGAGACATCACATGCAACGTATCATATATCCATAAAGAGAAGTAGAATGAGTGCCAATAAAATTAATTAACGTTGTTGCTACACGCTACACTTCTTCAGTGTATGTTTGTGTGTGTGTGTGTGTGTGTGTGTGTGTGTGTGTGTGTGTGTGTGTGTGTGTGCGTTTCCCTTGTTTCTCTGAAATATCATATATAATTGGTAACCCTGTATGTGCGCTGATTTATGATGTACAAACTATATTTTTTCATTGTTAAAATTCTATACATGCATAAGCGTTGATTGTTCACATATATAATTATCTCTTACATTTTATTGTATATTACAATAATTCTTTAGTAAATTATAATACAACACTGTGTTCGCTTATATTCAGTAGAGTGCCAAACGCAATTGTTCACTAAACCAGTTCCCTGTCTGACAGTACGCGTAGCGCTTCAAAATTAGACTAATAATGTCCAAAGCATACACCCAACTCTGAACCTACTTGAGAAGTGGTGCTATTTTTTCATCAGAGTTACTTCACAATACAAGGCTTTGCAAATAACGTTTTAGAAACACCTTAACTTTCGGATTGATTTCTATTTTTATATATGAACTTGCGTACTCCTCCTACGCATCTGAGTCCATCTCTGGTATGTCAAGGGGTTCTTGTTTACCCCTATCTTATTTTTGTACCTTTTATAGGATTTATGAGATTGATCGTTGTTTATTTTCACTTGTTCATTTGGCAATTCATTGAAAACTAAAAGTCAAACAGAAATAAGAATGTTAAATTGATAAATTAAAAAAAAACCAAAACAAATCAATAAAATGAAAGTCACAATGATAATTGTTAAAAAGAAAAAAAAAGAAGAAAAAAGAACAAAATATAAGAATAAAAAGTAAAAACAAACACAAAAATGTTATGATTAAATTGTCGAAACAAAAATACAAAATGATTATTATAAACAAGCATTAAAATTATACAAATATAGAATAAATATGTTGAAATAGAATTTTAAATGACTGTGGCATTGATACAATGTGTGCTTCCAGACTCCGATATGTCGTTTTAAATAAGAATGAAAAGTAGACAAAGTTAACTAACCTACAATGCAATACATATAGCACAGTCAATAGATAAGTCGTTTTAGTCAATTTATCTCTAATCATTGTGAAAATACAGTTTTTTTAAATAAAAGAAATCTGGCTGTTGACTGCCCTTAGACGGAACGAATAAATGTTATTACGATACAGGTACGTGTGTGCGGTCAACTAACCAAAGGTTATTGTCATTTCACGAAAATCATATTCATCCAGTTAACTCGTGAAATTGTTTTAAATTGTACCATAAGAAAAACCTTTTAGGATTATTATACCCATAATTATCTCATCAGCTTAATTGTTTTCGGTTTAAAAAGGTAAAAATGTAAGATAAATGAAATCATTTACAAGTATAACCCAGAGAGAGAGAGAGAGAGAGAGAGAGAGAGAGAGAGAGAGAGAGAGAGAGAGATTTCTTTAATTTCATGCGGTTTCAGTCCATTGCAGTTAGGAAACATGCTTCTATAATTGACTAATCATTATACCAATTTTAATTGAAGTCATCATGGTATCATCAAAATGCTCATTTGCGCTTTAATCAACATGATAAATGGGATTATTTAATTAAACGACATAATTGTCAGAAATAGATTAAAATCGATTAAGATAATTATCTCGTCCTGTATGTATTAACATATATGTTTTAAAGTACAGATCTGTAATAAGAACATTCTTGAAATTTGCATATTATAACGACCTTGTGTATGACACATGCAAATATTTCTGAGAACTTACAAAAAGTGCAAAAAGAACTTGCCAACACAACATTGTTAACAAAAACTAACAACCAACCTAATACAAGTCATCTCCCTGAAAATAGTTTCAATAGTTTAGACACTTACATAAAAAACATAAACGGTACCAATTTTGATGCAACAGATGCACATTTCGTCAAATATGTTTCTTCAGTGATGCTCAAGTCAAAAATGTTGGAAATCTGAAATACCAAATAGTGGAGCCCAATACGGCAAAGGATCAGAGCTATGTATGAGGGAGGTAATCCTTAAATTTGAAATGGATTTCTTAATTTTATCACAGCAAATTTTTATCCGTAATTCATGCTAATACCGAAGTACTTAGCAACTGGGCTGGTGAAAACCACCAGGGACTACGAGTCCACCCGCAGAGGCATCGATCCAGTGGTTGTAATGTAACATCTCAATATCTTAATTGCAAAAGACAAACATCCTGTAGCACATTGGAATATGTGGTACATTGTTTATAATGTAGTCAAAATGGACGGTCAGTTCAAGATAACAAAATACAAAATTATATTTAGTACAGTGATATTCAATAATCAACATGTACCTATGAATATATACTCTGCTAAATGACATGTAGTTCTTTGACATTCTTGACACTTAATATCGGTATCCTGAGAGGCTAAATGCTTTGTAAATCATGAACTACTGAAAGGGTTAATCATAGGTGTAAACCCTCTACGTACAAATTAACACCTTTATGTTACATGTTTCAATGAACAAATGTGAGGAAAATCTCATTTTCGAAATGCTATTTTGTATCGATATTTATCAACTAAATGTTTGTAAATTTAACATTTTTTATTTACTTTGTATTTTGCTTTGTAAGTTTTTAATAAAAGTATCGTTTAGTCTTAGTCATGTCATTGGCAGAGATACGATTGTTGATGTTACGTTTTTAAAATTTATTCATTGAAAACATTACATATAAAACTTTTATTGTAAAATTTATCCAACATACATCGTATTGGTTTTTAAAACCCATCTCTCGATTTACCTGTGTTCATTGTTTGCGCGTTGTGTGTAGCACCTCACCAAATTTTCAGTGCTTTTTTCAAACACGTGGAAAGGTAATAGTGGAGTTTTTCGGGATAAAACAACTTTGATGGTGAAAGCATAGACACCACTATCAGAAAAAAAACAACAACCAAGACTATGCTACGCTTAAGCAATGGAATGCGCTATCAGGCACTTGGTATGCTGCAAGCAGGCGTTAGTCAGCGTGAAGTTCCAAGGCGTTTCAATGTCCATCCTTGTACAGTTAGCCGGTTGTTGTCACGATTCCATCAGCCAGGGTCCCTAAATGATCGCCCAAGAGCTGGTCAACCGTTTGTGACAACGCCACTGCAACAAGCGTTCATACGGCAGCGTCTTCTGCCCAATAGGTGTACGACCGCTGCAACCACGGCGAGAGAAATCATTGGACGTCATAGAAGGCCTATTCATCCTAGAACCGTGTCCCAAATTTTGAAGAATCTTGTGATCTGCTGCAGAAGATCTTATAAGGGGCTATAGCTTAAACCGCATCACCGACGGTACAAATTGCAATGGGCAAGGCAGCATCTGACTCAACGTCAAACTTGATCACATGTTGTGTTCTCAGATGAGTCCAGATTTAACGTTAGCAACACAGACGGCAGATGTCGAGTTTACCGTCGTTTACATGAACGTTTTGCAGACAATTGTGTCCTCGATTTGCAAGAGGAGGCGTCATGGTCTGGGGTGGGATTCACCACAATTTTCGGTCACAATTGGTCATTTAAATGGAACCCTCACTACTAGGAGGTATGTGGACGAAATTCTGCAGCTTGTTTTAGCTTCAATAATTCAGCAGCAATGGCAAGGGAATGGGTTAATTTTCCAACAGGACAATGCGCGCGCACATACGGCAATATTGACACAAAACCTTTTTTTTCAAACAAACGCCATTGACGTCTTTGATTGGCACGCTATGTTCCCAGACATATGTTAGGAATTACAAAAGCAATTTCACGTTAAACTATTTTGTCACATTAATCAGCATTACAGGCTACTGTTCTTATGTTGGTTATAAAAGTTTTCGACGCAATCATTAGGGGAAAATGTACAAAATATTAAAGTACTATGGTATAGAAGGGAAACTCCTGACATCCGTGCGTTCCATGTCTTCTTCAATAAGAACATGTTTAAAATGTCGTTGTATTTCACAACTGTTGGTCTTTTACAAGAAGTGTTGTCTCCCTTCTCTTTTGTAATATATGTTAATGATCTGAAGAACGAGTGCATAAAAAATGCAGCTGTTCAGTTTTTATTTTTTATTTTTAATGCAATCTAATATAGCATTTGTGGGACGTGCGCAGCCGCCAGCCTCAGCCCCAGAATCTGCAAGAATTAGAGAGAGCCTTGTTGGAGGAATGACAGAATATTTCGCAGAGGACCATCCGAAATGTTTGTCAATCAATGTCACGTCGCCTTCGTGCCGTCATCACTGCTAATGGAGGTCATACCCGGTACTAGTGAACAAAACCCCATTTTTGATGCACTCCTCATTGACATTAATTTCAACTGTAGCCTCTTTGTGAATAAAATGATGTTCAAAAGCAATGAATAGCGTTCAGTTAACATGGTTTATAATATACCACAGTGAATTTGTTTATTAGATATATGAACAAATTTATAATATATAAAATCACCCAGTGTTAAGTTTTTAACGTCCGTCGGTATATATCTAAGCTCTAAACAGTGTAGTTGTTTCTTAATAAATGATACCCAATTTCGACAGTTTATCTTTGTGTATTCACAAGTACAATATAAACAATCATATGCTGGTCTCACTATACAATTTCCTGACTGCATGACGTCAAACCAAAGTTTTAACACTAAACATTAAGGACAAGATACAAAAGTAGTCGCCCATCTGCCAACAAAATACATTATAATTTATATTTAACTCAAAATACATGTACATAGAAGTACTTGTACCGTACAAAATCAAGATGGACCTTTTCAATATCGTTCTTTTTAGGTAACTCCGTAATTTGAAACACATGTACTAAACACGAGATATCAAAAATGGAGAATACGGTACAATGGTTGAAATAAAGTCGCTTGCAATTGATTGTTAATTTAAGAACAAACATTGCTTCATGGTCTTTTGCCGGTAACTGTTTTTTGAGTAACAAAATTTTGAAATTTCAAATTCCAAACAACACCAAATGGTCCACTATTTCTATAACTTTACTATAATTAAGCCATTTCTCATCATTGCGAATTTTCCTTCCATGTCTAAAAACTACCATTAATCTGTATAATTGTTCCGCGTGTTTAATGTATTTTGCAGTTCGTTAATTGATTCCGAAAAAATTACCATGTCATCAGCATGCATTGAAAAGAAAAAAAAGACTGAACAGCTGCATTTTTTTATGCACTCGTTCTTCCGATCATTAACATATATTACAAAAGAGAAGGGAGACAACACTTCTTGTAAAAGACCAACAGTTGTGAAATACAACGACATTTTAAACATGTTCTTATTGAAGAAGATATAGAACGCACGGGTGTCAGCAGTTTACCATAGTACTTTAATATTTTGTACATTTTCCCCTAATGATTGCGTCGAAAACTTTTATAACCAACATAAGAACCGTAGCCTGTAATGATGATTAATGTGACAAAATAGTTTAACGTAAAATTGCTTTTGTAATTCCTAGCATATGTTGAAAACCAAGTTGTGTATCTGATTAATTAATCCTAATTGCATGCGTTATAGCAAACATACAGCATTTCGTATCATTAAATGCGAATTCAAAACACCCGGTCCATGCATTGGACCTCTATGCAAATGTGATAAAGACATAAGATTACGCAATATGTTTTCTGCACACTGGGACTATCTGTAAATATAAGCCGAGTATATTAAATTAAGGGTTTGCCTTGGGAAATTCGTTAATAGAACAATAATACAATCTATTTGGCATAGATAATGTGGGGGTTACAACCAATTCTAGTATAAAATTTGAGTATGCAGTACGATGTAGTAAAAAGTGACACTCATCGTCTACATATCTAACCCCGTGAGGATTCGGGTTAGAATAGGTCCTTAGTACCCCTTGCTTGTCGTACGAGGCGACTAAATGGGGCGGTCCTTCGAATGAGACCGCAAAAACCGAGGTCCCGTGTTACAGCAGATGTGGCACGATAAAGATCCCTCCCTGGTCAAGGCGATAAGCGCACAGCATAGGCTTAAATTTTGCAGCCCTTCACCGGCAATGGCGAAGTCTCCATATGAGTGAAATATTCTCAAGAGGGACCTTAAACAAAATACAATCAACCATCTACATAATCTAAAGAACACAGAGTACATAATCTGACATAATATTAGCCTTCGATTCATTATCGAATTACATGTACACAATTTGCAGAAACAACTAATAAGACTTATCCCTCGATAATTATTTAGGTTATCAGATTCACCTTTTCAAATCCAGAGACAATAAGAACATTAGACCACTGTGCACGGGGAGAAACAGATGATAAGGTACGATTGAAAATAATGTGTAATTTTTTATTGCTGAGCTGTACCAAACTGTTCAAATTTTTGACATGGGCTACTACTCCCATACGCAAACTCTTACCTAAGTAATATTCTCCCTTCCATGAGAAACCTAGAAGACAATGATCCAAAGGGTAATAACAGGAAGGCAAACAGAATGTAAGGCAGGGTTTATGTCCTACATTTTGGAAGATTTCTTTTTCTTTGGTCCTGCAAATTCTCAGCATTGTGGGGGAAAAGTTTTCAAGTTTTCTTTTCCTCTGTGATCCCACTGTCATAGGATTTCGGTTCTCATCAATAATGAAAAGACACCATTCCCAGCAACTAATATTGCGTGATCTGCGGTGTCGAGATATACACTTATGATAAAATGTCTTCTTAGAGATGATCAAATTTCAAAATGCCTTGCATAGAAGGATTATTACTTTACGGGACATGCAATCACTAACTAGTCTACTTAGTTTCGCATGCTGCTTCATTGTAACGTGTATATATAGCGTGACATCCATATGTGTATCAAAACTGCATGTGACTTTAGATTGAGACGTACAATGTCGTTTCCTCTACCTCGTCAATAGAAATCGTCTGAATACTCTCCTCTCTATATTGGTGCTTCTGGTTCAGTAGGTTTCATTACTACATGGTTTGCTGCTAGATGGGATCCTGTCAAATCGTTATCAAAGAGTTGCTTCCCGTTGTACTTGTAACAGACAAAAATATGGGTATTGACTCCAATTCTAATATATAAACAACACATGCTATGCATGACAGCCAGCCAAGCGTGCGCTTCGGACGCCATATTTTAATGATATTAATACATTATATACATTTGATTGATGCACATTTAGTACATTAACCACCCAGACAGATATGAAAAGCTTTACATGTTATATGAATATCAAACACGCATCAGGGCTGATCAGGAAAAACTAGAAATAAAAACTGTTGTAAAGATCTCCAGAAACCTGTGTTCCTAACCAGGTGACGCTGGATGCAAAAAAACTCCGTGACGGACCTCACTACTTACATTTGAAACCTGATATGAATATATTACTATATATATTTGAAACTTTGATGTTGCTTGCATAAGATGGCGGCTAGAAGTGACCATCCTTTCAAAACTAGTTCTCTACTACATATGAGTATCATTTCCCATTGGTCAATTGCTGACCAATAACTGCATGCATACATAAAAACATATTTTCGCTAATACATCATTTTCTCGCTTACACTACCGAATCGAAAATACAAGTATTGATTTCAATTGTAATATATAAACAACACATGCTATGCAGGACAGTCAGCCGAGCATGCACTATCTAGATAATACAAAGTATGGGCTACGCGACTACAGCTACACACCAAGAGATTACGAAACCAACAAACGCATATCAACTGAATATTTAATGTAGCCATACTTTGCGCTGTCAGTCTTCCATCTGCCATGTCTTTTCAGACATCTTTTATCAACTCGTGCATTTGCAGCAGCAGTCGCTCCCCCCGACCTCAGAGAATGACTCCCAATATCTACCTCCCCAAAACAGATTTAATGAGTGGTACAATGTTACTTCTAGCAGCAGAATAACTAATTTTCTTATTTTTATAAATCAATTTGCAAGTGCCTTTAGATCTGAAAATGGGCCTAAACAAGAATAAATGCTTTTCAAAGTCATCTCCAATGAGGTCCAAATATCGCCGATACATGTTAATAGGACAAGCAGGAGTATTCTCTTTGGAAATAAGGATCTCGTTGTCGATACTAGCCCGTTTTGCTTTTCCTGATGTTAATTACTAGATAATCATCCCGAACTAATACATCACTGAAACAAAGAGAACTTAACTCATGAAGCGCAGGAAACCCACAAAACTCACAAAATCATAGTGAAATTTCTGAGAATTAACAGGTCCGTTGAATCCTGAAATTTTTCACATAATTCAATTAAACATCTTTGGTAACTGGTTCTATTTTGTTCACTGGTTTACAATTACCGAATTGATTGGATGATGCGATGCGCCATTTTCTAAAAACGTGTGTGAGATATAAAGCTACGTGGATCGGGTTCGTCGGCAAAGCGTTGTGTCCTTCAGACTTGATGAAATTCCCCCATCTTTTGAATCAATTGAAATACATCTTGTTCGTGTTTTCACTTTTACTTGATAATATCAAAATGCTAATGTAGGACAAAGGTCATCCAGATAACGTCCAGGTTTAACGCCACTGACTAAAACTGCGACAGGTACTCTGTGTTGTAGTCCTATTCCTGCAGAATCAAAAATTCAAACGTTGAACACAAGCCCCTCTTCCAAATATCCCGTTTTTTACCTTTACCTCTGCTAACGACATCAACATATTTTAATTTGGCTACATTCGGCACATACCGTTTGAAATTGTCATCCCTATTGACCGACATTGGCCAGTATGGAACAGATTTCCACTCAAGTAATACTAAAGTATACTTACACTTTTCCAACTCAATTTTTCTAACATATCTTTGTATCAGACAAGGGGGCGGCACCACCCAGTTAATAGAGTTCAACCAGACCTGTTCAAAAGCATCAACCCCACTGAATTCAGGACACCAGAATTTTTATTTTAAATTAAATTAAATATTTTACACTTGATGTTATATTTGGATGCAAATTTGTCACACGTATGTCTACCCCATAACGCATCAAAATAGTCAAATAATACCTGTTTAATCGGCCAATCATCTTAATCGCTCAATCTGCTTACACCATATGCTCTTTCATTAGCAGCTCTGGACAACCATTTGCTATTCAATTGTTTATATTGATCATGTACAGACATTAATTTCACTTTTACATTGTGTTTATGCTGTTCCTTGTTTCCTCATTTTTAAATTTCCGAGAAAACTTGTTCAAACTTCGCTTCTTGCCGCTCAGCGATATTTTTTTGAGTTTCATTTATATTTCTTTGCACAGTAAATAAACGTTTTTCCAAAATGTTAGAAAACTGACTCAAAATCTCATTGATAGACTCTTGAATTGTTTGATTTGTCTCTGCACGTCCCAGGCGTCCATTATGATGTTGCTCGCGTAACACGGCGGCTAGAAGTGATCACCCTTTCAACACTAGTTCTCTACTATTCATGAGTACCATTTCCCATTAGTCAATTACTGACCAATACCTGCAGGCATACATATAAACATATTTTCGCTAATACATCATTTCCCCGCTTATACTACCGAATCGCCGGAAAATACATCGATGCATTGTTTCGTCATTCTCTTTGCAGTATGTCAGGTATTAGAGCAATGGTTAACAGTCTACAGGAGACATAATTTTGACGAGACTAGTGAGAGGATACTGAAACATAATGTTCATTTCAGAGCAAACACATCCCATCTTCGCTAACCAGAGGTTTTCGATTCACTCCGCCCTATAAACCGATAACCCTTGGCTAGCAAAGATGACATATTCATGGTAAGCTAACCTCCGTTCACGTTTCCAATGTCAAAGGGCTTTCAGATGAACTCCAGGTAAGCGGAGACACGTATTTCAAATCATATCTTCAAAATTTAACCTCATTGACTCGTAGTATTTTAAATCATGCTTTTTGTTCGTAAGCTCCTGAGCAGCATATAATAGAAGATGGTTCAAAGCTGCTTTCAAGGTTCACTTACTATCCCTGTTTGACCAACATTTTATGCAATTCTGTTGCCCACCTATTTGACAATATATATTCCCAATATCTATTTCTTCGCATGTTTGTGCCTCTGGCTTCATGCACAGAACTGTAATATGTAAACAGTGGAAAGGCTATCCCGAACGCAACTATATATGCGCGGATCCACAATTTTTCCTCGGGAACTGTGCCATTTTGGGTCCAATTGAAATAACGAACGTTTAGTATTTTAAAAGCACAAATGAAAATATATTATGTTACTTTCTACCAAGCTCAGGGTGTGGTGGCTTAGGAACCCAAATCCCCCTTGATATGTACGCCTGACATAACCTTTATCAATGGAATTAAATATTTAATTAAAAAGAAAACGGGAATGTTTTTGAAGAGAACATTGGAACAAGATATTGTACAGAATTAATGATAAAATATTTCATCATTCTAATGTAGTAATTAAATGTAGATTCAAGATTCAAGATTTCCATATGTTTTCCATATGTTTACCACCTCTTTTTTGTTGTTGTAAAGATATTTTTGATCTATTCACAAGCCTAGAATGATTGTTTATTTGATTGTTTTACACCCTGTTGAGAATAGTTCACTCACTGAAACGTTACCAACTGTAGATAAAGTACCAAACATTTGCTTAGCGTTCAAGACCGTAGCTGTGAAGGTTCGTGAAAGCGCCAACCCTGTCTCGTCACGGGAATTCAGTTTTTAACGTCATATCTGAAAGACCCGTGACCCTCATTCTTAAACGCCAATCCTTTGACGAAAAAGCCACAACCCACACTATGCTCGAACTCACGGTTCCCCGGTCACGAAGCGAAAGCTCTACCACTGTGCTACCGGGACGACCAAGCCCAGAATTAATCACGTTGATTATGATCACTTGATGCCAACCTTGCAGTACTGGTTAATTATATCATAGTAATGATTAATTGATTGTTTGTTTGTTTTCCGCCACACTCAACACTTTTTCAATTATCTGATGGTGTCCAGTTTTTGTAGGTGGAGGGGAGAACCCAGATACCGGGAAGATACCAGCGACCTTCCGAAAATAAACTGGCAACTTTCTCACATATATCGGCGCAAGCGGGATTCGAACCCGCGCCGACTAGAGGTGAGAGGCCTTGTGATTTTGAGCACAGTGCTTTAACCAATCGGCCACGGAAGCCCCATCATATTAATGAAATTCTCTGTCATAAAGTTGCGATGCCGATTAACATAATGTGCTAAACTAATTCTAAACTAACTCGGCTTTAACCATTGAGGGGTGGGGTGGAATGTCATCGTGTTTTGCATCCCCTAGCCTCCAAGGATCAACTAGCATACGAGGGTGTTGAAATTAGGAACTAGACGTGGGATGTTGCTAATTTTAGATGCGAAAAAAACCCCAGAGGTTTATATTTCATGTTACACGAAACAATCTCTTTCATTATACCTTTCTCATCTTGTCTATAGTCTTGCCCAGGATATGATCATTATTACATATGACTACTCACTTCCAATCCACAGAGAATTATGAAAGACTAAAGTGAAATAAAGATTATGACTATAAGCTCAGAATCTAAGATCAACGAGATGTTAGTTTGCGAGATAATAAAGGACACTCTTTAGAATTATGGAACATTTTATTCGAAGTAGTTTACGTTCCCTATAATTTTAAAATATAGTATGAACTAATATGGATAATCGAATTACTTTTATAATGAATTAAAATTGATCGTACTTTAAAACTTCGATATAAGTATGTTTTATTGTATTATTTAGAAACAATAGTCGAATACGTTGAATGATATCCTCTATATTTACAGATAATCATTAAACAGAATCCTTATATCTATCAATTAATGGGTAGGCAACACGTTTCGTATTCTTTTTTGTTCAAAAGAATTGATCAAAGCAATTGACTTTATTGGTCTTGATCCCATTTTGTACCAGAGACGCAGATTCCCTATCAGGCGGCAACCCATGTATTTCAGAAATTGTTATTCAAAAACTGTGTAGATGGAATTCAGATGCAGTGCATTAGGTTAGAGGATTTTTGTTGAAAGCCGGGAGTAACTGACTCCCACAAAATGATATATATATATAAGAAAATATTTAAAAACCATATTCCCAGAGCAACAGGACCAGGAATAGACACACTAAATTGCACGAATCTTCAGGTAGGGCATATTCAAGTTTGTTAAAAACATAATTATATACACATTAGCTACGTGTTCCTAGTTGGCTATTATGCGTCAATAGAATTCCCATCCCTCATAAATTTAATTCTTCTTCTTGTGTGACATACAATGTCATTGTCTTGTGTGCTTGATTGTGTAACCTTAAATACTTAACACATGTTTTGTAAAACGTGTACGTAAACTTCACGAATCATTCTGAACTTGTATGTTCTCTGGTTAGAATTCGTAATTGTTTGCAGTACATGTACATCAATTACAAATTGTTGGAATACTAAAATTCCACAGAAAACATGTTTTACATTATAGATTACATTGCCTAGTTGATGAACCCCAATCAGATTGTTAACTTGGGTTTGGTATGACCACATTTCTATTATTCCAAAATATTACAAAGATAACAGAGCCAAAATGTTATGACTTTGGCATCAGTAAATGGTCAAAGGACAATAGTGTATCCCGGATTAACAAAAAAGAACGGACAAGATCGCATGGGTCATCTGACGACTGAGGCAAATAAATGTCACTATCTACGTGTCAAAGGTTGTATGGATATAAATATTACAATATGTATTATAACAAATTTATTTAAATAAATTTATTCAAATAATCGGTGATATTAAATTTTAGCTCATTGTTGGCCGCCCTCGCCCAAAGGATCATCGAATGAACAAATCTGCAACTACATTAGTGCCTGCAGACGTAAATTCGAAATGCAATGGGTACTTTTCTGGATCTTGGGTAAAAAGATATTTAAAGATGATTTCTAAATATAACCAATGTACGAATGCGAGCTTCATACTTTTACCACATCTGGCCTTGGACTCATGCCATAAACAAATCTGAAAGTACAGAATACGAGCATAATTTGACAATATGTACCCTTGTGGAAATTTTCAGTTTTTAGACAAAGTTAAACTTTGAAACCTTATAGAATAAATATCACTCTGCCTTCAGGTCAAAGGTTGTTGCTTGACTTATTCGCGTTAGACGTGTTGCTGCTTAGATAAGCGATTTGGCCTATACCCATTTTATTTTATGGTCACTATCCTGTCATATTTAAATAGGTGATGCACTATTTCATTTGATAATCTATTGATGCCAACGGGAATGTGGTTGTACTAAATCCAAGTTAGCAATCTGTTGGGGGTTCATCCACTAAGCAATATAAATTATTGTAATGTAAAACATGTGTTTAGTTGAATTTTAGCCTTTCAACCATTTTTAATTTATATACATGTTCTACAATACAAACTATGCAATCTATATTTACTTTAGCTCTATCCTGCTTTCTAATATGTTACAGAAGATGTCAATATTTCGAATGAATCTTGAAGCTTATAATTTCTACATAAACACGTTTTACAGAAACATGTGTTATTTAAGGTTATACAGTCAAGTACATATGTTACACAAGAAGAAAATACATATAATTGATATTTCAAGATATTAGGGATTGGCATTCTATTGACGTAAATCAATAAACTATGAACATGTAGTTAATTACATGAAATTATGAATTCATTACTACAAATGTGTTTTCGCACGTAAGCAATTGTGTGTAATCGTTTAACATTTTCAACTTCAAGAACCACTCAAAATTGCTATGAATATTTGTGGGTCAAGGGGGTTTAGGTGTAGTCAACTGATGAGCCATGTCCTTTACAAAGTGAGCTAATTACAGGCCCGTAGGAAGGGTGAGTAATTTACGATACAAAAGTGATATCGACAAATCCATTAGTAAAAAGATAACTGCATAAATATGTACAAGCATTGAGGTGTACGTCATGTACATAAATCTAATTATGTACATAAAATCTAATTAGTTTTCCAGAAAACCCCCTCAACTTTAACTTTAAATCTTGTTTCTTTGTTGTTTTTTTTTTGGGGGGGGGTGTTAAGGATTTGTTTTTATCTTCTTTTTGTTTATATCTTTATCATGTTTGATATCAATCATTTCTGAGTCATAAGGTATTTAGTACACGGTAAACTTTCAAAAAATCACCAGTCTGTGTTCGCTTTCACTTACGAACTCCTGAACTATTTTTTCTGGATTCAGTTTATCAGTCTCATTTTTATGAACATGCAATAAACGCAAATTATTTGTTCGTATTTGGCTCATTGTTGATCTCAGTGATGTTTTCAAACTTTTCAAGGAGCTGAATGAGCGCTCACTGGTAGCGTTAGTTGCAGGAAGTACCAAAATTAGTTTGAGAATTTTGAGGATCTCGGTAAACAGACTTTTCTCATTTGAATGTCTGAAAAATTCAACCACACTTGGTATATCTGGCGTAAAGTCTTTTGGAAAAACAGTCTTTAACATTATAAGCTGGCAGTGAAGATCCTTTGGCTTCAAATCTGTATTATATAGGGTCGTGACAAATTGAATTCTTCTTCAAACGTTTGATATGTGCAAGCCTTAATTACGAGGTTTTCAAGATTAACATAAGCTTTGTAACCTAGTTGGTCAAATCTAGATTTTATGCCAGCTAAAAGCAGATCTAATACCTCTTATAAATTCGTGCGTCTTTGAAAGACATTCTCCAACATCTTTAACCTTCTCCTTTATCGTAAACTCCCTTTCCATTGACTCTTTATGGCAATCACTTTTCTTGTGTGCGGCGAATTTTGTGGTTGCTTTTTTCCAGTTTTTAAAACCACTTGATATGAAAGCTTTTTCTTTCTTGTGACAACTCAAAGATTTCTACCTAATGTAACCAAGACCATCGATCAAAACAAGAGGCATTGAAAAATCTCATCTTTTTACCAAACTGTTTTGCTGGAAAGATTTGGCTGATTTGGGGTACTACCGATCTCTAGTGTATGCCATTTTTCATGCACAACTTGGGCCTTTTGAACTGGTATTTCTGAGATATCATCTTCTGAAGAAGACGAAGAATCAATAAAGGAAGCAACCTTAACATGTTTGTCTCTTTCTTTGTTTGCAGCTTCCCCCAGTTTACCTGTTTCAATAGACTTCTCATTTGTGTTAGACTCCAAGTGTGGGGAAGGACTATCTTGTGATTGTTTTGGTTCAAATGAGCGATGAGGTTCAGAACCCTTAAAGGATAACCTCGAACGCTTTAAAAGAGGTTCTTCATGCTTGTGAATACAGGCAACAAAATGATTAGGTGTCCAACCATCTATTTTTTAGCAATTGCTTAAGTCCACATGGTGTGGATAGCATCCTGATATTCTTAAGCATCTACACGATCAAGAGGGACAATGAGCTGATTATGATGTTGTCTGTTTACACCAGGGTTTTGCACCTCGGGGAAAATCGTAATGATTGGTTTCTGCAAAACGTTAGAAGCTACGAACATATGTAAAAGTCTTGAATTATAACCGTTCTGGGTTGTTGTTAGTGTTTCCTTTTGTAACGAAGCAATCAAATTACCAGTAATTAAACACTCGTCCGACAGGAAACTTTAAACGACATATTGAAGTCAACTTTTGTCTGTGGAAATGGTCACAAAAATGTTTTCATTCGTGTAGCGCTTCAGGTTTGCAACAAGTTCATACACAATTCGTACCCTCATTTCCTTACAATTGTCCTCATGTCCAAACAAAAAAGAAAGAGTTCTGAATAAACAATTCCCATCACCATATATCTGAGTCGGGATAAGCTTAGAAGGAGCATCATTTGGATAAATCTCTGAGGAAACAGCATCTTTTCGAATATTCGAAGTTGGGATATTAGGTATGCTTGATGGAAGAGGATATCACTTAAAATCTTGCCCTTTGAGTCTAACAAGAAAACTTAGTGTTCCCCATCCAATTTTCCGAAAAATGCATTTCTTTCGTCCCTCTGGGCATACATTGTGAAATATAATCCAAGTTAAAACTGTGCGGGAGGTTGATCTTACACTGTTACGATAGTGTCTACTCTTGGACCAAGAATGAAATATGTCTTGACAGCCTACGACTTTACAAGCTTTGAAAAAGTTGTTACAAGTCATGATTCTACGTCACATTGGGATGTTACGTCATTGATAAATAGTACTTCACACATTGTCGGATTTACCTTTACCATAAAATCTGAGATGATAAAAAAGTCAACAATTCATCATATTAGCTTTACAAAAAGATTTTAAATATATAGAAACGTTGAACTGATATTTGTTGGGCATAGGCATTTTTGGATCAAGACGAAGTTTCTATGAGCAAGCTATCTAATAAATTATTAGACCTAGAAAGTTAGTCAAGGTCACCTTTTGATCATTCGGGCCTTGCGAGATTTTTTCACTCGTATGAGTCGTCAATAAATACCGGTAAAGGACTTTAAACGATACTTGAACACTGAGGGTACTTCACTGTGCCGACGCCTTTCGCGACACAACTTTAGGTCATATCCGAAATATCCTTGACTTTCACCCCTAGTCCCGGGCACTTGGCAAAGGAACAGTCACTACATATAGGTCTGACACCAGATGCGGAGCTGGGAACAAGAACCGAACCATTACCTCATGATTACGATCTTTTGGATGATGTCCTAAGAAATGTTAAGGCATTAAGTGCTTTTCATAATTTTTTTTTATTTAAGCAAAGGACAGTCACACTGACTGACTCTGAGTCTCATTGAATTAAATGAGCTTTCTGCTTAAAAATAATTATACATTAAACGACCCCTGGTGAATTTCGTATTATTCATGATTTATCATTCCTGAAGGACAATTCAGTCAATACTTACATTCCCTCTGAAAACTTTGCTGTTCAATACGAATCCATTGAGAATGTAGTTCGCCTAATTCAACAATTTGTACTTTATGCTTTAATGGAAAAAATGGATATCGAAGATGAGTTTCGGAATATACCTATTCATCCTAGTGATTATCATTTGTTGGGCTTTAAATGGGATGGTTTGTTTTATTCTAGTAAGCGTTTGCCTATGGGAGCTAGTAGTTCCTGCAAAATCTTTGAGACTTTTAGTTCTGCTTTACACTGGATAATGATTAATAAGTATCAAGCTTCCGGTATGTCTCATTTGATAGACGATTTCTTTTTTATTGGGCCCCCTAATTCAAAAATATATTAGAGGATGTTCTTTGTTTCGAGAACCTGTGTAAACAAAAATTGGTATTCCTATAAAGAAATCAAAAACAGTCCTTCCAACAACAGTTATAACCATTTATGGGATTGAAGTTGATTTTATATCCATGGAAAATCGCCTTCCTCAAGATAAGTTAGAACGTCTCAGAACCTTACTTGCATCAACATGTAGGAGGAAGAAAATATCCTTGCATAACCTTCAGTCCCTTATTGTACTTCTCAATTTTGCATGTTTAGTGGTCTGTCCTGGTCGTGCCTTCTTAGGCTCACTAATCTTACCTGTATGTGCATAAGACACAACACCTCATAAGGCTCATTTCTAAGGCAAAAAATGACATAAAGGCATGGCAACAATTCATTGAGAATTTTAATGTCAAAGCAATCTTTTTACATCAACAGTGGTTTCCCCCAAAGAAGTTGGATATATATGGTGATGCTTCTGGCGCAATAGGGTATGCTGCGGTGTTAGGATCAAAATGGTTTGGAAATGGTTGGCTTGCTGAGCACATGCCTTATCACATTACTGTAAAGGAACTTTTTTCCGATTGTTCTTGCTCTTGAACTCTGGGGTCAAACATTAAAGAATCATAGGATCCTGTTCTTCTCAGATAATATGGCCGTAGTTGAAATCATCAACAAACAGACAAGTAAAGACAAAACAATCATGGTTTAGTTAGGAGGTTAGTTCTTGCAGCATTGTCATACAATATATTCTTCAAAGCAAAGCATATTCGTGGAGACCTTAATTGCATTGCTGATCACCTGTCACGTTTTAAATTCCAAGATGCAAGAGCAATAGCCCCGTGGTTGGATCAGATACCAGCAACCGTACCACCTCAGTCCATCTACATTTAGCTTCAGTATCCCAAAAATACTTTGCGAGGTATTATCCCATTAACAAGGAAAGCTTACATGCGAACCTGGACTTCACTGATTCAATTCTGCAATTCAACCTACACATCTTTTGATTTCCCCTCTTCCTTGGAACTCATTGCTAAGTACATAAGTCATTTATATTTGCAAAATTATAGCTCAGCTACAATTTTCTCAAACATTTCTGCAGTTAGTTATGTTCACAAACTGTGCAGCGTAGTATATCCTACCCACCACTTTGTTATCCGCAAAATCCTAAACGGTACTCAAAATTTGCAAAAGACTTCAGATACTAGGTTACCGATTACAATACCAATATTGCAAAACAATTTTGGATGCTTTACAGCATACGGCAGTGGAAAAAGACTGTGTATCACTTTTACGAGCAATTTTTCTCTTAGCTTTTCACGGTTTATTTAAACTCCGCGAGTTGGTCCCTAGCAGTGACAAATTTGTTGATCTTGTTGGACATTAGCGTTATACCGGGTCAAGGGGTCCATATCATTCTTAGGCATTTCAAAACCATGAAAAATAACCAGCCTATTACCATTATGGTATCTCCAAATAAAAATTCTAACATATGCCCTTTGCAGGCTTTGCAATTCTACATCAAATCATTTCGGCATACATCTGGACCCCTGTTTTCTTTTCAATCTGGAGCCCCAGCCATGCACTCCTTTGTAACGCACCACCTCAAATTGGCTCTTGAATATTGCGACCACAATACACACCAATACAAAGGTCATTCAATAACCCATTGCTTTATTAATCTGATTAATCTGGCATTCCTTAGGTGGCGCAGCAATTTACATGGTTTTTGCATGTTGCATTGCTTGGTGGCCTTTTTTGTGCGACATCTTTTTGACATTGTTAGTGTTTTTAGATGTATATTGGCTGGGATCAATTTTTGTAATCTATATGCTTAGTTGTGCAAGTGCCAATCTAGTCATGTTTTGTGTTCAGTGGTCCCAGCCAATTAATTTGTAATATTTTATCTGTTACGTAATCGTATGTTTCTTTGCTTTTGCGTCATTTGTTTTCATATCGATCATAAATGACATAATCACTTGTTATTTCGTGTTATATATATATATATATATATATATATATATATATATATATACTCCCTGAGTTGGGACAAAAACCAAGCTTCGGAATGCCAGAGGCCTGTCTCATTGGATGTCTTATCTCAAATTTGTTGAATATAAATTAAATTATTCGCACACACACACACACACAGACATACACACACACACAGACACACACACACACACACACACACACACACACACACACACACACACACACACACACACACATATATATATATATATATATATATATATATATATATATATATATATATATATCCACGTATATGCATTCATGGTTACTCTAATATTAAAATCTATTTCAGTAAAAGAAATAAAAATCCTAGACTAACTTCTAAAATACGTACTTTTCCTCTCAGTCGAAATATATAGGCTTTTTATGACTATTCGTTTAATTCAATAATCATGTGCTTGTGATGTAAGACTTTGAATCCAAGTTACAACTGCGTACTACTCCTTTTTCTTTAATTGTAGGTATAGATAGTATAATCCATGAAGCATGTCAATGAAGGGGTTTAATTATGCGCGTTTTTACTTTTAATTTCGTTGGTGTTTATATTTCGGGCTATATGCTAAACTATAGACAGTGGAAAGGGGAAATCTTGGAGTAGCAAGATGGTTGAAAGTAAACTGTTTATGATATGTAAATTACGAAATGCTTACACATGTCAGACACGTTTTGGACAGTTCCTGTTTGCGATCAAAATTATATCATTTTGAAAAAAAAAATCGTCAAATGCTTTTAAAACTAACATGATTGATTGATTGAATATTTTTAACGTTCCGCTTGAGAATCTTTCACTCATATGGAGACGTCACCATTGCCGGTGAAGGGCTGTAAATTTAGGCCTATGCTCGGCGCTTATGGCTTTTGAGCAGGGAGGGATCTTTCACGTCCACACCTGCTGTGACATGCGACCTCGGTTTTTGCGGTTTCATCCGAAGGACCGTCCCATTTAGTCGCCTCTTACGACAAGTAAGGGGTACTGAAGATGCATTCTAATCCGGATCCCCACGGGCAAAACTAACATGAATTCAAATCAGTGATTTAGTAGTTGATGAAGTACGAATACCTCAATTTGTAATCTTTTCATGAAATGTCATCAACAAGGATATTCAAAAGATACACTTGGACATAGATTTATGACCATCCGATATATCGAATATTTTCCTTACTTTTATAACCATTTTTGTACATTTCCTGCACGGTACTGAGGTGCATCCGGTAACTTCATTTCATCAGATTAATCAGAATTCAAACTCTGTGTCAAAATGTGAAATACAAAACCTCAAATAGTGATTATAAATGAGAAATCATAAGATTAGAGAATGTTCATTTAAATGTATGGTCGTCCTTAGCTTTTGTACAAGTCTAATTTAGTATAAGAAATTAAAGTAGCATTGCAAAACAATAATAAAGTTTATAAAACGTAAAAGATGATTTGATTATTTTCAACTTTGCAACAATTGAAACATATTTTATAGAAATATTAAAATTTGAAAAACATATATTAGTAATAAGTGGAATTTGAAGTGCAATAAAGAATAATGTCAACTACGTGAGTGCAGTTTTGTATAATTAACATTTACAAAAGTCTTTTGACCCGTTAATGTGAACATTATCCAGAATATTGGAATTCATGATTTGAGTGATTTCAGAAGTTTTATTTAATCTGGCATTAATTAAACTATTTTTTTGTTTTCAATGTGAGGGTCCACTTTAAACCTAAATAAACTCGCATCTAGTGTAAATATTCATCATTAGCTTAACCAACCTTTAATTGTCTGACATGCAGATACTGTTTATTTGATTTACTTTTATTTTAGGCAATGTATGCATTCATTATGCCAAAACATCTCACGCAGATGACCTACCTGTAATTTATCAATGGACGGTTTTGCAATGACAACTTCATTACAAATAATTTGGAAATGTGAACGAGGTGAAGTTCATAAAGTCTAGTTTCTTTATAGCATTCCTTTTTATTTTCAAACAATTCTTAAGACAGTTATTGCTGTGGTACTGAACTCAGGTCAAAAATTCTTTCAAAGTATTCAGAGGTGAAATGTTACTCTACTGTAATCAACAACTTTTTTAAAAGTCGTAATTCTGTTAATTGGTCTAATGTATAAATTCATTTTGAAGAAACATATTATCTCTTAAAATGATGACGTCGTTTAAGCAGAATTTGTGTTTATATTGCTATTTTACTTTGTAACATAACTTACTTTATATTGCATGGAACTTGATTGCCTAGTTACTCTGTGTATATATTGTTTTCAAGCTATGGGCAATGCCTAGAATACTCATTTGATATCTTGAATATTGGAGTGTATAGTTTGAATTCATAAAATATAAAGTTGAACCTAAACATCAATTCACTGGAAAAATCGAATGAAATCATCAGTACGTAAATTTTATTAGGGTCGAAACATACATGTATACACATCAGGTGACTGGCTGCAAAATGAGGCCTATGCTCGGCGCTTATAGCCATTGATCAGGGAGGGATCTTTATCGTGCCACACCTGCTGTGACACGGGGTCTCGGAGTTTGCAGTCTCATCCGAAGAACCGCCCCATTTAGTCGCCTCTTACGACAAGCAAGGGGAACTGAGGATCTATTCTAACAACCCGGATCCCCACGGGGCTATTATTTTATATGAGACTTGATAAGTTCAAACACAATTTGTTATCAATGTATATGAGGAATATTGTGAAACACATAAAAAATCATCATGTTCCATATTTCTACCACATTCAATGGCCTTTCACAAGGAAAGGGTACTGAGGACATATTCGTACCCGGATTCCCACGAGACTCAAAAGAAAGGTTTTGTCAAAAGGAATACATTTGTGAATTATGAAAGTCATATCACTAACCAGTCAAATGTTACGGCCAAATTTAAAGTTTGTTTTAAAACTATGCCAAACTCCAAGATCAAAGTCCCGAGGTCAAAACTGTTGGTACTAAAAGATGAAATAAAAAAAACCTATCAACGGGACGTAAAACAAACAAACAATCAATCAACTTCATGAAGATTGGTTGCTGAAGCCAAGTGGTTCGGGCGCTTGCTTCGTAACGGGGATTTTCGATTGAATGTAGGAAATACAAATAAATGATTTACTTATTGTAATATTGTAATCCGGAATTACCCGATTCTTTTAGTTATGTATTTATAAAAAAGAAACCGGAAATGATATGGCGGAAGTTAATAAAAAAAGTAGATAAGCATGGGAAAATGTGTTGTGTTGTAGAGGTAAAAAGTAGTACTATCCGACATATATAGGACATAGATATATCATCTGGCGACGGGAATTACACTATGGAACATTCTATTCCATTATTTCCACCATTTGATGTGGATTCAGATAAAATAAACGTCTCAATATGAGTGAAAAATTCTCGACGCTACGTAAAACCAACCAACAAACAAACAGATAAAATAAAATGCTGGACCAAGATTGGACCGTTGGATAGGTCGATTAGAAAATTTGTTTATCGCTTTGAACTTGTGGCTCCCGAGGGTGCTGACGCAAATGTAATCAGGAAAATTGATGATAGAAAAAAGAGCTTTATTACTCCATTACGTAGGAGACAGAATATATGATATTTATGAAACACAGAAGGGAGAAACAGAGGCAACATACGCCGCAACGAAAAAGGTACTGATTACTTTAAACCATGGAAAAATTACAAAAATGGAGATTTATACATTTCGTTGTTACAAACATAAAGATGGTCAGTCGTTAGATGAATTTGTCACTGAACATCGCAAGTTAGCTAAGAATTGTGAGTTTGCGGATGTCGACATGGAGATTCTCTCACATTTAATACAACACTGTAAATCAAACCATTTAAGGCGACGTGTTGTAAGAGAAAGTGATAAGGGACTACAGGGTATCATTGAATTAGGAAGAGCAATGGAGATTTCTTATTCTCAAACTCAGGCTATAGAAAGAGAGATTGATACAAGTGTAAACAAAGTGACCCCTTTTAAACCTAATAAAGTTGGTTTTAAGACTAGAGAAAAGCCGAACAAAAATTGTAGTCCGAAGTCAACAGAAACGTGTTGGAGTTGTGGGAGAACATATCCAAACAAATCTACGCCATGTCCCATGTCCAGCAAAGGTAAAACGTGTCATAGATGTCACAAAACTGGACATTCCAAGAAAATGTGTAGAAGTAAGAATACACATAAACCTAAGTATATTAAAACAGTCGGTGCAGAGAATTTGCAAAATGAAGATGATAGATTCTGATTACCTTTATGGGATTCGTCTTCTGAATGATGTAAATTCCATTAAAGGACTTATGTTCAAGTGAAACTCAATGACTATGAAGTGACATTGTTATTTGATCGTGGTTATTCTGTGAATATTCTGAATGAAATGACATACAAGAAAATTGGAAAACCAATCTTCGGAAAGGAAAAGCAGTATTGACCTCTGATAGAGGGAAAAACACAATTAAGGTGATCGTACCGATCACCTTAATTGTAACTTAACATTAGAAACTAGCAAGTCGTATTCCATGATTAGGTTTCAGTTTGTCAGTGGTAAATGTGGTTCACTTATTGGTTACCCAACAGCTAGCCAGCTGGGAATGTTGACAGTTGTGAACAAGGTTGACTCTTCTGTTGTTATTGGAAATGTTGAATCAACTGTTGTTACTCGAAACTTTGAGGAAAACTTTAAGAATTTGTTTCATCGAATAGGGAAATTCAAGGAACATCACATCAAGTTGCACATCGATGCATCTGTTTGTTCAGTAGCACAGAAACCTCATAGAACTCCGTTTCATCTACGAAGCAAAGTAGCCGAAGACATTTAGCATTTGGTGGATACTGACATAATTGAGAAGGTTGAGAAAGAAGCAACGCCTTGGATTTCTATTGTTTTTATACCCAAAAAGAATGGAGAACATATTTGGCTCTTTGTAGACACAAGGGAAGCAAACAAGGCTGTGAAACGTGAACGACACACAATACCCACAACTGATGAGCTGATTCTTGACTTGAATGGTGCTAAAGTGTTTAGTAAGTTTGATCTGCGCAGTGGATACCACCAACTGGAGTTACACCCTGAATCCAGATATATTACAACCTTCAGTACGCACTTTATCGATACAAACGTCTCAATTTTGGAATATCATCTGCATCTGAAATTTCTCATGAAACTATCAGACAAGTTATACAGAACATACCTGGCGCTAGGAATATATCGGACGATATTGTGATTTATGGTGAAAATCAAAATCAGCATGGCACCTAAAGCAGTATTTCAAAGACATTTCGATTGTGGGCTTACTCTGAATAGCAAAACGTGTGTATTTAGCACAAACAAGATTTTGTTCTCCCAACGTGGAATTTCACCTGACCCAGCAAAGGTTAAGGCTATTCGCGAATCTAGTTATCCAAAGAATGTGAACGATTTGAGAAGTTTTCTGGGTATGACCAACTATTGTTAAGATTTATAGAAGGACATGCTGAAATTTGCCGCCCTCTACGAGAACTCACACATAAAAAAAACCCTGTGGAAATAGCCTCCAGTTTGTGAAAAAGCATTTAAGATGCTAAAGGATAAATTGTGTGATGATACAGTGATCTCCTATTATGATCCAAATAACTGTAGCAGTTGATGCTAACCCGACTGGACTTGGAGCTATTTTGCTACAGGATAGGGGCAACATAGTATGCTATGAGATTCGTGCTTTAACACCTGTAAAATTGAGATACAGTCAAACAGAGAGAGAGAGAGAGAGAGAGAGAGAGAGAGAGAGAGAGAGAGAGAGAGAGATGCGCTAGCTGTGACGAGGGCTTGTGAACATTTCGATTTATACTTAAGAGGATTGCAGCATCTCACGATAAGCACAGACCATAAGCCATTGGGGACAATTTGGAAGAAATTACATCCTCCTCTTGAATTGAGAGATGGGATTTACGCCTTCAGCCATACAAATTTACCATATGGTACTTACCATATCCGATTATATGTCAAGGCTTCCGATACATCTTGACACTAGAAACATTTCAGAAGAATATGTTATCTTCCTTACCTTAGAATCACTACCCCGTGTTATAGAACTCGATGAAGTACGAGAGGCGTATATGGAGGATATGACGATACAGACGGCTATTCAGTATACCCGTGCAGGAAGATGCTATTTGATGAAAAATCTCCTATCTGACAGTGAGGTCAGTTTAGAAGAGCTGACAACAATTCGGTCAACTCGTGATGAATTAACAGTACACAGTGACAATATTTTGTTACGAGATAGCCGAATTGTATTACCACAGTCTTTGAGGAGTAGAGCGATTCAGGTAGCACATGAGGGGTATCTAGGAATGGCGAAGACCAGAACTTTCTTGCGCACCAAATTATGGTTCCCAGGAATAGATGGAGTAGTGGAAAAAATTGTAAAAGATCGTGTATCATGTCAGTTACTTACCTCAGAACCGCACACAATGGAACCATTAGAGATGTCAGATTTACCTGGTAATCCATGGCAAAACCCGAGTGTAGATTTTTGTGGACGATTATCGTGTGGTGAATATTTATTTGTCATTATAGACGAGTATACCCAGTATCAAGTAGTAGAAGTAGTGTGTTCAGTAACAGCTAAAACTGTTATACCTGTATTAGATAAGCTTATTAGTACCTTTGGTATACCAAGGATGATGAAGTCTAACAACGACAGTTCATTTCAATCTCTTGAATTCAGGAAATATACAGAGCATATGGGAATAATACATCGGAGAATTACCCCGAGATGGCCTAGGGCAAATGCACAAGCGGAAGTTTCAATAGACCATTGATGAAAGTTGTGCATTCAGCCAACATAAATCAACTGAACTGGAAAAAGAAAATGTTTAAATTCCGTCAACAGTTTCGTTGTACTTCACATGTATCAACTGGCCAAACTCCACACAAGCTTGTTTGGTAGAGAACCAAACACCATGTTACCTACAGTATCCTTTGGTATGGTAGATCGTCACTTGGATGAGTAAACTCCTATCAAGGACAGTGGTGCAAAGTATAAAATGAAGTGTTATGCAGATACACAAAATTGTGCAGAACATAGAGATAAAGTGGGAGATTCAGTTCTGATGGAACGTGATCGATATAAAGGAAAGTTACAGCCAATGTTTGAAAACACTGGGACAGTATCTGCTCGGAAAGGATCATCGTCGCAAGCCACGGTTGAAATGTACGCTCCTCTCCCTTTTCACTCGTGGCTCTCTGTGTCAAAATGTTCTCGTTTCTCATAACGATGCATGACCAGAATGATATAATTCGTTCACCAATTCACGCTTAGTCTAAAATTGAAGATCTGGATACAAGAAATCATATACCCAAACACGTTTGTTTGTATATTTGTTAACTGATCGCCATATTTGTATACATATGGGTTCTGTTTTGGTTAGTTTGCCGAAGAAGTAGAAATGCAAGCGTTCTGATTGGTCAAGGGTAATTTTTATAAACAGTTCAAATCTCTGACTAACCTGTGCTCGGAAGCTTAACGATTGGCCGAATTGCGTTATGCATATTTCTGAGAAACGAGAACATTTTCATGCAGGGAGCCACACATGAAAGGGGAGAGGAGCGTACGTTTCAGCTGTGGCTTGTGACGATGCCATATACGATCACAGCTATTCAGATAGCAAGCCGTGTTAATATGATACAGTCCTACGAAAGCGTGACTCTAAGAACAAACATTTGGAATTAGCATGGAATTTTCGCGTCTTTCCATTTTGTATTTTCATGGTGTCGCATTTGTCTGGAATTGTTAAGATTTATATAACAAAATTTCACGACCATTCACGCCATCTTAAATCCACCCGCGAGTTGTTTCATTTGGAGGAATGACAAAGTAAAAAAAAACCCATTTAGAATCAAAGATCTCATGTCCAACGCACATGTGATCTCGAAAAGCTTAGATCCAACCCAGTTGGAATCGTTTAAGGCAATTAATGAGTTCCCGGCTGTGCGCCATTTTTCATTTTATAGTGAAATATGTCTTGGACTGAAAACAAGTTCTACGAATTAGATCTACTTATATGCTGACTGATATGAATAGACAAAACTCTAGCGCTTTTCTTGCCTTCAACATTTGATACGAGTACTATATAGTATTTATCCTCTCGAATCAAACTACAGCTTGTTGCAGAAGCTACTGATTTCCGTAAGAACAATGAGGGTTTTATAGAATTAATCACTAGAGTTTGCTCACTTCTGGTTTTAATGTCGATGACATTGAGACTAGGGACAAGACAAGGAAACAAGGGAATGATTTCTGTAAGTACGAGTCAGCATGGATGTTTATTCTTTTACGACACGGGCGAAACGCCGAAACTTTTAATGAACGTTTTACTCAACATACCCATGTCTTGTGGAACTGTATGTAACCTGGTAACAAGACAAACGTTTACTAAGACTGACTCAGACATACCCCACATGCACTTCTCTTTGCTACATGTTTGTTCATCGTCGTGTTCACATGGCCAGGTCTTCAAATATGTAGGGGCAAAATATCTTGGTCATCTTGCAGAGAGTGGCTTACCTTACAAGGTTCATGAACAAAAATACCGGAGGTGGTTGTGGACACTGACGGATTTATAGTATGCTATCAAAAGAGCGTCAGAGGTTGCATAAATGTCACACACACATCGTCATATTACTGCTGATGTTAGATTTATTTACACTGAGTTGTGGTTCATAGGGCACAACAATTATGTCATGTCATGCAGAATGATGACGCTGATTGGGGTAAGGAGGGAGGGAAAGTTCAACTTTTAAGCAATTCTATATATCCCTGGAGACATCCTATTGAAATTCCATTTATATTCGCACAACTACGCTGCCAAGCATAATATATTGAAAGACGGTGGATTGATTGATTGATTGTTGTTTTCCGCCATACTCATCAATTTTTCAGCTATCTGGTGGCGTCCAGTATTTTATTGGTGGAGGAGACAACCCAGATGCACCCGGGAAGAGACCACTGACCATCCGAAAGTAAACTGGCAAACTTTTTCACATATATCTGCGCGACCGGGATTCGAACCCGCACCGACTAGAGGTGAGAGGCCTTGTGATTTTGAGTGTGATGCTCTAACTACTCGGCCACGGAGAACCCAAAAGACAGTGGAAAAAAGATATGTTTGTAAAATACAAATGTCTCCGATAATGGCAAATTCTAATGATGGTCATGCCAATGTAAATTTTTTTTAAACAAAAGTAGGCCAAATAATAGGGTCACAAGGTTAATTTATCTTGGTACCAAAAATATATTTATAAGGATATGAGTAACATGTGAGTTTGCTGTGAATGCTGACGTTTGCATTTATATCCAATCATTGATTGGTTGTTAAAGTTATTCATGCATATCAAGGTTTACCTGGTACACGTTTAACATAGTTAAATCAATCGAGAGTTCGCTGCCTAACGTGCAACAGGCTTTCCCTGAGATGTTTCGACAATCCAAGACTGATTTCCTCGCACCTTACAGAGATAGCGACGAGGAAAATGTGCTTCGAGAAACTTCGACAGAACACACTACGGAAGTTGACGTACAACGGGCTACTGCTGAAAAACATCCAGAAAGTTCTAATCTTGCCGACACTTTCAGCCTTTTTCGTACGTATCTGGATTCCAAGCTACAAAATTTGAAGGAGAAAATCTCTGTTTCTGGTAATGACATTGATTCCGTTACTAAGTCCATCAAACGAGAAATTTTCAGTAAAAATTCAAGCACGGAGGAAACAACATATAATATAACTTTAATTCCGAGTTATTGAATGATCTAGCCAAGTTGTAAAAACGGATATCGGATCCTACTGCTGTAGGTTACGTTACAGGGCTTATAAATAAGTTAAACAAAAGAAACAAGTTGATCAGAATCGCCGATAAATCCCCAGCTCGGTGGACAACGGTGAAAGAATACGAAAGCGATGAACTTGCTTCTGATTTCGAGGACGAAAAAACGCTTGCGTCCGGCGGAAACTGGGCACTACGTTCCATTAAAGAGAAGCGCCGTTTTCAACCTTACAAAAACCCAGTCTCCACTACACCTGCTCCAAATGCTAAGAATCGGTCTAATCCTTCTCATTCCTTTCGGGGCTTCAACTTTAAACTGCACAGACAGCCCTCACCATTCGACATGTGTTTCAATTGTCACCAATACGGCCACTGGAAATCCTCCTGTCCAGCCCCGCCAAAATCTTCCAACACGAGCATGTCGAACACAAGCCAGTAAAACGGTTCATAATCAGTACGTATCTTGGTATTTTTGTGAGTCACTTTTGAATGAACAAATTGAGGTTTTCTAAGACCAAATTGCTTATCAAATCAGTATGTTAAAGCAATATAAGCTGTCAAAATTGTTATTTTGGGGTCCCTAAAATTTAATCGAAAATTTTGTAAACATCTACCTTCTAATACCTGATTTTATCGATTAAACTTTTGATATGTTGTATTTTTTGCATTAAATGTAAAAATTGTTCGACAGTTGAAATTAAGTCTTCTCGTACCTTAATTTTTCCGACATTATTTCCGTATGCAATGACCTAAAGTTGAACTCATTTGGCAAAATCAAAATGCGCAAGCGCAATATTTCCGGTAAGATGTCTGACACGAAAGGTTCGAAGCGAGGGAGAAAGCCGACTTTGACCGATTCGGGACGAAAAAGATATAAAAACATATAACATCGTTAACAATGCCAAAATAATGATGGTAACTAGAATTTTATCTCAACTCGCCGTCCATATTTTAATGACCCGGATACAACCCGATCCACCCCGATCAGCATCAGAATCATTCGTGTCAACATCGGTTATCTTCGGGATTGTCGCCGACGATTAATCTGCTGCCGTTGTTAGAGTCAAACGGAATGTCGAGGAATATGTTTTTCATCACGTAAAGGTGTGTAAACGATGCATAAGAGAGGAAATTCGATGCAGTTCTTTTTTTCAATTTTCAAGAAATATGGACTTTGGAAATCTGATTTTGCTAGATTTATGTTTCTGAAAATTTGTCTATTTAATTATCTGTAATTAAGAATCTTGGTATTTGAGGTGGGGTGTATGTATATATTTCGTTCTCTATTTCATATTCGGGTTCTGTTGCACTCGCGCAGGCGAGCTGTTCCTATATTCGTGTTTGAGTTTTATTTAATAAATAATTTATGTTCCTTTGAAATGTTGAATTAGAACATAAAGGGGGCTTGTCACAAGAAAAACTCCAGTGAAATATGAAAGTCCTAGTGTTTACCATTTAAAAGTTATGGCCAATGTCAACAATTTTTAAAAATTAGTAGGTCAAATGCCGAGGTTAAGATGTTTAGTACCAGCGGAAAGACCTTGCCACAGGAAATACTCATGAAAATATGAAGGCCCTGGTACTTAACATTCAAACGATATGGCCAAAATTAAAGCTTTTAAAAAGGAGGTCAAAATCAACGGTCAAGGTAACAAGGTCAACACTTTTGATACCAACGGAAAGGTTTTGTCACAGGAAATACTCATATGAAAAATGAAAGCCCTGGTACTTACCATTTAACAATTGGGCCCAAAGTTGAAGTTGTAGGTAAAACATCAAGTTCAATGCCAGAAGGTCAAACATTTTGGTACCAATGGAAAGGTCTTATAACAAAAATACTCATTTAAATATCGAATCCCTAGTACTTACCATTTAAAAATTTATGGCCAAGGGTAAACGTAGGTCTAAAACCAAGGCCAAGGTCATAAATGTTGATACCAACGAAAAGGTTTTGTCACAAGAAATACTCATGTGAAATAACATAGCTCTAGCACTTACTCTTCAAAAGTTATGTTTCAGACAGAGTGAATAAAAACAAAGAAGAAAATCACACGATATCGAGTTTTGGTTAAACAATGTATCTAATTAAATTTTTCAAAACTATTTCATATTTATATAGACACTCACATGCAGATATCGTTTGTTTATGTTTTTGGTTTTGTTTCAGTAAGAAGAACGAAATTATTTTTCAGTCAGAAATTAAAGATTTTACGTTTCTGTTAAATTATCCTTGCATATTGTTTGTATCTACATGCATCCATCGAAATGTTATAAACTACTAGTAATCATCCTATCTTCTTTGTTAAATTACAATTAAGAAATGAGATATCATTTTTGGATTGTTATTGGGATATGACATGAAGTTCGTCACGCGATCAAATCCTATAATGCCCGAAGGGCGTTATGGTAGATTTGATCACGTACCAACTTCATGTCAGTGCGTTATAGGATTTGATCACGTGACCAACCAATGGTGATTTTATTTGTTTCAAATATATGCAGAAACGACAGAACTGTATGCGATGGAGCAAAATCAGCTGAAAAACAGGACTCTGTATAAAACAATACAATTTCAAACCAAAACTGCAGCATTTTACGAGCGATAAATAATCACAGGTGAAGATCTTTATACACGTGTTTTGCTAACACCTGATATGACGAAAGCCAGTGAACATTTTTTCATGCCGTCTATAACGTGACGGTACCTACATATTATACGAATGTCACATTGACACAAATCCAGTCACTATTAAGACACGTACACATAAAATCAAGACGTATTACATTGTACCTTACGTATCATATCCCTCATCTAAACACACTGCACACCGGGTCCCTATTTAAACCGAACCATAAAACATTTGAAAGCTATAAAACATTAGCAATATCTGGAAAATTTCCAAAGATATCCCGTTAATTATGAATGATTAGGGATTAGTTACTTACAAAAAATCCCTTACAGTTTTAACAAAAGTGTGCAATTACTTTTGTCTCAAGAAAATATGGCACTTTGTTGTTGCATGGATTTCGTCATTCAGTCAGTCAATGTATTTTTAGAATTATTGCACACAGCTTGTTTTCAAACTTTTGATTTGGACAACTCTTTCTTTAACTTAGAACGTCTTCATAAGAGTGAAAAATTCTCGAGCGGGATGTTAAAAATAATCAATCAATCAATCAATCTTTAATTTAGGTATTGGTATTCAATGTAAACTATTAGCCAGGTGTGACACCAATGACCCCATTCCTTTATGTATTGTCACCAAAAGAGAATAATTGATGCAAATAATATATTTTTAAGTGCACAAAGGTCAACTTAAAGACTTTTTTCTGCAGGAGATTATTCCCATTAGGTCAGTTCTGGTTTTGTCAAAAACCAACCTCTACTTAAAATATATGCACATCATACAGGCTTGAACCCAAGTACGAAGGTGGTTCGTGCTTCCTCTTTATGCACTCAGTTTTAAAGGAAAAGGGCTATTAATAATTGTCAGTTTCATCATAAATGACCTCACACGTACAAACATATATCACCTGACATCCACCTACGACATCTTCAGGTGTGTAATAGTTTTTGAAACCTTTCTGTGACGTCATGTATCGTTATCAACAATAATATACCACTTGGTGTCTAATAAACTACCTGTGGCCATCCATTTAGTTTTGATGTATTAGATGAGCAAATGTAACTTATGGGGCACTGGGCAATACAAATGGATAGGCACTAAATTATGTTAGAGAGTATACGTTTGAATAAAAACTTAAAACAGCATTCTTTATAATTCAACTTACACCTTCGAATTCATTATAGAAATCACAGTGAAAGTCTTATCATATCCAAGATTTCACAAAACAAGAAACGTTTCCAAACATCCATTAAGAACAGTGTTAGATTTCGGATTAACTGTGACACATGAATCATTTTAAACGTTAATACTGCCAGTGGTAGCAGTCCACGGATAGACCGTCATTTATTAAATACCACCTGTCATTGTATCAAATGCGTCTTTGTTCATCGGACATCCGTTTATATTTCCCCACATAGTGAGAATAACTATTTGTTATGAAATTCAAGCCAAAATATTTCATTCATAATATGGTAAATAATTTCAGTGAGGTTTTTACACGCATCCTTCCCAAGGTAATTTGGATGCGAAATTGGCCGCTAAAATACTAAGGATTCTGTGTGATTTCAGTTGTTCCGCCAGATTAGTATATCCAATCTTTCTATCGTAAGTTCCAGAGTGGAAAATAACTTACATTTAGGATGTCTAGGCCTACATATTGCCCGCAACATAAATTTTCGTTCTTGTCCTCAATGAAAATGTTTGTTTGGGTGCTTTGCTCACGTAGCTTGTGACAGAGAGAAATTACAGTAATTCTGCACTTTGTAAACCTACACGATCTTTTTTCGAGCGAACGTTTGGTGGAGTAATATGAATTTGTTTAAGCTCGTACAAACAGGTTAGGAAAACACCAAGCTGTGTATTATTTCAAGTGCAGAGATTATGTAAAATAAATCCTTCCCCTGGTGGGTCAATCGTAACTCTGCTCTTCACGTTCTCTGTACATGCTGCTTAGTGATTAAAGCGTAGAACGTTCGCTTTGAGACTGGGAGGTTGTGAATTCAAGTCCTGCTTGTGCCATAGCCTTGTCAAACCTAATGCATAAAAGTAAGTAGTGATTGCTCCTTCGCCAAGCACTCGGCATTTAGACATGAGGGACGCGGGCTTGCTACTGATGAATACTTGATGTTACAGGGGTTTCAAAAGTTTCGTTTAAAGCCAGCATTTCGCGAATTCTGTGGTCGTTATAGCGATCTAATTTACCAATACCACCTGTCATTGTATCAAATGCTGTCTGACGTCTTAGGCCGTTCTTTACAAACTAAATTTGATTACGGGTTACTCCGTTTATTTGATCAAGTTATAGCGCCAACGGATGATGTGACCGATCGCCAGGGGACCCTTACTACTCCTAGGCACCTGATACTCTGGTATGTCCAGAGGTCGGTGTTTAACCTACTCTTATTTTTGTATTCTTTATAGGAGCTGTGAGATCGATCACTACACGCTATCGTCACCGTTCCATGTTATGAGAAAATAATAATGTATAATACATTAAGCAGTTTCACTTTCTTTATCTGTCAGTCATCATAACAGGAAGGTTGGACTGCCCATCCGACGACTATCGGATACTGAGATAAGACAATGGTGATCTTCTGTTCTCGGTGAGAGTAACTCCGCACGAGACTTTGCGCAGGACACGGCTAATACAGTTGTGGGCCTTGCTTATTTCAATGTCTAGGCCTTCCTCCTTCAACCATTCTCTGTCTTTGTCCAAACAATAGTCTGGTAAAAAATATTGTTTATACATTACAATTTGCAGGTCTCTATTTTTCCAATAAAGTGACACATTATATACTGAAAATGAAATATTAATATCTTATCTGAGGGACATCAAACAGAAACCATGTTTGAACATACATGATTGTAACGAACAATGTGTTCCAAGTCCCAATGTGGGGATACATTGATCATATGTTGAAAACACAACATATTTTAGAAAGCTTTACTCCTGACGTGATAAAAGTTATTAACTTTTTAACATTATTATTTATTATCGAATGTGTTTTGTTTGTTTATAGCCGCCTGAGCAATTTTTCAGCTATCCGGCGTGTGTGATAATTATATCAATATATTTCTAAAACAAAGTATAAAAACGCATAACACTACAGTAACACAATGATTTCTAAAGAGCAAAACATATACATACTCAAGTGACGTTAAGGCCTGTAGGCCTCGTTATTCACATTCTGTGAAATAAACAACAGGTAAGTGAAAGTGTACCTATCCAAACAGAGGGGCATAGCATTTTTCATAAATGCTGTTTAATCGCAGTCCTCGTTCATGAATAGAAACTGAAAAGCATGGTATTATTTTGTTATATTGGAGATCATTTACATTATCTGCGCATACCCACGTCCATGAACGTGGAGTTATTATTCAAAATTCTAATGACAGAATTGGACTTTTTGAATTGTGAAACTTTTTGCAAAGTTTCTGTTTTCAGCAAATTCAGGAAAGCTGCAAAAGAAAAATGCAAAACCTTTATCGACATTTTTCGGGGGAAAAAAACCTGCCCTAGTGGGTTACTTGTATTCGGCACGCCCGCATGTCAATTGTTATGGTTCGCCCCATTTCTTCGCCTCTAACGACAAGCAAGGGGGTACCGAGGATTTGTTTCACGGCGCTCAGAATCGTAGCAGAGAGGATTATTTGTCGTGCCAAAGCCTGCTGCGACACGTAACGTCGTGTTATAAGGTCACATCAGAAAGACACATACATGTGACCGAACAGCTGAAAGAATGTCCCTGCATACAGGTGACACTATTAGTTCCAGCCATGTTTTCTTCTTCTCAAGTTTAACTGCCTACTATTACATATAACAACATTGATTATATCCAACTGCGAAATAATAGTCTTAAAACTGGTTCCAAAGTTAAACTGAACTGATCAACCAAATGTTAGTGATTCAAGAAAAGTTCACTTTCCTTTAGTTATGGTACATAACGGACCTAATCCACAGACCCGTGGGGATCAGGGTTAGAATAGATCTTCGGTACCTCTTGCTTGTTGTATGTGGTAATTAAATAGAGCCGTCCTTCGGACGAGACCACAAAAACCGAAGCCCCGTGTTACAGCAGGTGCGGCACGATAAATACCCCCCCCCCCTGCTCAAAGGTCATAAGCATCGAGCTTAAGCCTAAATTTTGCAGCCCTTAACCAGTAATGATGAAACCTCCATATGGGTGACAGATTATCGAACGGTAGATTAAACAATATATAACCAACGTAATACATGGTAATTTAACTAATTTTAACATCCAATGAACTGTTGGACGACAGTATATGATCGTATGAATATCTTTGGAAAGTTTGCCAGTTTACTTTCGGAAGGTCGGTGGTCTCTTCCCGGGTACATTGTATCTTGGTTATCACCTCCACCTACAAAATCTGGACGCCACCAGATAACTGAAAAAGTGTTGAGTGTGGCGAAAAACAACAATAAAATCATTCAAACAATAACTTTGGTGTGGACGGAAATGCATTGAACGAGTCACTGATGTTTCCGTGGACAACTCCATGCTTAAGAAATCAATGCATTACATGATACTGACCAGCTTTCAAAAGTTTCGACGCCATTCGTAAACATCCCTTGTCTAACGTGTTCATCAGAATGAACATCGCACTGTGTCCAAGCGCATCTGTAACATTGACGTCGCTTCCATTTTTGATCAAATATTCCGCTATCTCGTAGTTGCAGTCGTGTAGAGCTATCAAGAGGGAAGTTTTGCCTGTTCTGTCGCGGACTTCTACATCAGCACCTGTGAGTAAAGGACTTCGATATAAGAGACCCATCGAACATAACACTTGCATAAATCACATAGGTTATTCAGGGATAAAGACTGATGTTTTTGGACACTAAAAGTATCATGTTTGGTTTCAGGTTCAAGGGACATTCCTCTGTGAAATTTTTAACCCATATAGTAGTCCTGCCTTCCCTTGAAGCCATGGATTGAACAACCTTGAATCGTCAATACATAAATATGTTTAATTATTAAATTGATAGGTTGTACTATTTAATTTTAAGTTTATTGACTCAATGGGTCGTTAGGGTAGTTTTTACAAACTCATACACTACACATAATCATCTACTTCAAATTAGGATATTTGTACTTGATAAATCTTGAAAAGAAGATGAATACCAATGTAAAGCTTGAAATCGTATGATCCCCACACCCTGGCTCTAAGTGGTTATGGTAGGAACAAAACTGCATTTCCCAAAGTTACGTAGCAATATTCCATTATATAGTGCTTACTTTTCTCAACTGATTCGATCACGCGAAAGCAGGTTCTGAGTACCATCAATCTTTAAACTAAGACATGTTACTGACAAATAAATTGATGTTATAGGGGTTTCAACATCTCGACATTTCACGAGTTCTATGGTCGGTATAATGTTCTTATATGTGCTTGCAAACACAGCCTGTCATTAAGTTGAATGCAGTCTGACACATTTCATACCAGTAGTAAGACCATTCTTTACATGCTGAATTTGACTACAGGGCGGTTTTGAGTGGTTAACAGGGGATGTTTACACCTTCTAGGTACCTGATCACCCCTCTGGCCTCTCCAGGAATCCGTGTTTACCACGCTCTCAATTGTGTATTCTTCATGGGATCAATATTCGTTGCCTTCACCTTTCTCAAATGTGGTTGGGTTGAAAGAATATATTTAAGTAACAAAATGATGAATGACGATATATGCGCGGATTTTTTTCAGTGGAGGGGTATTCCACACCTGGTAATATTTTTTCGGTTGGTTGGTTGTATATTGTTTATCGTACAGCTCGAGAATTTTTCACTCATATAGAGACGTCAACATTACCGGGGAAGTGCTGCAAAATTTAGGCCTATGCTCGGTGTTTAGGGCCTTTGAGGAGGTACAGATCTTATCGTGACAAGCGGTCTCGGTTTTTGCAGTTTTATCCGAAGGACCGTCCCATTTACTCGCTTCTTACGACAAGCAAGGGGGGCTGAGGACCCATAATAACCCGGATCCCCAAAGGGCCTATAAATCCACGCTTGCAATATTACATGCTCTTCATTGCAGTTTTAAGATTAATTCAGTATATGACTGTTGTATGAATGTGGTGTCTCACATCTAATACAAAAGAGGGCAATATATCAAATAAACACTTGATTGTTCGTTACGATTGATAAACTTAATCGTTTTGTTATGTATTCGTTATATATTATGCAGAAGCAGTTTTAGCGAACTCGCAGTTTGCATGGTTAACTTTACATTATTATGACCTTGGTTATAATATTTTATTCTTAAGAGATTGTATGGCACTAAAACAGTGTTCAAATCCATTTATTCTCCTGAAACCATTAGTATCCACATGGTACACGAGGACAATAGTTAATATTCAAATATACATTTCTGGCCAGAGATACAAATTTATTCAATATTATATTGGAGAGTTCAAATTAATGACCAAAGTTTACTTAAGGCTGGTCCTTACTGCTGAATTAACAGTTTTTGTATTGCAGTCAAGATATTAACATCCAGGGAGATGAATAAAAGCAAAATATTTAAGAGTTTATGTATTAATTTTCATTACAAACACTATTGACGCCCTGTATCCGTACATATTTTATCTATGTCGTCAAAACACATTTTTGTAGTTATTTTAAATTTAATAATACAAGAGAATTTTTAAATTGCATTTCTTAATCAGGACACATGTCAATGTATTAGAATACTCGTCAGTTTCAAAATTGTATCGAGTTTCTGAAGAAAATAAATTGTGCACAATTATTGAAAAGGGCATAGCGCTAACAAATATAAGAAAAGCAACACATATGAGCAAATTTTCATATTTTTTTCCGGTTTATATAAGTTGATGTACCCCAACTACAACTATTTATAACATACAATCCATAACTTTAAACATAATTTCAAAGTTATTGCTTCAAGAGCATGTATACCCCCATTCAAATTTTTAAAATATGATAATTTAATATGTAAATATTTTCTAATTGAATGTTTTAAATGTAAATTTTCTGTCGATATTAGTAGATATGTATATGTTAAAGTTATCCATTGCAAAAAATCCATAACAATATGATTTCAAATTTATGGCATTCAAAGTATTGACGGACCCAGGATTTCCAAAGCATATCTGAAAGTCAAGTGTTAGAAAAATACTCAGCCATTTTCGATGCCAAATCTGGAGTTCTCATAAATATATTTGTCTGTTATGCCTTGTAAATTAAACTTGTTGCAAACAAAGACCTTGAGTTGTATTCCTGTCGCTTCGCTCGCGAAATACAGTTTCTGTTTTATTGTAGACCTTTAAATATAGAACTCTCGACTCCTGTGATATAATATGGTCAGTTCCAATGATAGGCTCTCCAGATGGTACGGTAGTAGCGACAATGTAACGTTTCTTTCACGCATCTCATTTTTCGCTAATCCTCCTCTTTGTCGCTGGCATGATGCTTTACAATCTGACCTTTTTCATTCCTTGTAATGGTAAGTTATTTATTTCCCGAATCTGACACGCGCAGTGAAATTTAAAAAAAGAAAAGAAAAAGAGAACCATTGCCACGTCATACGATCTCAACCTCGATATTCATTACGTATTCCGATGGTGGAACTACTTTAAACTAAAATGGATTCTTACCTGTTTTAATTAAACGTTTAACCAAGTCTAAGTCGTTCAGTGTTATGGCATACATTAGTGGGGTTTGTCCCAGATTATTGATGGTATCAATCGTACATCGATCTGAAAAAGATGATCAAATAGTAAATGTTACAGAAGTTGGACGGAAGATGGCATGTTGTTCCAGAACAGGACCAACGAATTCAAACAACAACTAACGATCTTGATTCATTTTTTCATCTTTAACATTACATAAAAGCATTTCTACAATATCCGCGTCCCCTGCCTCTACTGCTAAGTGAAGAAGGGTGTTTCCATGTTTATTTCGAATGTTGGGGTTCTTCCCGGACTTCAAATAAGTTTTCAATGCGTATTCATCGCCATATAATACGCATTGAAAAATATTACGTCCAATGACAACACTGTCCGCGAAATCTTGAGTCTCGATCACTTCCCCGTTTGAAGCCAGCCTCTTTCGTCTCAGTAGTACTGGTGCGTCCTTTCCGATTGTCCTTTTTGAAAAATTTTTCATAGCTATTAAATCCATTTCGACCATTTTTTCACAGCTGTAAAAACAGTTTTGGGCTATTTCGTAAATTATCACCTCTTATTCCGTAAACTGCTCTGTACAGAGAAATGACGACCAGTATGCGTTCCCATTCATCATGTTAGACACACTTGACCACCCTTGGTTGGTGTTTTGATAGTGTTATTAGCCAGCGTCTTGACAGTTTGGTCAGTCGTGTATTGCACTTCATAAGGGATTGCAGTATCATAATTTTTTTTTTTCTAATGAATTTTTTTATTTGCATTTTTCCATTGATATACAGTGCCATAAATCACACAATACATTCAACGTCTTAAATCAATGGATTTTTTTCTCACTCGCACTCCACGCATACATACTCACATACGTCTCACAAAGATACAGTGTATCATAAATTTTTAATGCTATAAAAGAAACTCTAAAAGAAAAGAAATTAATTATTATACGGAAACCATTGTATCTGATTTTTGTTACGATGAACTATAATATATTGCACGTATAAAAATGAAAGCTATTTCTGCTTTCTAATACATTTATATTCTTTATTCGGAAGAAGTTGGAAATTATGACTAGATTGTATTACTTATTAGACTTGTTACTGACTTTGCTTTACCGTCTATGAGATTGATCAGCTCAATATATATCCATAGACAGTCAGTAACAATTAACAAACCTAAGAAGTTATTGATCTCGATTACTATTATATAATAAGGAATAGGCATATACACAGTAACTATAATCAAGACTGATAGTCTTGATTTGTAGAATCAGAATTGTATTGAATTCAACATTTCATGTATCAAAAAATACTTCAGTATTTTGTAAGTTTTCGAATATTTTTGAATTTGATGAGTGACATCGGTGACCTTTTTTGCTACACTGTAGGGCCCTGTGCAGCCTAAACCTAACTTAAACCTGCTACAGGTAGATACCACCTCCAAAGTCGTTTTCTGAAATTGTTCTGGAATTTAATCCCTTATCATAATTTTTATTTTACATGACTGAGATTTTCTGAAATAAGATTGGATATGTCAGTCCGTAGCCACTCTACATATGCCACAGGACATATGATAGTAGAAGGAGGACTCAGAATATCACGTTCTAGCATGAGTAACTTTGAAGAGGAACTTGTACTTTCTTGAGTGGTAGATCTATACGCAGGAACAACGCACCAAAGATTATCATCCAGTTTATCCCCATTCTATTTTGCATAGGAAGACAAAATTTGTAATGAAGTGTTATTCATCTTCTCAACTACACCATCTGACTGTGGGCTATATGGAGTGTTGCATGTCTTATCAATGCCTAATTTGTCACACAGGACACATGTTTGGACTTAAACTCACGACCTTGATTTGAGTAAATCCGCTTAGAAAAACCGAATATACAGAAAAATTCAGTTAGTAAACTACTTTGTCAATAAGTATGATCAGAAACTGCTTAAGCTTCATTCTACTTGATAGTATATTCACAGAGGACTATATGTACTCAATGTCATTGCTTGAGTGGACCTGCAATATGACAATTAAAAGATAACGAACTTTGATCAATTTCCTATAAAAAATTGAGAGTTGGGCAAACACCGATCCCTGGACACACCAGAGGTGTGATCAGGTACTTAGGAGGAGTAGCATCCCCAGTTGACCGGTCACACCAGCCGTGAACCCTTGCTATCTGTCTCACTCGCTCTAAAGGAGCTCATGTGAGTGAATGATGAAGTGATTTCCTAAAACCTCCACCAGTTGTCGTTTTAGCACAAATATCACATTTTTAAGACAACACTTACTGTCCGAAAACATACAACAACAATACAACCTACGTTTGACTGACTATTGAAACCCCTTTAATATCAACTTGTCAATAGTCTGCTTCAATTTCAAAACTGATCATACGCAGAACTAGTTCTAGCGTATCGAATCAGTTGAGAGATACAAACACCATATGCAGGTGATATTGCTATATGAATATGGGAAATTGACAGTGGAGAAGCTGTATTCATTCTGTTTGTCTTAATGTTGAGTTGTTAGTTTGCTGTTAACATCTATTTTCAATAAAATATCTGAGTACGAAGCAGATGTGCAAGACTCACTGGTGTCTATTATTTTGAGTTCACTGGGATTTATCGAATAGACAAATGAATGCAGAAAAAGAAGTGGACAAAGGAACCCGTGAGCACTCTAGAGGTGTGATCAGGTGCTTAGGATGAGTAACAATTGATATGAAAGTACAGTAACTACATCTATCATACTAGCATCCGTGTCAAAAGTGAATTCCGCTGAAATTTAGGAGTTGAGCAAAATTTCTTAGTCAAATAAAGTAAGGGAGAGGCGATGATTAAGAAAACGTCCTACAGTAACCACCTAAACCTTAAAAAAAACCTTTAAAAAATTAAAACTCTCATTTCCATTTATACGTCGATTCGATATATCCCAGTGAATTCGAAATTTAAAAAAGTTTTCTATATCTGATTCATATTTTGACTGATTGTTTTACGTCCCAACTTTATGACAAACGAGATGACTTCTGCTCCACTGTCAAATTTCCATATCTGTGCAGCAATATTCTATTTCTCAACTGATTCGCCACACTAGAGCATGATCTACGTACTAACAGTTTTTAAATCAAGAAAAGCTACTGCCATATGTTACAGAGGTTTCAACAGTTTCATTTTAAGGTCGGTATTTCACATATTCTTTGTTCGTTTTAATGATCTAATTTGCAACTACAAGCTATCATTGGGTCGAATACTGTCTGACGTGTTTAATTCATACCAAGTATTAAACCGTTCTGGATATACAAGTAGCAGAAATACCATTAGGTGTCTGAAAGGAATAAGCATCCCCTGTCGACCGGTCACACCCACCGTAAGCCCTATACTTTGATCAGGAAAACTGAGCAATTCGTAGTCTAAGTTCGTTAAGAACGGCCTAACAATTTATGTGAAACACGTCAAGACAACATTTGACTCAATGACAGGTTTTATTGGCAAACTAGATCTTCATAACGACCATAGAATTTGCGAAATGCTGATTGCAAACCACGACTGTTAAAACCCCTGTAACATCAAAGTCAATACCAAACTTCCTGCAAATCAGTTCTCAAAACAGATAACCAATCGATATTTCACAAAATCTATTCCCAAGATAAGGGTGTTGTTTTCACTTAGGTAAGCAGTGTATAACAGGGCAGACTTGCCGCTTTCAATGCAGGTTTTATAATTTTGATGGTACACATCCAATGACCGAGGTCGATCCAGAAATAACATTTAAGGTAATTTCATGCCCGCATTATTATCTGATAAAAGTTCAAAATGTGTATTTATTTCAATTGATTAGAATTAAATCTAATAAATTATCAAATAAAATATATAGATCACCACACTTTTTAGGAGGCAAGAAATACATAAGATATACACAGACAAAATCATATATCAAAGTCAGAAAATTACAATTTTCCATCAACATCATTATCAGAAAAATACAAATGATCCCCAATCAGTATTTATAGTGAGAGTTCGTCCACCCTCAGGCCCGTGTGTCCATATAATGCAGAACGCCGGATTAATTCGGAATCCTCCACGAAAAGATATATACAAGGGTCGGTGGTCTCCTTCTCCACACAGAAGAGTTATGATCACCCGAAGGACATAACAACCAGGCACTGGTCATTGTAGAACCTATACACGAACAATGCATGCTTAACGTAGGTCGCTGGTTTACAGACTATTTTTTCGCGATAACCCCACCTGTAAATTTGACAAATGTATGCACTACTGTGTGAAAATTGTTTTTATTGAACAGCACAGTTTTTTAAGTAATGGTGTCTTAAACATAGCATTGTTTTACAGTAGCGAAACTTATTCCTATGAATTATATAGAAAATGATAGTGATTGACTTCACTCACTGCATAATGCAACTTACAATAGATCAAATTTGGTGCTGTGGATCTTGATGATATCAAAACGAAACAATTTGAAAAATGTTTATGAAAAAAATGTGCCCATAAAATTCGTATTTTTTAAAGAAAATGTTTGATAAAAATCATCAAAGCAGAAGTCTTCAACAAGTGACGTTACAAATATCCGCGACATCATTAGAAACAACGTTATTAATTTACATTCATGAACAAGTTCAAAAAGGACACAACAACGTTATCGACTCTTTGTACTCAAGGGGAAATCAAATATGTATTTATAAAATATCAATAAATATTTTCGCTAAAATTTGCCAAAAGTTCGGAATATGTATATATATATATATATATATATATATATATATATATATATATACCGGTCACGGTAGCGTTCGCTTCGTACCTGGGAGGTCGTGAGTTCGAGCCCCGCTTGTGCCATGGCCGCGTCAAACCTTAAAAACGGAGGTCCCGTGACACGGTAGGCGTTGGCACGTTAAAGAACCCTTTTTTCTCTTTGCTTCAACTGGGTCATTCGTCGAGGTAGAAGTGCATTTCCAGGCGATATATAACGTCAGTTCATGACTGAAATTTCCACCCATAACCCGTATACGTTCTCCTTCCTGTAGTAGGTTGATATGTGCTTCCTTATTTTTGCCTTTGCCTTGAAACACTGTTAATACGACTTGCACTTAAATTGCTCCTCTTCTGTGGTGCACAGGGTTGTGGCATCTGGACACCGGACACGTCATTTCATTTGTAGGAAATACAGGCCTTTGGCCCTCTTCAAAATCTTGTAGCTTTTTTTTAATATCTTCCACCAGAATTCGAATTCCATGAGTGAAATAATCCAAGTGATATATAATATATATATATATATATATATATATATATATATATATATATATAGGGAACATAATTTGCTAAATCTGGTAGCGGGATTCAGACTCTTCATAATATAACCATATATGTAAGAGTTTTACTACAAAATGCGTAGGAATAAAGAGGATTGATTGATTGATTGATTAATTGTTTTCAGCCACACTCAACAATTTTTCAGTTATCTGGTGGCGTCCAGTTTTTGTAGGTGGAGGAGAGAACCCAGATACAATGTATCCGGGAAGAGACCACCGACTTTCCGAAAGTAAACTGGCAAACTTTCTCACATATATCGGCGCGAGTGGGATCCGCCCTAGTACAGAACCTCTAACCCAGGGGTCAATTTCATACATTTCTGAGAGAACCATCCTTGCGGATCATGACTATACCATTTTTCTTTTGGATTCCTTAGAATAAAGAAAATTTTAAAGGTGATTCAATTTATAGATTTCCCGGAAATCTTTAGCATATTGTTGATTTTAGAATTTAGTGTGCTATTATCAGCATCCGCTTAGTTTGAAAACTCACATCATCTACAAACGTCGGTCTGTAAAGATGAAATAAACAATTTATTACAAATTATTGTTTATTTTGTCAGATTTGCTAGGAATTAGCTGTGCTAGACGATATATATCTATGCTGGGTCCGAGCTTCTGCCCGGAATATACGTACGTTACTTAAGGTTAATAAGACCAATTCGATTAAAAAGTCTACTTTTTCCATTTCTCGCTCTAGCGTTCAGCTACTTACAAATGATTATTTAAGTCTACATATTACGGTCATAATATAAAACAATTAAACTCTTGTACTGTCGACATCACCTTTCACTTTCAACAGCGAATGGGAATCTTGAATGTTCTCTCCATGGTTAGATCCACATGATAACATGCCCCTTGCGACATGGCGAAACTTCTTCGACGATATGCAATAAATCATAGGGTTTATTACACTGCTAAAGTACAACATCACACGGGTAAACGTGATTAGATTCAGATGACGTTCTAAACCCAGGTTACACAGTTTCGATGGATAGGCAAAAATGATCCATATTCCAACTACTCTTTGGGGTAAAAAGCAAACACAGAAAGTCATTATAATAAGAATTAACATGAATATTGTACGCCATCTTTCTGATGCTAGTTTGTTCGCTTCTTGACTAGCTCGCCTTTCCAAAAATTGTATATGCCATACAAGTTTTCTGCACATGTGTATTACAAAGAAGAGAAGTGCTGTAAGAATAAAAATGAAAAATACTGAAAAAAATCCGACTATATATATTTTCTTCCACAGTGCGTTTATAGGCATTTTGCATACTTTGGCTGGAGTTCTATCGGCGAACTGTGAATCTTGATAAACGGCGACGAACGTTGTCGGGATACTAGTCACAATAGCAATGGTCCACAAGGCAGTGATGATAGATTTCACCTTTAGTCTTCTCCAGAAAGGAGGCAAACTAAGTGGAAAGCATATTCCTCGATACCGTTCATAAGCTATTGCCAAAATTGTAAGTGCTGCTGCAAGGGATACGAGATGTTCTACGAATGGAAGAAATCGACCTGAAATATAAGGTAAAATGAATTGAGGTTAGACGAGTTACAATAGCAACATTATAAAAGACATAGATTTAGACTAAAACTAATAATAAATATGCATATTTCGTATCAATACACATTTTCTTATAAAAAAAAAAGTTCATGTAGCTTCGTCAGCGGATCGCTTGGTTTGATCCATATCCGATAAAAATGTAACTTGTGAAAAACTTCAATAAAATAAATTGTGATATTGTGCACAAGATAGTATAATTGTATGATAGTATGATATTAGTCAGAAACCATGTATCCTAGATAGAGTTCAACAATGGATTTAAAGAAAATGAAAATCCTGACAATAACTTTTTCAGTAAGAAAGGTGTTAAAAACAGCATTTGTCTATCGCATCACTGGATATGTGTCAACAGAGCAATTGCTGTTCATAACATCATGTTCACTGAAAAACATTATTTAATATTTTCAGTTGCATTTTGGTTTTCCATTCGAGATCCACTGTGTGCGACCTTTGAATTGAATACACAACATCAGTACCCCTTGCTTGTCGTAAGAGGCGACTAATTGGGGCGGTCCTTCGGATGAGACCGCAAAAACCGAGGTCCCGTGTCACAGCAGGTGTGGCACGTAAAAGATCCCTCCCTGCTCAAAGGCCATAAGCGCCGAGCATAGGCCTAAATTTGCAGCCCTTCACCGGCAATGGTGACGTCTCCATATGAGTGAAAGATTCTCGAGCGGGACGTTAAACAATATTTAATGAATCAATCACAACACCACAAATTTAATAACAGGACAAAACGGGCATGTATATTCCATATGTTTGTGTGGAGTAGCAGTACTTCCATGAACGCTTACATTTAGTACGCACATGATAATATTCAGTGCATTTCGCATGATTTGTAACAATTTTGTAATAATACTTGCATGGTAGTGCCCAGAGCATCCCGTATGTTTACGTTTAGGAAAAAGTAGCAGACAATCAAAAAAGCAAATATATGGACTATTATGCATTTTTATTTCTGCTTATTTTATGTTAAATCAATCATTCTTGCAAGAGCTAAAACGTAATAGTTTGTTTATTGTCAGGAATGATAGATATAATTAGATTATTGCATTTTCTAGTTTATATTGGAGGGATTATTTCCAATAATACTTGTTATTAAGTTCCTTCGCATGCCGAGTTTTACAAGTATATTGTCTCAATGAAGCACTCCTGTAGGCGTAAAGTTCATAGTAGATAGAAAAAAATAGTACTTGTATCCGTGTACATAGGAAATACTAAATAAATACGACACCGGATAAACCATGAAAAGGTGAAGATAATGAACAGTCAATCTCCTAACTCCAGCCAGAGGTGCGATCAGGTGCGCAAGAGTAAGCATCCCCTGTCGCCTTGATCCCTATATCTCGATCAGGTAAACAGAATAATCCGTAGTCAAAATAGGTGTGCAAAAACCGGCCACAATTAGTACGAAACATGTCGCATTTCACCTAATGTCAGGTTGTATTGATACATTAGATACCTATAACGACCACAAGATTTGCGGAATGCTGACTTTAAACGACACTGTGAAATCCCTGTAACATCAACTTATTTGTCAGTAATCTACCTCGATTTAAATACTGATCATACGCAGACAGGCTCTTGCGTATTGAATCAGTTGAAATAGATAAAGAAACACAATATGCAGGTTATAATGGAACATTGCTACATAAATGTAGGAAGTTAATGATAGAGAAGCTGAAGTTATTCCATTTGTCATAAAGTTGGGTTTTAGTTTGCCTTTAATATCAATGTTCAATAAAATATATAAGTATGAAGTAGATGTGGCAGAATCTGTGATCCCTTTTGTCATAAAGCTGAGTTGTCAGTTTGCCCTTAACATCAGTGTTCAATAAGATATACAAGTATGACGCAGATGGGAAGAATCTGTGTTGTTTTATTTCGAGTTCACTGGGGTATATATGTATCTGGTATGGGGCGGATGGATTAATATACGTGGTTACAACAATATTCCCACGACTATTATATCCTACATAAAATGTACTTACACATGAATTCTCCCAGGTACCACACATCTTTAGCAATAAGATCAACTCCAGTGGAAGGCACGCACATGATCAACATAATGAGATCAGCAATTCCAAGGTTGACAAATAGAGAACTTATTCGAGAACGGATGCGTTTGTTAATAATCACCACGACAACAGAAACGTTGGAAAGAAATCCGACCGTAAAGATGATCGAATAAATAACAGTAGTAATGATACGTCTATAATGAGGAGATTCTGTTAAACTGCAGCTGTACGGCGAGTCTAATCCAAGAGATAAATTCATTTCTTCTTGGCTCATGTTCTCCATATCTTTGGTTGCATGACGATACTAAGAACTTTAAAGCGTAGGTATATGAATGTCTTGCTCACGAACTATGTACATTTCACACTTAATGTGTTCGCTATACATTTCATTTCAATATACTGATGCATATACTGTAGGCCCTAACTAGCAGCTAATAAGCTCGTAGAAGCTAGCAGCCAATGAAAAATATTAAAGAACTCAGACGGGTCGGAATATTCAAGGTTAGCTAATAATATACCCAAATCAATAATTTTTTTTAAATTAAATAATAAACAAATTGAATTTTGATATAATAACTTAATGAGTATTTAAGCTCGAAAGAACAATATGGTTGGCACATCACAATATGAATTTTGCATGTCAGGCATAAAGGCTGATAGCTTCTTAATCTTCAAAGAGTCCACTAAAGGAATATCGATGCAAGGGAGAGAAACGCCTTGAATTATCATATATCTTGTGCATATACGTGGAATATTTGTGGACCGGTGCATTTATGCAATTATTACCTAAATTTGATACTGTACAAAGTCTGTAATATTTTTATTTTTTCGATCTTTCACTGTATGATACCATAATGAGTAGCAATGTTGATGGAAAAAGAGTGTAATCTGACAATAAAACACCCAGACCTTCTAGTAAGCAATCAAAAATGGCGGAATCTCCGAAAGGTGGTTCAGGTAAGAACTCGGTAAGACAATTGACGGTCATAGCCGAGATCGTCCAAAAGTTACAAGTGTGACAACACGGACTTCAGTCAAAGCTAGAAAGCAAATGGAATAGACTTTAAAAAGTAAAAAAGAGTTATCTCTAGTATTGAATAGAAGTATAAAGCCATGCGAAGCGACATCGACTTCGAATTGTCATTTCATAAGAAAGAAACAGAACAATCGTCATTGTCTGTTGATTCTATTATCCATCGCATGGGTAATGTTAAAATAAAAGCCACCCCAAAATCCATCACCCGAACATGACCCAAATATCCCCGTGATCACCTCCAAATGTCAACGAGAGAGACGAAGTCATTTTGGATGTGGCACGTGAGATAGTTAGTCATTTAGACGATCGTGCTATGGTTATTGTTGCAACCCGTTTCAAAGCTAGAAACGGAAAGTTGGGTTTCATCAAAATCCTTAATCGTAGTCGTCACTTGAAGCGAGAAAAGTATTCTGAGGGAAAAGAGAAAAACCCATAGAATCCCAAAAATACAAATCGGTATCCCTTAGCGTAAGTCTCACCCGGACAGACTCACTGAGCTCAACGCACGAACCATACTAAATGAACTGCGCGCACGGAAACCAATTTCAAACCGCAAATGATACCAGTATGAATGTTGTCAACATTAAAGTTTCACTAAATCCATAAGGTTTATAAGGATAAGGGTTATAAGGATTTCTGCTGAGTATCTGCTCACCCAGTACCAGTATATATATATATATATATATATATATATATATATATATATATATATATTGTCACTAAAGTTCGCCAACTCAAAAAACAAATTGTATTGTGTAGGTCGTGGCCACAATCGCCAACTCAGAAAGACTTGTACTGTGGGTGTAAGTGCTGAGATGTTGTATTGCTTTATTTCCGTAAGTATTTATATATCTGATAGTATAAAATCATTTTAATAGATACATGAGGTGCGTGCGGTCGGTTCTGTGCAGTGCTCATTAACGCTGTTAATCCTTGTAGGAGTCGTAAACAAAATGTAAAAAAAAAAATCCATGATATGCACATTGCTTTTCAGCTTATTAAGGCAATTACAACGATACCAAACCTTATATACGTTTCTGAGAAAACCTGATTTTGAAAATTTTCAATTTAAACCCTTTCCTTACTTTCTTCATAAATAATATAACTTAAAATAACTGTTTGATGTTGATAATGAGTAATTTGTGTTTTGAATGTGAATAGGGATATTCGATGATTACCGATGTTTTCTCTCTCTCTCTCTCTCTCTCTCTCTCTCTCTCTCTCTCTCTCTGACAAAAGCGGTGTTTAAGGTACAGTATTTCTTATCTATATTATTTCAATATACAACTGATCAAATTAACTTGATTCAATATAGAAATTAGAGTAATGTCGATGGTTAATGAATTGGAATAAATTTCTAACATATGTCAATAGAAGCAAAATACAATTCAATCCCGGATAAACAGAATTATCCATCTCTGTGCAATCTACAGTATTTGATAAAATTTGAGAGTTTTGATTTGATGAAGACAGTATTTCAAAATGCTCACACAAGTCAGAAATATCAGGACTAGAGAGCGAGTTTCCTTTCTTTTTTCTGAGTAACTTGTAAAATTTTCAGGGTTTTTTTTTCTTCTTTAGAATTTTATCTCCTTTTCCAATCATATACATTAATGTTTAAGCTTTTTTTCATAATTTTTGTTATTACATTTTGCAGTCACACGTGTGTTCCTGTTAAATTGAGAATGCAATTTATTGAACTCTGTAGATAAAGTTTTAATAATTGTATACATTTTTTTATCATCCCATGGTTTATTATTACAGCACTTAGTAACATTTTTGGCCGTAATTAATACGATTGTTTATGACAATTTCTTTACAATAATACGGGAAAATTAAACCATTAAGTAATTTTGTGAAAGACACTATACAATTATTAACACCTTCTGTGGTCATTTCTACATCAGACAAGATTTCATTTGAAACTGTGTTTAGTTAAGTAACTCTTTTTTTCATAATATAATCTCGTAACGAGTCATCCCATTTTATTAAATTTTTATACTGATATGAAAATCCAATGGTGCATGATCTGACCGTCCATTGTAATCGTCTATCTGGAAACAGTGAACAATATGAAAATGATTTTCGGATACAAGTGTAAGATCATTTTCGCTAGCACCGAGATGATTAAAAAATGTGAATCTACCGTCATTGTCACCTGCTATTCCACATTTACACACTCGAATACAGGTAGAACGAGACAAATCTAAGAGTTTTCTACCGAAACTATTTATAACAACATCCTGGGATCTTCTCGTAGGCATAGGAGAATCAATTATATTCTATGATAAGGGAAAGCCGTACTCAGCATGTCATGTCAATAAAATATAGTGAGGTACCAATTTGTGAATTAATTAAAATTTCAACTATTGATGTCACAACCTCTTTCTTTGTACATAGATATATCGTTAAGAATACTGAAAAAATCAATATCGTTATTTATGTAACAGACATTTTCATTGCGCAAATAAACAAAACCAATAAATAAATGGTTATTGTCAACACTTGTGCCTTTATGTACTTTTAACCACAAGATATCTGCAGAACTGTAGCGTTGTGGTTTTATATTTTAGTCTTTGACAATAACGCTATAGTTCCCGTAATGCAAATATGGTGCAATTTACGGCGCAAGATTTGCTGTACACGGTTGGGGATGCATTTCTCCACTTCCCAGCATTGGCCAATCAAATGCCTTTCATTCCCTAATTCTAGACATATTCTATCACCAACCTGTGTAATTATCCACCTAATCCTTTATAGTGGTCTTTATAGACCAATAATAATAATAATAATAATAATCATTTTATATAGCGCCCTATTCGATCAAAATAATCGCTCTAAAGCGCTGTACATCATAAATCATAAGACAGGTTACATAAATACTAATTTTTAAAAGACAGGTTACATAGTACTAGAAGTAAATAATTTTTTTTTTTTTTTTTTTTTTTGAAATTAAGTAAAAGTGAAAATGATTAAAATTGAGACATTTAATAATAAGCGAGTCTAAAAAGATATGTTTTTAATTGCGTTTTAAAACTGTTCAAAGTCTGACACCGACGAAGGTTATCAGGCAATGCATTCCATAGTGTCGCAGCTGCCACGTCTAACCGCCTTTTCCCATATGTGGAAGTTCGACATCTAGGTGTCATCAGTGTCAGGGAATTTTCCGATCTTAAAGAACGTTGAGGTTTATAAACGGTAATCACCTCTTCCAGGTATTGTGGCGCCATCTTGTAAACCACCTTGTACGAGTACACAAGAATCTTGTACTTGATACGACTGTCTATGGGAAGCCAGTGCAGGGAAGTCAGCACTGGGGTAATGTGGTCATTTTTCTTAGTTCGCGTGATAATTCTTGCCGCCATGTTTTGCACTCTCTGCAGTTTTGCCAGGTCAGATGCGTTAATGCCGAACAGAAGAGCATTGGCATAGTCGAGCCTAGATGTCACAAGGGCACAGACTAAGGTCTTACACGCATCTTCTGTAATGAGTGACCGTATTCGTCCGATATTACGAAGCTGGTGATAGCATGCACGGGATAAAGATGATATTTGTTTTTGCATACATAAAGATTTATCAAACCAAACACCCAAGTTCTTCACAAACGGTGTTTCACGGATGATGGTGTCACCAAAGTTAAGATGGTATGATGATGAGTCAATGGCTAGATGTTTCGGAGAGAAAACAAGAAACTCTGTTTTGTCCTGATTAAGTTTTAACAGGTTGGCTGACATCCACATTTTAATCTCATCCATGCATGACTCAAGGCGGCTGGCAGTATTTCGCCACTCCTCTCCTGGTTTGAAAACCAGATAGGCTTGTGTGTCATCGGCGTAAAGATGATGTAAGACGTTGTTACGCCGACAAATTTCGCCAATTGGTTTGGAGAAAATTGCATAGAGCCGAGGTCCAAGGACAGATCCCTGAGGTACGCCACATTTGAGAAGGAAATCATTGGAGAAAGTGGATCCAATGGCCACTTTTTGGGTCCTATCTGAAAGATATGACTTAATCCACTCAAGTGCTGAGCCAGAAATACCGAAAGCAAATTCAAGACGTCTTATTAGAATAGAATGATCAATGACATCGAAGGCAGCGGAAAGGTCTAACATAATTAATGCGACGCTGGAACCCGCGTCTAATGCTGCGACAATGTCATGATGAACGCGAAGTAAGGCCGTTTCTGTAGAATGACAGGCTCGGTATGCCGACTGTACGTTGTTATGAAGATGATTCAATTCTATGTGATGATCCAAGCGTCTTGCGACTATCTTTTCAAGAATCTTTGAGATGAATGAAAGATTCGAAACAGGTCTGTAATTTCGATATTCCTGAGAATCTAGGCCAGCTTTTTTGATGAGGGGACGCACTATGGCTTGTTTGAAAGATGATGGGAATACAGACTGATTAAGAGACTGGTTAATAAGGTTTGTTACGAAGGTAAGTATACAAGTACTATCCATGCATGGTTTCAGTAAGGATGTTGGCATCGGATCCAATTCACAGGATTTAGGTGATGCTGACATAATGACCTCAAGGATCTCTTCCTGTGATGCTGGCTGAAACGTACACAAACGCACTCCAGTAAATTCCTGATCGACACACAGTGGGTCGATGTCAGACTGTATGCCAATACACAATTCCCTCCGGATTTTTTGTATTTTTGATTGGAAGAAGTCGCCGAAGGAGTTAGCTAGCGCATCTTCTTCCTGATGATCTGGCAGTACTGCCTCTGCCTTGATACCCAATAGTTTATTGGCCAAGCGAAACAACTGTCTCTGATCTTTACCAGCCTCCTCGATTTTGTTAGAATAGAATTCTTTTTTGCAACGTACAGCACATTTTGCTGCACGAATACAAATATTCTTATAGATTTCTTTGTGGACAGTTAGGTTTGTCCTGCGCATTAGCCTCTCTGCCTTCCTGCGTTCCCTTTTGATGTCCGACAATTCACAAGTGAACCAAGGACAGTCTGGACGCAAGGTGACTACCTTCGTCATTTCAGGGGCGACAGAATCCAGAGCAGTTAGAAGAGTAGAGTTGTAGACTCGCACTGATTTATCAACAGGATTTTCACAATTTTGTTCTTCTAAAGTGGCGCTAATGGTATTCTTTAGATCACTGATGACAATATTGCGTAATTTTCGACATCTGATAAACTCGCTTGATTTGAATATTTTGCCATCCGACAGTCATGTTGACCTACTGACGAGATCTCGCTGAAATGTCACGTATACATATGGATATAGCGGTTTGTCAAAAACTATTTCAAAAGATAAAGAGAACCGTAATGACTGTTGTGTAGATTATTAAAACTAATGCTATTAAATAATGTTCATGTAAATAAACTGTATTTTTGTTGAAAATATTGGCTTGAAAAGAAAATGCTGATCATAATTATAATATTTAAACATTTTATCATAAATAAATGTATGATGCAAATACATGATTCTTGTGATGTTTATAATATTTAAAATTATTAATTTGTTGTATTATAGCTATTCGGTGAACTCTTCAATCAGAGTTGCATGGCCGCATGCATACATGTATAATTATCTCCCCTCTTCCAGGGGGAGACATTGTTGTAGTATTTTTTGTCTGTTTATCTGTCTGTCACAAAATTTTATGAACGCTTCTCCTCCTATAAGGCTTAGATTTGAAACTTTGTACAATGCTTCATTGCCATTTGTAGATGTACATATTGTCTGGAATGGGGAATCCAAGTATTTTCCTAAACGTTATAGTGGACCTAAGAAGGATGGAGGATGTAAAACAGCGCGTGAATGCTTCTCCTCCTATATGGCTTATTGGATAGACTTGAAACTTTGTACAATGTTTCATTGCCATTTGCAGATGTGCATATTTTAGGGACAGGGGATCCAATTATAATCTTTAAAGTTATTGTGGATCTAAGATGGGTGGAGGGTGTAAAATAGCTTGTGAACACTTCTCCTATATTATCGGAGTTCATTATGTATAAGTTCCTGTTAATGCTTTTTCCTCCATATCATGCAGTACATTATGGGGAGGAACTTTAATTTGGAGCACTTTCTTTGAGGAGCTGGGGGGACATTTTTTTCACAAAAACAAATAATGTTTGGTGACTCAATTGATTGCATATATAAATACACCATATATGCAAGTGCGATTTGTTAAATTACTTCATATATCTAGAACTCAGTCCGATTCAATTCCGTCTATTTATAATAGTAACACTCGGGCTTTATCAGCGACCGTGTTCAGGTTTCGACATTTTTAAAATGTGCTAGATTTACCGCTTTTTGTTAGCCGAAAACTTGCTAATTCCTCACTGCTCACGCTAAGCATAGGTATAAATTTGTGGTACTTCACCTACAGCTGGTGATGTCTCATTATGAGTGTAAAAATCTCGACGGGACGTAAAACAAACACATAAAGTACCGCCTCATAAATACGTACGTATTGTTATTTAGTGATATTTTTACAAGGGGGTGTGGAAAAAGAGTAATAAGGCAGAACGACTACTTCCGGCTGTCAGTTTGTGACTGTGGGGTTACAAACTGGGGTCTCCCGAGAGTGGGATAACTTCCTTGATCTATATGATTATTAGATATTTGCGTGATCGATGAAAACAAACGGATCAAATATAGAGAACAACACAGACTGTCATATATGACAATTAAGAGGGGTCAGGGAGGTTATAGGACATTTTTCATCACATAGGGTCGTAACTAGGATGTCAAATTCACAAACAATTCATATTCGAATATTCAATGAATCTTCTATGGGAAAAAATAAACTGGATACATTTTATTATAACATTCATGTATTAGATTTATTAACAGTTATTTCCAAGTGTATGCCAAGGCAGTTTACGTCCAATGTTTCAAAGAAGTTAATTTACTGCTTTGCATGTCCAACGGATGAGATGATTTCATATGATCATGGTACATGTAAGGGTAAGAGCGACAACTCTGCATAACATATATCACCCAAGGGAGAACAATTATACGAAGAAAATGTTATAGAAATGAATATCCTGACCTTTTTTGTAATGAACTAATCTTTTGATGATTTTACAATTTAGCTACACATGTAATAAATGTGTTTGTTGGGTTGAATTTGAGAGTATGGATACTGTACAACAATTGCGATCAAGAGTAATTTATTTATTTATGTATGTATGCGGATAAATAAAGAAAGATCACTTAAATTAAACTTTCCAATTTATTTCGCCAGAGTTATCTATCTTTCACTGCTTTATAATAAAGACAATATCATCTTACCGATCGAATATTTGCAGACATGTCCTTTAATCTTTGAAGAATTCATCAAACCTTGACGTACAAGAATGTCAAAATAAGCCTCCTCCCTCCGTAATGTCTTTAAATGAATACTTTCTGTTTAAAAGGTTTCCCATTCTCCTTCCGTTAAATCCAGACATCGTGGTGTGTTTGAAAAGGATTCCATTGTCCTACCACTGGAGAGAGCAGTGCAAAAACCTTCTCGTCGAGTCAATTTACTTGAGTGGTAATAATGACTAAGTCCCTTGTCCCTTATACCCGTAAGGATATGACATTTTCAACTTTAATATTAGAGATTACTTAGTAAAAGCACCTCTACAATAAAACATAACACATTTTTGTTTATTTGGAATTTTTATTTTTATTTTTTTTATACAGATAAAAAAGTCTATTGATAAGTTATACCTGATCGAAGCCACTTTCCTTAGGTAAACACAATTAAAGAACTAAGTTCATCAACTATCATATTAGGCCCGTGATTTTTTTATAAATAAAGTACATGTTGAATCAAACTCTTACATAGCAAAATAATGACAGATAGAGATGTCTCAAAAATAAACAGAAACCTTGAAAATGTGGCACATTTCTACTATATTGACGTAGTCAAAATACGTTTGGAAGACATATTTCCGGAAATATTCTTAAAATATAATTACTTTTGAACATACTCAAATAGGTCCGCATACCATCGCTACTTTACAATTTTCACACACGAAACATCCATGTGTAAACATTTTACATACAAAAAATCACGATGGGGATATTGTACGAATCATAGTTATTTCTTATTTTACGGTTCACATTTATAGCATATTTACAGCACGCAAGTACACGTCATACAATCCCGTGAGGACATGGGTTATAATAGGTCCTTAGTACGCCTTGCTTGTCGTAAGAGGCGAATAAATGAGGCGGTCCTTCGGATGAGACCGTCCCATTTAGTGGCCTCTAACGACAAGCAAGGAGTGCTGAGGACCTAGTCTAACCCGGATCCTCATGGGGTTTATGGGGTGGGAATAATGTCAATGGGGGTAATGTACTTATACCTTACGTTTTCACAAACTTCTATTTCTTAAAAACCCGTGGCTGGCCATGGGGGAGGGGGAGGGACGGGGTGGTAGTTTGGTACGACTTGTATTACCTCAATATTTCCCCCATACAACTTTGATTTACCCTTCCTAAGTAAACATCCACCTATAGAATAATGATAATTTTGAATTTCTTGTCTCAGATATGGATATATTTCAAGTTGATTTAGATATTTTAACATTTTAAATGCGGCAAATTAAGTAATGACAAACAAAATCATTATTCAGGTTGCCCTTGATTGGAGTTAGAAATGCTGTTCCTCTGCAAGACATCCCTCCCCACACAATCACCGCCAAATCTTACAATAGGTACAATACAACTGTTTCTGAACGCTTATTGAGCTCTTCCCCGTACAAACATATGGTCATCAATTTGAAAGACAGTAAATCTTGACTCATCAGTCCAATGTACAATTGGTCAGTCAACCAATGTCAAATTTACATGTACCAATCCAAAATGTAATTATCGTTTTCTCCGATGAGCTGCTGTGAGTGAATGCATTTTCAACGCCACAAATGCTACAAGACCAGTCTCTTTGAGTCGTCCTCTGACATTAGTATTTGAAGCCTGGACCCCATTCAGTTCTAGGTGGTGGAACAGTCTCTGTTCTGTTTTGCAGATATTGCCTTACATCAGTCTATCTTCTCTGGCGGTATTCATTTTGGGACGCCCTGGTCGTCCATTCAACTGATTGCTTTTCTTGTCGTCTTTCTGAGAAAGAGCGGAAGTTCATTTAGTTTTTTTTTTAACTTTTAAGAAGTTTAATAGTAATGTTACCACTTATAGTGTAGCTCCAAGTCTGCTGGTTATCTCTGATGTTGTTATTCCTTGTTGATGCAGCAGAATGCAGAGGACCCTATCTTCCAGTGAGAGTCGTCCCATCTTCTGCAGACAATAGCTTTTCAACTCTTAATTTTATTAAATTTTCATTGTTATCGACTTTCTTGATTAAAAAATGTCTTTATTTCATTATTCATCAATTATTTTATATTAAAAACATTCAAATTTGCCTCATGGAATATTGCTTTTATCAAGCCATGGTATCAGATATCAAAACAGAACAGTTGTTTAGCAGACATTTCTTTGTAAAATCTGGACTTTCTCCTAGGAAAGGATTTTCCCTAGGAATTATTTATGATAAAGCATGGCAAAAGATATCTCTCTTCATAAAAAAGTGTATGTACTCCCAAGTTCCAGAAATGTTTTAGATTTGTTTTGTAAAATATGTGGTAATAACAGAATAGTTACTTATTATGAAGGTAGTATATATATATATATATATATATATATATATATATATATATATATATATTCCTGAAAATATACGTTGCTAAAAATGTGTTTCCTCATGATCCTAAGCGCCTGTGTCGTACCTCGCTTTGTATGTTTAATTTGTTTACTATATGGATAAATGTTATATATACATGACTAGCTAATTGTGTATACATACACAGGATTTAGTTTGGTTGTTTGTTTGGTTTTGGTTTTTTGGGGGGTTTTTTTTTTATTTGTTTGTATTTGTTTTTGTTTTTACAGAGTAACTTAAAGTGGCCAGTATAAACGTATATGTTTTGTGCAACGTTTGATTAACAAGGTCATGAGTTCAATTCAACTTATCAAGCTTACATTTTTACAAGCATTCACTACTACTATCATAATTGGAGGGGGGGGGGGGGGGGTTGATATATGTAAATGGAACTGCGCATGTAAAAATTATGGAAAAAACGACCCAATCAAAAAGAAGTTGGACCAAGTTCCCCTGTTGCATCCTGTCTGTATTAATTCGTTGTTTTCAGATTCACATGCACCTTACATATGTAAATGTATTGGAACACGTGTTCTACATGTATATCATACTTAAGTAGTCCTTTCCTTTCTTTCATTAGCACTCTACCCATCCCACTCACCTTCACTTTTACTACAGGCACATAGCCCCGTTTTTCAGGCAGTTTGTGGGCAGTCGGAAAACGTAACGTTTTCACTACTTCTATTTCTTAAATCCGGGGTTGTGGGGGAGGGGTGTAGTTTGGTGTGACTTGTAATATCCCATTTTGCCGAACACAAATTTCGATTTCTTTAATCATGGAATATGACTGCTAAATGAGTGATTTGTTTATTATTTTTTGTCTGTTATCATTTGTAAACAAAAGCTACGCGTTTTACCTTGCATCAAAATCTGTTGTCGTGACTGTGATTGATCAGTAAATAAGATTGTATCATTTCGAGGATCACACAACCACGGTTTGAAGTAGGTTAGGTAATCCCGGACTCATTAAGCGTGGCTAGCCACGATTTCTTTAACATTATGCACATGAACACTGTGGTGAACTCAATTTATTCTCATTTGTAATCATGTAAATCTATACACTGTTATGTTATGTATAATATGCCGTGCTATGATGTCATAATAGTACGGCGTCATAGACGTTACCACAACGTCATGAAAATAGCATTTACAACAGTTTTTCTTCAGAGTTCAAATAAACACTGTACAGAGCAGAATTGTTCTCGTGTCTTCCGTTACACAAACCCAACACTCTCAGACAAACACTACTACCTACACGGGACAGATAATCAATAGTTTTCCATTTATTTGTATATCACTTTCTTCTTCAAACTAACGTTATAAAGAGGTTGAAAACAACACATCGTTAATGATTTACGTTTATCACTACTACCACCACGGACCACATTTCAATAATAAATCCCCCATACCATCACCCACATTTTGTTTTACACCACATACCACCACCGTCGTTTCCGTTAACACTACCTTCACAAATGAAATCAGTATGACATTGAGATCAGTGAGCTGACAGTTGATAGGCGTTATGTTGTACTTGTGCTTCTTTATTGATCTTTACCTGCTGAAAAAACCCACTGATGATGCATAGTGTGAACTGTCCACAGCATTGCCGTTGAAAGGAAATATTCCTGCAAGTCTGGCTGAAGACTGTACGTTGGATTGAGCAAGTGCATAAACGTACGTTTTGCATGCCAAAGAGCAGATATTGTATCTGTAATTTTTGCAGAAGGATTTTAACGATGAAACCTGTGGCGTTAGGCATTACATATTTTTACATATTTCTGAAATGGACTAAGATCTAGTGTCTGGAGCATATGGCTAGTATAAGCAGGTATAACAAATAGAAACAATGTTGTGTTGTTTATCCCAGTTGATAAGGGTCGGATTAACATGCACTTTGTACCCGTCATATAAAACAAGGATAGGTTGATCTTCACCAGGTCTGAATATATTTAAAAAAAAGGATTGGATTAAACGGTTTGGAAAACTTGAGTATTTCTCCACCCACTGTCTTTACCAGTTCCTTGAGAGCATTTTGAAGCGCCATTCATTAACTCCTGTCTCATACGTGCACCCTGAAAGACAAAATATAGGGGAATTTGGGTAACTCACGCATTGCCACAACCAATTACGGTAAATGTGGATGGATGATATTGCAGGTGTAGTAGAATCCTTACTTCCAACGATACAAGGCGGTCTATGTTCTGTTTGCAAACCTTTTCGACGATGTTATAAATACACTGCGGTTTGTCCAACAAATCATTCTTTTTCAAAACATTATCTAATTGTTTTAAATAAGATGAAACTACATCTACAGATATCGATTTAGCTTGAGCAGGTGACAGGGTTCTAGGTTTGGTGACGCTTTATTCAGACCAACCCTCGTTTGTTTGTTTGTTTTACGTGTCGTCGAGAGCTTTTCACTCATATTGAGACGTCACCAGTTATAGGTGAATTCCACAAATTTAGACCTATGCTTAGCGCTCAGGGCCGTAGCAGTGAGGGTTCTTTAACGCGCCAACGCCTACCGTGACACGGCACCTCCGTTTTTAAGGTCATATCCGAAAGACCCGTAATTCTTACTTCTAAATGCCGAGCGTTTTGGCGAAGGAGCAATCACTACCTATTTTTCGTCTTAGGTTTGACGCGGCCATGGCACGAGCGGGGCTGGAACTCACGACCTCCCGGTTACGAAGCGAACGCTCTAACAACTGAGCTACCGCGACCGGTCCAACCCTCGTAAACCATCATAAACCATTTGATGGGAAACGGATGGTTTCTGCCACGCTTCTCTACCCTGAAGATCTATTCTGAGGCCATGGTGACAATTTCTGTCTTTGTGTACCCATATCCAAAGCTTGCCAGATGGTCGACAAAAACAGCTTCTTCGTCTAGGAAAGCACTGAAGAAACACCTGAACATAAATTTTCTGGATCAACTCTTCCAAGAGCCCTTTGTCTCCATGTAGTTCAGGAGCCCCACAGACTTCTGCAGCTTTCCACACTGACATCCCTTTATCCTGTCATTTCTTTGTTCTTTTATTGTGTATAGACATTTGTGATGAAATCTAGGGAATATGACATATATTTCCTGGACATCCTATCTAGTTTGACCTAAAAGTGAATTATAACAGTGGAATATTTTTATGTTTACTGCACAATAAAAAAAGTACTGATATAACAACTCAACTTTATGACAAATTGTCAACTTCCCTCATTTGTGTGCAATATTCCATTATCACCTGCATATGGTGTTTATATTTCCCAACTGATTCGATACGCTAGAGCTGCTCTACTTATGATCCGCTTTTAAATCGAGACAGGCTACCGATAAAGATGTTGATGTTACAGGGGTTTGTACAGTCTCCTCTAAAGACAGCATTTCGCAAATTTATGGTCGTTATAACGATCTACTTTGCCAGAATAATATGGCGCATCTCTTGTGATGTACGACGCCTCTTCCAGTTATTTTTAAGACTACATGCCATTGACCGAAGGTATCCAGTGCAACAAACGAAAAAGTGGCCCAGATGTAAGACGGTCGACCGAACGATCATACATCTTTGACGAGTATAGGTGCCCAAGTAATCTTTTACCCGTGCCGCACGAATGATTAACTGTCTTGATGAGGCACTTGACACCTATGATCCAAAATCCAGCATTACACAGTCGTCCCTCCGTATTACTACACCCTTGATGGTTAACTTGAGTATGATAATGTCTGATAAGCAAAGTGGCGATGTGACTTTTCTTAGTAATAATGAATGGATTTACAGCAAAAAGACTAAGATGTTCTTCAGCTTGATTTAAACGTCCTCCAACACAGAGTATACCGTCCTTATCCAAGAATGGAGTGAATGACAATAATGTGCTTGCACGTGGTAATTATCTTCCTTCTCTTAGACCGTCTATTTCCTGTTTGAAATATTCATACTGCTGATTTTTGATGATGATTTTTTTCTGCTTTTTGAAGGTCGTCTACGTTGAGTGGACAAAAATGCCATCCTCTGCAATGTCCTTGTCATTTATATGATTGAGCAATGTGCTGAAGATTTGCTACAGTTCTAACTAAATGAGTCCACTTTGAAATGTTTTTGAAATGTTCGGCAGGTCCTTTAGAATGTAAGTTCACATTTGTACAAGCAGATGCTGGGCGTCTTCTTTCTGTATCTTCATCTGGATTCACCAATTCAAATTATTGTGGTGAGACTTCAGGACATTCTGTCACAATAAAGGATGGTCCAAGTAGCCACATGCTATTCATTATTTCCTTTGCGGACACTGATCGAGTAGCAAGATCTGCTGGGTTTCACTGTTGGGTACATGGCCCCACTGATCGATAGTGGTTGACTGGCGAATCTGACTAATACGGTTGTCAACATACACCTAAAATCTGCGTTTAGTGTTTTTAAGGTAACCTTGTTGTGTCATATATCTCCATGTAGGCTACTGCAGCAATAGCACTTTGATTGATTGCATATTGTTTTGCGTCCCGCTTGAGAATCCTTCATTCACATGGAGCCGGTGAAGGGCTGCAAATTTTAGGCCATGCTCGGCGCTTAGGGCCTTTGAGCAGGGAGGGATCTTTATCGTGCCACACCTGCTGTGGCACGGGGCCTCGGTGTTTGCCGTCTTATCCGAAGGACTGTCAAAATAGTCTCCTAGTACAACAAGCGAGGGTTTCTGAGGATCCATTCTCACCCGGATCCACAAGGGGGTATGCAACTCTCTGGATTTGAGCGATGCACTCTGTAAATTAGCGTAGGTCTTAGGTATAGCAACACCCTCCAAGTGAGACAATGATTCACGCCATTCTGACTAATGTTAGTAGTATTTTGTTGGTATCAAATCAGCAAATCAACCCAGTCCAGCTCAGCTAACATTATGTTTCGCGTGATGAGTTTGCCACGAATCACTACTGGGGCTAAAAATCCTATTGGATCATATAGATTGTTCCCTGTAGGCTTGTTAACGATTGTTTGGTAATCGTTTATGGTTTTCCTTGAAAGGAAGAAGTAAAGACCAGCAGCCATCTTCCCCTTTACTGACCCCAGATTCCATATCACTGATAAACTTTCGGTCTTCTACTGAGAGACTTGGGAAGTTTTTGCAAATATATTAGTTTCTTTTACGTTAAGTACATTTTCACACGCCTGTACACAAGATGGGCGTCCATCACTTAAAATGTAAGTTATGAAGATCGATATAGATTCCTGATTGTGGGATGCTCCAAGATATGCCTCTCCATTTATTACCCAACCTAAAGGTAACTGTTTGGCACAAGGGGTTGTATCCGATCCAAGACGTTGGTCAAGCACATGATGAAACTTCGCAGAAATTTCAGTCCATCGTTCATTGACTTTTGACGAAACGCACAGCACATCTTTAAGCTATGATTTGTTCCATGGAGAGGACAAATTTGAGTGTTTTCTCCGAGTCCAGAATAAAAAAAACTAAAGCTAAAATTACATGATTTAGCTCTGTCAATTCTTGAAAATCAAAACTGATATTGATGAAACGAAACTTATGCCAGACTTTGATATAGAAGTTATACTATTAATTTCCGTATCAAGTTTTATGCGGGAAACAGCACGAGCGTAATTACATGCATTGACACTGGATACGGTATGGCAGAAATACACAATTTTAATAGAAAATCTTACCTTTTAAATGAATTTATACGGGCGCCACACTTGAACCACCATGAAGCTTCTCCGAACCTGTACCTGTTTTCGTTGTCTTTACTGTTGTGCGCGTATTTCATTGGGATGGCATTGACTTTGTGTTGGGACTGCCAGTATTTGAATCAACATGTCAGAATGACGGATCATTCCTCATTTTGGCTATGTCCATGATAAATTTGGCGAATACAGACAATAGTGGATGTACTGCATCATTCGCATTCTTGTACTTTGTTGTCATATTAGTCCATTTTTCTTTGAGGTTTTAGAACTAGTGGTATTATGCCACATGATGAATCAAAATATGAAAATGTGTAGCATGACGTGGATTGTTTTTCAAAGATCCCACTCCTGAAACAAGGTCTCCTAGCTTGTTTCTTTGAATACAGTATTGTGTTTTAATATTTTTGATAAAGGTTTTTTGTTATTGTTTTTTGTTTTGTTTTGGGGGGTTTTTTTGGGGGGGGGATTCTATCTACTAGATAGACACGATGACAGCCACATTGACTCTAGTGGGTAATACTTGCCTCCACCAGCTGCTTACTACACTGCAGATAGTGATCATATCAAGATATTTAATGGTTTACTCAGTGACATGGATTGTCATCTACATATGAACTTTAGTAAATTGATAAAGTCCCCCCACGACTGCTGAAATAGCATTTAGTTTTGTGTGTTCTATGAAGTATTTTCAATTTAAAAAAAACAAGATGAGAAATAGCTTTCTTGAAACTTGATTAAATTTTGCCTTGGTTCATTTCAAATTTTAACCTTTCTATATTGTCATGGTCAAATGTTAAATAGTATGAGTGTAAGGGGATGCATATATAGTAAAGAGATTGTCATTCATTTGGTGAACTAGATATTTTACACACTGTAGCCACATATCTTTATTTTCAATGGTGAGTTAAGAATATTCGTACAAAAAGAAAAATACACAAGAGGTGGAGGAGCATGTGTCACTTCTGGATTTCTTGTAGCTAGCATGTTCTGTTTTGTTGAAAGCTATTTTCATTTTCAAATTATCACCTAAGGCCATTCTGATAGAAATCCAAGTAGTTAAAGTATACTTCGGGATTCTTTTAAATATACAGTGATATAATTTCCCTTATATCAAGACCACCCGTGCGCTTGGTTTTCGACGGTGGTCCATTTGAAACGACATATGCAGCTGGAAAGGGCCATGTGTGTCAGTGATTCTCAGCATGTTTTTCGGCAATATATGTTAGAGATAATTTAGGGTCACATCACTTTTCATAGAATGTATAACCTGCATTCCATTTCGGTGAAAAAATACTTATCGATATAAGATATGTCCTTGCAATACTTGATTTCACTGGTGACTTAGCTACGTGGTTAGAATTAGATATGTCACGTAATTTTTGGGTCACGTGATCGACATTCTTGCATACTTTGGTAGAGTAGTACATTGCGTGAAGGGAAATGGGAAAAGTAATGAGATTAAAAAAGACAGCGAGTAAAAGCAAGTGGAAACATTTGGGCATGTTTTTGAGCTTTATTTTACTGAAAATATTTTATTGGTCACCTTAAAGGTGTTGTGTGTATCTAAATGTCGAGTTCTAGATTTTTTATCCCTTCTCATATAGATGATTTTGAATAAATTCTGCCTCATAAGAATATAAAAACACCGTCTGGTCAGCAAACAAAGGAGCACAATTTGTGCTCATTGGAATTCCATCAGACTATTGGGAAACCGATCACCAAAGACTGCGAAGATATTCTCAATGGGCAACTCCAGCATCTTTTTAATATTAGCTTCAGAGAATAAGAGTGCTGTTTAACAAAGTAATGTTTGGATGACTGATCACTAGGTATGAATACTTCCTTTCCATTTTTGTTGAAGAAGCAACTATGTGTGATGTCAGAAAGCTTAGTCTTTAATTTAGCGTGAGGAATGGCTGTTGAAATGTCATACGTCTTGATGTTATTGATTTGAGTAAAGCTTTGTGATTTCATATTTACTAAGAATTCTTTAGAAGATTTTAGAATCGACATTTGATTTACACTACTTCTGGTATATGTTGTGGCACAATACGTTTGAAACTTCTCCTTTACAGCTGTTAATATTTTCGTAAGAATCAAAGCTAGGGGTTTGATAGAACACTTACTGGATCCAGCATTGTATCTTTATACGTAAGGGTTAACATTTTCAGAATTAGGGATATGTATTTTATTGCTTTTAACATTATGCACTTTGGTATTCAGGCTTCGGAAATCCGCTGATTTATAATTTATGATGTTTTAGGATGGATGTTATATGCTTGTACATGTATTTGTTAAATATAATATGCATTGTAAATGGAGAACGAGAACTACTAGCAATTTTTTTAAATTATACAGGGCTGGCAAGAATGTACATATACCAGCATCTGCAATAAACTAACTGTCATCGACATTAAAAATCATTAGTCAACAGGTGCACTTTGAAGGCAGTTCACTTTACCAACATTCCACTGAGTTGGAAAAAAATCCTGATATTAAGAAAACAGCGTCAAGGTCTGAAAATTGATGAATTAATTAGAAACTTATCATTTTAAATAACTTCGGGACAAGTTTTAGTCATATTTCTCGAAGTCTTATTCTGCAATATTAAAAATATATACAAGAAATATAAATTTCATTTTTGGAAATACACGAAAGTTTGAAGCGTTAGCGCTTCATGAAAAGTATGCCGACGTGAAGCGTTGCAGTTCATACTCACATATAGTTTATTTCTTATATATACGTTCTACTTTCATTTCTGTCGAATTTCCATACGTTAAAATAGACGTACTATATTTAACTGGGTTAATACGCGCATTATTTACGATTGCAGCGCGTTCATGAGTATATGGCTATCATTTTAATTTGTATGAATATAATAGGCAAAACATATATTGTATCATAGCTTTGCCAGATCAGCGTTCGGAGACAGCAAACCTCCGACAAGATTTCTTCTGTCAATTTTAATCAGCATTTGTCGGTCCTCAAACTAGTATTTGTGAAAAATGAATGAAATCCAACTAAAGACGTAATACTTGAAGAATCCTGTTTCACAAAAATGAGAGAGAGAGAGAGAGAGAGAGAGAGAGAGAGAGAGAGAGAGAGAGAGAGAGACTGCTTGAATAATCCTTTAAATAAATTTGATTTATTGTTAACATTTTTGCCTAAATTGTTTACAAATATCTAATATTTTGTTGGTTGTCCTTGATATTATTCCAAGACAGTGTTTCATTGTTCTCATATTTCATCGTGTCATATACACTTCTTAATTACATAACGCTTGTGGTTTTAATTCAATAAATGCTTTGTCTTATAATCATGTCAATCATCTCAAATGTTAGGATATATTAAGTGCCTAATAAATGCAGATGTAAATTACTTTAATTTCAATGATCAAAAAGAAAAGGATAAAAGATTTTAATCAAACTTTATAAGTACAAAAAACTAGTCTCGAATGAACTGAAAAAGTTTACTTTTGCCATAAATAAAACGTCCATTTTTTATAACAATTTGACATTCATATTATGTGGGGATGTTCATTCTGTCATAAATTAATTTCCATATCAGCGCACTGAATATTTAGTGTAAAGCACCTTCAATGAATTTAGTAAACATAAGATCGTACTGGAAGGCAGTGTCAGTGTTCACATAGGAAGCGACTGATACACGTCGGGTCTCTCAGTTCTATTCGATTTGAAACTGTTAAGCCATGAAGAGTGTTACATTCGTGTACCTTTTTGTGTATTGTCTATTCTTCAATCATGTGAATGCACAGTCGGTGCGCTTTGATGGTAAGTAAATTTTTAACATGTTTTAAAAATGTTAATAATGGGAAAGAAATTTTGCATTGTCATACCGTAACGCGAAACGTCTCCTGTGCTTCGAACACCACATGCATTTCCCATTTTATTCTATATATAGACTTGAAGTACGGTGGATCTAGTACATGGATTTGTAGAAAAGATTTGCAATTTTAGTCAGTTTAATCAAAATCCTGGATCGGCGCCAATAATGCTTCTAATTTGTTTGAAGACTCCTAAATTAAACCACGCCCCGTAAACTCTCAGATTTATACATCGAATTGATGAGGGGAGAGGATATAAAAATTTTGGGTGATCTTCACACACACACACACACATACATTTCTCGAGGTCGGTGGTACCAGGTAGCCTTACGGCATGCTAAAAGAGCGAGTCTGTAAATTTTAAACTTCATTTATTAAATGACAATTAACAAATAAGTTCTACAAAATATTTTAATGTTTCTCATCGGCTCTACGTGGGTGACCGCAATAACCTGTACAATACAACTAGGATCGAGCTCAGGTTGCAAGAAGCATATGTGCGGTAGCCACTACTCTACCCGGATATGCATCTCGGCAAGTTGTACAATTTGCTTGTGATGGCGACGAAATTCTCTTTCTATCTCGGGAGAATTCTGTTACCACCGAAAGCGAGTTTGATGGGGTTTCTGGGTTGTTCATTGGTTCACAAACTTGATTTTCATCCCAACGATCTGATTTCGATATTCAGAAAATCTGTAAATTAATCGATGTATATTTCCGATCGCTTTGCTTTTGATATCTGTACAAATTATAATGATATGCATTTCTTGGTATTTTTACAAAATGTAACGATAGGCATTTCCTCATTAAAGTGTTGTAGTTGTTAACAATGTGCGTATGAATACAAAACTGCTTGATAAAAATAGCATTCTATTTTAACGACTGGAAATTCCGACAGAAATGACAATAGAGTGTAAATATACGAAATAAATTTCAGTTTTGAAAATGCTTGAGGGTATGAATGGGGTGATTCACGCCGGTATACTACATGAAACGCGTTATCGTTTGCGCTTCATAAAAAGTATGCCGGCGTGAAGCGTCGCAGTTCCTACAATCGTGTATTTTCAACAAGAGGCCTATAGGCTTTATGGGTCGCCCAAGTATTTGTTAAAAGTATCACTAGCTCCAAGGACTATGAAATCTAAAACAATTTTCCTGTTCGGTATATCTAAGCTAAATTCTAATATTCAGCAGCAGTATAAAACAAGCTGTGTTCTTAAAACAAATGCCCCCAAAGTGCCCACACAGGTGAAAGAATTTACATAATATATGTTATATCAAAATTATATGACTATTTTGGACACGCCCCAAGTCAGAACCTTCGGGATGAGAAATTCACAATTCCGGTACGTCTTTCTGCTTCTCCTCAACTTTATGTAATATCATATAAGCAAAATTAAAGAAATGTTTCAGACGATAAAGTCACAATGATAATTTTGGACTACCATGCAACTAAATCCCTTACCCCAGGGTTCATGAAATTTACAATTTGGCAGAAGGCTATCTGCCCCTTTAAATATCCATTTAGTTTCAATTCATCGATAACCCCAAAGATGTTATTTAATGTTTTACACTTAAACACCTTATGCCACGTTTGACCCCGCTCTGATTCAGAACCTCTACCCTGCGGTTAATGGAATTTACCATTTTAGTAGAGGTCTCCCTGCTCAAGATGGCTAGGCATTTAACTTTACTTACAGATATGCGGTTGTAGAGAATAGTTTGATAAACTGGTCAAGTTTTTGCAGTCTTTTACTGTCTCCATGTCCCTGGAATGCAGGAGTACTGAAATTTACAATTTGTTTCCCTGAATCACACGAACTTTGAAAAGATTTGGAATCGTAGTTATTAAGTAGTTAAAAATGATACGGACGTGAGGCTACCAATAGCAAAAGGTCACCTGAGTGACTCAGGTGACCTAAAATGAATTTATTTCTTAGGTAAACTGATAGCTTATCCTATAATACATTTTGATAAAACGTGTAAGCAATTCTTTATACTGTATGAATCTCATTGTCTATCTTCGTTCCTTCCCGTGGGTTCCGGGTTAGAATAGGTCCTGAGTACGCATTCCTTCCTTGTCGTAAGAGGCGACTAACTGGGGCTGTTCTTCGGATGAAAAACCGAGGCCCCGTATTACGACAGATTTGGCACGATAAAGTTCCATCCATGCTCAAAGATCGTAAGCGCCGAGCATAGGCAAATTTTACAGTCCCTCGCCGGCAATGGTGACGTCTCCATGAATGTAAAATTTTCAAGTGGGATGTTATACAAACCAATCTCTGACCGTACAAGAAAACTATTTCTATTCTAACATGCAGCTATTTTACTTTTTTCTGCACTGCCTGTCATTGGGTGGAGTACTCGTTTAATATGTATTCAACATCTGTGGGCGTTTCCGCAAACAGTATTTGTACCATATCATCGATGTAAGAATAGATCCATATCCTAAATTCATATACATGCTAAAAGTATAGGAAACAACCTAAAAATCTCCCCTTCTGCAATAATCTGGCAAAATTGAAACAAAAACAAAACATTCGAGATACATGTACGCCCATATAACCTTATATGAGTTTTTATATAACTATACTTAGAGCGGTTAGGAGAAATTGATTCATTTTTGTCAGATTTCCCCTACCGATCAAATCAAATGCTTTTTATAATCTAAAAAAAACCCAAACAAAACACTAAAATACAAACAAACAAATTAAAAGCGTATTTCCGTCGATTATAAGATGTGTTGCTAGCAATGCAATTACTGATGGATGGACATACCTTTGGAGATGTAAACTTTTAAAATCGCATTTTAAATGTTCAATATTTAAAATTGCACATTGTAACAAGAGTCTCTTAAATAAGCAGTCCACGTACTTGTCCATTTCAATGCAATCTGTTTGCTACATAATATTTATCAAGTCATACATGTATATAACAAAGGGAAATTACATGAGAAAAGAAAAACATTCAGGTGTTTCAAATTCCCGTATGAGATTAACTACAAAAAAGATGAAAAAAAAGGTCATTTCTCTGATATTAACTGTATTTTTCTATTTTGAAAATCGTCATCAGAGTTACACCAAAGAAATTGATATATCATAGTGTCCGCGAAAAACCATAGTGTCCAAAAAAACCCAAACAAACAAACATACATTGATTTTCTAATTGATTTTAATGTTTGAACTGAAAATTCATCAAAAATGTTTGGATATTGTTTCAATTTGCACCGCTTGTCAAGTTGTTTTCCTTCCTTTTCTATTTACGTTTGAAATTTCGTTGAAGAATATACATGTATTGAGATTTCACCTATAGACAGATTCATGTTATTTGATATTGTATTCAAAATTTATACAAAAGTTCTATGGTAAAAAAGGCAAGTGCACAGATGAAAAACTGTGCACGTTTTATTTATACAAGTAACATTATTAGAATTATTTGAAAGACAAAATTCTCTACATGATATATCAATGTTGATTTGTTAAATGAGATTTTAAAAAGGAGTACATTTCCTGTCAAATTTGCACCAAAGCATTGAATCAATTCCGCCAAGCCCGACAAGATTACTATTTATCATCCCATGTTGGTTTTGGTAGATAGTGTCCATCTTTTGTTTTTTGGTAGATACTGCCCTCGGTTTCACGTTTAATTTCTATGCATATCCATCCTAGGCAAGAATCATGCAAGTCTTGTGTTATAGTCTAACATGTACATAATGTATGCATACAAATACATATTTTTCTACATACTACTATACGTGCATATGATTTAATATTCAAAGTCGATGTTTCTTTCATTATTATTATCTGAACAATACTTGTTTTCTTCAACATGCATGCATGAACTATAATAGCATCTGTTTTTCTTCTTTTGATGCAAGTAACTGACAGCCGTACTAAAACCTTGCTCGAATTAACATTTTATCTTTGAAAAAGGTGTGTATAATATGCAAAGGGTGCTTGCCAGCTAATGGAACTTATTTCCAGAAAACATGAAGATTTACATATTTATCTCCCAAATTTCAAATGACGTTTACTATATTCATAACTAGTATATAAGACATGGTTAAGATATTTTAAATGACAATATTATTTTTTTTCTTTTCATAATTGAAGGGATGTGGGGACAACGCTTCACTGGAAATTCAAACTTTGGTATGTACTGCGAAACTTGATAAACCTCCGTCTCGTACTTTTATTACGTCTTGCGCGATTAATGTACCAAATAAGCAAACTGGATTTTTTTTAAATGAAATATCTTTAAGAACAAAAAAAAAAAAAAAAAAATTACAAAAACATACAAACACAAACAAACCAAAAAAAAAAACAAACAAACAAACAAACATAATCCATATTCCTTATATATCTACAAACTTTTTCAGCAGAATCATATTTATCATATGAAACACTTTTTACCCTAGCTAATAATACCAAAATTTAATCCTCGTTTAAAATTCCGCTCATACAGTAATAAAATATCATGTACAGTAATAAAATAGCATGTACAGTAATAAAATATCATATACAGTCCCCGGTGTCCAATCCAGCACCTATGCATTCCGGCACATTGGAAATTTTGACCTAATACTTTAATCCCCAGATTCAAATTGTAGCTGTCAGAAGAAAGGCTGTAGATTAATTTTTTCTTCTTCTTCAATTTTTCGAAAGGTGTGAAAAAAGACGCAATTTATTGTCGGCAAAGGGACTTTACCATACAAAAAAGTCAAGTAACAGTCGCCGCCGGTCTTTGTTCATATATTTTTTTCTTAAAAAAAAAAGCGCCCAGTTAAACTATGAGAAAATAATTACATGTGTATACATACTGAAGCTAGACCTACAGTGTATATAATTTGTTCTGGTCTTCATCATTTCACAAAATACATGCTGACACTTGGGAATAAAAACTGACCTTATAACAACACATACTTGTGGTACCTGTTTCTACCAACTCGTAGATTTAAAAACAAAATCGAAAATAATTGAACGTGCAATTATATATAATAAAATATCGTTACTCTAAATTTAATTGAATTATATTGCTTTATTTTTTTTTTTTTAATCGAGTACAATACGTATATATATAATGGTGTGTTCACACTTGCTAACGATGTGTAGATTGCAAAACAATTGCTTTATTAAGATTTGTGATTTCTAGGGTTTTTTTTTTCAGGGTGGTGGTAGGGTGGTGGGGTGGTGGTTATCTATTCATATTTTTCAAAATGTACCTGTCACGTACAGTAGGATTAGTTGTCAATGATGTAATATGTGCATCATATACCTTTTGTAACTAAAACTAAATGATAATACACTATTCACGCGTCAGCCATTAAAATCTCAAAACGAGGCTGACCTGACTAAAGTGTGCATGGCTATGTCATGAATATGCCACTGCATTATATCAATTTTGATATACATATCATCAAACACTAAATACATAAATCCAGCACTTTATTTAACAAGATTTCCTTGTTTATATATATATATATATATATATATATATATATATATATCTGTGTGTGTGTGTGTGTGTGTGAGAGAGAGAGAGAGAGAGAGAGAGAGAGGATCAGAAGCCTCATTGCCATAGATATTGTACTAGGAATTAAACATACATTATTATAAGAGCCTAATGTCTCTGACAGCACTGGTGACCAATATTTGCATAAATATTCTGATTTGATCACATGGATGAGAGCATGGATATTAAACAGAATATTATTAAACTATAATGTGACATCCATATCCCTATCTGGAATTTGTGCAAGGTTCAAAATTTAAGTACCAAGTAGACTAGTATTGAATAATATGCTAAGTATAATCTAAATGTTTGTCTACATCAGTAGTTTTTTTTCTTTTTAAATGCCCATTTTCTGTTATATTATTTATGCAAATGTGAACCCAAACTATATGTGCATGTATGAAATAGTATTTTTTTTTTTTAAAACTATAGTTCCTAGTTTGATAAACATGAATATCACAGATTTCTATAGTGTAAACTGTAAATATACATGTAGAACAGTGTAAACTATTGCAGAAGATAACCTTTAACAACCAGCAGGCATGTTCACGAAGCTGTCTTAGGACTAAGACTTGTCCTAAGTATGTCTTACGACACGTCTTAGTCTTCTTAAGTGTGTTTCTCGAAGCTTTCCTAAATTTAGGACACACCATAACTTCGTCCTAACTTTAGGACAGCATAACCCTTGTCCATAGATCATCCCAAGTCTGTATAAACATGGCGGCAGCAATAGTATTGAAGAGAAAAGCTCAAAGAAATCGCACGCATTCACCTTCTCGCAAATGCTCTCCCAAGCCTTCTTTTGTGCTACATTTGTCAATATATTGGACAATTTACTAAACAGACTGTCTATTTTTTTTCTACTTCGTCAAGAAGAACATGAATTTCTCTTGTTAAAAAATTTGGATTCCTCTTCTTACTCATGATCATCCGCGCACATGAATTGAAACCGATTTAACTTCTTTCCGAAAAAAGATTATTCAGTATTTCTTATTCATGCCCTTCAAAGTATTATTGCGAAAAATTGAAATACTGGTATCTTACATGTCGAAAGGAATGGCTTGTCTTAGTGGTTTCGCATAGCATTCATTTGTTTGCTTGTATCTAAAATACACATGTAGGGGTTCGAATTAGAAGATCTGTTTTTAATTTTTAAAATTCATTTTATGTAATGTAAATTTACTAAATCATAATATAATTTTTAATTTTATAATAGTAATTATCAGATTGAACGTGCGATATATTTATTTTAAGAATAATTACATGAAGAAATGATATATTTCTTTTCCGTAGATGTATAGGTCTTAATAAATTAATATTTCAATTTCATCACAAATACATGTATCACTTGAACAAATAAATGTATCTATACATCATAACAGTATGATGGTAATGCTTCCTATTAGGAATAAGATTGTTCCTAAGTAGTTAGGATGTCCTAACTTAAGATGTTCCTGAGACATCGTCGAGACACATCCTAAGACATGTCCTAAGATGATCTAAGGATGTTCCTAACTTTTTTCCAAAGTTGTATCTTAGGGCATGTCTTAGACCATGTCTTAGGAAAGCTTCGTGAACATGCCTGCTGATTTATTTAGGATAGAGTGTGGTTATACCCAAAGGAAACAATACAAATGCCGGGGAGTTGGGGTTCCGGCAATGGTTTGCTCTATATAGACACAATTTCCAATATTTACTATATGTACTGTGTACAAAGCTAAACAGTTTTCTTCGGGCATATCAAGTACGAAATCATCAACAGTTGTAATTTCATTTTCCTGATTATCTCTCTATCAGTGGGTGGAATTATGGAATTATGGAAGTCTTTTTCTCAATAATGCTCATTAGCAAATTGATTGAAATTAGCTCGGTGGTTTTGGAGAAGTTGACAGTGCGAAAAGCTTACAGACTGACAATTGATCAGATAAGCTTACTTGAGAAAAGAAATTAATATGTAGATGTACTTGAGTCTCTATCTGAACATTACCAATATGGTCATAAAATTTCAAAACAAATCCAACATAATGCATAATAAAGCTTCTCCAGACCTTTTAAATAATATTTTTACTACCCCAGCAGATACTACTACATTGTAGTATGAACATTCTTATAGTCAAGGTTGGGAGCCTTGGGTTCTCGAAGTTAATTTACAAGAAAATATAATGTTGTGACATGAGGCTCTCTGCTTTGAGGACAACCTTCATATTCCTATTCATCCTTGGCACATAACTGGTAAGTATGGTGAAGTTTCAAGGTTTGCTGTTGATGATGTTGTTCTTTGCTTCTTTGGACTTCACGTTTCTTCTGTATGAAAAAAATATAATGAAAAATACATGTCCAACGGTAAAAACACGAGTCTTCAGCTCCACGTCGTTTTAAACTTATACTCATTTCAAGAGAGCCAATCGTTGACCACTGTTGTAAAAATGGTTGGGAAACGGGTTGAGAATATCAGAGTTTTTATAAAAGTTCGCACAAAACTCGGTCATTCGGTAATGCAGATTTTTTCTGAATTGGGGGACGTTTATGGGTCTGATAAGGTATCTTATGAGACAGTTCGTAGGTGGAGAAAGAAATTTCTGGGTGGCACATATTCCGTCAAAGATGCAGCAAAATCTGGCCACCTGTAACTGTAACAGGCAAGGCAAATGTCTCAAAAGTCGGAGAAATAATTGAAAGTAATGGTAGCTACACGATACGTGATTTTGCCAAAGCTGTTGGCATATCGCTATCGCGGGTGCATTTCATTTTGAAGCTTATTTTGAAAGTACGGAAGATTTCTGCTAGATGGATACCACATTATATTGACAGATAATCAAAATCGGGTACGAAGTGTTTCCCAAATTTCAATCAAAAACAAATTGGTGACGAAACATGGGTTCTATATTTCGAACCAGTAAGAAAATTTGGAAACAAAATATAGCTAAATAAACACAGTAGAAGGCCTGTAGTTGCCAAAAGAACCATAAGCACAATGAAGGTTCTTTATTGCATATTCTTCTCATGTGATCGTATAGCCGTACAAATTCCGGTGCCGAAGGGCAAACGAGTTACAGGTCGGTATTACCGAGATGTTATACTAAAAAACACTCAAAGAAATATTATCATAAACGACGCCCTGTGTCAGGATTTAGGCATATTCGTCTTATTCGTGATAATGCTCCATCACATTCATCTGAGCTTGTGAAGCAATTTTTGAAGTCGGAGAAGCCACACCCACCACACTCTCCAGATCTAGTCCCATGCGACTTTTACCTTTTTTCAAAACTTAAAAGGTTCTTATCTGGTCGTCGTTACAAGTCCCGACAAGCCCTTGGCTCAGCCACCAGTCAGTCTGTGTTTCAGAGTTCTACCTAAATAAGTGTACCGTGACGCATTTCGGAAACGGGTTCAGAAATTGAAATTATGCATAGTGTTTCAAAATGCGGAGAATACTTTGAAGGGATGTAATGTTCCTTTCATTATTTGAGTCGACTGCTTTTTAGATATCGCTCAATACACATTACATATCGAACAACCCTTGTACTTTGGAAACACGCTATATGTCCTTTAAAGACTTCATTCTCTGTAATCATTCATGCATACCGATATTCACAATTTTTTATGCCTTACACAATAGAGAAAAAGTGTTAAAACTGAAATTAAATAAAACAAAGATTCAAGGGAAAAACAAATAAATAAATTTTTTAAAAAACAACACACAACCAAAACCAACAACCATTGATTTTGTTTTCTATACTTTAAAAGCTACCGTTTTATATGAAGCACATATGAAGTTTTATAAAATTATTTGTAAATTATACAACGTATAAATGGATGAGAATTATCTTTTTTTAACTATTTGTATCAATTAAGTATGTCAGCTGAAGAGCAAATATTAGACACTGTGTGATGTCCAATAAAATTGTTTGAATCTGTCCATATGACATTAAATATAACAGAACCTGTTCAACACTAAATAACCCGACACACTGTTTAAACCGACATTGACATAATTTCCCACAGCACGTCAGATTAGTCAGATTTCATTGTACTTTGTCTGGTGCATTAAAATGTATTCATTCACATTTATTGTCTTCGTTGTGAAATAGAAAATGAATATGGTTTGAAATTGCTTTTTCTGCAGTCGGAAATTCAGAGTTCCAAGAACTATTATGCGCAACAAATTACAGTGCGAAATCAATTAGCAGACAAATGAAGTATCATTTCAACATTTCGTAATTCAATAGATGACAATTAACTGTATCTTAAATCATCAAAATTGATTTATGGTGTAAACGTTGCATAAAGGGAGAGAGACATGTTGCCTACGATATTTGAAAGTCTAGTCACGCATGAGATAATCACTGCGGCTGACAAATTGTCTCAGAATCTAGACTGAAAATGGGTGTGTAGCTGCGACAATCAAGCCAAAAAAAAATCTCAAAATTATCAAATACCTGTGCAAGAAAACGCCCTAAATAATGAAGTATCAATGCAAAACCAGGGTTCTTTAAGGAAATGTTTGGTGATCTTATCCAAAGGTGTAATTATGTATGAAATGTCAGTTTCCTTCAACTTAGTTGGATTAAAATGAGACAAATAACATATTTCAATCAGACAGGAAGTTTGTTTCTGGTGAATACAAGCATCAAAGCAACGATAGAATTGAAAACACTGAATCCCAACTTTAACTTGAACTGTGTTTGTGCCTAATGGTGCACTTTGATTTTATTTCATCAATAGCATATCACGCGCTTTATTCCGCTGTTGTACTATAACATGACCCATGTACATGTAAATAACGAACTAACCATTTCATGTGATAAAACACTGTGTGTGGTGCGTCAAAGGCGACAAAATGAATTCATAATCATGCAGAATTAATGTTGATTATATGTCAAATTAAAATATTGACATATGTTTAATTTGAAGTTGTTACATGAATGAGTTTCATATTAATTTAATAACTTAAAAGGCTCCTTCACATTGAATGTAGTCTCCAATTCGCTTTCCACGACTGTGGTAAAATAGGAAAGTCTCCTAGACATGCAAGTTATTTCTGATGGTATTGCATGCAAAATCTGATTTGCAATAACATACGTTCAGTGAAAGTTGGTTTGCTTTCTCATTGTCCTCAAATGTACTTGTACATCCAAGTACAAATTAAATTGGGGAATTTGTTTGAATCCAGTCATTTGTCGAATCTTTATCTTCGCTTTCACTCTCGCCACACACGGCCTTGTAAACAATACCACGTCGTTTCTTGAAGCGCTCAATAAATCCGGATGAACATTTGAAATCGGCAATATCTATTTTTTTTTTTTTTTTTTTTGGCGAATTCTTCGGCGTTTTCCGTCAGGACTTAACTAGAAATTGCTATGTTTGATGATCTAGCATTTATAAACCACTTGAAAAGACAATCTTATATCTCTGTATATTTTCCAACTCGCATTCGTTTTTGTTAGGGGAAAATTCACCCGACTCGATAGTCTCAATAATGGAGGCGCGCTGTTTAAGAAACTGGAATGAATTCCAAAATCCTTTGCTATTTCAGATTTCGATTTCTCTACTACAGTTATTAGTTCAAATTTTGTGTCCAGAGACCAAGCTTTTCTTTTTTGAGGGGTAAACATTTATACTAATAATTGTCACGTTCGCAATGTGTTAAACTAGACAACCCCACTGTTAAATTTATTGTTATAAAACAATGCAGTGAAAACTAATCAGGTGAGAAACAAATCAATAGACACTCTAGTATCTACCTGTGCAATTGTGAAGTTACCGACCTTGACGAATGCCGACTTGGTAGACTTCAATATAACCGTTATAAAAACAACACATCACATCAATAGCATTAGTTTCAAAATAGGCGACATTTCAATATAAGCTATTTCAACTTAACCGATATTTTCCTGCAAAGAAAATGAGAGATTGACGATGGGAATTTTGTTTTATTTCAAATTAAGCGATATTTCAAATCAAGCGATTTCAATATAAGTTGAGTAAGCTGTATATGGACGGGGACGTAATTCTGGTCACAGCAATAATGCTAGTTGTTGAGTACCTATATATCCGCCGGTGCTGAATGTTCGCACAATCTTTTTTCCAAAGTGTCACTATATGTCCGCCTGTACAATATGTCCACCTTTTTTTAACAAACTGCTACAATATGTCTGTCCACAATTTTCTTTATTATTTCTTGGTAGGTTGGGTCATTTCCTACATAAAACAATCGTCCAAACCACTTTCCGTCATATATGTACTTGAGCACTAATCAAAAATATTGTCGCAATGGGACAATCCTCGTAAAGTCTTTACCCACTTGTATTTTAAATGTTCTTTTAATACGTGTACTAAGCACACTGCAAAAATATTTTCTAAAAATTTACCTGCAAAAATACTTTGTATTCGAAATATTCAATTTATCAAATTTACTTTAAAAATGAATAAGGGACAGTATTTGGGAGGTCATATTGAAACAATGAAAGCTTGGGAATATCTATATATCAAAGAAAACGGGAATAAAATGTCGCTAGTGGCTTTGTTAAAAATCGATAATCAATTACTGACTGTATACTACAGAGTGCAGGTACACCGGGAACATGTCTGGCTCTAGTTCGAATACTTTGAGGATGCCGCTCTACTATTTAGTCCCCCCCCCCCCCCACCCCCACCCATTGTTTACAGCCATGTAAATCTCAGAACATTAATCACAAATCGTAATTGAAATACCTCTTTTTATCAAACAAGTCTTCATAATTTACAGTTCTGGTGTACTGAATTTATTCTGAAACTGTGACTTATGATGATAATATTAGTATCTAAAAGTGCATGACATTTAGGGCTGGATGTTTAATTTATGATTTCATTTAATATTGTTACAAAAGTCACTGTAATAGATTAATTATTTGAACGTTAACTTATTTACTAAGGGATGCTTATTCTATGACACTAAAACTTGAGTTGTTCCGTACTTGAGATTTAATATACGATGAATACGATGAATTCGATGAATTCGGAGTCTGTATGAACTCATTTCATTATCAGTATTACTGTATCTATCTTAACTCATTTCATTATCAGTATTACTGTATAAGTGCGTATGCTAAATATCTTCACAGGCTTACAATGTTTATGCTAATACAAGATTATGTACATGGCATGTGTTATATGCATTACAATACATGTGTCTAATCGATTTTTTAAAAATAATTTTTTTATTTCCCGAAAATATTTGTTCATTTTCATGTAATAGTAACATTACTAATGAAGCCAAAAATGAATTCCACCACATCGCGATTCATTACATTGAAAATTTAGCGTGAAGAAAAAAAGAAAGAAAAGAAACATCCCAAGGAATTATAAAACCGCATGCACATGTATATGTCACCGTGACATTTCAAGGGAAATGAATTTCAATAAAAAGTGTTTTGAATGACTTCCGAGCTATTTAATTCAACCATTAACTTGTAATTCTTGGTCATACGCATTTTAACCCACCTTAATCTGATTTTTATAGACAACCGTTATGATCTCAAAATACTGCGTACATTTAGTGATTAAAAAAAGAAGACGAAATCAAGTGTAAGTTAAACAATGAGCGATATTTTCCTGATAGCATATCAAAGATGGTTTCTGTGTATGTAACAAGTACGTTTGATGCATTTCAGATATGTCTTCGTGAAGAATAATGATAATAATAATAATAATAATGAATGGTTTTCATATAGCGCTTTTCCAGCATACGCAGTTCCACAAAGCTTATTTTAGTTTAGTTTGCACAAAACCACATGGTTTATAGGCAGACATCAAATATAGCATTTCTCAATTACACAGATATTACAAGCACATCACTGTATACACATTATATTAAATCAAAGATTTACATATCAAATGAAATGCATATAATTGCAAAGGTATACATATTATTGATACTAATATTAAGAATAATACTGCGTTCAGTATAACGTAAGTCTACAAGCATTGACAATAACGAATGTACAGTAAACATATGTATTGTTTCTATGAGTAGTAGTTTCTTTAAGAAAAATACAAAGATTATGAAGTTGTTTCCTATTTCTAAGACTTAATAACTGAATCAACTTGAAGGTAGAAGGTCTTATATAGTAGTGTTTTCTGATGTATAAACTCCGCAAATCACTACATTGTGGACATTCCAGTATAAAGTGATATTCGTCATCAATTTTGTAAAGATTACAGAATTGACAAATACGTTTAGTATGTTCTATTTCGCTATAACGGCCTTGCTCTAGTGCAAATTTATGTGAAGATAATTTATATTTCGAGAGATGGGGAATAAGGTTTTCCAGGACACTTTTTCGAAGATAATATTGTGTATCGAATGAATCTTTTAAATATTTATAGATATAACATTTTGAAGAATTTTCAAAGAAGGCATACCTGTCTTGAATAAATATATCTATGAACCTTTGTTTTACAATAAAAAGTAAATAAGCAGCATTGTAAACCCCTTGCGCATACCATACATTGCTGAAACCTAGATTACATAACTTATCCTTCACATTCAATACCCATGAACTATGATATGGATAATCATACATTTCTTCATATACTTTTTTTCAATATACAATTATAAGTATTTAAAATTTTGGTCCAATACTTCAGTATACGTAATTTCCTGCGTATTATTAAAGGTACACGCCCCAATTCTGTGTAAGTCGTAAATTTAAAGTAGCCTTTAATATCATTTTACAAAAACGGAACCTTTTCAATATCTTTTCCTACAGGGAACCCCCATATTTCTGCTCCATAATTGAGAACACAGGCAAATAAGTATCAAGACTTTTAACTTTGATTGTATGTTCAAAAGGTTATCTTTACATGTTTTTAAAACCAAACATACATTTGCTACCTTGCTTAGCTAATGTGTTTAGTTAGAGTAAAGTTACCGTTGAAATTAAGAGTAATGCCCAAGTAATTAAAACTATTTACAATTTCAAATATTTCCATATTGTAAAACCATCTATCACTACGAGGTAATTTCATTCTTTTCCTAAATACAACAATTTTTGTTTTTGCAACATTGACCTCACTATCCCATTTAAGACAGTAGATATGCAATCTATCTAGTATATCCTGAAGACCTCCCTTTGATTCCGCCACTAAAACAGTGTGGTCAGCATACATGAAAAGAAATAATGTTAGCTCTGTGAGACTAGTTGGTTCACATACACTGGAAAGAAGTTCACCTTCAAAATCATTTAAGTAGAGAGAGAAAAGAAAAGGAGACAAAGCTTCCCCTTGCAGTACACCATTTGTAGAGAGAAAGAAATCAGATAAATCGCTTTTAAATCTAACACATGACTTGACTTCACTGTAAAATTGGCGAATAACATTCAAAAGCTTTCCTTTAACACCACTTTTGATTAACTTGTAAAACAATTTGTTTCTATTAACTTTATCAAATGCCTTTTTGTAATCCACAAAACAACAGTATAGGTTCTTTCCCTTACTAAGATAGTTGGACATTAATCAATTAGAGCAAATATAGCATCGGTTGTGCCAAAATCTGGTTTAAAACCAAAATATGCATAAGATACACTTTCATTTTCTGTAGACCATTCCATAAATCTAATATTTAAAACTGAAGTAAAAATTTTAGCCAAATTATTTATCTGAGTTATCCCCCTGTAGTTATTCGTGTCGTCTACGTTTTCTTTTTTGAGAAGGATATGGTAATTTTTGAAGACCACGATTTAGGGAACACCCCTGAATCCAAATTGGAGTTAAATAATTTAACAAGAAGTGGCTTTAAAATGTCTTCAAATTTTGTGAAGTATTCATTCAATCAGTTATCTAAACCTGTAGCTTTTCTACACTTCAAACTTTTTAATACTTTTGAAACCTCATCTTCAGAGATAATTTATCCAATTCGGGAAAGACTTTGTCATTAGCATCTACATTTGAATTAACATTGAAAGAGTTAGATTGATTGTTACTGGTATTGTTAAAAACTTCCCTAAAATGTTGTAGAAAATCACGAGATTCTAAATTACTCCTATTACACTTTTTGCGTTTGAATATTTTGTAAAACTCCCTTGAATTATTAACATATCTAGCTCTAGATCAAATACTTCGAGGATGCCGCTCTACTATTCATCCCCCCCCCCCCCCCCCCCCCCACACACACACACACAATTATTTACAATCTTGTAAATTTCAGAAAATAGTAATCATAAATTGTAATTGAAATACCTCTTTTTTATCAAACAAGTCTTCATAATTTACAGTTCTGGTGCACTGGATTTATTCTGAAACTGTGTCGTGTATGGTTATTATGATGATAATATTAGTATCTAAAACTGCGTGACATTCTTGTAATTCTTGGTCATACGCATTTTTAACCCACCGTAATCTGATGTTTATAGACAACCATCATGATCTCAAAATCCTGCGTACATTTAGTGATTAAAAAAAGAAGAAGAAATCAAGTGTAAGTTAAACAATGAGCGATATTTTCCTGATAGGATATCAAAGATGGTCCCTGTGTATGCATGTACTTTTAATACAGCCTAACCACTAGGCAACCGACACCACATAGAATAGAAAGCATAAACAAAACTGTATTTTAACAGTATAGCTACATTCAATGACTATTCATATAACCTACCCCCCTAAAAAACAAACGAAAACAAAGAAACAAAACCTGGAGTTTATATGATTTTTCACAATGTTTGGAGGGAATTCTAATTTCTTGGTTTAACAAAAGCCCTCACAATCTGCACAAAACTTCTTTAGAACTTTGCTTTTATTTATCATTCCTATTTTTAGCAGAGACAAAAGTTATCTTCTTATAATAATAGCACGTAATCATATGGGTGACAAATTATCACATTAGATTGGATTATCAAAAATGTATGTTAAGAAAATAAAACCAACAGAAACTGACGGTTTAACAACCGACAACTTACTCTAACAAATCATACTAGTTACATAATTTATCAAAGTTTTGTTCAATTAAAGTTTTTATATTTATTTATATATTTATTTATTGATTAATGTTTAGGGATTTACTCTTTTGTTCATCCAAATTATTACAATATTGATTTACACTTTACCGACTCGAAGTCAAAGCATTTTAAATTTCCATAGCAAATCCAACATCAATGGACGTTTTTACAGTAGTTATTTCCTCTCTCATTGCCTTCGATATCTTTATAAAATGTAATAATAAACATCTCCTTATGAATATGATGCAGATATGAATAATGTGCGGATGTATCTTGATAAATATTGTACTTCTATGTTAACGATCGGTAATTCCGACAGATATGGATGTAGAATGTAAATATAGACAAGAAATAAATTTCATTTTTAAAATAAATGAGTGTATGAACTGCAATGCTTTACAGCGACGCTCGTTTCATGAAGCGGCTAACGCGCATCATGAAGTATGCCGGTGTAAAGCGCTGAATCTCTATATATTTCAAAAATAATATTTATTTCTTAAATGAATCCGAGTATCAAATATTTTCAACATATCAAAGGGTTTTTTCGACTGAATTATTGTTTCTTTCGTATTTTTTCTTGGTGTATATCCGAGTGTAATATCGCTGGTGTACTTACAAGTACAGGTTAGTCGAAAGCTTAACTTGAATATTAAAAATATATTTTAAAACTCCGACAGACATTAAGGATTTTTTTTTTATATTAGCTATTCAATCTACAATGTTAATCAAAGCAAGCTCGTGTTGATATTTTATATACGTTTTCATAATACTTTGAAACTATAGAAAATGTTTAAATGATACATGTACGTACATGTGTATACATTGTCTTATATGCCTCTTAAAGGGATAGTAAAAGTAATTTTGTTAATTTTTTTAGAAGAAGTAAAATGAGTCCAAATGAATCTTACAAGTCATTTTCTGTATATAATAAATATTGTAAGCGTTTATTTGGATTTATTTCCACGTTAAAACAATTATAATCTTCAAATTACACCCCCGAATCTTTGCTTCCTGGACAAGATTCAGTCTACTATAGAAGTCGGTTCTTAGTGTAACTTTTAATGAACATGCAATCATTTCAAAGTTAATACATTCTATTCATATATCTTTTTAATGTATTAGAAAGGGATAAGATGATTTCAGGTGATATGAAAAATTCACCAAAATGAGTTTTACCATCTCTTAAAGGCGATGCGCTTATATTTTAATTTTGTGTAAAACTTCGCTGTATATGATATGTAATATGGCACAGGATACTTATGTAAAGTATTTACTTACTTTGTATCCAATCTGCACGTGTAGTTACTCTATTTGTAAGACAGATATATTGAACACTCTTTTATTTGAAATAATATCAATATTCTATTTTAATAATCATACAAGACACAGCAAATTTACAACACAATTAAGATAATAAAAATGTCTTAAAGTGACGAGAATAGACACAGGGAAATGTCATAATATATTCGATTATTATAAGACTAATTAATGCGCTCTTACGACGTCTAAAGTACATACATTGTGATTTCGTTGATGAACGACATAAAAAAAATTTACAATGATTACAGTCATGTGAATTCATTGTTCACGTTAGACTCGGTTTAATCCTAGTTATATTTGAGTTCATATACATGTATATCTGTCAGTTCGTTCTCTTTTTCATATTTTTATGATTCGTAAAGGTGTGAGTCGAGATGTGTTGTGGTCCTTCCATACAGGTAAACTCCGTCAACTTTGAGCTTGCGTGTTTACGTGATTAGGAAGTACATGAATTATGTTGTAATTAACTTTCACAAAAAATCCAGTTTCTAGGAATAATAGGTTAGGTAGACGGTGTTTTCCATTTTTCTAATTTAAACAGTATTTTATTATGTTAAACATAATAAAGATTAGACATCAGACTGAGCTTACATAAGACTTTTCCTTCATGGTACAAAGTAGTAGCCACGGATGTGAAAGAAAAATTACAATGCATATGACAATGTAATTGATAATAATATCTCAATATGTATTTGAAGTAAAATATAATAACTTTAAAAAATAAAGGCAGAGATAAAAAAAAAAAAAAAAAGAAGTGAGGAGTGATGGGAACAAAAATGACAAAACAAAAGAAAAACAACCAAAAGTTGATCAAATAACAAAAGAAGAAACGGCATGGAAAAGTCAATCATATACAATATACAAACATGCTTTACTTGTGGTTTTTTTCTTGTACTATCACAGCTTTATAAATGTCTTCAGCTTCCAGAATGTATCGTTGAACATAATAAAAAATTCTAACATAATCTTTGAAGCTAAAAATCTTATTTTTTTTAGAATGTTTTTTTTTTTTCTTGTACTATCACAGCTTTATAAATGTCTTCAGTTTCCAGAATGTATAATTGAACATAATAAAAAATTCAAACATAATCTTTGAAGCTAAAATCTCATCACGATTTAGGGGACCCCCCCCCCCCCCCCCAAAAAAAAATTCAATGATATTGGAACTCGCAGTTACAAAACATAGATAGAATATGTTCCATGTTACCATAGAATGCCACAAACACAACATTTTGAGTACATAATCTGCGCAGAACTAAACAATTGGAATTCCTTAAATTTGAAATGAATGATATGGCTTCATTTTATCGGTTTTACATTGCATAAAAAGAAAACTGCTGTTCCTAAAAATTCTGCGTATATATCGTATCTTTTTTCATGAGACATCTAGGTCTAAACATCGATAAGTGTTAACATGTGTTAATAGATTTTTTCTGCAATGATTGAAATTCTGAACCCTAAAGGAATCATATGCAATGATTTAAAACACTTTCGGTAATCAGAAGAACGCGTGTAATTAAAACCCATCCACTTCATTAGCATGAAAATAAGTCTGAGGCATTTTGTATATGCACTTGTATGCATACACCCATAGGATTTATGTTACAATAACGAAGCGTGAAGTTCTGGCATCTTTCGGTGAGTTTATCATTAGATAAGTCAGGTTGTTAAGAAAAATGTCGAAATGAAATTATAAACAATATATGAAATTGGCATGGATAAACTTATCACCCTCATTCACAACTTTAAAGTACGCACTGATGCAATCTGATCGAAATTAGATCCATCAAAACCAAAGGGATTTGCTAACTAGTCTTGTGATTTTTCATTGTCTCAGGTCACCAGACTGTAACCTTAAATGCGATGCCGTTATCTACCAGTACAAAATGAACTGTGGTATTCTTGCTCTTATTTGGACATTAAGGAAGTCAGCATTGTAGGAAAATTCAATGACGCGTGTAAGTGCGTTATGCAAATTTTCTTACGATGTTGGAAACCTGTAATTTTTACCAACAATGAGAAAACTATGCTTCATTGTTCATATTTACATTAACTGAATTGACTGTATAACGCGTTTCATCTATAATGTACAACTATGTTACGTAAAGTAAGAAAACAAAATGCAACAACAAATACAGATGGCCAATTACTTTTTTGATTGGCAGAAAAGTCCGACGTTTGTTTCATTTGGGTTCTTGTGATAATTCATTTGGGGAAAAGATTATTAAAATTTACAGGAAGCTCTTAGTTTTGTTGATAGTTTTGCTGAATACGACAAACATTAAATCGACATATATTTTCAATGTTTCGGCAATCGACATATGGTCTACCCGGATCGTGGTTTGACATCGTGCCAAATACTGCCATATGTTTTACGTGTCATTGGCATGTGAATTCGAATCTAACTAACAGAGTTGCTATGAATGTAATATTATCCGATTTCTTTAACTTGACAGGATGAAGTAACTTGTAGATTTTTATTTAGACATTAACTCTACTCATTTTTTTTTTTTTTTGGTATGACAGATCATAGAAAGTGACAAAATTCACCCCCTCTATACCTAATAGTGAGCTTCATAGTTGACAATATAGTATGATATCACAATATCAAATGCCTATAGCGGTTCTTGTATGAATTTTCTAAAGAATGGCTAAATGAAAATAGATAAATAATAAAAGGTGGATTTTGAATTTTATAGATTTTCAATCGTTTTGTTTTTTCTTTGCTCATGATATTGAAGTTATACTCACCTCTTTTCACTCACTGTCATTGTCAAAATATAATAGTTCTGTCATGGTAATATACATCTACAGCACAGGTACAGTTCAGACCAGTCAGAAACTTCTTTAATTTACATGGAAATTGTATTCACACCTGATCCTATGATGTGGCCAGGGGTCAGTGTTTGCCCTACTCTTCGTTGTATTCTTTATAGGAATTATCAGATTGATCATTGTTCGTTATCTTCACCCTTTTAATTCAATGCACAACAGGAACAACGGTGCTCTGCTAATTGACAGTGCATTATATTTGGGGTTGAGCGAAGGCCAAAAATGAGTTACACGTACCTACAATAATTCACTAATCAATTACTATGGAAACACTCAATTCATATATTTGAACAATAGCGAATAAAGGTTCCCCAAGAACATCGAAAGCGTCGTTAAAAGTAAGAAAATTTACAACATTTAATAATCAGGTAAACATTGTGCTGAACGAAATATCTTCTTTTTCTTTTTATCGAAAATTTGATTTTTTAAGGTAATGAGCTTGCTCGAGAGCTTTCTAGCGATCATGCAGGATTTTGCCTCTACACCACCTTTCAGCCCATCTCAATGGGCGAAATCAAATAGTGCCTATTGGTTTTGAACGTTTCTTACGATTCAAGACTTTGAAAACATTGGATTTAATTGATATATGAAAGGCACAATACCATTTCAGTCGTTGATGTCTTTGTTTCTTATTATATCGTTGTCCAATAGTTAATAAACGATTGTTTGGTAAGAAAAGTTCATTATTCGCGGATGAATTTACTACGAAACAGATGCTCCCGCGAAATTTGCACGATATCATTAAGTACTTACAAAATAACCTGCTCAAATTTGATTTTCATTTATAGCTAAAGTCTCATAGTTTCACCAAGAATCCATGTTTCAGATCAGTAGAAACCTATAAACACTAAAGTGGCGAAATTGTGCAATGTAACGGTTAGGTTGCTATTCCAAATAATAATAATAATAATAATTAAATAAATAAATAAATAAATGAAAAAAAAATCAAAGACTATTTCCGGTTTTGTTTTCGGTAATCCCGATCCCGATCTTCAATAAGCAAATACGAAAGTAGCGTGTGCATCGCGACGAAAATACCAGGTTATTTGCGAAGAAACCCAGGCTAGGTAACATTCATTGGCAATTGAATCTTGTTCAGAATTCCAATAACCTTTCTACGTATTATGTTGAACTTCTGAATTGTTAGACATTATTGAAAACAGATAGTTAATATGGTATAATTGTTTCATCATACATGAACAGAAGATATAACTTTTATAAACAAGTAGTCTCACTCTGAAGCAGTTATATTCTTTTCAGCATTTTCCGTCTGCAATCTGAAGTTATTTATTATAACCTTTGTAAGGTAACTAGTCTTGAGGGGATATTATCTAGTAAGAGAAGGGTAGGCTTACATGTATGAACTTGTTAGGATAAGTAACTTCAGACCAAAATCTCATCTTTATTTCTTTTTATGTAAATAAACACATTTTCCTGATTTAGATTTTCTTCCTGTATGAATGAATACTTACATGTTTGTATTCTTTAAACACCGACAGTGTTGAAACAACCAACAGGCCAAGTGCAAGCCGAAGCCAGAGCTGGTATGTGTTGTATTTGTGACTGCACCACCTAATTCTCTATCGTTGTGTGCATCTATCAAATTCATTTTCCGTAATTTAAAGAATATTATACTCATTTATTTCTATTTGATAGAGATTTCTAGCCAAGGGATGCCATTCAGTTCAGGATTTTTTGGTAAGGATATATATATATATATATATATATATATATATATATATATATATATACATATAAAACACTACATTTCACAACTATCGGTAAATGTATAAGTAAACAGATTAAGAAAAAAAAAAGAAAAGAAAGAAACAGGAATACATTTAGTATACGTCCTCGTGTTCCTATTTAATCTCTTTATCTATCTATCGATCGATCGATCGATCTATTAAATACATGCAAAATATGTTGTATCGACAGTAAAGGGGACCAACAAAACATCAAGTGTATTGTTATATTGTACGTAATTTTTTTTTTATTTATTGAATGGGCGTAAACAAGCGTTATTGTCATGTGGCATTCTGCGTACTTATACACACCCAATAAATTCAAACAGTGAAAAGCATGAATTGATAAAATTCTGTATTACTGTTATACCTTTTCTCCATCGCATAAATCCGTATTTATTTAATGTCACAATAAAAGTAAAGTTACTGACTTTCATCGTATATTCAAAATACACCTATGATGTCATTTTGTTTGAGCACTAAATTATTTTTATGAAATGGCAATTTTCAGACAACTACTTAGTAATGTTCTGTTGAGTTCAATTTTATCATTTTTAATGTACAGTATCCCCCCAATACCCCTCTGTCTCTATGGAAATTTCAAGTTTTAACAAGTATTTAAATAAATTTCAAATTAAAATCTAAAGACAGAGATGGGATTCGAAATTACACGTAAGACCTTTCGTATAGAAATCAGGATCTCTATCCAATGAGCCGGATGACAACCGTTGGATTGCTTGTTTGCTTTCCGCCACACTCAACATTTTTTCAGTTATCTGGTGGCGTCTAGTTTTTATTGGTGGAGGAGTGTACCCAGATACAATGTACCCGGGAAGAGATCACAGACCTTCCGAAAGTAAACTGGCAAACTTTCTCACATATATCGGCTCGAGCGAGATTCGAACCCGCGCCGACTAGAGGTGAGAGGCCTTAACCGTTGGAAAAATTACACAATATACATGAATGTTTATATAACAAAATTCTATACTAGGATTATGTATGATATATAATCCTATATTTATCATTTATATAAAATCTCTGAGTAAATTATAGCTAAACTTAAACTGATTGGATTTTAAGTAGTTTCAATATCCCCATACTTCTCCATTCTTCAAAAGCAATGAATCTCGGTCCTTTCGTGGCATCGATTTACTTTTAAGGAATGGAGAGGTACTCAGACTTGCAGAACTAGAAACTCATACTTAGGGTAATGAAGTGTTCATTTTCATTACAGACCCTATGCAGTCGGTGAAACACGCAATGGCAAAGGCATCTGTCGACTTGAACCGGATGAGTAAGTTTATTTAATATTTGGCACGAAGAAAATTTAGTGTCTTTTTTTTTTTTTTACTTTGAACAAGTATATTTGTAAATTGAGAAGATAGATTTATGACAGACTTAATATAATGCATATCAATTTAACACATATGTCGTAGTGCACAAATGCAATACATTACTTTTCTTCTCTAATTTCTGATATGAAGTGAAAAGTTAAGACTAATTAACCCAAAGTGACCCACATTATTCTAAACGTTTAAAACAAAAATTGTTTATTATGTTGTGCTGAAAAATATGATGATGTATGTTGTTATGGAATGTTCATTAAGTGAGTGAAATAAAAATGCATCACCAATGCAAATATACGATGATAGCATTACTGATAAAATAAAAAAGAAAACATTTTTCGAATGCAAAGTAAATACAGTACTTTTTTGTATGTAAACAGACACTCTATCTACAGTATTAATACAAATGGCTAATACAAAACACTGTAAGCAAGGAAGACGTGCATTGCCTATGCCACATGGAGCTCAGAACAGACAATAAAATCACAAAGTGCCAAATGAAAATGTACATATATGCACCCTAAAGTAAAGACGAAAGATTTTTATTTTCTTCAATTATACATTTGATTATCGGAACTAGAATTCGTCTAATGAGTCATTTGTTTTATTGTCGAAAGGGATATATTTCACTCAAATCAAGACAGCATCATCTATAATAGTCAAATACTCGTCACTGGTACTTTGATTTTCGTCGACAGATTAGAAAATAATGAGCAACAAATATTACATTTATGAGTCATAGACTGTGAATATTTTTTTTCATTGAATAAATTAAGTTACATGAACTTGTAATAACGCATTTTCTTCTTGTGTATGAAGCTAAAAATTCAGTTGAAATCTTGGAATTCTCTGTAATATTGAATTGCAAGTGAGTGTAGTGTACAAAATATTTACAGATGTTCCAAATGAGGGAAAGCCATCCAAATCAAACTCTAATCTTTTCGGTAAGAGCTTGGATCTAATTCCATGTGCATGTATTAAGTTTATTCCGTAGATCTAGTAGTTATATATCGTAGACATACATATACACGTATGTTATTTATTTTGAGTTTCACCTCAACTGTTGGCAAATGGGATACTAATGAATTCCAAGTTTTCGTGCAAACAGATTTGAAGAGAAATTTTTATTAAACATTTCATAGTCTGAAGCATCCCTAATAAGACAATAGAGTACACGTTATGTATCTACAGTATCAACGAATTACTACAGTATCAACGTTTTTACTACTGTAAATGAAAGAATCAAAGATTTTACTAAAGTAATGAAAGTATCAAAGTTTCTACTGCAGTAAATGAAATTTTAATCTAAATGGGTGAATGCTGTAATTGTATCATATACGACAGAATCTTTCTTTTTATCTTGATACTATTGTAACAATGAATATTGCTTTTTCTGTGTACACGTGTTTCTGATAATATTTTCTGTTGCAGGATTTGAATTTCACAATCAACGTTTGCAGTCTGAGCCAAGATTTTTCAGTAAGTAAATGACGAACCTTTTGATTACAAATTATCGAATACTCTAAGTAATAACGGTCCTCAGTACCTCTTGCTTGTCGTAAGAGACAACTAAATGGGGCGGACCTTCGGATGAAATCGCATATACCATGATGCCGTGTCACCGCAGGTATAACATTATAAAGATCTCCCCCTGCTCAAAGGCCCTAAGCGCTGAGCATAGGCCTAAATTTTGCAGCCCTTCACCGGCAATGGTGACGCCCCCATACAAGTGAAAAATCCTCTTGCGGAACATTAAACAATATACAATCAATCAACATCAACGATACGTAAACGTATACATATTTTCTTCCACCAATCTTAACTTATTCTTTGTCTGCACGTGCATACTTGTATTTTACCATTTAAATTCCTGCCGATGAATTCAGAGTTTAAGGTTCAGGGTCGTAAGCAATACGTACATTGTACTTTCTCCACCATAAACAGGATGAATTGTCGCATGGCACAAAGTGGCCCAGCCAATACCGGTCAAAAATGTACCTCATATCACGTGTAAATAGTTATTTTCTCCTGGTAATGCTTTCGTCATGTGAGATATAACACAATGTCCCCTATTTCTATCGTAGCTATACAGGTTTATATTTAAGCCATATTTTGTTTTCAATTCACGAAGTCTTTGCTAATTATCTTGATTTTCAATAGAGTAAAATTTAAGATTATTGAGCATTATCACGCCGAAGTCGAATTTGAGATAAGACCTATACTTTGAATCTGTAATATATGCGGTTTTCTTTCTCTCATCATAAAACGTCTTTCCCCTCCCTCTATGTTTTGCTTCTTTCGCTTTCCAAAGCACATTCACATCGATATTAGATTCCAAACCATTTTCACATCGATGTTCGATTCCAAACCATTTTCACATCGATATTAGATTCCAAACCATTTTCATATCGATATTAGGTATCTCAGGTACATCTATAAACTGTGTAGTAGCTACGTACATGTATTACAAACATGATACACTTTTGTTTGTGAAAGTTAATCTAAATTGGGCAAACATTATATGAATTTAAGAGAAAAATAACTGGCGGAATACATTATTAGGAATTTTGAAGAACCTACCCACTGGCAACGAATACAGGAAGAAAACGTTATATGCAAACTTTCCGTACGACCTCCTGTAGGTTTACTATCATTTTTATACACCTACATGGTGATCAAAGATGGTTATCCGCTCATGGTAATATTTTAATACCATACCTATCATAGTTAATGTGTTTAAATGATCGGTGTCGTTCTCTCCATAACACTTTTTATCGGACATACATACGTATACTTTGCTCTTGGTGTGCAAAATTTTCAAGACCTATATTTTAGTACGGAAGCGTATACTTTTTTGGTCGTCCATCTTTGATCTTGGTCATGACGTGTTCAAGATACCAATTTCTTACTCAGTGATCTGAAAGGTCAAGAGAAAGTCTAGGTGACTGTTAATAGTGAAGGTAATTTATATACACGAGTCAAAGAAATATATCTCGAACGAGATGTACACAAAATAGTTCATTACGTTTCAGGTGTTTAAGTTTCAGCCCGTTGTAATGTCTCGGTTATTCTACGTTCAGAATTTTCCAGTTGTTTTAATATTTAATCTCAGCTCATGTACTCTTTCGGTTATTCAAGTTCAGAATTGTCCGTTGTTTTATTTTCAACCCGCAATACATACATGTCACTTGAGACTACGTAACATCATTTACACATACAAACCTCTTCTGCCAATTTGCATGTATCAGAATATTAAGAAATGTATATTTACTTAAGAGTTACATGTGCCTGTTATACTTATAAATATTTTTTTCAACCTTACTTCAGGAAGAGATAGTAGTGATAAAGTTTTCAGAGATCCACATTTTGTCCGTAAGTGACCGTATTGTCAGTATATCATGAATAATTTGATATTTCAAGTATACTTAAACTTACCGCAAGACACTTTATTCTATATTTGTTTCACGTAGTTTTAAAGTCCCGGAATTCGTGTTTATTGTATATAGATGTCATAATTAGGTTCTATTTTTGGCAGTTTTCATGATGTGACCGGTCTTGGTATCCTTGTGGTTAGGGTGTTTGTTTTGCAACCAGTCTTTCGGATTGTGAAAAAATGAACCTTCTTTAAAAATCAATTTAAAAGTCATTTTCACAACAACAAAAAAAAAATGACATGTTTATGCAAAACCGAAGAATTACGCAAGAAACGTTAACGTTTACATAAAGCATAAAATAGGCATTTTTGTAGATTTTGAGTTTCCTTCCTGGACGCTTCACAACTGCATTATACATGTAGGAAGTCTGATCCCCAAAAGGCTTTAACTCTGAATAATATGTACCAATTGATGTAAAATATTTTCCATAAAAAGCCGACTAAAAAGAAGTTGAGTATCTCAGAGGAAAACAATCGTTTCCAATTTTCGTTTTTGAAAATGATTCATTATTTTACTTCCCATCCAGAATTTATCACTCATACTGAGACATCACCAGCTGTAGGTGAAGTACCACAAATTTAAACCTATGCTTAGCGCTCAGGGCCGTAGCAGTGAAGATTCTTTTAACCTGCCAACGCCTACCGCGACCTCTTTTTGAATGATATATCAAAAGACCGGTGATTTTCACTTCTAATGACGAGCGTTTGGCGAAGGAGCAATCACTACCTATGTGTACGTGTTAAGTTTGATGCGCTGGGCTCGAACTCACGACCTTCCGGTTACGAAACGAACTCTCTAACTGAGACCGGTTAAAAAAGGTACCGTATCAGATAAGTATAATGTACATACATATGTCAGTATGATTATGATTTATTCGTTTATGATTTGGTCAGGAAAATCTATGAATTGGTTAGGAAAATCTAACATTTAATACTATTTTTCAGGATTTCAATTATTTCCTTTTTAAGTGACAAGTTCTGACGTCAAAGTTTGTGGCTTCACCTAAAGCTGGTGACGCTATGTGTGAAAAATTTGAAATGGAAAACGTAAAACAAAATACAAATAAACAAAATCTAATGACTTTGAATTCCAGTGAAAATAGCCAAATTGAAAGTAAAGAGAAAAATAAAACTTTATACAACAATTAAACAATCAAGTTTTGAATACTTAAAATAGCTTGGATATTATAATGAAGATTCATGGCTTTTCATATCATGATCCCTGGGACTCGAGCGATGCTACGATAGTATATATATATAAAGTTTTGTATAGAAATCTTGACATATAGTCTAACAACACTAGGGTAGAATTCATTATATCAATTTATTCAAGCATTTCATTAAGTTTAGATTCAAAGTTCAGACACCTGGCAGCTGGGATTGTAAAGTTTACACAGTTTAGAAAGTTCTTTAAAATTTTCAATAAATAAATAAATGAAAATGAAAATAATAAGAAGAAGAAAAAGAAAAACAAATCTAAAGAAAAATCAGAAGCAAATAATTTATAAACTTAAATTGCAAGTATCTCTATGTAATGCAAGTTGACAATGTAGATATAGCAATGCTTGTACACAGAGAACCTAGAATACATCTGTACAGTGTCAAGTTGATTTACATATATCTGCATGTAATGAAATGCGCATGTAAATTTAGGACTGTTCAGACCTTGACCCCTAGTGTCAAACTGATCTCAAGAGTACATTCTGTGTACTATAGATGGATTTGTTGAAACCGTTGAATTAGGACGAGGCCACCATAGGATTTGGCATTTTAGATGTTAAAAAGTTGTAAAAAAGAAATCAAAAGATTTTTTTAAAAAAACCACAAATAATCCTCGGGGGTCAGAGAGGGGTTATACCAGGTAAAATGTTTTGTACATTTTGGATAGAATGATGAAACAGCGCGGATCTACCGTGTGGCCACTATAAATTTAGTATAATTATAAATTATATCGAAAAACACGTGTAGTTCCTATGTATATATTGATACGTTGTTATTCGGTATTGCCACCGTAGAAAAGTTTGATTATATATTGTTTAACGTCGCGCTCCATAATTTTCACCGATATGGAGACGTCACCATTGCCTGTGAAGAGCTGCAACATCTAAGACTATGCTCGGCTTTTATGGCCTTTGAGCAGGGAGGGATCTTTATCGTGTCACACTTGCTGTGACACGGGGACTCGGTTTTTACGGTCTCATCCGAAGGACCATCCCATTTAGTTGCTTCTTACGACAAACAAGGGGTACTGGTGATCTATTCTCACCTGGATCTCCACAGGCACCGTAGAAAGATAAAAATCCTAGCTATATATTTCCTTTAATATTAGGTTGTCCATTGAAAATCATTTTGTAAAATATAGTCTATATTGTATATCATTGGTATCACGTAACATGTCAGTCACCTCTCCAATATTTTGTTCTTGATTATTGCTTCATTACCATATAATTCAGCAACGGTAAATTTTTCCATCTCGTGTATGTATTTATCCCTTTTGCTTTATTCTTGCAAATTCTAGTACATGCGCCTTTTATAATGGTTTATATCAACCCCCATGACATATCCAAGTTAACTCAGTACTAATGTATAGAAAATCTAGGTTATATTTTAAAATGAGAAAAATGTATTATTCATAAATTTGAAGTGTACCAAACTATGTTTTTTTCCACGTACAGTATCTTAATTAATATTAAATATTTTAAGGAACTGTGGTTCAAACAGAAACGCAACATAACAGTATGTATGAAAAGTATATCAATATATCTGTATCAAAACACAAATAAATATTAAATTTTTATCTCCAATAAAGACTATAAAACATGTTATTGAATGTCGGTAAAAAAGCTCAATAGCATTTGCGTTTCTTTGACCTTACCTTGGCGACTTGTATACAGATACACGTATGTTGAAATAATCTTACACATATTTTGTAGATCCCGGTGTTTTTTCTACTCGGAATCCCGTCTTTCCAGCATCAAAACGAGGTAAGATTATAATGGAAATCTATTCATTATAATTTAGATTGATATAATTATGACGTGTTATTAGAATGACGCTCTGTCATTGGATAATATGCGTCATGTGTTCACCATGCAAACATCTATTGACCAAGAATAGTAAATTTTGTTTTGCCTCGGGACTTAAGTGACGTTCGGTCAGTGGATAAAACGCATCAGGTGAATGCCTCCTAATGTCTTTAGAATGTGAGTAGCAAACTTTAGACGGAAACATGCGTCCGGGACGTCTTTTTAATTGTATATCTACATGTTTAAATATTAAGCATATTGGTCCTCAATAAAAAAAAAACCACCTATTAGGTTTGATACTGACTGTCTATAGAAGGCAAGACAATGCCGATCCTCCTACTTAGATGGTTTTTAACTTAATTAGTAACAATATGTTTCAGTATACAGCATACATATTTGTAAAACAAAAATCCCAGTGTTTGATACAGCAAATATATCCAGTAATAAAAGTCAAGAAACACAAAACTCGAATTAATTACATTCCACTGTAAGCGCTTTCGGCTTTCATGCCTCTTCAGACAGTTATCAAATGTTTTATAACTGTCTGAAGAGGCATTAAAGCCGAAAACGCTTACAGAGGAATGTAATTATTTCCAGTTTTATGTGTCTTGACATTTATTATTAAATTGATTGATTATATATTGCTTAACGTCCCGCTCGAGAATCTTTCACTCATATGGAGACGTCACCATTGCCGGTGAAGGGTAGCAAAATTTAGGCCTATGCTCGGCGTTTATGGCCTTTGAGCAGGGAGGAATCTTTATCATGCCACACCTGCTGCGACACGGGGCCTTGGCTTTTGCGGTCTCATCCGAAGGACCACCCCATTTAATCGACTTTTACGACAAGCAAGGGATACTGAGGAGCTATTCTATCAACCCGGATCCCCACGGCGTTTTATTATTGGATATATATATATATATATATATATATATATATATATATATATATATATATATGTGTGTGTGTGTGTGTGTGTGTGTGTGTGTGTGTGTGTGTGTGTGTGTGTGTGTGTGTGTATTCCATTGTCACACTGGATAATTATGGAATATCGCTCAGAGAATCCTGAACATGAACCTACAGCTGACCGTTACAGATACTGTTCGTCGCTCCATACATGATTTTCCGCGCACAATCGAAAGTTAATCACCTCCTACTACATTTCGTCCGAGATCTTCAGCCGAGGACTTGTCTAAGACCTTACGTTAAGCTGGAACATTCAACTGGATTACATTCATCACAAAGTTCAATAACTAAGCTGCCTAATGTGTTTAGAGATTCCGAGAAGAGGTCACGAGTTCTAGCCCCGCTCTTGCCATGAGCGCATAAAACCTATAGACGTACTCATATGTAGTGATTGCTCATTCGCCTAACACTCGGTTCTTTCGGACATGACCTTAAAAACGGAAATCCCATATCACTGCAGGTGTTGGAACGTTAAAGAACCCTCACTGTTGCGGCCTCGAGCGCTCGGCATAGGTCTGAATTTGTGGTACTTCACTTACAACTGGTGACGTCTAAATTTGAGTGAAACAAACAATTTATCAATCTCTACCACTGAGCTACCTTGACCAGTCCACCAGTTACGGACATAATCATATATGTACAATGCAGATAGTACATGCTTTATTTGTTTATATCTTAACTGTGGTATTTTGATAATATGATTATATAGCATTCAGTGTGATGTATGGATGTAGTATTCGAACAAAGGGCTAATTCTGAAATACAGTTAATATCTGAAAATATATGAGATATGAATTACGATGCGTTTCACCAGCATGCTTCATGAAGCGCGTTATTTCGAATGAAAACGAGACATTATTTAACGCTCTCAAATTGTTTTCCTATATATACTTTTGACTTGAAAACCTATAGGAGTCATTCTCATCTAGCTGCAATAATGTAGCCCTCTCCGATTTTTTTTTATCTGACGCTTTTCTGGAAAGGGGTACAATTCCATAAGATCTTCGTTACGGTGCAAAATTAATTTTCTTTTATTGCGACTGACTTCAGTCTTGAAGGATCGCTTTCAAGTTGGACTAAGTTGAATATTGTATTCTGATGAACATAGTAACCCTTTATAAATCAACACCAGATAAAATACACCAGCATGTTTATCAGTCCTCTTTTTCAGCAGCCATGACAGGTCTCGCGTGATCTAAAGGGACGTGAGCTAGGAGTTTAGATTGGCTTGATATAGTAAATACCAGTGTAGATAAATGGACTTACCACATTCTGTCACTAAAACATCAGTAAAGAAAATCGTCCATGATGAAAATTTCATGTTTATTTCATTATTTATGTTTAAAGTAGGGCATTCCCTATCTTCAGTTCAAAATCTGCTCCTGAATTCTTATTAGTTGTCCCAAAATGAAATCGTACAAAGTCAGTAAACATGGCGGACAAATTCAAGTTATGATGTTAACATACACAGAAAAATAACCGATATACTATACTTGATATTTTTGCATTAATTTATGTCCTATACAACTACATGTTTTGAGTTCAAGTATGAAATGCAAATGTTACTGTCACTTATTTATGATTTGAACAAAATTCCTTGCGGGAATCAATCACACCCGCACTGCACCATTACGGAAATCCTATGGAGTTGTAGCCCCCCCCCCCCCCCCCCCCCAAAACAAATGGGAGAGGGCTACATTATTGCAGCTAGAATTCTTACCGTATATGGCGGTTGTGATTTATAGTAAATCCAGGTTAATTGATCATAACGATGAGTACAGGAACTAAACACATATAGACAGTTAAACTCGAGTGCAAGAAGATGTTGATATTGATAGGCACAAGTCGATGAGTGCTTTATTCTCTGATAGCTATCTGACAATAGTGCTCATATCGAATGCAGAACGGTTACGTGGGCTCATCATTTCTCAAAACAGAACGTACAGTACTTGGTATATATTTTAAAATACCATCATACAAACAATCCAACTCCAAGTACCCCTTTCCGTAGACAACGAGGTCTCTGGATTAAAACTCTAGGCACTGTTTTTTCATATTGATGCAACGATAATATATCCAATGTCGGAAATTTGACTAGTCCACTAGGAAATAACGTGAATGTGACGATACTTTTTCCTACTACACATAGACGTAAACGCAGCCGTGGACATTGTTCATATAAAATACCTACTACAGAGGATGCTACACTTGACTCACTTTTCTCTTACGTCAACAGACAATTATGTCCACATCATATTCGCACAAAACTACTGTTTCTTTAAGAGGTTTATATATATATATATATATATATATATATATATATATATATATATATATATAAACCGATCACGGTGGCTCAGTGGTAGAGCTCTCGCCTCGTGAACGGAAGGTCGTGAGTTCGAGCCCCGCTCGGGCCGGCCGCGTCAAACCTAAGACGTTAAAATAGGTAGTGATTGCTCCTTCGCCAAGAGCTCGGCATTACGAAGTGAGAGTCACGGGTCTTTCGGATGGGACCTTATAAACGGAGGTCCCGTGTCGCAGCAGGTGTGGCACGTAAAAGAACCCTCACTGCTAAAAGCCATTAGTGCTAAGCATAGGTCTAAATTTGCAGCCCCGTCACCGGTAATAGTGACAGTCGCCGGATAGCTGAAAAATTGCTCAGGCGACTATAAATAAAAAACAAACAAACAAACATATACATATATATATATATATATATATATATACTTTTCCAAATCTGCTTCGTATTTAGGTATTTTATTGAAAATAGTGCTGGCGGCAAACTGGCAAATCAACTTTATAACAAGCGGAGTGATTTCAAATTCTCCGCCGTAAATTTTCCTTATCTATGTAGCAGTATTCCATTACCACCTGCATATGGCGTTTCCATCTCTCAACAGATTCCATATGCAGAGCTTGTTCTGCATATGATCAGTCTTGAAATCGAGACAGGCTCTTGAGAAACAAGTTGATGTTCCAGGGTTTTGTAGAGTCGCATCTAAAGTCAGCATTTCGCAAATTCTATATATGGTAGTTATAATGATCTAGTTTGCCACCCGTGAGGACACGGGTTAGAATAGGTCCTCATTACCCCTTGCTTGTCGTAAGAGGCGATTAAATGAGGCGGTCCTTCGGATGAGACCACAAAATCCGAGATCCAGTGTCACAGCAGGTGTGGCACGATAAAGATCCCTCCCTGCTCAAAGGCCCTGAGAGACGAGCATAGACCTAAATTTTGCAGCCCTTCACCGGCAATGGTGACGTCTCCATATGAGTGAAATATTCTCGAGCGGGACATTAAACAATATGAAAGAAATCAATCAAATCTAGTTTGCCAGTACAACCTTCCTTCCATTAAGCCAAATGCTGCATGACGTGTTTCATTCCAATTGTTAGGCCGTTCTTGACACATTGATTCTGACTGCGCGTGTGACCGGTCGACAAGGAATGCTTGCTCCTTCTAGACGTCTGATCCCACCTCTGGTATGTCCAGGAGTCCGTGTTTGCCCAACTCTCGTATTTGTACTTTCTATGGGAATTATGAGATTGATTACTATTTGTTTATCTTGACCTTTTCATACAAAATGCGATGAGCTGACAACAGACCAAATCTATAACCAAAAAATTTTAAAAGTTTATCACAAATATCGAATGTGCTTCCGATTTATCTTTTCCGTCAGTCTTTGAATTATTGGGCGAATCAATTTTCTAATCTCATAAAACAATTTCACTAGTTTTGTATGTTCCATGTCCACATAAACATCTGATCCTTACCATAAAAACAAAAAACGTTGTCTTTGAATTCACATCTGTTTTATGATTTCCAGAACAGTCTTCAAACCAAAGCACACAGAGAATGACGGCAACTATCTTTCGTCAGGAAGGTAAGTTAAGAAGATTCTATGTACAAATATTCTGATTGATTGATTATATCTTATTTTATGTCCCGCTTGAGAATTTCTCACTCATGTGGAGGCGTCACCATTCCTGGTGAAGGGCTGTAAAATTTAGACCTATGCTCGGTGCTTAGGACCTTTGAGCAGGGAGAGATCTTTATCGTGCCACACCTGCTGCGACACGGGGCCCCGGATTTTGCGATCTCATTCGAAGGACCGCCCACTTAGTCACCTTTTTCGTCAAGCAAGTGATACTATGGACCTATTCTAACCCAGATTCCTCACGGGGCCAAATATTCTGTGTTCCTAAATATAATAGAAAGGCAGTATAGAGCTGATAAACGCAACACGTATATTTTATTGTATATTATTGCATGCTAGGTTTCTGTTGGCACAACAAATTGGCTCAGTTACATTGACAACTGCATAGGAAAATTGTGTACTGTTGGTCATTATTTGATAGTAATAGTAAAATTTTGCTTATTTATGTATATGCACTATGACAAATGTTGCAATATTTTACAGCTCCTACGACACCTTCAACTATAAAGTGTAAGTTTATATTTCATCTTCGTTTGCATATCCAAGACTGATCGTGATTAGAGACATAGAAGTATACTTTTAATATGCATGTTTTTACCCAAGACAGAAATGGTGTTTCACACACACACACACACACACACACACACACACACACACACACACACATATATATATATATATATATATATATATATATATATATATATTCCACTCATTTATTCTGAAACAAGAATGAAAACGTCCCATTTGCGTTTTGTTACTTTTTATCAGCTGCATTTAACGTTTTGAATACATATTTCAGTGCATATCAACTGGGTTATATTTGATGTATGTAAAACACGCATAATTAATTAATAGAGACAAACTATTTTCAAGATATGGAATGTTCATAAATCTTTATATACTCGTGGGGAAAAAATCACTGTATATCTTCAATAAGGGATTTATCATTGGTACAATTATGCTTAAGGAATTCTGCGCTTTTGATGGTTTGATCCACCATTTGTTTTTAGGAATACGTTTCTCATACTTTAAATGTCTCCAGTAATTCTATGTTAGAATACCAAAAGAACAGAGAAGTCTTTTGAAGATTCACAAAGTTAATAATACAATGTAGGTCTGACCACCATCAGCATAAATGTATGATGGACAAAGACTCTTGTTGATGCAATTAAACATTTAGAAAGGTTTACATAAGAGGTACATTTGGCTGGTTACGTATACTGCGTTCTGTGACATCCTAAACATGTTCATTAGATGATATATCAGGGCATTGCATTCACTCTCTGTTATATAAGGAGAGGTCTGGTGCTATCTTGTTGCAATGCCGTTTGTTGTCTGCAAATTTGGATTAGAGCAATACATGCTATTGAATAATGTCTTCCCTTTACCTAATTTCTTTATCCGCCATTGATCACAAAGCGTTCTCCCTTGTGTAGGTATGCATTTGTAGATATTACAGTTTCTCCAACAAAAGACTGACGACGTCTATGAATAATGAAACGTTTTTCAACTCAACATTATATCCTTGTCTGGAACAGCACGGGATGGATCGCGGGAGGATGTTATTTCTCCGCAATGTTACGAACGATTATTCAACCTTTTATCCGTTCTGGCTGTTTGACTCCTCAAAATTATTGTAATTTCTAAAACAAAAATTATTTTATTACGATGACGGATCTGAATACGACATTCCTAGATATTGATTTTGGAAACTCTAAGATAAGACATCATAAACGTTTTTCCTAGATTTGTGAAAGTTGATAAAAACGGCACCTTACAGAGTGAATATAGGGAACAGCTATAGAAAATATATCAGAGGTTAAACGATGCCATTCGACCTGTTTCAAATGCTACTAGAAAAGTATTGGTTTGACGGCGCGACTTTTATTAACAGGATAGCACGTTATCGTAAATATGGGGGACAAATAAGCTTGTTCGTGCAAATGTATATGTGATTCAATTGAAACGTTCATACCATTGGCGCGTCCAGACACTTTGCAAATGGGGAGATGTAACCCACGATTGTACTTTGTCACTTAAATGGTGTGGGGAAGTAGGTGACAATTTTTGTTAAAAATAATGAATCAAGGTGGAAACCCCGAACCTCTCTAGATCCACCACTGTCTTTCGACAAGATTTGTAATGAAATACCTCCATGTTTTAAGAATTCAAATCTCTTTTAAAGCGCGTTTTTGCTTGAACCTTCAATATTACGTCTCTATTAGAAACACATGCATATAGTCCACGTATTGCAGTCATTTTCAAAGGACAGCAACTTCCTTGACTATATGGGTCTACCAATGTATCATTCTTGTTCACAAAGTCTCTGTGTGTCTCTAGAATAGCGTTCGCATTCCAAATCAACAAGATGATGAATACATTATTTCAGAAGTCACATGAATTACTTTGAGGGGAAACAAACATGATTTGGATCTGTATGGCTTGAAATTTTACTTTAGGGGAAGCAAATTAAGTTATAATCATACACTGTTGAATGTGCATTATAGAAGCATCGTCTTGGTGAAAACGCATACTACGTGTTTAAAGGAAATATTACTTTATTACAAAACACTACTCTAACATTTTCTAAAACGCAACATAACAAGAGCTAAAAGTAGACAATTCTTTTATCACACACCTATTTTTTTATGTTTTAGTGAAGGGGATCAAAGAAGTAACTAAAGGGAGAGAAATCAATATGCCAAATCGGATATGTATACATATATCACACGCAGAATACGACACCCTCTGTCTCATGAGATCAGAAGGTAAGTGTAATGTAGACGGAATTTTGCAAAGTAAGAAATATAGCATTCTTAATGCTTTTGTAGAGAGCAACTGAAAAAATGAAACAGACGTTATCTATTTGCACAATGCACAAGTTCCAATAAACAATGCTTCATTGATAAACATAAAACAATACGTATGTCTGCATCACAAATCAAAAACAAAAGATATATGTCAAGTGTAAATTCGCTGAAACAAAGAGGTTATGTGTTAGAATTGATGGAGACGATATGTTATCGAGTGTGTTTCAACCTTAATAGCATAAATGCAAGCAGCGATACAACCCTGGCAGTTTGTTTTTTGGAACATAACATGTACCTGAGGATACATCGACTATAGACCAAGTTTACTTTCAGAAATTAATGAGACCAGACAAAAGCAGGCTGTCACACCAAAGTCTCTGAACAAAAAGGAAACGATGAAAGACACATTCACCAAATCTGACAACCTTGTTGCCATCATTGCTCAAGGAATGTGTGCTTACTGTTGCCATGCAGCTGGAAAGGAACAGAAATCATGTTTAAAAATATTTTGTGAAAATCAAACCAGTTGTTGATGTCGATAAAAAATCATTTCATTCATATGATTCACAAATACATGTATCAGTGAAATGTAATGAAAACTATTTTTATTCTGTAGTGTAACACTGATATCGTGCAAATATTTTACATCAATGATATTTTCATATTGTTGTGAATTCAATGTATTAAACGCGAATATATTAGCTATATATAACCATCATCCATCCAATACATTATTCTAAATGACAAGAATATTATGTTAGTATTTTGACTTCCATGTCTACTAAACTTTATTAAGTGTAATTCATTATTAGAAGACTATCTATGTGTGAAAATGTACTTCCCACGAATGTTACATCAGAGACCATGTATTACTACATTCATAACTTCGAACTCATTATATTACATTTCACTCTATTCTGCAGGATTCCGTATGTTCATTGTGTGCGGGGGTTTTCACGATATTTGTTTCTCATTTAGCTTCTTCAAGATTTATGAGATGTAAGAGATTCACCCACATATTCATAGTTTTCATCAACAGTGCCATTAGTTCTATCAAAGATAGGTCAATGTATTATCAATTTGAAAAAAATAATAATAATATAATAATTATGCACTTACATAGCGCCTTATCTACTTGTACACTAAAACGCTTTACACTATACTAAATTGCAAATCAAAATGATTCAGAATACATGCCAGATATCAATATCGCACAATGAACAATTGAAACTGTTAAAGAAATAAGCTAGAAAAAATTAGAAATTAATTTATATCATAAAAATCATAAAATATAAACTATGTGCTAGAAAAACTTTTTTTATACCGTTCTTCAGCATCTTGCATAAAATACTGAATATAAAGTACGTCAAATCAAAAAGAGCACACATTAAAAGCCTGGCGAAAGAGATGGGTTTTTAGACATTTTTAAAAAAAAAACTGTCCACTTTCTGAATCTTCCTGGTTAGAGATGGAAGACTATTCTATAGAATGGCCGCTGCTTTATCAAACCTGCGTTTTCCATACGTCTTAGTCTTGATTGCAGGCATATCTATCAGATGTGCAGATTCCGATCTAAGAAATCTGACGGGTTTGTATATTACAATAAGTTCTGACAGATATGATGGTGCCAGATTGTTGAGGCACTTAAAGACATATATCAGTATCTTGTACTGTATACGGTAGTTGACTGGAAGCCAGTGTAGTTTCAAAAGAAAAGGCGTAATACGTGTTTTTTTAGTCCGCGTTACTAATCTGGCAGAAGTGTTTTGTACCCGTTGATGTTTGTCCGTATATTGTCTGTTCACACCGTACAGTTAGGCATTTCCATAATCGATTATGGCAGTTACCAATGAGTTATCAATAATTTGCTTGCCTCTCAGAGATGAAAGGTCGTATGCTACCTATTTGACGGATGTGCATATAGCAAGATCTAGCAACGACTGTACAGTGTATGTCCATGGTAAGTGACTTGTCAAAATAGGTCTCAAGGGTTTTCACATACTCGGTCTCAGAAATAATGTTTCCTTCGAACGAAATCTGGAAGTCAAGGTTCCTAGATCGATTGCACTTTGGGACAAATACCATGAGTTCTGTTTTGTGCTGATTGAGTTTAAGTAAGTTTGAACTCATCCAAATGCGGATATCTGTTAGACACGCCACGAGCCGTTCAGATTTTTCGACCCATTTTTCGCGCGGTTCAACTACAATGTGAATCTGACTGTCGTCCGCATAACAATGATAATCCATATTATGAGCATCACATATATGACCAATGGATTTGCTGAAGAGACAGTGAAGTCGAGGCCCGAGAACGGAGCCTTGCGGGACACTGAATTTCATTTTCTGGGATTCGGATAGTTCGGAGCCGATCGCTACGCATTGACGTCTACAGTTCAAATACGATTTAATCCAAGATAACGCTGACCCGGAAACACTGTAAGAATATCCCATTCGTTGGAAAAGAATTCGATGGTCTATTACATCAAATGCGGCTGAGAGATCCAACATAACAAGAATACAACTACAAGTGTGATCTAAGGCTGAAACTATGTCATGATGAACTTTCAACAGAGCAGTTTCGGTTTTATGGCCATGTCGGTAAGCCGAATATTTCATATCCATCAAGTTATTTGCGTTAAGGTGCATATCAATCCTTGCTGACACTTTTTTCCATAATATTAGACACAAAAGGGAGATTAGATACCGGACGATAGTTCTTATCTATAGCGACTCCATATCTAAGCCATGCTTCTTCAAAAGTGGACGGATAGTTGCTTGTTTGAAGATGCTCGGCATTCACGAGTCGCAAAGTGATGCATTTACTAGAGATGTCGCTATCGGAACAAAACTTTCTAAACACTGCTTCAACAGGTAGGTTGGGATAGGGTCCATGTCGCATGACTTAAAGGCCGAACACTTTAGCAGTTTCCGAATTTGTTGGAGAAAATTCTGTTAGAGGATCGCCAGTAAATTCAACATCTGTCGATAACACATCGGAAATCCCACTCGAATCATTTTGAAATTGTAGAATATCTCTGATATTTTGAATTTTACCAAGAAAATATTTTCCAAATTCATAGGACAAAGACAGATCACTAACCGTCATAGGTAAAATAACGGGGTTGTTATTACCGAGGAGATTGCAAGTTTGAACAACTTTTTGGTATCATTACCACATTCCATTATCCTCGTAGAATAATATTCCGGTTTACTTTTGAACAGAAGCATACTATTGTTTAGACACTTTTCTTTGTAAATTTGACGATGGATTTCGAAGTTGTTTCGCCTCCAAACCCTTTCAGCTTTACGTTTATCTCTTTTTGCGGAATGTAACTTATCGTTATACCACTGCGTGTTCAGTCGAATGATAACTGTTTTGGATTGCATGGCCGCGTGTTTATCGACAGTCGAACGGACACTCTCATGATAGAAATCGACCAGATCATCGAGGCAAAGCTCATCGTAACCGTGTATAACAGAAGTGGATATGTCCTCAAATTTACTATTGTCAATTTGTCGATACTTTCTGAAATTCACTGTTTTGCGCACTTTAGATGGTTTGTGTAAGTGAATCATGGAAGTTATACTTTTGTGATCACCAAATGACATGCCTCTAGAGTCACAAATGAAATGATCATCAACAGTTGGCGCTGATTTCAGAACACAGCTATTTTTCCTAGTAGCTACGACATTGAGAATATGTCCACGGACATGGGTTGGTTTGTTGACAAGTTGTGCCAGGCCATGATCATGTAATGATTGTAGGAACTTTTGAGAGTGTATGTCATTCTGAACATCTAAATGAAAGTTCAAATCACCAATAATTATGAGCTCTTCCGGTGTTAAGGAGTTATGGCTTAATTACGGAATTCGACGGCGGAGGACGATATACAATATACAAATGTATTTTTTAATTTCCCAAGGAAATAACGCACTCAATATGTTTGAACTGCGTACAATTCAACTCGGAAGTTATGGGTCTAACACACAGACTCTTATTATAAATCACAGCTATGCCACCACCTCGCTGTTTTTTCAGTATGTGATGGATATCATAACCTCGAGGAGAAGAACAGCAAGAACAACCTTACATGTGTCCGTTCCTAACCAGGTTTCTGTAAGAGCAATCAGGTCAATATCGTTTGAGACAATGAGTTCGGAAACAGATAACGCTTTATTCTTCACAGATCTACTGTGTAATGAGTACAGCTTGAGCAGGTTGCTTTGTTGTTGGTACAAGTATTAAGTTGGTGGAATTATTCCATGTACGAATGTAGGATGTACGTGCTGCTGAGCGATGTGTTACTCTTGTTGGAATTTTACTTGGTGTTGGAAGCTGATCTGTGCATTATCTATCAGGAACTGCTATGGTAGATATGGGACTGCAGGAAATATAAACCAGGTTATATTTATCAACTCCGTATTGCTTTTTTCCGCATATCTCGACCGCCCAACACACACTGTATGAATGTGCCAGATAAACCGATGTCCCGCTTTTGTGTCCCTTCTCACTTGAAAATTCCTCGTACCTCGTACGATCTGCCCGATGTTGGTAAGATGACGTTACAAAACAGATCGTATGGAAAATTTAAAAAAAATGTGAAAGAAAATTAGAACGCCTCCTCAATGAAAGTCAAGGCAATCGAAAGATAATTTGTACATATAAAAGTCGGTCTAAAGTCACGGATCAGTGAACATAATACGTAAAATGATCAACTAAAACTTTGTTTAAAATACAAATGTTAAGACAACAAATTCTTTAGTTACATTTAATAAGGTCACATGTAAAAGTACAACGAATCTTAAAACTATATTTAAAAAAATCCCATGAATTTTAGTCCATAGAAAGTTTTCAAACCCCTGTCTCTTTCTCTATTATCATAAATACAACTGTCTATATATCTTCATATTTCCAATGGTTTTGCCTATGATATCGTTAAAATTTGTAATTATAGTCATTTACGAAATGAATTATACATTTGAGCTCTTTACACCTGTGCACATCATGAAAAGTATGCTGGCGTGAAGCGTTGCTGTCCATACTTTCATGCATTTTCAAAAATAAATTTTATTTCTTGTATATGTTGTTTTCATGTTAAAAAAGTTGTACTATATTTATTCATATACACGTCGTTCACTTTCAGGAGAAAATGGCTATCATTTCATTTGGTGCGGATATCGAAGGCAAAATCATTGGGAATGTACACTTGTAAATATCAACTGTACAAAATAAGTAAACCTTTGTACGTACATTGCAGAATATATGAAACACAAACGCTGACATAATTTTTCATTAATATTTGATTAGAAATCTTGATTTCATTTCCTGATTTCTGGGGTCATAGTGCATGTCACCGAATGAAGTGAAGAAATATGGCACTAACGACTACTTGAATTTTAAAGAACATGTCCAAAATTGACTCGGAGTTTCATCTATAATCGGTGTGACCTCCGTTTGCTCTCAGAACAACCTGGCATCGGGGTTGCATACTCATTATGAGATTCACAATGTTCTATTGTGGTAGGTTGTTCCATTCCTCTCTCAGCGTGTTTTCAAGGTCATCCAAAGTCTGTGGTTGATTTGGACACTGTGAAAGTTGATGCTGTTCAATGGGATACAGATCCGGTGAGACAGCAGGCCACTCCATACGCTCTGAACCACATTGGGACGGGCGTTATCGTCCATCAGAATGAAATTTGCCCGATTATACCTACAAACAACCTGACGACCGGGTGGAGAATCCCATCCCTGTATTAGAGAGCAATCAGTGCGCCGTTCCTGATTACTACTATGTCATAGCGACCCGCCTGAGAGATCCTACATCACAGAACCAACCCCAAATCGACTGTGTTCAGCCACCAATGCGTGATGGCTGTATATCTGCCTGGCCTCTATCCACACACGCCTACGACAATCGTGGCAGTCCAGACAGAATCGGGACTACTCCGTGAACAGTACCGTGGGAAGCATTACTGCCTTTTAATCCCTGAGATTACGAAAATAACAAACTGGCTAACACGTCGCCCCGAATAAAATGGTGTCACTCTCTTTAGCCTATAAGGGACACAAGCTCCAACAAAATGATTGGTAGCCCTAGGATTATCCTTTGGGATATTAAACATTTGTCGCATGTGCAGTCGTGGGATAGTCAGCTGTGGTACAGAAATGGAAATTCATAGATTCAAATTAAAGATTACCAGGTATCGTGAAGAAATATTTTTTGAAGATTCATATTCAGATTCCATGTACTCCATATCCAAATGTTCTGTAAAAAAAATTGAAAAACATGTGACATACTGATCACCAGCAATTCATTTATTAGTAATCTCACCGGACGTAGTTTCTGTACCAAAACATTTGAAAATTTGACCTGTAAAACCTCTAACGTTGTCTACGCTCTGTGGGTTAATGTTTGTCAGGGAAACTAAGGGGTCACTCAATAAAAGAATATCGGCTCACAGGTTTCAAATTAATAATGGTGGTAATCAACTTCTCTACAAACATATTGATTTCCCAGACCACCCCATCTTTTTCATAAGGGTCAGGATTCTGGAAAAACAAATTACCATCATACAAACAATCCAACTTTAAGTATCCCTTTCTGTAGACAACGAGAAGATCACTCGATTGAAACTCTAGGCTCTTTAAACCACCGTGGGTTTAGGGTGGTATTACTTTCGAATCAAACCGCCATTTCCTTAATCTCAATTTACTAACAAAGAAATTGATGTCGTCAACATAAGCAACATTCTTCGTCATACAAAAGGTTGTCTTGTATTCCAGAGTAGTTCAAATTCAAGTCTTCATCTCGTATTTCTAACAGATATACTTCCATTATTGTATCCAAACCTTTTACTACAAACAAACTTTGCAGTGCCTAAATATAGACCATATTATACTCATCCACTTACGTGTTCTTCTTCGTCTTTTTTAACTATAGTCCAGCTGGACATGACATTACTACTAATGTTGATATAGTTAAAAATGAAGACCTAATATCATTATTTTAAAACGTCATAACGTTAGAGAACCTCGGTCTTTCAATTGGCGACAAAACTTCATGTGTAATATGAATTCTGACGAAGATTATGCTAGACAATGGGCTAAATCTGAAAAAAAAGACGAGCTTGATACCTTGTCAGAATGGATAAAAAGTATAATAGGGATATTAAAATCTCGTATCAGACATGTCAAAACAAAAACGCGTACCATCTATTCATCTGTTTTTAGTAAACCAGACGTGATAAAGGGGTTAGATAGGTTGCATGAAGAATATTTTTTTGTTCCAGCTTAAAAAGCTTGCAACAACATTGTATTTCTTTGTAAGGTTCATCATTAAAACTGCATTGTAAACGACCTTGGCATTATTTCCAAATTTAGTAATCGCACTTATACTCCAACTGCCCTTTCAAAAGATGAAATTCTTCAAAATCAAGTCGTAGACTCACTGGGCCCGTCAGGGAAACTTCAACATTCACAAATGAACAAATTTCAGTTAACCGCCGAAAAATGGTTGAAATACTGCCAAGACGGCGTAAAACCACAATCAATCAATCAATTAAAATCATGTTTCAAATACATTTAATATCACAGTTAATGAAGTGGATTAATATGAATTACCATACCTATATTGGATTCCCAAAGTCCAAAAAACCACCACAAAGATACATTGCTGGATCCAGTTTCATCAAGCCCCTATCTTTGCTCCTCACGAAAATATTAACTGCTGTGAAGGAGAAACTTCAAACGTATTGTGTCACTACATATCCCAGAAGTGGTGTCAATCAAATGTGTATTCTTGAAAATCCTAAAGAACTTTTAGTGAATTTGATATCACAAAACTTTACTCAAATTAATAACATCAAGACTTACAATTTTGCAGCACGTTACATTACCACACCTTACGATCATTTAAAGACTAGAGTTTTCGACATCATAGCCAGTTGCTTCATCAACAAAAATGGTCAAAGGAAATCTTCATATCTAGTGATCAGTCAAGTAGTTTGTTAAACGCCACGTTGACTCCACCCAGAAGTACTCTGAAGTTGATATTAAAAAGATGCTAGAGTTCCTCATTGACAATATCTTCGTAGTCTTTGTTGATCAGATCTTCTAAGAGTCTGTTGGAATTCCCATGGGCACGAATTGCGTTCCTTTGTTAGCTGGCCTGTTATTACATTCTTATGAAGCAGAATTCATTGAAAAGATTCTACACGAAAAGACAAAAACTCTTGCTATGGCCTTCAATTCGACAATTAGATATCTTTTTATCGTTTTATCTTTTACCAATGATCATTGTCATTCATATGTCGATTCGATATATGCCAGTGAACTTGAAATAAAAGACACCCCAGAGTCTTCCACATCTACTTCGTACCTAGATATTTTACTGAAATTAGATGCTTGCAAAAACTAACAACTCAACTTTATGACAAACTGGATAATTTCAATTTCTCCATCGTTAACTTTCTTTATTTATGTGGCAATATTCCATCATCACGTGATTTTTATATCTCCCAACTGGGAGCTATATCCCACAATGTGGCCGAGTGGTTAGTGCATTGTGCTCAAAATCACAAGACCTCTCACTTCTAGTCGGCGCGGGTTCGATTCTCGCTCGCGCCGATAAATATGAGAAAGTTTGCCAGTTTACTTTCGGAAGGTCGGTGGTCTCTACCCGGGTACATTGTTCTTACCACTGATTCTGATTACGGAATGCTTCGTTTATCTGATGGGGGTATAGGGCTCACGGCGGGTGTGACCGGTCTCCTAGGAACCTAATCCCACCTCTCGTATGACCAGGGATCCGTATTTACACATCCCTCTGATATGTATTTTCTATGGGAATTACGAGATTGAATACTGTTAGTTATCTTAGCCATTTCATTAATAGCATGAAATTTGTTTCTCAAAGCCTGAAACGCAATGTGCAAGTCTGTGACAATATTAAACTGGTGAGTCAATCTTGGAGCAGGTTGAAAACTCTGTCTCCGGACAAACGTTACGATAGTTTCCCTCTGACGATACGCCTGGGCCGTATGAGCACGATGGGGACGGGCGTTATCGTCCATCAGAATGAAATTTTGCCCGATTGCACCTGCAAACAACGTAACGACTGGATGACGAATTTCATCCCTGTATCAGTGAGCAGTCAGTGTTCCGCTTTTGATGGCTACATTGCCAGTGCGAGCCGCCAGAGAGATCCCGCCCCAAATCATCACAGAGCCACCCCCAAATCGATTGTGTTCAGCCACCAATGCCTGGCTGTATCTCTGTCTGGCCTCTCTCCACACACGCCTACAACTATCGTGGAAGTCCAGACAGAATCGGGTTTAATCTGTGAACAATACTGGCTCCCAACGTTGTCTATCCTAATTCACATGTTGACGTGTGAATTCAAGCGAGCTTGATGATGATGCAAGAGTCGTCTGCTACGCAATTCAGGTCTGTAAGCTCCGCGATTAGTAGCTTAAAGTATGTTTCTGAAAGTCTACGACGTAATGTGTAGGCCTGTGGCAAATTAAACTGACGAGTCAGTCTTGGAGCAGGTCAACTTGAAAACGCTGTCTCCAGGCCAACGTGACGATGTACCGATCTTGGAATTGTGTTGTGGCAAAGGATCTGCCTCTCTTAGGCCTCTCATTACCTGTACCAATCCCCTGAAATCGTGTCCAGAATCTAGAGATGACACTCTGGGACACACCAAACCGGATAGAAACATCTGACAGGGTTTATCTAGCCTGAAGCATTGCGATTGCTTGATTGCGCTCATTTACCCTTATTTGACGTCTTTGTGGTGGCATAGTTTTGCTTAAGTCACGTTCAATCGCTGTTCACTCTACCAATAACGCAGTGATGTCTCCTGATGATTGTCTACCTTACACAACTACCCAAAATGCACCACATTTTTATTTTTATCACGTCCAAGTTGTGAAGAAGCATACAGTGAACAGGATTGAAGTCACAAAATGTTTATGTATATGTATATGTGGTATTACACTAAAGATTTTTCCCATAAACTTTATCAAACTAAAATGCCCACGATACCTAAATTTTTGTCTAATTTATCATCAACGCGCTACAGTTGGAATTAGTGCACCTATGAATGACGGACTACGTGATGAATTTGGTACGTCCATCTCAACAACTGGGAATTTCGACAAAAATGAAAGTAGATGTAAGATTTTAAAAATACGAGAAGATAAGAACAGCTACGCTTCACGCCAACCTGCATTCCATGAATCGCTAACGCGCTTTATGAATTATGAAATGTGAAGCGTTGCTGTTATTGGCACACTATGAAAAAGTGTACTCAATTATATATATATATATATATATATATATATATATATATATATATATATAAAACCGGTCGCGGTAGCTCAGTGGTTAGAGCGTTCGCTTCGTAACCAAGAGGTCGTGAGTTCGAGTCCCGCTCGTGCCATGACCGCGTCAAACCTAAGACGAAAATAGGTAGTGATTGCTCCGTCGTCAAACGCTCGGCATTTAGAAGTGAGAATCACGGGTCTTTCGGATATGACCTAAAACACGGAGGTCCCGTGTCACGGTATGCATTGGCACGTTGAAGAACCCTCACTGCAACGGCCTTGAGCGCTAAGCATAGGTCTAAATTTGTTGTACTTCACCTACAGCTGGTGACGTCTCAATATGAGTGAAAAATTCTCGAAGGGACGTAAAACAAACAATATATATATATATATATATATATATATATATATATATATAGGGGGGAATTATCTGTATTTTTGGTTAATCCCGTGGAGAATTTTCCCCTCATATTGAGACCTCACCAATTGTAAAGGCCTATGCTTAGTACTTGCGGTTTTACGCAGAGAGGATTCTTTAAAGCAATATAAGCTGCCAAAATTGCAATTTTTTATAGTGGCATTAAAAGAGGTTAAATGAACGTTGATATGATTGAAAAAAAGAACTGCATCGAATTTCCTCTCTTATGCATCGTTTACACACCTTTTCGTGATGAAAAATATATTCCTCGACATTCCGTTTGACCCTAACAATGGCAGCTGATTAATCGTCGGCGACAATCCCGAAGATAACCGATGTTGACACGAATGATTCTGATGCTGATTGGGGTGGATCGGGTTGTATCCGGGTCATTAAAATATGGACGGCGAGGCGAGATAAAATTCTAGTTACCATCATTATTTTGGCATTGTTAACGATGTTATATGTTTTTAAGTTATGATAGTATGTTTTTTAGTTATGATAGTTTTAAGGGATCGCTCGAAACATTACGCAAAATTCCAAAGTCGGCTTTCTCCCTCGCTTTGAACCTTTCGTGTCAGACATCTTTCGTGCTTACCGGAAATATTGCGCTTGTGCATTTGATTTTGCCGAATGAGTTCAACTTTAGGTCATTGCATACGGAAATAATGTCGGGAAAATTAAGGTACGGGAAGACCCAATTTCAACTGTCGAACATTTTTGCATTTAATGCAAAAAAATACAACATGTCAAAAGTTTAATCGATAAAATCAGGTATTAGAAGGTAGATGTTTACAAAATTTTCGATTAAATTTTAGGACCCCAAAATAACAATTTTGACAGCTTATATTGCTTTAACCTGCCAACGCATGCCGCGGGACCTCCGAATATAAGGTCATATCCAAAGGACGCGCGATTCTCACTATTAAATCCCAAGCATTTGGCGAAGAAGCAATTACTACCTATGTTTACATCTTAGATTTGGCTTGGCCATGGTACGAGCGGAGCTCGAACTCACGACCTCCCAGTTACGAAACAAAATCTCTACCATTTATCTACCGTAACCGGTTTTATTACAGGCCGCACCAGAGCGCAGTCTGTTCTGATATTGGTTTTCAGAAAGTACATGCATTTCTGTGGGATTAATGTTTAATATATTTTTCATGATTTTCCCCAAAATTAATATAACTATTTAATCGGTTACTGTTAATATTAGGGTTCGAGTTGTATAATCTCTAGATATTAATGAAGCATATTTAAAATGAACTTTAAAATTTTCGTTGTCAATTTGTACTGTGTATGTGTCGGGTTCAATATATATCATTTATATGGAATACAAAAAGGGTGTACGCACGCGGAATTTTGTGGATTCAAAACTATTTTTGCGCATTCACGCAACTAGTAATATATCCAAGTTGTCTTGAGATGGTAAAGGAAGTTGGGTCCAGACAAGAGCACGGAAACTCCTTTTAAAGTCGTTATCCTTCTCCGGAAAGTTGTTTCTACTAACGAATTTTGCTTACTACAGGTATCAAGATATCTTAATTAAAGTATGACTTCACAATATACTCTTCGTCTTGAAGGGATGTACGTACAAAGTACATAGCGTCAGTGTGGTCCGATTTAAAAATAATAATACAATAAATATAATTTAATTCGTATATTCTGCGGCCCGATACTTTTGACGCTTGCGTCAAATTGATTTCTTGTCAGTATTTCAAAGGAATGGCATTGGTTCCACATTTAGTAATCGTACTTATACCCCAACTTCAAAATCATGCTTCAGTTTTAAAATTTACACATATTTATTATCCCAGTCAATTGGACGACTGAATATAACGAGGCCATACTGGATTTCTAAACTTCATAAAAACCTTTAGAAAGATACTGCAACCTTCCATTAGGCGAAATGCTGTCTTAACGTGTTCCATACCAATTGGATACATTGTACACAATTCTGCACGAGTTATTTCCCCTGAATGCAGAGAGCGCATAGTACATTGAGGTTCTAAACTGATGGCATCATAAAAGAAATAGATGGAAAATTTAAAATTTCTTACTGTAATTGATTGTCAGTTAAGTAATTCTTCTATGAGTTTAGTGTAATGACGAAAAAATAGCACGATTGAACAATAATATTTTAGTCATTGATTACATTTCATGTGCCCCTTGTGCGACTTTTTCGCAAGCTATGTAGGGTCATGATGTACTAAACAAAATATTCATATTAGTCCGCGACTTCTCTAGATCAGGATCAGGATGTCTTTAGTATAATGACAATTCTTCATCATTAATTTTTATCAGTATTTTCGAAAACCTTTTAAATATTACACGAGCAAACCAACGCATGTACATTATTTTGAAACGTATTATGTCACACGGGACAAAACTACTTGTTGCTAAATGTACATCAGATACCAAGAAACTCTCCCGGTGTAGAATGTTGGTATACAGGGACGTGACGGTCATTGTCACCAAAAATATCTGGTCGGAGTGGGGGGGGGGGGTTAGAATTGGGGGTCTTATTGATGCACAATCTGTTTTGTTTTAGAGATATTACGACAAATCTTCTATATGACGACGGAGGTGTAAATCAAGAAATTCAGAAATGCACTCCGTGGTATATCGGATAGAACTTAGAATGGATTGGTGAGACATGCCAGCTTTGTGCATTTACTCAAGAAAATCTAACAAATTCAGTAAATATTCACATACCATACAACAGAGGAAATATAAGATGCTGCGAGTTATTTTTGAGTTGTTTTCCGCTACCAAACATCAGAAATTTAATTTGATAACTTATGTTTTTGGTACTTAGATATTCGCTTGCAACATTCTGAAAATAATCTTAAAACGGACAGAGAGTTTTACTTAGAAATGAATCGTCTTTATCCATCACTAATCTATATACAAGAGTTGTCCAAGTGAAGCATATTTTTCATAACTTCTTTTTCTGAAGAATTCCATTAGTTTACAGTTCCGATATCCCGTATTAGGATATGAATTCAACTTTTTATAAAACCGCTCGCCATATATATATATATATATATATATATATATATATATATATAATCTTTTGGTTGTTGACGGTTTGGTTTTTTTTTTTAGTAATAATTTCAAGATATTGCGAAACGATAAGAAAATGGAAGAACACGGTAATTGTCAGGTAAATTCGAAGATTACATGTAGTTTTCTTCACTATTGAAAAAATAATGTATTATACATTAAACATGTATGAATGCTAAGTATTGGTGGATGCAACAGGGGTCAGACTATATCAAAACAATGTGTCTTGGACGTATATTTTTGAAAATCTCTCCTCCAAAATGCACACATACACATTTATGTAGATCTCGTCTCTGGAGATTTTGGTTTTTTTAATAATACATGCATATTTCATATATGTCAAAATAGTCCGAATACCCAGTAAAATTACAATGTAAATATATAATACCCTTCGGCTGTTTATCCATTCAGTTGGACAGAGGGGGAGGGAGGGGGGTCTGCCGTGCTCCTACGTTCTATTTTGGTTTGAATAACTGTGACAGAATCTATAAGAGTGGTACTTAATAGAACTTAGATTTTTGCCTTAATATTTTAGATTGGTAAATTGTGACTAAAAACTTATTATAGGTTTAAACATCATTATAGAAACAATTATCGATTTGTAAAGTGCGAAGCACTTTTCTATTAAGTTTGTGTGTAAAATCCCCGGAGTTTACACAACGATAGAGTTTTCAAATATGTTTGCTTTTTATATAACTTTATTAACGATTTCAAAAATTTAAATAGTTTCACCGCACCGTCATTTATTTTCAGGCGAGTATGAGTACATCGCATTTTCGGATTTATTTTTGTCCAATGAAAACAATTGTAATAAATATCATTGAAATTCATTTGGAATATACATGTTTTGTTTTGAACATATATTATTGATCAAATTAAAAAGGACTGAGAACAAGTTCCAACAACTTACTAGTCCCTCTCCTATACATGTGTGTACTTAGTACATGCACATGTAGATAATTGTTTATCGCCTTATATATATATATATATATATATATATATATATATATATATATATATATATTGAAACTTCTGATGAACTCAAATATTCAACACTCAGTATTGTGTCTAAAAATCAATAGCGAGTGGTATTCCGATGTATTTGATTCATGGCTAAAGAGATGCGAGAGGTGTTTGCAGTCCAGAGGTGACTACGTTGAGAAATAAATGAAATCTGGAGTCGTGACGTTACAAAAATGTAAATTTCTTCACCGTCAGACTGGGCCGTACAGCTTGCATGCGCACTGTAAATAAGTTGATAACTTTTATATACGAATATGCATCGTGCTAATTTTAACAAATTTAAAGTATTATGGTCTATATTAAAATTGTATCATACATTCCTGCTGTTGTCGTTATTAGTTAGAAAAAAATACACATGTCCACGAACTTTTTGGACAACCCTCGTATATATATATATATATATATATGGTGATAATCAATAATCTACATGTGCATGTACTAGGTACACATATGTATACTCTGAATGGTTTCCAATGATATTGTTATATATAATTCAGAGAATATTGCAGGTGTTGTTTAAAAAGTTTAACAAGAAATCCAAGACAATGAAAGAATAGAAACCCAAAAAGAAAAAGGACAAAAGCTGAGGTATCTTTCGTACAAGGTTAATGAGAAATGAGAAATTTCAAACGGTCTAGACCGGTATTCGAAGGCAGGACCCATGAATCTCCATCTGTAATTAATCGATCTGAACGCCACATACCCCTTTAAACTCATTATACTATTGGTCTATTTCAATTCACTGAATTCAAGAAGTTTAATGTAACTTATCTTCAGTGAATTTCCACAACAGATTGGAATTTACTCTGCAAGTATAGACGTTTCTGCTTCAAATTTCAAAAAGAAAGGAAGCTTTTTTATATTTGAATGCCGTCTTTATTGGATACATGAAGTGCCTTTGACTGCTAAAATACGAGTGCCATGTTATGCATTAATTATGCACCTTACTGGATGGCGGCGCAAGTAGCGTAGCGACTTGATGAACGTCGCTGCTTTCAACGTATGCATTTTAAATTTTAAGTCAAGTGTAACCAACTTGCCATAAAGCCCCCAGAGAGCATGTTCTTCTTGATCGCGAGAGACACGGAGATAAGTGAAAACCAGTAAACGGTACAAAGTCAGTTAAAATCAAAACAGAACTGAAGTAAACACCATGCATACTTTCCTGTTTTTCCGTTCAGGGGAGTATCCTTGATGTTTTTTTTTCCTTTTTGACTCAGGTAACTGTGATAATTTTAAAAAAAAGATAGCTGATTGGACTACAGTGTATTAAACTTTCAGTTTGATTATTTAATTACTTTTTTTTTTACTTTTTCACTTTATTCTAACTTATTTCAGAATATTTATAATTCCATGTGCATGTATGTGTTCATACATGTATAAGTAGATTTAGTATATTCTTGTGGTTTTAAATACTCCCAACAGAGAATATCCTGTGAACTTTATATAAAGGGAATCGGTTCATTGAAAGAATATATAAAGGGAATCGGTTCATTAAAAGAATAAAGGGCCTAAGGACAAGATCTGAAATTAATTGTACAGTAAGGGTAAGAAGAATATCTACATTGGATGAAACCGGTATTCAAACCCTGGACTCCCGAGTCTCCCATCGTCATCGGCCTGGTCTGACCGCTACACTTAATTTCTGTTTAAGATTGTTATACATGTATTAGTACAGTTTGTTTATGATTCCCTGAATTCTTTACCGAATTGTAACAAATCTACAGTGAATTTCTAACATAAATTGGGACGTAAGTGGACGATTTCAATTGAGATTTAGAAAAGTAAGATCCAAGGCCTCAGGAATTATTTGTTTGTATATTATTACTTATCAAAAGCTTTGTTTAAAATGCGAGCACTTTGCAATTCATTTTATATTTTAGTCGAGTGATCCCATCCTGCCAGAAAACACCTTCTGCACAGTATGCTCTTCTGGGATTGGGAAGGATATGGAGATAAGGGGAGAATAGCAAGCAATAAAAAGTCAGCCAATGGACATCTCAGAAAATCGAAATAGGACTCGGGTTGATTTGAAGTTTTCAGTTTCATTGAATTACATATATTTATATTATTGCAAATAGGTTCCAGGATATATACATATATTTATATGCATTTCTACTACGTGTGTTACTTTTATACTTTGTGTATTTCTATTACAGGATATATTAAATGAACTGTTTGCACGGACCCGTCTAGAAAAACAGGTCAACGAAATACAAAGATATTTAAACACACACACACACACACACACACACACACACATATATATATATATATATATATATATATATATATATATATATTCCAATTAGTTTCCAGAAGTGTTAAACCAGGAGTTGGATAACATTTCATTGTTTTTTTTATACAAGTACATTAAAATTGATTTTATGTTATTTAAGAAAATGACAAAGATGCCAGAAATCGTCAAATATGAAGAATGTTGATACATAATGGTGGAGGACCATGAGATGTGTCAGGTAACATGCAGTATGAATAAAAACTTATTGTATTAAATAAAGATAAACAAATGTCAATATTTCATCAAAATCTAGAGCAAAACGGACCTTTTTTCAAATTTCAATTAAAGGACCTCATGGACAGTGTGCAAACAGAAATGGACAAAAAGAGGAGTAATTGGTACAATATAAGGCACTGGTCAGAGAAACACAAAATTCTTCTTTGTGTGTATTTGAGGGGGAGGACGGATAAGCGGGAAGGGGAGAAAGAGATTAGAGGAAAGGAGAAGGGAGGGAGGAGGATAGAGGAAAGGAAATAAAAGATAGAAAGAGGAGTAAACATTTAAAGTGAGGGAAGAAGGAGAGGAGGAAAACATCCCCCTTATCCACTTTTAATATTTTGTAGTTCATGATTCTTGTTCACGACGTCACAGATTAACGTGAATACTTTATATCTAAGTCAAGGTTTGCCTTCCAGCAAGATAACCCATCCATGTTACATGTAAATACGGAGTTAAATGAAGAAGGCGATACAAAAGCCAAAGAACATTACAGGGGAGGTAACAATGATACAGGTATTTTAACTTTTTTTCTGATTAGTATTACTTTAATACGTAATTATAACATGATTTCATCGTAGCAACGTGAACTAAGACCACAATAACAAACGAACGACGCCATTAAGTAACCATCCTACCTTATTTCCGGTTAAGATCCACCACTTCTTTTCCTCCCAAGATCGATATAGTACTATTGGTTGGCGTAATAAAACCATACTTTGCTCGTAATCAACATGTTGTGATGCATCTATTTTTAGGAGGCATGAAACTTTCAATATAATTGTAGCATGGTTTTCGAATTTCTAATTAATCACTTTGTATTATCTTTGAATTAAACGGCGAATAGTAGTACAGTCTTTAATTATTGCAATCGCAATTATTATAGATAATACAAATCAGAAAGATGGGCAAACATGGACCCCGGGACATACCAGGGGTGGGATCTGAAGTAAGTATTCCCTGTTGACCGGTCACACCCGCCGTGAGCCCTATATCTTGATCAGGTAAACGGAGTAATCCGCAATCAGAATCAGTGTGCCAAGAACGGCGTAACAATTGGTATAAAACACGTCACACACACACACACACACACACACACACACACACACACACACATATATATATATATATATATATATATATATATATATATATATAGAAGAATGACAGGATTTAAAATTCTACAAAAACTCTATCATAATTCTATGATACAAAAAATCATAATATTCCCATTAGTTTTAGTAGGATAATTGATTATATGTAAACAGTGCTTGGAAGGAATCTTCTATATAGTAAGTTGGTAGGATAAAATGTTCCATGTATTTAATATTACTCCTATGTAAGCGAAAGGTATGTAGCTGAGATGGAAGGTGGATGGCTCCATATGAAAGTTAGAATTTTTTTTATATTTAAGAAGAGCAGACAGTTCTTATTTGTACATTGTCTAAGTCCTGTCGCACGGTAATCTGAGGGGTGTGAATGGTGCGGATTTCGCCCAAATAAGAGAAAATCAACGCGAGAAAGGTGCACCACCTCGGAGCTTGTTTTGGGCACCACCACCAGTATGTATAGATTACATGTAATTAGGTCATAAATAATTCTAATAGCAATAATTGTTATGAAACACGTCAGATAGCATTAGACGTAATGAAATGTTGTGTAGTTCAAGTTGTGAATATATATATATATATATATATATATATATATATATATATATATATATGGTTAGAGTGGTTGTCAAAATCACAAGTCCTCTCTAGTCGGCGCGGGTTCGATTCTCTTTCGCACCGATATATGTGTGAGAAAGTTTAGCATTAACTTTTGGAAGGTCGGTGGTCTCTTCCCGGGTACATTGTATCTGAGTTCTCTCCTCCACCAATAAAAACTGGAGGCCACCAGATAACTGAAAAATTGTTGAGTGTCGCGGAAAACAATCAACATCTACGCCAATATGAAATACAAGTATTAGCATAAAGGAGAAATATGATTTTTCATTAGTTTGCCATAACCTGACTTTGGTGTATATGTACAAAAACCCCATCCCCATTTCGTCAGACGTCTGGTTTATAGCACAGTCATTTAGCCCTGTTTTGGAGAAATGATTCAGGTAATCCACATGTCATTACATTACCATAGTATTTTTCTGATTCTGTCTCTATTTCATATCCCATAATATACTAATTCAGGAATTTGATGTTTATCACAAAATCAACACAGGTAAGAACCCCCCCCCCCCCCCCCCCCCCCACACACACACACATTTTAATAAATGGTTTCAAAATGTCAAGCGAGACGATTGGATTTGGTATATTTGTCTTGTCTACCTTTATGGCGACAGACAGGATCTATACATCTCTCTCTCTCTCTCTCTCTCTCTCTCTCTCTCTCTCTCTCTCTCTCTCGCTTTGATGGGGTCAGAATAAACAATATTTGCGTAATGTTTGGTCAACTTTTATTATTATCTCTAGCCGTTCTTAACCTATATGCGTGTGACTTTACGTCTGCACTCATGAAGTGTGTTTTCATAGAGAGAGAAGGGAAATACTGTTTCAAAAGAAAGAACAGACCTTCGGCTCTTGTCAGCTGCACAAAAGGGATAAATTATATTCTTTGAAAGCATGGTGTGTTTTTACAAATTCTAAATTTAAAATATCTTGACTAAAGCAGTCAAGTTATCCGGTATGACTTATAGGTCCCCGTGAATCACCACGGCATGCTCACGTTTGATATGTAGTGTATGTTCTTGTGTACAAAAATGATGTAAACCGCGAAATGCTTGACTGATCACAGATCGTCTATCATGTCTAGAGTATGCCAAACGTAATCCTTCCTTATGTGTGTATTTACAATGAAGGTGGGGATATTTGCCTTGTGTTATTTGTTACTGGTTGTCGAAAGTCAGGGATACGGTAAGGAAAACACATTATCTTGTTTCCAAATGTTTTTTCAATGGAACTCATTTAATAGACGTAAAGGATCATTACATTCAAACTTGTAGGCTAAAAATATATACGTATACTGTGATTACCATCATGCAATGCTTTCCCCTGGTACCATGAGAACAACCAGGTTATTTTAAATGTGTACTGAATAAAAAAACCCAGTTTTACACATCACTCATTATGTAATGGTTGCATTGTATAAACCAAGGGTCTTACGAAATAACGCGCAAGTACCAAATACCCCAAACTACATGTATGAACAGACCACCCATTTAGGATTGGAAGAGTTTCAAGTTTATCGTTTACCCAATTTCTTTGATTATTGCTTATTAGTACTATTCCCTGTAATCCAAGACTAAGCCTCCCCTCCTAGGAACGAAGGCTGTATGGCTTGAGTGACCCCAAACTACAAATCTGATAACACAAACACATACAGAATTTCCTTCTTTTATCTTAGATGGCAGATGGAGAAATCAAGACCAAAGGTTGTTGAAAGCTGCAGACATTGATATACATGCAATGTTCCTCCATTCCAAAAAAATGGAAAAAAAAAAAAAAGAACGCGGCTCATCCTCTGGCGGCAACCTATTAATTTTATTATTTATTAAAATTAACTGGCCAAAGTCTGTTTAAAAAATGATTGGATTTCACTACCAGATATGTGTTCCGTCATACCGGAACAATCTGACATATGGTCGTGCAAAATAACTTCCTTAAACATATTTCTTGACCTGCTTATTGATTTTTACGGTTTTCCTCAAGTACGTGGCCCTTTCTTATTGGTATAATACCAAACTTGATTAATCTTATAAAATAGTTGTTAACCCGCAGTTAATACTAAGATTCTTAACTGATATTCCTTTATATGTCAACACACGCCGGGTACACAGGTTTCTACCTCCAACCTTGTGCTTAGGCAAACTAGATGCTGTTATAAGATAGCAAGTGCTTGCCTGAAAAAGTACTCTCCTTCATACCGGAGTAACTAGTGAAGAACCTACACTAGATATTCTATAAACATAAATATTCAAATATCAAATTGAGAATAAAATGCATAAATGAACATGTGGTCCATGGGTGTTTTAAATTATCTGCCCCTTATTGGCCTTGAGGATGAAAATTCCGAAGCATTATTGCACATCTACAGGACACCACCTATTATATCCCAAAAGATGATTCGATTGCTGCATAAAATGTAGAAGGAGTTCTGTATTTTGTAGAAAAACGTTATTGTTTCACCCCCCCCCCCCCCAATTGGCCCAGGACAAAAATAAAAATAACGAAATTTACACATATTCAAGACACGATAACTCGTATCCCCCTTCAAATAAAAAAAATAATTTCCTACAGCTTGTAAGAGGAGTTTAAGGAAGAAGCTAGTGAGATAGTGTGACAGGCGGACGGATATATCGGAATATGAAAAATGTGGAAAAGATAGCAGAAAAACCCACACGAATTCACAAGTTCCTTTTTTATTATTTAAAGAGAGACTACAGCTCATTTTGCTCAAACATCGTAAAATGACAAGTTTCCCAAAGCTTTCTCTAATTTTCGTGAATAGTTGAATGTATCAACTTTGCGAAAATGACCAAAAAAAAAAACAACATTGTTTGGTTAATGGGGACATGAAAGGTTTTCCATTACAATAATGATTTATAATTAATTATAAGAAGCAAGAAATAATCCCATACTAGATAAACGAGTGTGGACCCCCTGTAAGTGGTATTTGATTAAGTTTTTACACAACTTGTGTGTTGTCATACTGAATCACGTGATGTAAAGTGTCCGAGTCAGTATGAAGAAACTATTGAATTCCGAATGATCTTTAAAGCGCATTTTAGAGCAAATTAAGGCAATCCTAATGTTCAAAATTGTCAGATTGTTATGATTTTTATTGTTTTATCGATACCTAATTTAAAACACACTCGATTAAAATATGGAAAATAAGCTGTAGTGTCTCTTTCAGAAAAAAAGATTGAATGTCAAAGGGGAGATACGATCAACAGATTATGACCAAATATACTGTAGAAACATGAAAGGAGTTCTATGTATTTCGGATAGTTAGTACCCAATACATCAGTTATAATGCATTGTAATTTATACGTGATCAATATACGTTTGCTTTTAATAATCCCATTGCTTGATATGGCACAAAAATATTGAGGCGTCAGATACTGGAGTTAATTGTCCTTTTCCCAATGTTTATTTCGAACTTTCTTCCAGTATACATAATAAATCCAATATCTTTGTCGTTACAAAGTATAATGTCTACTTTTATCTATTATATTACGTTATACATTTAGTCAACTCTAATTCTGTCGTGGTTGTTACTCTTTGTTTTTTTAATTACAAGGGCTGATTGATATGTTGTGAGCTTTGTATTGATGGAGGTTAATATCGATATCCTTTTTCAGCACTACTATTCCTTAACTATTCAAGGCCGTGTACCCAAGGAGTGTTGCCATTTGGTCAGTTTACATTGACGAGGAAGAACTGTAAAGTAAACAAGGCAACTGACTTTTGCAAAATGGACAAAATCCAATATTTGCATAAGAAAGGTTTAGCGCTCAAGGATATCCATACTGATATGGCAGCAACACTAGGGAAAGATGTTCCTTCATATGCTACAGTAAAATTTGGGTGGCAAAATTTAAGCGCGGCAAGCAGACCTTGAGGACTCCTGGAAGGCCTGTCACTGTTGCAACCCCAGTCCATTGATATGATTGAAAGGCGAATTACAGAAAGATATATACCATTCCATTCTGACATAGGATCCTGCACTGAGAAAACTTTCAAAGCATTGGGTACCAAGTCTTATGGCAGTTTATCAGAAACAAGCCAGACGCACTTTGTCGCATGGTAATCTAAACATTTTAGAGGTAGATCTTGCTAACTTTCTTCAGAGATTTGTTACTATGGATGAAACGTGAGTCCATCATTTCACCCCAGAGGCCAAACAACAGTTTAAACAATGGAACCATCCTGGTTCATCCACGCCAAAGATGGCAAGGACTCTTCTATCAGCTGGAAAGGTTGTGGCCTCGGTTCTCTGGGATGCTGATGGTATTTCAATGATATGTTATCTCCAAAAGGGGCAAACAATCAATGGTAAATACAATGCATCACTTCTGAGGCAGTTACGGGAAAATATTAAACTCAAGCGCCGCGGAAAACTCGGTAAAAGTGTGTTGCTCCACCGAGACAATGCGCCTGTGCACAATTCTGTCAATGCTAAAGCTGCCATTAACAATTGTGGCCCTAAATTGATCTCGCTCCATCAGGCTTTCAATAATTTCCGAAACTGAAAATGGCCATTTTAAGTATCCATTTGCAGTCAGATGATGACGTCATGCATGCGGTGGAAGACTTTATGAACGGTCAAGATTAATTAATTGTTTGTTTTTCCCCACACTCAACAATTTTTTAGTTATCTGGTGGCGTCCTGGTTTTAGTGATGGAAGAGAGAACCCAGATACAATGTACCCGGGAAGAGACCACCGATCTTCCGAAAGTAAACTGACAAACTTTCTTACATATATCGGCGCGAGCAAGAATCGAACCCGCGCCGACTAGAGGTGAGAGGCTTTGCTCGAGCGCGATGCTCTAACCACTCGGCCACGGAGGCCCTTTAACGGTCAAGGAAAAAGGCCTCCTTAAAAGAGGCATTAAGGCCCTTAAAAATCAATGGCAAAAGTGTATAGATACTGAAGGGGATTATGTTCAACAATAATACAATATATCTGACAAAATTCAAATCCTTACATATGAGGTTCACAACATATCAAACAGCCCTTGTATATGGTTTTTAGAATTTCTTATTTAGCATACTGTCCTTTTTCCCGTTTAATGCCAAAGTATTATGTCGGTTGATAAATATGCAAATTACATCGATAAGAAAGTAGAGTGTAATTAACGGGTTAATGATTTGGTTTTAATGAGTATCTTTTAGGTTAATCATTGCGTAAATCAGTTTTACATGTGTCTATGATTGCAGAAGATATAGCTTTATGGCGGCCAGCATTCCAAAGTTCATCCTTCATTTCGGTCCACAATGTCTCTGCGGGACTAGCAGTTGATGGGAACACAGATCAACGGTTATCTGGAAATAGCTGTTCACGAACTGATTTCGCAACCGAAGTTTGGTGGAGAGTAGACCTAGGAAGTATCAAAAGCATTTATAGCATAAAGGTCTTTTATCGTAACGACAGCGATCAATTCGGTGCGTACTTCTCAGAAAGCCATGCTCATTGCCGTAATATGCAGTTTTGTTGTCTCAAATGTAAATATATCGTTTTGTTTCTCTTTCCACATAGTTCACAATCGAGTTGCTGCCCATGCTGGTTTTTCGCTTTTCATTTCCAACACTACTGATCATACAAAAGGACATCTTTGTTACAAGAACAACGTAAAACTACCCCCTTTGTTGTCTGAGCACGTCTGTATCCAACATGGTCGTTACGTTACATATCACAATGCTAGGGGAAGCGGAGTAGTGGTACCTCCAAAGTCACGGCCACGCACAACAATAGCAGAACTTTGTGAAGTTCAAGTATTTGGTTAGTATATATTTTCTTGTTGATTTCTTGAATATGGAATTCTTACACTACTTCAGTAGTAGTAGAAAACACATATTTGATTAATCATCACACCTTATTTACACCTTCATTAGAAGAAAAATCTCTTACGGTGGCATTTAGATATATCGACGATGTTTGTTGATTCGATATCTCTCGGTAACAACAACAACCCCCACCAGAAAAAAAAACCCAAACAACCACATTCGTCCACATCTGCTTAGTAATTTATTGAACACATATGTTGACGGCAAACTAACACCTCAACTTTACGACAAACGGGATGACTTAAGTTTCTCCATCATCAACTTCAATATTTATGTAGTACATGTAATACACCATTATCGCCAGCATATGATGTTTATGTTTCACAACCACTTTGATGCGCACGATCGTTACGCGTTTGATAACATTTTAAATCGATGTAGGATTATGATAAATACGATGAGCTTGCAGGGATTTCAATAATCTCGTTTATGGTAAGAATTTCTTAAATTCTATGGTCGTTATAACGATATAATTTACAAATATAACCTGTCATCTGGCAGTGCTATCTGACATGTTCCATACCAATTGTTAGATCATTATTGACTTCAGATTACTTCATTTACTTGGTCAAGATGTAGGGCTAACGGCGGTTGTGACCGGTCAGTAGAAGATTCTTACTCCTATTAACCGCCTGATCCTACCCCTGGTGCGTCCGTATTTACCCTAATTAGTTTAGTATTCCTTACAGTAATTATTAGATTGATAACTGTTCGTTACCTGCACTTTCTCATGCAGTCATGCGTGTACCTATCAATTAAAAAGCGCAGTTATTCAGAAGACGCTAAATTCAAATGATTAACAAGTCTTCATACGTGTATAATTAAACAAATGAAGCATTGATTTTCTCTCAACATCGGAAAACCAAGGAGGTAGTCTTGTTCTGTGATATAAAAGAAGAATCTCTACCCTACATATATAATAGTGAGAATATGCTATACTGCATTTCTTGACGAAAAGCGAGTACCATAAATTTTCATAGTATACGTATCCCGTGGGCATCCGGGTTAGAACAGGTCCTCAATACCCCTTGCTTGTCGTAAGAAGCGACTAAATGGGACAGCAGTGAGGGTTCTTTAACGTGCTACGGCGACATGGGACCTCCGTTTTTGAGGTCATATTCGAAAGACCCATGATTCTCACTGGCAGTGGTGAAGTATCCATATGAGTGAAGATTCTCGAGAGGGACGTTAAACAACGCACAGTTAATCATAGTATACGTCCAGCTTTAGACATATGACGGTTAACAAAATCGGAGAGAAATGTAGGGTTCTATGAGCTTATCGGTGAACCAAATGACATTGAATTTAATGTTTTTCCATTTGAAATTACAATGCGTGATTGAATGTATAATGAATGTAAGAGTTTCATTAACAAACCTAACAATCCAAATGTCAACAATTTCTATGTCTCTGATCGTATCAGTTGTGATTTTTTTCCTTGGAATTTTAGTAAATTTTACAGGAAAACGTTTATCTTACTATACAATAATCTAAAGTCTTTAGGCATATTTTAAAAAATCATGAAAATACAATTAACATCGTTATATCCTAACATTTAAAGCTTAAAAAGATATGTTTGGGATTTGTGTTGAAATGGAAATAAATGTAAATTCTAAAAAAAACTATTAGTAAATTTGAAATCTCAAAACTTCTCAAACCAACATCATCAAAACGTATGCCTTTTCAACACTTTACACGACCATAACTCACGATAAAATAAAGATTAAACTTTTTGACATCATAGAAAGTTTCTTCTCCACTAAAAATGGAAAAAAAGGAAATATTCATATCTTGTGATAGTTACTAAAAATATTTTAAACACCACTCTGATTATACGCATAAATACTCTAAAATTCATATTAAAACGGCGCTAGAATTCCTCAATCCTCTTCGTAGTCTTTGGTGATCAAGTCTCCCAACAGTCTGTTGAAATTCCGATGTGCACAAATTGTGGTCCTGTATTAGCTGACCTGTTTTTATATTATTACAAGGCAGAATGTATTCAAAAGCTTCTACATAAGAAAAAATCCGTACATTAGTTTTCAACTGGATATTTAGAAATATCGATGGCACAGTGGGGTTAAGGCGTCCCGAGTAAAATTAACATGTAATAACAGCACATTCAAATTATAGTAAATTCTTTCTTGCGTCGCATATTATACTAATACTCGTTTGTCAATATATAGACATATATATCGTGCCACAAAGAGAAACCTCTCGTTGAACAATTACGTCATAATGCAAGTAATGTAGAGCTATTTTTATCCTTTAGAGGCTTTCAGTTGTTTATCACCTCGGTACAGGTGGAACATGCACTCAAATCACTTACAGTTTGGGCTTAACATGTCGATATTGATTTGATAAATTTCTCAAAAGTGCTCCGAACCTGAAAATATCCGCTCGTTCTTAACAATTTCCACAATCTTTATCAACATATATACGGTAGTTCCTATGTTCATCGCTAAATCGTATTTAAATGAGGCAAAAAAATCCTACCTTCCGTATTAAAATCCTATATATGTAACTAGTTACCTACTACAATATGCCTTGATCTAATTAAATATAGTTATTTCACTTTCGCTGCGTTTAGAGGCAGACATAGGTATACGAGTATTATCAATTTGTCTTAATAACACAATTACATGCATATTGTCTAGTATGTGTTTATATATATGTGAAAAGTATGTCATAATATCAAAAAATTTTAACAGTAAATTGATCAATAATTAAGGTTGTAATACTACTGTATATGGTGACAAATGCAATAAACCATGTCACGACAACTGCCAGGAAAGATACTGCGACATACTGAAGGGGGAGTGTCTAGGTTGCGTAGCTGGATGGAGAGGAAATCACTGTGATGAAAGTAAATAATTCTGATTATTTATTTATCTTATTTATCGTACACTGATATTTCTTTTGGGCATATTGTTGTTGTCCATGTCCGTTTTTCACGTTTTATTGTCATTTGGATTTTCTCAGGTTTTAATGAATAGAACAAAATCTATTGGAATGTTATTGGACGATACGGTTACGGAATATTAAGTTTAGTCCAGAGGTCTGAATAAGAACAAATAGTGGTCTCATTTCTGCTAAACCTAGTCATTAGAACTCCATTTACACGCACAGTTAAAAGTTTAGTAATAATACAAAATGAATGATATGTTTACACTATGGGTATAAATTGGGGATCTTGAATGAGTGCTTATGGCATATTGATGGATTGTTTGTTGTTTTCCGCCACACTTGGCAATTTTTCAGTTATCTGGTGGCGTCCTTTTTTTATTGGTGGAGGAGAGAACCGAGATACAATGTACTCGGAAGAAACCACCGACCTTCCGAAAGTAAACTGGCAAACTTTCTCATATATATCGGCACGAGCGAGATTCGAACCCGCGCCGACTCGAGGTGAGAGGTCTTGTGTTTTTGAGCTTGATGCTCTAACCACTCGACCACTTAAGCCCCTTCTTATGGCATATGAAATTTATGAAATAAGTTGCCAGATTACTATTTACCGAGACTTTGCGATGGAAATATTTAAATCTGGTAACGAATTTCATAAATTTCATATACCATAAGCACGAGTGTAAGATTCTGTTTATCACACAAATATCAATAAACGCATATTTTAGTTACTTTCCACATCTCCATTTCACATTTCTGTATAAGGAAGTGATTTTCAGCCTCTTTGTGTCGTCTGAAAAAATGTCAACATCTAGAATGTTTAGTCATTTTATAATCATCATTGATGAAATCTGTATATTTGAGATCTATGAAATTATATTTTCAAACAGATATGCTTCAGGTGACAAGATTTACCTAGCCCAGATGAGTGACTAAATTACATTTTTTGAGAAGATTCACCTCATACTAACTACTATATATGTGTACATACTATGCACAATATATAAAGCGATTAAACTTTGCGTTACTGTATTTATAGTGATATACTCGTATTTAGTGAAACCTTATCACAAATGCTGAGAATTTACATTTTCGGAAGGAAAGATGACAGACATGATTGATTCCGCGTACCTATATGTTCAACAAATATTAAACCGGCAAAGAAAAGTTTAGGTGTATCTTTTAAGATCTTTTCAAAAATGTGGCGGTGAATTTCATGGAGATAAGAATATATAAAATCAGACAAGCTTCCAGTCTGATATTGACAACTTCAAATATCTAATCTGTCAACGCGTTTAGAGACAAGTAAAAGAATGTGGGTATTAGTGTCTTAATGACATCATAGAGTACATACATGAAAGAGTATTGGTAAAATCTAGTCACACCAATTACCATCCCTGTTTTGCATATGTAAAATTGTAGGTACATATTTTACAGTCATTTTGTATGGTGTTGAATAACTACCCCGCCCCTAAATGATGAATATAAATTCATAATGACTAATATGAAGAATTTGAATATCATATTTGCATAATTTGCAATGTAAAAAATATAAAATTAATATATCTTAATAAGGTGATTACTTCAAAGAAATAATTCACTGCTGTTCAAAAAATCTAATTTATATGTAGTTTGCGAGTCTACCTTTTACGGGGAGGGTTGCAAGCACTCGTGCAGTGACTTCTGTACAGCTCGAAAGTGTCATTACATCACCGGAGATTGTGTATGCCAACCAGGGTGGGCGGGGACAAACTGTTCAATAAACATCACCGGGAATAATAATTGTAAGCAAGCTTTATTATTATTATTATTATTTGGTATTAAAGATAATTTCACAACTAGTGCTTGTAGATCGCCATTTTGCAGTATTAAGAAAAGAGAGAGAGAAGACTAATTACACATTTAGCATTTATGATATTCTTTCACTCTACAGATACCAGCGCTCAAATAAAACCAGGAAAAACAAGGACTGATAATGAGAACTTTATAGTGATTGGAATATGTGTAGCTATCGTCATAGTAGTTGTTTTTGTCATCTTCATTGTTACATGGTATGTACATTGTCAAATTATATCTACGTGTATATTTTCAACTTTATGGACAGTAATTCTTAGATATTGGGTACATGTATGAACCAATATCACAGTTATGACGTCTATATACTAATAACAATACAAGATATTTAACTTGAAATGACACAGAATGATATTCCCCATGAGAATGTAAGCCTTTTGAGCTTCCAGGGAATATTATATGTATTTGCTACCGTTCTCGTCTACGATAATTTAACTACAAAACCATGTATGGTATGACTGCAATTAATGCCTCTTATCTCTGGCATGACTCAAAAGCCAGAATCTAAGAATTCCCGAGTGGAGATTTAAAAACTCGGCGGTGGATTTAATTTGAAAGAGAATGGACCATTGGAACATATCAGAATAATTTTTGTTCATGATAGATATTATGATAATAATGAAATGTGACTTACTGTAAATGAATTTCGTTAGTATGAAAAATGTTTTTGCCAATATTGCATGTTTAATAGATCCATGCAGATTTTTAGAAAGTCATAAAAAATACCGAAAGTTAGTAAAAATACATGCAGATCAAAGATTATCTGGAACTGTCTGTGCACATAACGAAAGTTGATAGTGATGTGTAATTGTGGTATGGAGTGATTTGACAAGTAACTATTGTTACATTGAAGGCTTGTGAAAACAACCATAAAGCGTTGCAGTCACTGAACCTCGTTTTAAAACAGGGGAAAGGGGCAGTCTTTGAAGTGGAAAGTTGACCTATCTAAAATGTTTGACAAGCAATAATAATAATAAAAATAATGATAATAATAACAATGATAAATTTTGCTTGATCTTCAATACCTTAATTCATTGGGGGAGGGGGTTATAATGTTATAATGCTATCTCTCTTTTTTCTCAGGCTTCAATCTCTTAAGGAGGGGGGGGGGGGGGGGGGGGTCATCATTTACTACAAGGTTTCAATTCATATCCTTTGCATGTATTTTCTTCTCATTCACTACTGATCGATCAACATGTACCTCAGTAGTACTATCAATTAATAAATGGATGAACCAGTCCCCCAATATATCTTAACTTGCATATGAAAATAAATAGGTAATGTTCATTGTTAATTAAAACGTTGGGCTAGTCTATGGCCCCCGTACTATGCCTGTGCTGATATAGAAAACATGGGTGAATGAAGCCCCTCCCCCCACAATTTTTGTAGTTTTCTTTTCCTAGGGTTGTCAACTAAAACAACCACTGGGTCCATGCATCTGCTGGTGGACTGTTAGTCCCCGTGGGTTTCATCAGTCCAGTAGCTAAGTACGTCGGTACTAGCATGAAAATACGGATAAAAATTTGCTGTGATAACATTAAGGAATTCATTTCAAAATTAAGGATTATCTCCATCATGCATAGCTCTGATCCTTAGCCGGATTTGTCTCCAGTATTTGGTATTTTGGTTCTTTCAGCTTTTCTAAGTTTGTTCTTATTTCTGATTTCCAACAGTTTTGATTTGAGCATCACTGAAGAGATATTACTTGTTGAAATGCACGTCTGGTGCATCAAAATTAGTACTGTCTATATTTTATATTATAACCACTGGGTCGATGCCTATGCTGGTAGACTGTTAGTCCTCGAGGGTTTCACCAGTCCATAGCTACATGTACATGTAAGTACTTCTGTTCTAACATGAAAATACGGATGAGAATTTGCTGTGATAAAATCAAGAAATTCATTTCAAAATTAAGGATTATATCCATCATGCATAGCTGTGATCCGGATTTGTTCCCAGTATTTGGTATTATTTGGTTCTTTCAGCTCTTCTAAGTATGTTCTTATTTCGGATTTCCTACTGTTTTACTTGAGCATCACTTAAGATATTATTTGTCGAAATGTACACCTGGTGCATAAAAATTGGTAGTGTTTATGTTTTATATTATAACAGTCCTCGAGGGTTTCTTCCAGGTTTGTTCTTATTTCGCATTTCCAACATTTTTGACTTGATCATCACCGAAGATATATTATTTGTGGGGTCATGCATAGGTCAAAATTTGTGGTACTTCTTCTAAAGCTGGTGATGTCTATATATCTAAACAATTCTCAAATGGAAAGCAAAAAAAAAAAAAAATGCTGTGTTCCATAGTATTGAAAATTGTCATATATTGCTGTGTTTTAATAAGAATTAGCATTTATAATATTGCTTTGCTTCACTTTACAGATTATCAAAATTTTATGATCATATAAAGTATATTTTTTTTTCTACTTTGTTATTCATTTGTTTTTCAGGAAGAAATTATCTTCGGGAAAGGATGAGCAAGGATTTTCGGCGAGATTTCTGTTTTCAGCATTAATAATAAACCATACTGATGACGACGCTTTGACAGGTACTTCGTAAAATTTTGAATGTATGGTATCTTGAAAATCCCGCAATGTATGGTGGCTTTCAACTGATTCGATACACGAGCATATATTCTGCGAATAGGGAATTTTTAAATTGATGTAGATAAGTTGATGTGACACGAGTTCCAACAGGGCCGTTAAAGTCAGTTTTTCATAAATTCTATAGTCGTTATAATGATCTAATTTGCAAATGCAACCTGTCATTAAGTTGAATGCTCAAACCAATTTTTAGATCAACTGATTTTGACTACGGATTTATGTGTATACATGATCAAGTTATAGGGCTCACGGGGTGTGGTTGGTCAACAGGGGATGCTTACTCCTAGACACCTGATCCCACCTCTGGTGTTTTCAAGACTCCGTTTTGCACTACTTTCAATTCTATGGTATATTTGAAATCGATCATTGTTCTTTATTTTTACATGTTTAGGTTACCCGAATAAACTTGGGTGACCTATTGCAATTGGTTTTCGTCCGTCGTCGTGCGTCGTCCGTTGTACATTTGTAAGAATTGTGGTGGAGTCAAACTTGGTGTATGGTATTTATGGATAAAATATTTTTAAAAACGATTGCTTAATGCTGTTGATACCTGACTGAAACTAAATAGATATTTAAATAGAGCAGATAGCCTTTACCAAAATTGTAACTTTTATGATCCAGGGGGTAGGAGTTTTGTATGAGGATGGGGCCAAAATGGTCAGTGATTAAATGTGTTAACAATTGAACATTTTTAACTTCTTCTTGATAACTACTATTCCAATCCTTTTGATATTTGGTATGAAGCCTCTTTGGGATAAGGCAGGCATAAATGATGAAATTAAGGACTCCTGCCCCCCCTGGGCCTTAGAGGCGTGGCCAAAACTGCCAAAAATGGCCAATTTTCAAAAATCATCTTCTCTAGAACTGCACATTTGTGAGAAAAACTAAATGCTTAGCAATGTAGAACAGGAAGGCTTCTACCAAGGTTGTAAATTTCATGATCCCCGGGGTAGAGGTTCTGACCCCAGGGTGGGGCCAATCTTGGTATATGGTATTTATGTGTAAAACATTTTAAAAACATTTTCCTTAATGCTGTTGATACCAAATTGAAATTAAATAGATATTTGGATTCTGAATAGGTAGCCTTTACGAAAGTTTTAAGTTTCATGATTCCAGGGGTGGGAGATTTTGTATGAGGGTGGGAACAAAATGGTCAGTGATTAAATATTGTGTTAAGAACTGAACAGTGTTAACTTCTTTGTGATAACTATCATTTTAATTCTTTTCAGATTTGCTTTGAAGCATCTTTGGGACAGTGCAGACATATATTATAAATTTCAGGACTCCTGTCCCTCTGGGGCCTTAAGGGCGGGGCCAAAACTGCTCAAAAGTGACCAATTGTCAAATATTACCTTCTTTAGAACTGCACATATGAAATAAAATTTAAATGCATAGTAATGTAGAGCAAGAAGGCCTTTACCTAAATTGTAAATTTCATGACCCCTTAGGTAGAAGCTCTGACCCTAGGAAAGGACCAAACTTAGTATATAGGTTTTAAGCATAAAACATTTTTTTTAAAATCTTCTTTAAAGCCATTGATACCAAACTGAAACTGTATAAGGGTGGGACCATAATGATCAGTGACTACATTTGCTAACAAATGAACATTTTTAATTTCTTGATAATTACCATTCCAATTACTCCGAAATTTTGTATGAAGCATCTTTGCGACAAGGGGGACACCACATTCTAAATTTCACGGCTCTTGCTCGTCTGGAGAGAAAAACCAAATGCATGGTTATTGTGTCCAATGAAACCCTTTACCAATATAATGAAATTCATTGCACCTTGGTCGGGGAAATATTGGCTGATTTAAATGCTTCAAACTTTATCTTCTGTTGTAGTGTAATCGAGTAGGACTTGTATGCATATTTAGAAAGATCATAAAGGTGTGAACAAAAGACTCCAGTATGAAGCATAAATGCAAATATGAGACACCCCCCCCCCCCGACAGGTCTAAGTATGGGCTATAATACTCAGGTGACCGTTTAGGTCTGTGGGCCTCTTGTTTAAAGATTCCCCAGATTTTTATTTCTTGGTAAATATTAGTATCTTAAAAGCTCCATTGTTAAACCTTATAAAATTATGGTTGAGGTTTTAACACGGACATGACATTTTATGTTGCAGAACCAGATGATTTTGCCTACCAGAATGCTGCACTAGAAAGTGAGAATGTGGATGGCGATACGAAGGCCTTTGACAGTATACCCGTTTCCGAACTGCATAAAGTGATACAGATTATGTCAGAAGACGGAAATGCTGCATTTATGAAGGAATTTTCGGTAAGTTGGGCATTAATTTATTATGTTACAAGCTGGATATCAAGTATAGACAGTGTTATTACAATTTATATTAGAGCACGTTTATTCAAGAAGCTTATTACATGTGTGTAGGTGTTGCCAAGAGGAGAACAGTTTCCTTGCGATGAGGCTAAGAAACCCGATAATGTTCCAAGAAATCGTTATAAAACCACATTTCCATGTAAGTAAAACCATAATTGATAAGATGCATGAACTGTATAGGGAAGGCATGGCAACTACTACCGGAAAATCAAATAAAATGTGTTTGTTGTTTATGCATTTTCATAAATCAAACCACAGTCCTTCAGTAAATCTGACTTGGAAATAACTTGATTGTACCCACCTGACTTCAGTGTCCTTCTCTACATCATTCCCTCTTAAGAGTGATATGACAGATGTACATATCCACGATGTCATACATCTCTAAAGTTCTTTTTCGAAAGTTTAAAAGTTTAACCATAAGTTTTCCTGTAACTTTCACTGTTACATTATGGGACTCTGAAATGTTGTGATTAAAACGACTGTTGCGATATGGGTTCTCCACCCTCACTGAATTAAAAAAACACCCAATAAAAACGCGCAGTAATAAAATTTAAAAAAAACAAACAAAAAAACAAAGGGACAAATAAACAAATAAATGAAATTTATGACATTTGTACTATGAAGCATGTTAATGTTCAATAATTTCAAAATTTATCATGTCACTCTTATGAGGGAATAATCATTATTTTACAAATACTATAGCCATCATAGTCCACTGTCTTTTCTGTGGGGATCCGAGTTAGAATACATCCTCAATACCCTTTGCCTGTTGTTAGATTCATCGACTAATTCGTTGTTGTTTTCCGCCACACTCAACATTTTTTTTTCAGTTATCTGGTGCCGTCCAGTTTTTATTGATGGAGGAGAGAATCCAGATACAATGTACCTGGGAAGAGACCACCGACCTTCCGAAAGTAAACTGGCAAACTTTCTCACATATATCGGCGCGAGCGAGAATCGAACCCGTGCCGACTAAAGGTGAGAGGCACTGTTATGTTTTGCGCGATGCTCTAACCACTCGGCCACGGAGGGGGTCTGTTGTTAGAGGAAAAGTTGTCTAAAGTTAGAAACTATTCTATTCTAGGAAAATCTGTATTGTAAGCTTGCTTATCATTCTGTGTTTTTGTTTTGTTTCTTTTTTAAGATGGTCCATTCCTAGGCACTTAATTCCATCTTTAGTATGTCCACGGGAACCCTTGCTCAGCATTAATTCAAAAAGAAATCTGAGCCATTTTGAAAAATTGGCCCTCCTTGGTCAGTAATGATAGAAAGTAGCCCCTTAACTATATCTTGTCTTTGTTTGGCAATGCCTTTGCTTCGCATAGAAATAAATACATTTATTTTCCTACAACGAATGACGGGCACCCAATCTCTTTAAGAAATAACGCAGTATAATTCAGATAACCAATACAGTTATTTAACGAGAAGTATTTACAAATATTGAAAGAAACAGATATAACAATAAAATATACTAACTTACTCTGGTACAATTTCAGAGTGTATGAGATGCCGAGCTGGGTTAACACACACACAAATCATCACAAAATTGGCTGTAAATATCCCAAAAGTCGAACATGATATAAATCCCAATCAGCTATCAAAATTTCCTTACGTCTGCCATTTAAATCCAAAATTGTTTAAAGTGTTTGTCTACTAGAGCTTAATAGTACATATTTCACGATGTATTTATACAAAAATGAACTTCTGAACCGTATTTAAAGGACACTGTTATGTAACATTGAGAGGTAGACAAGTGTTACGTCATCTTTCAAAGCATGGAACATCTAGAAAAATCTAGGTCACAACCTGCTTATTGTAAACATATTACGCAACACCCATCAAAGTCTCGATTGAAATGATATCATCACTTCACTTGCATTACTTGTTATGAATAAATTACAGCTTAAATGATTTATTTAATGATCAAATTATCTTCAACATCTCTAGGAATCAATTGATATTGATAAGTGATTGTGATACCATAATATAAGTATACTGTGTGTACGTTGAAGTATAAGACGTTAGCGATTGGTACATAAAGTTACCTTTCTTAACCAGGTTTCAACTGTGTAACATGTTATTGTTTTCAAAGTAGAACAATTTCAGACTATGGATTCATCGGATTCATCATATTTATAATCAGAATTGTATAATATTCTGTTTTAGACGACCATTCTCGAGTTATTCTACAGTGCAGCTCGGGGAAAGAGTCCAACTATATAAATGCTAATTACTTAGAGGTATGATCAGTTTAGACCCAGTTACGTGGTAAGTACAGTGTGACTGTTCAATTCAATATAATACAAATAACTTTGACATCCATTCCTCGAACAAATGCCAGTTATTAAATCAAAAATTAACGACTTTCTATTTTGATACACATTTGATTAAACGCTGGGAAACCATATGGCATGATATGATATTTGTTTACAAGCTTCGATGACTGTTGGAATGGCGTTGGATTACGACAAAATTCTTTAGAAATATAACGTTTCAAAAGGTTGAAATTAGAAATTGGTGGAAGAGAGAACCCAGATACAATGTTCCCGGGAAGAGATCACCGACCGTCCGAAAGTAAACTCGCAATCTTTCTCGAACCCGTACCGACTGGAGGTGAGATGCCTTGTGATTTTGAGCGCGATGCTCTAATCACTAGGGGTCTCGGAGGGCCATGGGAAGATTATATATGATTATATATTGTTTAACGTCCCGCTCGAGAATATTTCACGCATATGGAGGCGTCACCATTGCTGGTGAAGGGCTGCAAAATTTAGGCATATGCTCGGCGCTTAGCAGGGAGGGGTCTTTATCGTGCTACACCTGCTGTGATACGGGGCATCAATTTTTGCGGTCTCATTCGAAGGTCCGCCGCATTTAGTCGACAAGCAAGGGGTACTGAAGATCTATTCTAACAACCCGGATCCCCACGGAACCCTTAGAAAGAAATATAAATAGAAAATATTCTATCCATCTATCTATTTATCTATTCATTTATCTCTCTCTCACTCTCTCTCGCAGAAGTTGCAAATAGGTTGCTGTAGCTCAGTGGTTAAAGCGTTAGCTTCGTAACCGGGAGGTCGTAAGTTCGTGCTCCGCTCGTGCCAAGGCCGGGTTAAACATAAGACGTGAAAATGGGTAGTGATTGTCATTCCGTCATTCGATCTGAAACTTTAACCTTCCTAATAACTTTGAACAAGCTTTAATATTTTACACAAGTATTCCTTGTGACAAGACATTTCCGTTGCTACTAAAGTGTTTGACCGTGACCTTGGTGATTGACTTCCTTAAAACCTTAACCTTATCCATAACTTTTATATAGTAAGTAATAGGGATTTCATATTTCACATGATTATTCGTTATGGTAAGACCTTTCCTTTCGTACCAAAATATGTGACCTTGACCTTGGTGTTTGACCTACTTTTTGAACATTTTAACCTTGCGTGTTTCTTCGAATGAGTTGACAATAGGTAGATTAAAGATTTTATTACAATATCTATTTGTGTTCTACATTCTAAATTTATATTTTCCTTCGAATTCTTATTGTTTATATTTGATAACATCTTTTAGTACGCAAGACAGAGATCCTTTAAAACGCTGTGGTCCGATGTTTATCTACTGTTTTGTACAGAATTATTTTAAAGTAGATGAATTGGTTTTTAAAGTTATTAATTTTCCCTTAATTACATGCTTAAAAACATTTGCATGTAAAAGAAAACACAGAGAACATCATTTAAAAGTAAATGTTAGTGGTAACCCATTAAATACATTTGGATCTCGGTAAGTCTGTTAGGACTATAAAAAGCCCCACGAGCGTGAGGGGAATCCCAACTTGCTGAATATAACTCAGACGCGACTGTCTAAATTTATGTTAAAAGAGCGTAAAACAACGAATTATCAAGAGGTATTTGATATTTGTATTTCTCTTAATCTTAACACACGGTACCGTAGTAACAAAATACAACTTTCACAGATAAAATCGCTGATTTGTAAGTCTGAACTGAACAAGTGACTTGATTTCTCTCCTGAATATGCATTAAAAATGACCGAGTGACAGTTGTTTGTAAACACCGATTTAAAACCAATTCATTCTGATTAATACAGATGAAATAATGTATGCCATGTCATGTGGCATCATAAATACGTACGTGTATATATCTGAATATATAAGTGTTTTCACACGGTGGTCAAAATTTGTCGAAATTCGGACCATACAACTTTAATGTTTTAATCAGACAAAACCCCTTTCCGAAGATGTTCAATGAATAAATAGTGTTTCTATTAATTTCGATACATCATATTTCTAAAGTATCCACCAACATGTTCCTATATATTGTAGAGTGTTGACGGGGAAAAAATCTACATAGCCACACAAGGTACGATTTGTAGTTCTTTTCATTTTTATTTTAGAATTCGAACGAAACAATATGAAATCATATTTTAAAAGCGGGACAAATTATATGTATGGTTCAGGACTGACCTGTCGACAGGGAATGCTTAACCCTCCTGAGCACTTGATCCCACCTTTGATGTATCCAGGAGTCCGAGTTTGCCCAACTCTTAATTTTGTATTACTTGTGGGAGTTATGAAATTGATCGCTCTCTGTTATCACCACCTTTTCATGAATTGTAATATATCGGATAATCATGGTTTCTCTTAGGTCCTAAACCCTCAACAGTTCCAGATTTCTGGAGAATGATTTGGCAAGAAAATGCGATAAAAATTGTAAACGTTACGAATCTAAAAGAGGGAACTAAGGTATCATTTTGTTTTAAATTGAATGTGTCTATCTGAATTCCAGTTTCAAAAAGAAAGCAAATATGAATTCAAATACTCGAACTGTTGACACGTGGTTTCTAATGCAGATCAAATGTGAAAAATATTGGCCAGACCGAAATCAAACCTTTAAGAAAGGGGACATTAGAATCCAGAATATTGAAGAAACTGTCTACGCAAATTACGTCATTAGAAAATTAAAAGTTACCAGAAAGTCTGTAAGTGTAACTTGCATAATTATGATAGATTACATTTTATGTTAGAAAAATAATTTTCGAAAAAAACTGATTATACATGGAGACAATCGGAATATATCAGATTTAGCTGTGGATGTAATTATTTATGCATGTACATTAAATAATGATACAAATATTAATTCAGTATCATAATATTAGAAATAGAACACACTGATCCATTTACGTGTACATGTATCACTAACAGAATTATTATAAAACGTTTCACATCAGTTCTTGATATAACTGTATAATGTATCCAGAGCGGTGACATGCGGATAGTGTTCATGTTCCATTATACGGAATGGCCTGACCATGACGTACCGGAAGCTCTTAACTTGGTACTGTTCCACAGACATGTAATGCGGACGTCACAGTCACAGACTAAAGTTCCAATGATAGTTCACTGCAGGTATGTGCATAATAGTTTATGGAAGAATTGAATGATACTGTATTAAGCGAATCTTATATGTAGAACATGCCGTACGTAATGTATATATAATATATTATATTGATTTTACAGTATCTCAGAACGCAAAATTTATCTAGCACTAAATTACAATATTGAAGAAATGTCCTTCACACCGGCATATTGAACACGTTATCGCTCTATGAAATATATGCAAATGTGGACACTGCAGAGAGGCAGAAGATAAATCGTCTCAGCTGAAAGACATCTCTAATAGTCACATTTCAATAGCATTTTATACGGGGTGTTTGCATGTAAATTAGATAAATGTATTGATTTCATACACAGTGATTCGGCTAAATTCATTTTCTCCCTAGCCAAACCTTGGCATTTAGAAGTGAGAATCACGGACCTTTCGTATATGACCTTAAAAACTGAGGTGTCATGTATCGGCAGGTTTTGGCATGGTAAAGAACTCTCACTGCTAAAAACCGTAAGTGCTAAGCATAGGTCTAAATTCGTGGTACTTCGCTTTTAACTGATGACGTCGCAATATGTGGGAAAAATTTTCGACGGTACAAAACAAACAACTAACCTACCAACGTACTTTCATTTTAAAGGTTGAAAGTTTGTGAGATATTTGCCTTCAGTTTCAGTTAGTAAGACTGTTGAGGGAAAAACGGAGTGAATGTACATATTTATCCATATTTCATTTGCACTGTCAAAATTTTACTTCAGCGCCGGCATTGGAAGAACCGGTACTTTCATCGCCCTTGATGCCCTTTTTAGCCATGGTAATAAAACAGGAAAGGTTAACATACCTGAATATGTCAAAACAATGAGGAAAGATAGAATGGATATGATTCAAAACCATGTAAGAATTTACAATTGATTACCTTTATTCCTAATTAATTGAAATATGTTATACGTAACGTTAATTTAAAGTATATGACTGTAATTGTGATTTTCTCAAGGAAATTCCGTGTACATGTGTGTATACATATTTCATTTTTCAAAACCGCAATGAATCGTCATTTTTAGGAAAGGAGATATGTTCTAATGGTTCACATTATATTTATGAATTAGTCTTAAATATATCTAAAATGTGTTCTTCGTTCTTGTGTGTCAATGTCATTTGAAGGAGCAGTTCAGAATGGTATATGAAGCCTTGCATGAGGCATTTCGTGCAAAACACAGTTTGGTATATAAAGAAGAATTCATTAATGAATATAGTGACAATATCACGAGTGATAAATCTGAATCGAGTTCACGCCTCCAAACAGAATTCCAGGTAAGTACTAAAAAGTGTGTACACAATACAAATGGGTGCAGATCACTACATTTTCAAACAGCACATATATAGAGCAAGTAAAAGACGATTATGTAGCAGTTACCTATACAGATTATTGACCTGAAAGATAAATGGAATTTGTTTTATGCTTTTTTATTTTATTTTATTTCATTTTTTTCTTCTTTTTTTGTTTTAGGAATTGCAAAACATAATGCCAATATACACTGACTTGGATTTCAAAAATGCCACAGAAAATTTGGGACTGAACTTCTCACAAGAAGTTTTACCAGGTTCATAAATATTAGTAAAGAATATTATGGTCTAGGATTTTATTTGAGCATGCATTTTAAAATTTGTATTCAATATCATTTTCTTTATGCACAGTGGACAGTTATCTATGTCACCTCTCTTACGTCAAAGGGCAAAGTAATTATTACAACGCCATTCTACTACAGGTAAGTTCAAGAGGGAAAATTGAGCCTTCGAAAAGTACTTTATCTGATATTTTCTGAATTGCTTGAAGGATCAATAGGACTTTTTTATTTTATAAAAGTTTGTTTAGAGTTTGTTAGTCAATGGATTTGATTATGTGTTGTTTGTGTTTTTTACTTCTCCTGAACTGCAATTCCAAATACATGTATATACATTGCTCAAATTTAACTAAACCTTATACTTATTTTCTTGGATAGAGCTGATGTATATTTTGTATCCGACCCACAATAACCCCCCCCCCCCCACCAAAGGTTAATTTTTGTGTAATACAAACTTGGTATCAGATGAAATATAATGACAGGGACTGGTTCACGTTTATAGGAAAGAAATATTTTTCATTTAATGTTGACAACCATAATTTGGACCAGAATGCAAGGATAAGAGCAATATTTTAGTCCTAAATCTGTGTTATTTAAACAAAGAATTGAGTCTTTTTATGTTTACAAACAAACTGGTGTAATGGTAAATATTGCAGTTAAATCATGTTAATTTTACACAGTCACAAATTCCAATTTTTAAATTGCACATTTTACCTAAAAATATTTGAAATGCGATACATGTATATGTATACTTCGTAAACAATAATTATAATATAACTCAATCTTTGTTTATAAATCATAAATTCTCTATAATGAGCTTCTGTCATAATGTATAACCTTAATTTTTAAACATATTTTGATCATCTAAAAAAAAAATATAAATATAAAACTTAAACTTAAATTGTGAATCAGTTTCAAGATACAGTAATTAACCAAACGAATTTTCAAAATCTATAAAACGTTTTTTTTTAAAATAAAGAACAGCTGTACCCATGACAAAAACCACATTTCTTATGTATAAGGTCGATTAAAATATAATTTCAAGAAAAAAACGCAATGTGAAAAGGTTCAAATTACACAAAGGAAAGCATAGGTCACCACAAAGCATAAAAGTTTTTTTTTTCTCTAAGGGGGAAGAACTCCTGTAAAATATTTAATCTAGACATCATCGTTTCTCTCCGCCATCTCTATCATACTAAAAATGATTGATTGATTGATTGATTGAATTCTTATTGTTTACCACCACATTCAACATTTTTTTAGCTATCTGGCGGCGTCCAGTTTTTAAAGGTGGAGAAGAGAACCCATATACATTGTATCTGGGAAGAGACCACCGACCTTCCGAAAGTAAACTGGCAAACTTTCTCATATATATCGAACCCGCGCCGACTAAAGGTGAGAGACCTTGTGATTTTGAGCGCAATGCTCTAACCACTCGGCCACGGAGGTCCCCCATACTAAAAATGAGACAGTTTAATATTACAAAGAATAAAGTGCAACAGATATTAACTTTTTATGAAAATTTTTTTTTTCTTACGAAAGGGGGAATATATGATGACTTCATAAAAGATCATACTTGTGAAGAAAACAAAATTTGCAATTTGCAATATACATGTATTTATAACATATTGCGTGGCGGGATAGAGCCACGATATTTACAGGGAAAGAATTATAAGTGAATTTATTGAAGTCACACTAACAGGTTTTATTTTCGACTGATTTCTGAGTCGTTAGGCATTATGCTTTGGTAAGAGTTGTATCTAAAGAATTTTTTGTCATTAATACTTCAAAATTAATGCCACACTGTAGAATTATTGTACGTTGAATATGGTTCTTATTGAATTTTTTTATGCACTGTATAATTACCGTAAAATTTTGATTTATAGACTGAACTTTGATCTAATCAGGTTTAGATGATGCTTTATAATTTGAATTTAATCAATTTATGTATGTGTACACTGGAAATTTGAATATTTAAATTATAAAATGCTCTCTTTGATACGAAGTTAGCAAAAATGCATACCCCGCGTTATGCAATGTTTGCGACCTTCATCTCCCATTCAAAATAATCATAATAAGAAAGACATCTTATTATTTACAGTTTTGTTTTAAAAATATAAACACTTTCAAATACGTACATTATAGATAATTTACTAGTATAATATTAACTTGAATTTATTTAAACGTAACAGCTGAAAATTACATTACCTTGATTTGTCCATTTCCATACTTGAACGATGTTAAAAGGAAATATTCCAAGAAAGACAACCCTCAAGTCATAAAATAAACCATCGCGTAATATAGTTAAGCGTTATTCATTATCATCAATTCAAATAAAAAGGAAAAAATTAAAGCGGAAAATATATTTTCCAACAATTTCAACAAAGCCGCGAAATTGGTTGCGGAGTTCTAGAATATTCACAAGCAGACAGAAGGCACTAAATAGATAGAAACAAAATTGCAAATTACAAGCAATGAATTTCAGTAGAAATTAAGCAGAATACACACAGTGGGTGCAAATATATTGATATAATCATCTTTTATTTTTAATGATTTAGAACTCTTTTATAAATGTGTACGTTGTATTACGTCAAAGCGAAATGTGATCTTTAAAAAGGCCACATCAAGTTTTACAGTTTTCAAGAGGGCTCGTTGATTGATTGATTGTTTTACGTCCCTTCGAGAATTTTTCACTCATATTGAGACGTCACCAGCTGTAGGTGAAGTACCACAAATTTAGACCTATGCTTAGCGCTCAGGGCCATCGCAGTGAGGGTTCTTTAACGTGCCAACGCCTACGGTGACACGGGACCTCCGTTTTTAAGGTCATATCCGAAAGACCCGTGATTCTCACTTCTAAATGCCGAGCGTTTGGCGAAGGAGCAATCACAACCTATTTTCCGTCTTAGGTTTGACGCGGCCATGGCACGAGCGGGACTCGAACTCACGACCTCCCGGTTACGAAGCGAACGCTCTAACCACTGAGCTACCGCAAATAGGGCTCGTTACTCATTATTGGTAACTTGCAGGGTTTCCCTGTTTGATATCCATGAGTGAAGATTTTCTGAAATAAAATTGCATTTTCTATATATGGTCAACTATACTCCAGCCAGGGACCTGAACGCATAGACCATGAATTTCACATTGTTTATTGTAATGATACAATTTGTAACAATTTATCTGCTTGATGACTAGCATGAAAGAAACTTTTCTGTTGCATTTTGAATAATAATGTATATGACCAATCTAACCCCACCCTCGTGAACTCTGAGATAATGAATTTCACAATTTTAGTAAAGGGCTCAATGTTCATTATTATGATGCAAACATTTTGCCTCGTTGATTCCCAGAAGTAACTAAAAAATGCATTTTTACTATATGAACAACTTAGCCTCACTCTGGGTAATGAACACTGAACCAAAAGTCATTAATTCTGCAGATTTGGTAAAGGGCTCTTTGCAATCCTGCCAACAGCTTTATTGCTTGATATCTAGAAGTAAATCACATTTTTGAAGAAATAACAGGTTTTCAATACCGGGTATATCAACAACAGTACTCCAGTCTTTGACATGAAACTTGAACCCAGGGTTCGTGAATTTTACAGTTTTGTTAAAAGATTCATTGCTAATCATGTTTGATGTTCAGGAGTAATGTGAAAAAAACTGAAAGTCACAAAGTTTATTTTCCTTGACCCATAAATGATATAGATCAAAGAACGCACAACGATGAACAAAAACAGATTGCGATAGGTCACCTGAGTGACTCAGGAGTGACTCGGGTGACCTACTATTAATATTCTAACAAAATTACATTTGCAATTGCAGTTAAAGAAATGGTTTCATTTGAATCAGCATCAATTGACTATTATGAACGTTTTGTACTTACATGCACATTTTTCGTCAGTTATCTTCCCTTGACAAAAAATTAAGTTGTCAAAATATTATAAAATAGTTTTTATATTTCTTTGTAAGTTAAGGAACGTGATTTCTTATAAGTTATAAACGAGAAATTTCTTTACGTTTCGGCTTTCTATGTGCTATAGTCTTGAAGAGACACTACAGCTCATTTTGCTCAAACATCGTAGATTGACAATTGTCCCAGAGTTTTCTCTAATTTGTTACATAGTTGAATGTATAAACTTCGCAAAAATAACACATTTCTAAAGTTGAAAATTCTCGTTTAAGTGCAAAAAGTAATAGTTTTGTTTTTGATGGTCCTTTTTAACAACATTGATACTTCCTCTTTCGGTCTCCGGATGCATGCACACGGACGTTAACAATCCAGTGAGAGGAAGTGTACTATGGCTAAACCCAGAATTTTGAAAGATTATGCGAGAAAGTGTTAAAATCGAACGAGATACAACTCATACGCAAACTAGAATTTACGTGGGAATATTACTATGACCCTCTAGCTACGAGACACACACGCTGGGCTTTAAAAGTAACTGCTATTTTTATCTAAAAACGTGGTGAGCTTTTAAAAAAAACATGATTTGGTTAATAGGGACATGAAAGGTTTTCTGTTATAAATAATGACTTATAATTACTTAATTATAAGAAGCAGGAAATAATCCCATACTCGAGAAGCGAGTGTGGACCCCTTTAAGGGGTATTTAAATAACTTTTTACACAACACGTGTGTTGTCATACTGAATCATGTCATGTAAAATGTCCAAGCCGGATTGAAGAAACCATTGAATTCCGGATGATCTTTAAAGCGCAGTTTAGAGCAAGTTAATGTATTCCTAATGTTGAAAATTATCAATATTATTATATTTATCATTTCATCTATACATGTTTTAAAAAACGCTCGATTGAAATGTAGAAAATAAGCTGTAGTGCTTCTTTAACACTGTTACTTTTTCTATAAACTTAAAAGAAAATGTCCTTATCAGTAATAACTTTTTTGTGCGTATTTGTTTTGAAAAATCTTTCTTTGAATCTTTTTATGTCTGAAAAACCTTCAAAATGACGACATGTAAGTTTCCAGGTGGTATATAAGTGTGACACGTTTGATTGTGAGGGCGTAATTATTTTAAATATACCATCCTTCTCCTTCAAAAAGATTCTGAAGGTGTTTTATTTTTATAAATGTGTTGTGTGAATATTACATCCTCGCACCCCTTGAGTGTATATATGGGAGAATGCATGACCCCACTCTCACAATATTTATATTTATAGGATGTATGACTCCCCACTTTTTGTAATTTAGCCACGTCATTGATTTCAGTCTTACACCAAACCAGACGCTTTGATAAGTGCCCAGTTCCCAGCAGCTGGATCCGCCGAATATCTCTTCAGATTAATCAAAGACTTTGAAGCATCCATCCTTGTGGCACTTTCTCCACTAAATGACATGGAATCGGTTTATGTAAAGTTATCTAACATGTGTATCTTTAATTGTTAACAAGGAACTTTATTTCTACTCTATTTTAGACTTACGTTAATTGAAATATATAACGATATTATGTCAACTTTTTACTTGCAATGAACTGTTATTTGTATGTACTGTTGGCGGATACATACAAGTGCACTGTAGTTTTTTCCGGTCGCGATAAAAGGATAACAAATTATAAGTGCTCAAGCAACCATCTCGAGATTTCTTCTTTTTAAGTGTTTTTAAGTGTTTACCTTTGGCAAATGGATTCTCATAACACTTCAAACCAGAATATTATTTATAAATGCTGTACAAATAATTATTGGGTTTTTGTAATGTTATCATATTCTAGACAAATTCCTTCCTGCCACATAAACAATCTTCCATCAACGTTGGATCTTTCACACTAACTCATAAATCGACATCACAATCAACTAATGTCTCGAAAACCAGTGTGGTGATCAAGAAAAAGGTAGGGGTATGGTGAAAAAAAGGACACATAAAAATTGAAAATCCATGCATCATACTCTTAGTTGTATATTAAAGTCATCTCAATTTGAACGGCAGGGCAGATATGAAATATCAAGTAATTGCTTTTCAAATTTATGATTTCTTTAGTCTCAACATATAATACGTGACAACTTTGAATTAAGGTTTCAAAGCAAATGTAGAAGTCTTAACGGATTATAGTTCGAGTTCAGATTCTCAATTTAACCTCAATATATTCATATTTGGCAAATTACCTGTTTAATTCCTCTTGCCTACTCCCGTCTGATGACACCCCACAGCCTTATACATTTCAGCAAAGAGGCTAGGGGACCTTTTATGACCATTTCCATCTTAATGTCTTTATAGGGTAACAATACCCGAGCAAATTGATTTCAGTGGCCCAACTTATAGATTCATACTTAATTCAGGGTCTTAGAGACATACAATGCGACGTTTTTGAGTGTCCTACGTGGCAGACCACGCACTGGATGTCGGACTCCAGAGTCATGGTGGATCTAGTGAGAGAAGTTAAAATGTCCCAGTATGCGCAACAAAACACTTCCATAGTCGTTTTGTCAAGGTACAGAAATGGCGCATTAACGCCTTCAACGCTCTATTTTTATTGGAGGATGTTACTTGATTTAAGGGACGGTTGTAGAAGAAATTATGACGATTACACCTTAAGACTCAAATTCAACCTCATATCTATCCCAAAATTAAAATTCGTTTCTTCTTTTTTTCAAATTCATTGCACAGTGTTTCGCATTCAATTCCCAATATTCGATTTCGGATTTTCTCAATTTGAAATGCAGAGCGTTAACTTACAGTAGTTTTTGGAACGTTCTGGATCACTGAGTTATGAATGATTGATTATATATTGTGTAACGTCCCGCTCGAGAATCTGTCACTCATATGGAGACGTCACCATTACCGGTAAAGGGCTGTAAAATTTAGGCCTATGCTCGGCGCTTATGATCTTCCAGCAGGGAGGAATCTTTAACGTGTCACACCTGCTGTGACACTGGGCCTCGGTTTTTACGGTCTTATCCGAAGGACCACCCCATTTAGTCGCCTCTTACGACAAGCTAGGGGTACTGAGGTTCTATTCTAACAACCCGGATCCCCACGGGGTTATGACTGCATGTGTGCAAACTAGTATGATGCAATTTTCACATTTTGAAACATTTGTAGATTTTCATAAATTCTTCCTAAAAAAGAGTCGTAAAATTAGACAAAAATTCAAATCGTAGTATGATTTTGGTTAACTGAATGATTTAAAATACCGGTATTTGATAATTATTGAAACCCGAAAAGCCCAATTATCAGTCAATGCTTTATTGGAAACATTCAAAACCCTTGATTTAAAAAAACAAAATATGCATCAGAATTGTTAATTTCTCCACAGTGATGGGGCTTCACGGACAGGGACGTTTTGTGCAGTGTTTAATGCATTAGAACAACTAACTACTGACAATGAGGTCGATATATTCACCATAGTTCGCCAACTGCAGATTCGTCGGACAGAATTTGTTCAACATTTTGTAAGACTTGAATATTGCATTCATATACGAGTTCTATGTAATCTTTATCAACATGTCATTTCATATTGTGTTTATTTTCTTTTCAGGTGGAATATAAATTTTGTCATGAAGTTGTATGCGAATACTTGAGAAGCGATATGGTTTATGAAAATTGTTAATTCAAGTCATTTATTGGACAAATACAATACAATGTACAATTAAATGAATTAGCACCAAAACTGGAGTTGAAGTCGTATATTTATACAACACTTCCAGACAATCTAGTTTGTATCAATTTCATGGTCAATGTAACATCAATATTTGATAGTTTGGTTTTACATTAAAGTATTTTGTTTTACATTAAAATATTTTTGATAAAGGATATATATTTATTTTTTTCTATCAATGCTTATAATGATGTCGAGCTTTTTCTTCATGTTTCAAAACATTGTTGTATACAGGTCTTCTTTCTATTTTTAGACCCCTTGAAGATTAAAATATGCATTATTATGTTTTCAATTTATTATTATTATTATTATTTTGCATACTTGTAAAGAAAGACATTATGATTACCAAACACCAGTCAGTTATCATCTTTGATGGACTGTCACATCTTCATAACAATCAATATTGCTCTAATACTCTGTGGGATTGTTCTCTATGGTTCATACTTTAGCACTAAATTACTTAAGGACCCTTTTTGCTAGGAATGGCGCATACAATACATTTTCATAACATAGAATAGCAATGTTATAAAAATCAAACTTCTGCCAAATTACACAGGATAAGGATAGTACCTACATCCTGTTTATGTGTCTCTATTTTATATCATTACAATTCACAAGTAATTTGATAAAATTTCTAAATAGCACGGATGTCGTTGGTCGATATTATTTAGTGATGTAAACTGGTCTGATTTCCCAGAGGAGAGGGCTTAAATTTGTCATAAAATCAACCATACCGCTAGTCCTTTACAACCTTTTGTAAACAGGAAAAAAAAAGATTCAAATTAACAATAGTACATTTATTAATCTTCCCGAAGACCAAAACTTTGAACACACGGATGGAAAAAGGAACTTCAGGATGAAATAGTAGTTTTGTCAACGCAAATAACAACATTGCTAGTAATTACGTGATTGCGATTTTTTAATTCTGAAGACACTAGTATTTACGTAGGTATTTACCTAGCTGAGACCGTAACCGGGAGGTCCTGAGTTCGAGTCCCGTTCATGCTATGGTTGCACCAAATCTCAGACTGGCAGTGAAGCTAAATAAATACGATTCAAACTGTAACTCTGTTTCAATAGAAGTATGCGGATTTTTAGACCTAAATTTAGGCACCAATTCTTCCCTTGCAGCATAGGCTGATTGATTGTTTTGGGCGTTTAACACCATATTGACAATATTTTACTAAGTAAATAAAATATGACTGGTTTCGAAGGGTTTTGTTGTAGCGTAGGGATTGAACAGAATAGATATACAGTATATATAGCATTAGTAAAATGAAATACATCTGATTGAAAATTGTAAATTATACTATGATATTAAAGCAACTGTAATATTTTGAAACATTTAACAGGCGCGGATCCAGCTTTTTTCATCATTTGGGGGGGGGGGGGTCCAAAGGCCGAAGATCTGGTTCCAGTGTAAACGGTACGGTAATTTTAATATCATATCATGGCCTTGAATTTCGAAATCGTCCACAGTGAACGGATAAAGTCGATCGAGAGAGTTGATGAAGCAATATTAAACGCGATGCTAGGGTGATAGATACATGTAACTATATTTTCTTTCAGTTGGAAATTCCAAGGGGGATGACCAGACCCCCTCTAGATTCAGGCTTGTTGAACTTCCTATGAGAACACTGTGAATATGTTAATCAATGAAAATGATACTATCTTAAATGACATTGCCAAATTCACATTTTTAGCATTTAAAGTGGCGTTGAAATACTTTTTTTATAAAAGAAATTCCATCATCGTACAGCTTTATTATCTTCATGACATTTTGTTAGTTCATAACCCGTTTCAGTACTTTGATTTATATCCGAGTGGTTTTTTTTTTGTTTTGTTTTTTACGCTAAAGCCGCGGTAAGGATACAACAGAAATTAGCAACTTGCAGTACTTCAGTACAAATGCAAACACTGATATACATGTAATATCGTGATAATAAAAACATCAAGTTCAAACCTTTTAATTCCTTCAGTGAAACATTTAAGATATATAATTTCATAAAATTTCCCTTCTCAGAAAAGAATGAAAGTGAAGTATTAAAAGGCGACATAGGACCTGAAACGCAGACAAATCTGCGAGACTGCCTGTATTTTTACACTAATATATTTGTTAATTATTAAATTATTTAAAAATTTAAGTTTGTTTCCAGTTTATAATAGGAATGAAATGAACTTAAATCAGCATCAATTCATCGAACCAATGAATGAAAATTGAGAATTTATAGGTTGGAACGTTAAATATTTTATTCTGTAAAACACGCCGTTGAAGGAGTTGATTTTCTCTCTTAGACATGCATATTATGAATATAAAATAAGGGCATAATTTAAAGTATGGAAAGATCAAGAGATTTATATACATGTACCTCGGGGATTTGAAATTGTTTTCATATTTCAGTTTTCCTGTTCAATGGTGCGGATCATGTGGTAAATGGTGCTGGTTTACAGGCCAACCATCTTGTTTCGCGAAGATGTTGAATTGTTTTGTTGTTTGTACACCTTGTCAAAGTTTTAGTCCCTATCACATAACAGAGGTACCTGTACAATAGACCTGTTGTTGGGTATTAAACATGAAGGTTTTAAGAATATTCTTACCAAGGCTGTAATTATGCATGTACACTGTACCTGTCCGACTCGAAACTCGCGATTGCTTCGAGGTCACGAGGCCCGAGTTCGATTTTCGATCCTATTGCCGCCTTAAACCTAATACGTTTAATATATATACAGGTGGTAACTCCTTCGTCAAATGTCCAGCATTAGAACTGACGGTCACGAGTCTTTCGGATATGACCCTTACGAACGTCACGGGTCACGGTAGATGTTGACATGATAACGAACCCTCACTAATACGACTCTTGAGCGTCATGCGCAGGAAAAAGATCGTGATACGTCACCTAAAGCAAATCTTTATGAGTAAACAATTCTTAAAAGAGACATAAAACAAACGACTCGAATCTTTGGATAAGTAAAATTAAATTTTTGAAATCGTTGGTCATTTCGTTTACCAGAGGTTTTGTAAGGTTGCAGTGATATTATAGACAACATCAAATTTTATAACAATATCCAAACGCGAGTATTTTCCATAGTTTCATCACCAAGCAAGTCCTTTGGCTATGTATACAATTTGCGAGTTTGTTATTACAAAACCATTATACATATGTAATGTAATTTATGACCAGATTTGATCAATATCTTACATGTACGTCATTTATATTATTGTGAAATAAATATTTAGTTTTGTTTTTATTGCGAATGCGTAATCCAGTGTTTGTTTTTAATATTTACATAGATAACACCGTGCTCGTTAGAAAACGAGATTTATGTTATTAATGTTGATCTCTCTTTGAGATATGCATGTGTTGTAAAAAAGTAACAATATAAATGGGTTTTCCAAAACGCGTTATGTTTATTGAAAGGAAAATGGTATAATAAATATTGAATTTTTCAAAAGAAAATGTAAAAGGTGCATCTTTCTATAAATTACATGATAATATAAACATGCTTACATTCCTCATCAAAGTTAAATAAACTTTGCTCTAAAGAATTCAGAGTCAAAACCAGTATCATATACGGCTAGGTTTGATCGTCTTTTTACTTGTATTCTGGAGCGAACTGATTGTCATACATTATTTCATCATCTTGAAATTCATTGATAGAAAATCCACCATAACTGTATAAACTGCAAAAGAGAGACCAGATGAGCAGATATAGAGTAAATATCAGTCTTGGCAATATTAGCCGTATAATAAATTAGCGCAAGTCAACGGTTCTTTAGCTTACGTGTTAAAGAGCCAGAGCTCGGCTTTTAACACATTAAGTAAATACACCAAATACCATTCATGATTCAAAATGTCATCAAAGAAATGATGACAAATTTTGCACAAATATGAGGGTCAGAGGTAACTAGACAGAACACTGAAGATGGACTAAATATCACATAAATACCATGCAAACTGACCCCTCCCACATTGAAAAGCTCCCCCCCCCCCCCATCATAACAATATCATTAGACACAAACAACCTTGCCATCCATCATAAAAAGTTGGCAGAATAAAAAATGCATAACAGTGTAGATAAAATTGGTAATGCACTTTAACATTTACATGATATATGCAAAGAGTAGAGCTATACAACACGCGGCATAAATCATATTATTTGCGAAAATGCATATATGTTTTATTGCATGAATTACAAGTAATAAGTGTGCATATTAGTAACAAATTGTTAGTATTGAAATAGCCTTTTTTTTTTTTTTTTTTTTTTAGATATGTACTTTTACAGCATATGAGGGATTAAAAAGACTATAAACACTCTTGCGCTGAGTGGAACACGTTTTACTTTGTAATGCATCATTCATTCGTTTTCTGTTTCCACATGTTTACATGTATATTACCTCACCTTGCACATTGTCGTCGATCCAATTCAATCTGATTTTCACGGTCTGTTAATTTTTCAACATCCACTGAATCTGAAACGAAATTCTCTGAAAATTTATAGGATGCAAATCAAGTTAATTTGCTAAAATTTTAAATTTTGGAAGGTGTTTTTTTTTTTTTTATTGTTTTTGTTGTTTTCTGGTTTTTTTTATTTTTATTTTTTTTTTTTTAAATTTTAAATAATTAACCTAAAGCAATGTCAGTCTTAAAACAAATCGTGTAAACTTTAAATCAAATAGTTGAAACCCTCATGAAAGCATATTTATCAAATTGAGTCTCAGTACCCATTGCTTGTTTGAATGGGGGGGGGTTCCTTCGGATGAGACCACAAAAACCGAGGTCCAGTGTCACAGCAGGTTTGACAGGATAAAGCTCCCTCCCTGTTGAAAGGCCATATGCCCCGAGCACAGGCCTAAATTATGCAGCCCTTCACCGGCAATGATGTCGACTCCATATGAATGAAAGATTCTCGAGAGGGACGTTAAACAAGATAAAATCTATCCGTCATCAATATCATCATCTCTACAAACTAAAACCAATTTCACTCACCCTGTTCCTTATGTTTGCCAAATGAATAGGGCCTGGCGTAAATATGCTGGCCATTGGTTGTGTTTACCGTTAACAGTTCTGCCTGGTGTTGTTCGTTTCTGAAAAGGTTCTGAATATGAATGTCTCGCAAACAAGGTGTTGAAATAAAATAGAACAGTCTTTAACAAATTTACAGCTATTGATATATTTTACAGATACTCACTGATCTCTATTTAATGTGACGTTTTCCTGTCTCTCTGAAAGAGAGAGAGAGAAAATTCAACAGAAAGGTATGCATGTCTTGTTCCACAGTAATATAAAAGAGTGTTTCAGGATCTGAATTATGTTAGTCTTACTTCTTCTCTTTATATCCCATACGATGACAACCACGATGATAATGAAACTCAGAACCAGAATTCCTCCTCCAAGTCCAGCCAAAAGAATTAAGTTCTTCTTGAGAAATTTTACTGATACATGTAATGAAAGTTTGTATTTGATAAAAAAAAAATAGCATCAGTCTAAAATTAAATCAATTAACATTTTTTTGTTTTGATGTAAGGGTTGTTGATTATCTATGTATGAGAATTGCATACATATATGTATTGCACTTAGTTGAGGTTAGCATGACAGCCGTGTCTTGAGTTGGTTGTCAATTGTTTTCTCAGGGTGAAAATTGTCAATGTAACCCCCAAACTACACGCACCACTTGCTTTCTTATACTGAATGCCATACAATTACCAAATATAATAAAACAAAGCTGAAAAAGTTAACAGAATTGTTGGATCTAAATTGTTGTAAACATGTAACAAGGAAATCCAATATGGTGAATTAATTCAACGTTAACGAGTTCAAAATGTTACTTTCTGCGATTGATACACGGTACATATTCCTCCCAGAATGCCGATTATCGTTTATCGTTAATCACGTTCATTCAACGTGTCGCTGTAACCTAGAAAAAATCTGACGCATGTGATATATAATTTTAATCGAATCACCCGTTGTTGAGCATTGTTTGCTGTTGCTAGATATTATCACTCTTGAGGATGTGGTTTTTACTCCGTCAAGGAAACATGTTTTTTCCCAATGTTCCTCGGTCAATCAGATTAGTATTTAAAATGACAAGATAAGATCTCCATGTGAGCAACGAATAGGTCTGTCCTGATACGATACAATATAAAACACAAATAGTTGATAATTCACAACTTAGAATTACATACACCATAATTGTACTTTATAACTTTGCAAAATATTTTTCGTTTAAGAGACAGAAACATCAAACTTTGTAACAATATGTCCTACAGATCCCTCATTACGTACTTAACCAAACGTCATTTTGATGACATTTGTAGTTGGAGACGTGCTTCACAATTTTCTGCTTTTTTAAATCACTTTTTATCCCTCTGAGACACTTAATTCAGGGACTGGTCCCAAACTTAATATTGTTAAACATGTCTTAAAATTACCTAACATACTTGTTCTACGACGAATAGCAAGTACATTTTCCAGTTTTCAAGATAATTAGGATATTCAATTTCAGAGATCGACAACATCATTCCAGTTGCATTCAAGTTGCATTGTAAAATCTACGATCCTTAAATATTTAACGAACATCGATCGAAACCTATCTACCAAAAACATTGTAAGGAAGAAACTAGAACTGCCCTAACGGAACTATTATACCCCTAAAGAGGACATTGGATTGTGGGAAATAGTGAATTTGCTAATTAAAGATTAAATGGTTTCTAGGATATACCCTGGACAGTGACAACATAACTTCTTCCCTTAAATGGAAAAATAGTCATAATTTTATTGAATGTGAAGAAAAAACCTCAATCAAAATTAACAGATGCACAAATGCATTATTCATTAAGATATATGCACAACGTTTTAATCAATTCTTTTCATTGGTATTAAAGAAAAATTATGTCAACTTATTTTTAGACAATGTGGTCTATTCAACATGCTGATGTGAAGAAGCTCGAAGTATACCATCACATATACTGTTAAAAACTAAAAGACATTTCTTATACCTACCATTCAATCATTCTATACGCGGCTATTAGTCTACATGTAGATAAGATTAAATGTATACATATGCAGTGAATAGCCAAATTTAAAAGTTGAATGTTTTTTGGGATATTAAATCTTCAATTTCAGTTAGTATGACTTTTGAGGAAAAGACGCAGTGAATGTAAATAATCATTGCATTATACCTATGAAATTGTCTTCATCCGTGAATCCCTCCACGGTAAACTGAACTGAATGGTTTCCAAAGTTGTTGAACACAAATATATTGTTGGTTCCAAACCACTTGTCTGTAACATTCTGCAACACCAACTCCGAGGTATAGCCATTTAATTCCACTGATCTTCCATAGGATAACAGCGGCATAAATGTTGTTTCGAATGACACCTTGTTTTCAAAAATATGATTTCCTTCTTGATTCATTATAATCACACGGCCATACGGTGGAGGGAATGATATTACATTTAATGTCAATGTCATATTTTGTCCTGGTCTAACTCTGACATTCTCGAAATAGTTGGAGATTAATGGTGGACCTGAAAGAATTGATGTAAGAAATGTGTTAAAACTGTTAACCTATGTTTTGAAGAACAGAAAGGTATAATATCATTGAAATTGTATTTTACTTATACTTTAGATTAGGGTTGATTTCTACAACCTAAATTCTAATACAGATGATGTTTACCATTCAAACTAAGGGTTAAAGAACTCGTGGATTTTCTGGAGATCCCTGCATTTCCACAAGGATTGTATTCGATATTACAAGTATATTTTCCCATATCTCTGTATGAAACACTTTGGAGATTGATCATTGACGAGGAGAAACTTCTGACAGTTGTAGGTTTTGATCCAAGATCATGCTGCCATTTAACGTTAATTGGCTGGTAGGCACCCTTCAGAGGACATTGTAATACAACGTTTTCGGAGACATTTCTGGTCATATATTTTTGTTGTGAAGCTGAAAAATTCATTAGTAAATTAATTGAATGTTCTATACCATCTCTGGTGAAAAAGAATAAATGCATGGATCTGTACCTGGAATAGCTAGAATAGCTTGCATCCTTTTCCTTTGGAAGTGTACGGAATTGTTATCACAGCGTAAAACTGGCGTGACTTCCACTTTGTATGTAGACTGTGAATCTATTCCGTCATAGGAATACTTTAAACCTGTAGTATCTGCTGTGAATATCTCGTTGGAATTGTGGTACAATTTCAATCGATACATATTTACACGGCATCCGTCTATATTATCTTCTGACGTCCAGTTCATGTGAAGTGTACAACGTTGAATCCAGATATAAACATCGTTATAATCCGTTGAATCTGCTGACGCTGAAGCTAACATAAAACTAATGTTTGGTGATCAGTGTCATATAAACATTTCACTATTCGCTATTTTTTAAAAGAATCTACAAATACACCGTTTTGATGAAACAAAAATATTCGTATCCTGTGACCAGTCATCAAAAATTGATATTCGTATCCCGTGACCAGTCATCCAAAATTGACTTTGTTAAATTAAGCCACTCTGATTCTACGCACAAGTACTCTTAAGTTGATATTAAAAAGATGCTATTGTTCCTCAGTGGCAATATCTACGTAGTCTTTAGTGATCAGGTCTTCCAACAGTGTGTTGTAGTTCCAATGAGCAGGAATTATGTTCCTTTATTAAGTGGCCTGTTTTACATTCCCATGCGCAATTTTATCATTATTTATGAAACCAAATAAACAAAACCCACCTGCATGTCAATTACACATAAATCCCATGAACTGTACTAATTCATGTATTTATTGGAAATACTAAAGAGGTAAAATGTCAATGTTGTGAACCATCAGTGACATTATAACTAAACAGAAGTAGTAATTATAGATGCCTGCATATAAGCCACAAGTACCAATCATTTATTTTTGTATGCTGGTGAAAAATCATCGGCACGGACTGCCATTGAAATATCATTGAAATACATTCATATATATAATATATTCAGACCTAGTCGTTGTGAAACATTTTATATTATTCAATCAGGGATGTTCAAAGTTGATATTCAAAACATTTGGAGCAGACCATGGATTACTCCGTTTATCTGACCAAAATAGTGGGCTCACGGCGGGTGTGACCAGTCCACAAGGGTGCTTACTCCTTCCAGGTACGTGTACCTGATCCTACCTCTGGTGTGTCCAGGATCTGTGTTTACCCGACTCTAATTTTGTATTCCTGGGGTTTATGAGATTGATCATTTTTCGTTATCTTCACTTTTTATATCACATAAAATCTATCTAATTATCACTTCTGGTTTACTAAGCACAAAAGGATCGATGGTACGTACTTTTGTTTAAATGTGTCTAATACGGGACTTTCATATTCCTCTTATACTTGTTATCCATTGGAACAAGGTGCAAAGTTATTCCTCTTCATATTTAATCTTACTAAATGTAAATTTTAATACATCAAACTCCTGTACCTCATCAAGACATTGGGTTCACGGCGAGTGTGACCGATCAATAGGTGACCCCACCTCAGGTATGTCAAGGATCTGAGTTTGCCCTACTTCTAATTTTGTATTCAGTATATGCATTATGCGAATGATATCTGTTCGTTTCTTTACTTTTTCATGCATATGAAGTATGAATGTAATAAGATATACTTACATCTAATGAAATATAGCGATATCACTTGAACGATGAAACTCGTTATTGGCAATGATAGAGTCGACATTTTTTGTTTCAACTTTATCATTCCTACAATATTTTACTGTCAATTAGCCAAACAGGGAAACGCGAAGAAGTGAATAATCAATCCCATATAAACAAATACAACGTAAAACAAAAAACCGGATATACAACACAACCTCTAAGGGAAGTCGAAGATCAAGATGTTCACACTCAACACAGATAATATATATAGGCATATTATATTTTGTCTCATGTAGGAAAGTACATTTCAAATCAGCTCAACACTACTTTGTATGTTTTACGAGGGTTGATTGATATGTTTATGTTGTGATCCTCATATGTAGGGTTTTGAATTTTGGCGGACATACTGCATTATTTTTCCAACATAATCTCCTTCAGTATCTCTTCACTTTTGCCAGCAATGTTTAACGGCTTCAATGCCCCGTTTAAAGAGGTCCTTTCCTTGACCGTTCAGAAAGAAAGTCCTCCACTGCATATATGACTTTATCATCTAACTGAGAGTGGGTACTGGGGATGGCCATTTTCAGATTTGGAAATACATGGAACACTGATGGACGAGATCAGGCGAATGATGCTCAATGAATTTAAAGCCACAATCATTAATTGCTGCCATGGCAATAACAGACTTGTGAACAGGGGCATTGTTCTGGTGAACCAAGATATATTTCGGAATTTTCTGCGGTGCTTGAATTTAATATTTCCCGTGGCTGCCTCAGACGTTATTCATAGTATGTGCCATTGATTGTCCATTCTGGAGATATCTACCATCAGCATCCCAGAAAACTAAGCCATAACCTTTCCGGCTGATGAAACAGTCTTTGGTTTCTTTTATGGAGATGAACCTGGGTGTTTCTATTGTTTAGACTGTTGTTTGGTCTCTGGGGTGAAATGAAGGACCCACGTTTCATCCATAGAAATAAATCTCGGAAGAAAATTAGCAGGATCCACCTCTAAAAGGTTTACATTACCACGCGACAAAGTGCACCTGGTGTGCTTCTGATCAACTGTAAGAAGTCTTGGTATCCAACAGCTGAAAGCTTTCTCACTGCAATATCCTCGGTCAGAATTGAATGTACTCTTTCCTGTGGAATGCAACTGTACTGTGTGTATATTTTTCTGCAACTCGCCTGTTAGTCTTATCAATGTCATGAACTTTATTGATCTTTTCTGGGGTTCCAAAAGTGACAGGCCTTGCAGGACGGGGGTATCCTCAAGGTTCTCCCTGCCGCGTTTAAATTCCTCCACCCACCTTTTTACTGTAGCATATAAAGGGGCATCTTTCCATAATGTTGCTGCTATATCAGTATAAATATCCTTAGGTGCTAAAACAAATATTGGATCACTGCTTTTTCACCGATTTTGTCCATTTTGCAAAAGCCACTTGCCTTGTTTACTTTAGAATGCTACCTCGTAGGACCGAAAATGAACATCGATGCTAACGTCCTTCAATACAAGGCTCACTACATATCAATCAGCCCTCGTAAGTACTGTATTCAATTAGATGTTTTTTAAATGATTGTAATGAAGTTCTATTTTGATATTGTGTAAGCAACAGAGAAAATGATAAATTGTAGAATAAACAAACCAAATTTATTTTAGTAATAAGATACGTACTATAAAGAAAAGTAATCACACTCTCACACACTCGCACTCGCTCGCATGAAAGAAAATGTATCTTAATCTAAAACCCAAACAATATTGACAATATATTCAAGAATTAATTTTTTGCAATATCACAATCCAATAGTTAATATTAGGACAAGACATAAACTCAAACTGGGAATATCACTGTTACTTCAGTATTACAAAGGGTTTCCAAACAATAGCAATTTTTAAACCTCAGAAAAAGTCCATAAAGTAGGAAATAGATTTTGTTCTTTATAAATTTTCTCAAATTTCCTTACTATATTATTCATTGAATACACATGAATTCAAAATTTGACTACACGATACAGTGCACGAACACCATGTCACAACCATGCCTCCATACATTACAGCGTAGATAGCCCCTCCATTTCTAGCCGCGGACTCGCAGGTCTCCAACTTAACAACTACACACAGTATAACGCTGACTTCAAAGACAAAAAAAACGGGTCCAAAATAACTGTTGAAGTCGCCTCGTGGAACGCCCGTGTATCCCTCGGATCGCACGTGCTAGAATACCACCGACTCGTAACCTCCCGTCAGATAACTTCCTAACGCTGGAAGTACCTTCTAACATGGCCCAGGTGTTTGCCTAAAACCCCTCGCACTGAAATAACAAATACTAAACCTAATACCTGTACAAAAAGACAAAAATAAATGTCAACACACTACACAAGAAACTGGACTCGAATCATCGCAATATATACAAAAAGTAGCTTAGCGGCTGGTGAAAACCAATGCCCACGCAGTAAAATATAAGGCTCCCTTGGCCTCTCAAGAGACTTTGTAGAATTTTAATTTTGAATATAGAATCGGTGAGTACCACCTTTACAAATAGCAAACACCAAAATAAAAAAAAACACGTCATCACTTGGAACTGATATTGGTATTTGGAATTCATTTAAGCAAAACAATACTTTATGATATGAGAATGTTTAATAGTGTACGATCATCTTCAAACAGTACAAACTGTTATCATGTTCCTCAAACGAAGTTTGGGAACATACTGGATTTACTCTGTTCTTCTTCTTCTTTCTTCTTCTTATTATTTTTCTTTCTTCTAGGGACTTTTTTGTCCACGAGTGTTCTCATAAATTACTCATGGGATCAATATGAAATCAGTATAGGATCATAGTGTAGTATATGTAGATGTGCAGAACGAACGTCATTTTATCTGAAAATGCATGTATGTGCATGCACGTGCATTGGATGTTTTGTTTACAAATTTTTGAAACAGCCTAACTGTTTTGTTTTTAGTGAAATCGTTTGATATATTTACTGTAAGTATAACTTGAGACCCTTTATTGATTGCTATGGTCAAAATTACGTGTGCTTCAATTTGATTGGATAATATAAAGATGCATAGATCTATCGCGTCACTGATGGAAATGACACGATATTCACAGCATAGGTAGACATCCCAAATATCTACAGACCGATGATATAAAATTTGCAAATGTGCATGCACGTGCATCGACTTTTGAAGTTTCAATTCTTTGAATGACCATAACTTCTGTCTTTTTTTTAAAATCTTTTGAAACTTAGGCTGTGATTGTATATTGGTATTCTGAACACATATGTCTAGTAAAATGACTATTGCATACATGCATGCACGTGCGCTAACTTCTGATTGGCCAATTTTCAAATCACCATAACTTCGTTACAAATGAGGCAAACGACATGGAATTTATACTGTAAGTGTATCTATCACATGTCTATCGAACGGCATCAACATCAGTGTTGAGTCTTACTCACATGTTCATATATGCACGTGCATTGCTTTTCCGTCACTTTGTCGGTACTAAAATGGCCATACCTTTTGAATTAAAAGTTGAAATGAAGTCACATTTGAGTTGTGGGTTTATGATTTTTATCCTATTGAATGATGTGAACAAAAATTCATTCGTCGAATTCGCTTGTGCATGAGTGCGAGTGCATTGCATTTTTGACGTCTAATTTCAAATTTGATCTGTAACATTGTTGGATTTCAATGAATTTATGTTGCAGATATATTTTGACACTCTTTACTGATTGGTTTGCCAAAATCACTTCCCCGCACACGCATGCAAGTGCACTCAAATTTGATTGGCTAATATTCAAAGACAACGATATTGAGATGATATGTACATACTTCTAAAACCTACATTATAAGATCATTGAATATGCAGATATACACGCATGCACGTGTGGGTTTTTTTGTGCTTCAAACTTCTACTCACTGTTAGTTTCTCATTTGTCATTGAACTGTTTTGAAATTGATGTTGTAGTTATATATTTAGACTTTAACATATTGAAATGTTAAGTTACTAATCAACACGTGCATGCACGTGCACTAAATTTTGATTGGTGAGTTATTAGATGTTTATAACTGATTTGTTCAACTATGAAATGGAGTGAACGTTATAAAATATGTTATATATTTAGATGTTATGCGGTTTCTTATAGTCGAAAACACTTGTCCTGAAACAACTGGCACCATTTTCTACTTGAGGGAACGTTTGGGGAACAGGTGTAACGGTCCCCGTTACATTGAGTACTAGTTACTGTTGGATATGCTACTGACCATATTTTCCCCGAGGATCTTGCCATTTTGTGATCAAACTGCAATTGGTCACTCATGCATCTAATGGAAGTTTTCGTAAACATTTTGGCAAGGTGACAAAATTGACAAAAACTCCCTTCTTAGACAATTTGAAGTAGAATTCACACCACCATTTCACGAATGATTGATTGTGTATTGTTTTTTACGTCCCTCTCGAGAATCTGTCATTCCTATGGAAACGTCACCATTGCCGGTAAAGGACTGCAAAATTTAGGCCTATGCTCGGCTTATGACCTTTGAGCAAGAAGGGATCTTTATCGTGCCACACCTGCTGTAAGACCTCGGTTTTTTGCGGTTTCATCCATACGACCGCCCCATTTCGCATATGAAGTACTTTATATGCTATATGGATACGTTTGCTCATAGTCCATAGATAATACTGTTCTTTTTTTCACAGCCTATACCTGCAGTTTTTCAGCAACAAAAATTTTCTATTGCAATTTTATCAACGATTTTTAATGCCTCTATACTTAATTTACTTAGATTTGAGAATTTACTAGCATAAATGTATTGCTTTAAGAATTAATAAAATTTTCCACCTTATGTATATTCTTAGAACATTTTCCAAAAAGAATTTGTTTTCTAAATTTATGCCTGTCCAGTTTTTTGTGAAACCATTCTTTAGTTCCATCCCAGATCTGTTTAACACATGGGTATTCCACAAATATGAGATCTATTGTTTCAGAGTCGCTCTTGCAAAAGATGCAAATTGGGGAATCAACAATATTAGTCTATACAAATAGTAATTACATGGAAATATTCTGTGTAAGATTTGAAACTATATCCATTGCAATTTATATTTATTGCATATGAAAATTATATACTGTGCTAAGGATCATTCACTTGGTGATGCAGTTCAATGTTACATTTTACAAGCAACAATGCTTTGTCTAGGAAACTAACAGCTATACTTTAAATGAAATATTTGATAGCAAGTATTTAATTGCTGTTTACATATACACAGAATAGGGGTTTTAGTTTTCATACAACATGTATTACGAGTGAAAACTCCTTACAGTAATATGAATACAAAACAAAGAGAAACAAGCTATAATATATATTAATATATTGTTAAATAAATTGTAACACACACACACACACACACACACACACACACACACACACACACACATTTGCAATAAACCAAAGAAAGAAAATGGAATAAACAGAAAATTTAGTGCAATGTTGTTGTGTATTGGATTTATTCCACTCGTATCCAGGATTTAAAAAAAAAAATGTTCTTTTCGCTCGTACTTCTCTCTCTCTCTCTCTCTCTCTCTATATATATATATATATATATATATATATATATATATATATATATATCCTGGTTTACTCGTGAAATAAATTCAATATCCAGCAACAAATCATTGTATATCCTTTATTTGTAACACCACATCTGTTTGTAAGCAGCAGGAAATATCAATGTTTTCTTCATTTCCATATTTCCTTCTCCTCTCTCTTATTTGCACAGGTATATTTCCTATGACACTCCATCTTCAGGAATGGTTTTCAATTGTCATATACGTTTCAGGTATGCTGTAATCTGTAACACATTTGCATTTGATTTCTTTAAAATGATAAAAAAAAAATACACGAAAAATATTCTTTTTCGATGCATGCACAATCATATTGTATATTCATTAATAAGGATATGTGGTTTTAGATAAATATGTATGATTAATCACAATAAAGACATTGCTTTTACGTTGTAAAAATAGTAAAGAAGGTATTATACGTCTATCTTTATTTTCCATTAAAATGTATCAAAGTCAAAATTAAGTCTACTAAAATAAAGACATAGAGACAGTATGAGGAAATGGTCCTTAAAAATCTCCTGAAAAATTATATAGTATGATACATGTCTTAAACGTTTAAAGCAAAATAAACAAGCGAGATGAGTTAAACACAAATAAAATTTCTTGAGATATACATATACTTATTGTAAATGTTGCGCAAATTAGAATGGACCATGTTGACGAGATGTCTTTTGCTGAAAATAATGGAAGGTACATATTAGATCTACATAATTCCATCTACTACTTTATTGAATTAATTATAGTATATTTTATTGGAAGTTTGAAATTGTCTCAGATCGTGGCCAATTTCGAATGTAGATTTAAAAAAAAAACCAAAAAAAAAAAAAACCAACAACTTTATGTAATAAATCCATTACCTAAAGGCAGTTAAGATTTATTACACCAAACCATGGTGCAAATTTGAACATCGAAGTCCAAAACCTACTATATTAGTGAAAAGCAATATATCTATATTTAACAACAGAACCTAAGCTATTTTACCCCGTGATCCCAGAGGCAATCTCTTCAAAGCCTTTAATTTAAGTAAACCACAGTGCATATATCGATATCTTAAAGTTCAGGGTTGAATGTAATGTATCCTTTTCAAATTGTTGTCGATAAACCATCCGTTTATTCAGTAGCAAACATGAGAGGCTACGCCCAAGAATCCCATGACCCTTAGGCAATCTAGGGCAAGATTTTCAACAGACAAAGTCATGCTACGAATATTTCTATTTTAGGAACGTCCAATACCAATCTATTCTCAGCCCTACATTTATATTCAGTAACTAAATTAAAGGTACACGCATTTCCTCCGTGACCCCAGTGGAAATCTAGTTAGACCGGTCAACAAGGGATACTTACTCCTCCTAGGCACCTACGCCCACCCCTAGCTCTGCGTTTGCAATACTCTGAATATCTATATTCTTTATTCTTTATAGGATTTATAAGGTTGATCATTGTTCATTGTCTTAATCACTTTTTTCACTTGGTCATGGTGTAAATCTTTATGCCTTGCAAACAATTCAATTTTTTTAAGCCAAGGTTAAATTTTTTTGACAGACAGACAAATGAACACAAAAAATGTATGCCTTGGATTTTCGATTTTCGGATATGAAAGTAGATATTATACAACAGGTTACAAAAGCATTGGTTGATGTGTGTCCTTTTATTGTACACTACTTGTGCATTCTATATCGTGGAGATGAATACAATTACAAGATAAATAATGTTCAACGTTAAGATTTCTTGTACTTTCTACTGTACAATAAATCCCGAAGATAAATAAAGTTCAACGTTAAAATTTCCCATACTTTCTACTTTTCTATAATACCGACAATAAAGATCAACATGAAAACAAAATGTAGGTTTACAATTGATGTTCATGAGAAAGTATTTAAAACGAACATTGATCAATCTAATAAGTCTACTACAAGAAGGACAAACATTGGCCTCTGGATATACCAGAGTTGGATCAGGTACCTAGGAAAGTTAGCAGCCCCTGCTGACCGGTCATACCGCCGTGAGCACTATATTGTGATCATGTAAACGTAGTAATTAGTGTGTAAAGAACGGCCTAAAAATTGGTATGAAACACGTCGGGTAGCATCAACCCAGTGATAGCTTGTATTTGCAAATTATGTTGTTATAACGACCATAGAATTTGCAAAGTGCTAAATCTAAACGAGACTGTTGAAACCCTTTGCATCAACTTATTTCTCAGTAGCCTGCCTTGATTCAAAAATTGATCGTACGCACACCATGCTCTCGCGTTTCAAATCAGTTGAGACGGATCAACGCCAGGTGACAATGGAATATTACTACACAAATATAGGACGTTAACGATAGAGAAGCTGTGTTCATTTCGTTTGTTGAAAGTTGTGTGTTGTTAATAGAAAAAACGTCGTCGATATATTGTTAATATTTGGATGGATAATTCGAGGAGCATCAACTATTCATTAGAGCCCCCCTTATAGACTCAACAGATTGATATTTATATTGGGCGGCGTGTCAGCCAGTGTTGCATCGTTATTGTTATATTCCTGGAAGAACTTATATCTCGCGACATCTATCTTTGGGAATACAGTATCCAAGCATTTCATTATCAAACATTCCAGATGGTTATACAATTTACCAGAGAAGACGTGTGTAACATACTGAACATTTAATCTTTATACTCACCGTTGTATCTTGCAGAATGATCCACCGAATGTACGGACTCTTCGTATGCATCATACCTTCTTGTTTGCGAATCTCTATTCTCTTCCATATGAATTCTGATACAAAAATTCCTAATTGATTGTTGGGGTATGTGGATAAAGAGGATGCAAACTAACAACAACAAGTAACATGATAATATATCTCGGTTACTAAGCTGTGGTAGGTCACACGGTTTAAAATTCCTCATTGTAAAAGTGGAAATTCTGCGAATTCTATATAAGAAATCGTTTCTGTGCGTATAACGTTTGTGGAAATCAAGAAATTTAAACAGAAAGAGGATGTTAAATTTAAATTAGCGATCTCTTCACATGGGGATTAATTTGTCACCATACATTCGCAGATATTGATACCACACTAATATCTCCATGTTTAATTTAGACTAGTATCAGATTTGGGAAGTTCATGGCCCTTGTCTTAGAGCTTCAAACAAATGTCAGGAATATATATATATATATATATATATATATATATATATATCACATAAACGATACCAATTTTGATGTACCAGATGAGCATTTCGACATGTGTCTCTTCAGTTATGCGCAAGTCAAATATGTTAGAAATCCGAAACAAGAACAAACTTGGAAGAGCTGAAAAAAACAAAATACCAAATAGTGGAGCCAAATCTGGCAAGGGATCAGAGCTTTGCGCGAGGGAGATAATCTTTAATTTTGAAATGAATTTCTTAAGTTTATCACGCAAAATTTTTATCCTTACTTCATGCTAGTACCGAAGTACTTAGGAACTGGAGTGGTGAAAACCCTCGGGGACTATCTGTCCACCAGCAGAGACATCGACCCAGTGGTAGCACTATAAAACATAAACCGGACCAATTTTAATGCTCCAGACGTGCATTTCAGCAAATAATGTCTCTTCAGTGATGTTCAAGTCAAAGGTGTTTGAAATACGAAATATGAACTTGGAAGAGCTGAAAGAACCAAAAATATAGATACTTTTCAAAAGAGTAGGGGATATTGAATATACAAGGACAATGAAATGAAGATCAAAAGGTCAGGAATGAAACAATTGACAGCAAAACATTAAGGAAACATTTGTCAATTTATTCGAAACCCTGTGTACAGTCAGAAAAGGATATACCCTTTGTAATAAGGCTCGACACCAACACAGGGTGACACAGCAAATTTACCATCATTGTGAAACAGAGTCAGTAGCAGATAAAAATCACTCGGTTGGCCAGACAAGCTCGGATTCGGCGTGGCATACTCCTAACGAGACGTCCCAGGTCATTTTGGCGAAGGTTATTCCACTCCTGTTGCAATGCTGCAGCAAGTTCTTGGACAATGGCAGGAGATTGTTGACGTTGGCGTAGCCGCTTTTCAAACATGTTCCAAACATGATCGATGGGGGGAAGGTCCGGACGGGCCATGGTAGTGTGGTGAAATTCTGACGTTGGAAATATCTGTCACGATCCTGACATCTGGCATTGTCATCTTGAAAACTAAACCGGCGGCCATAACGACGTGTAAACGGCACAACATGGGGTGCCAAGATGTTGTCCCGGTAATACTGCCCTGTGACACGTCCAGCAACAATATGCAAGTCTATTCTGCCGGCAACAGTGATGCCTCTCCACACCATTACAGATCCACCCACATACAGATCATGTCTAATGACGTTAACGTCATGGAAATGTTCGTTACGTCGGCGTCAAACCCTCCTACATCTGTCAAGGAAGTTCATAGTGAACCTCGACTCATCTGAGAACATTATGTGGTTCCATCGGCGATTATCCCAGCTTTGATGGTGACGACACCATTGGAATCGGACCCTAATAAGACGATCTCTAAAACAGGGAATGTAACACCTGGGAATTTTTGAAATGAAAGCGCTTGCGTTATAATTACCTCTGTGTGTGTGTGTGTGTGTGTGTGTGTGTGTGTGTGTGTGTGTGTTTAATTATTTTGAATATATATATATATATATATATATATATATATATTGTAATTCCATGCTCCAACAAGTATCAGCACGCGTCACAATCCGTTTATATTGACCATGAACTGGTTTGAAGCACGCGTCACAATCCGTTTATATTGACCATGAACTGGTTTGAAGCACGCGTCACAATCCGTTTATATTGACCATGAACTGGTTTGAAGCACGCGTCACAATCATTGAGAACGGATTATATATTTGCAAATAGGCATCATCTCCGGTAAACTTGAAAATTAAAACAATTATCTCTTAATCAACATCAAAATTGTCACATTTTTAATTGTTTGTTTTGTAAAAAGAGATATTGAAAGCTAAATGTGTCGTCACCATGCAATGTTTTGGTCGACTGACGTTATATTTCCCGCATTAAATGGTCATATAGTTTCCCCTTTAATGTTTGAGTGTTACAAGGTGTTTAGCGGAAGGGAAATTTCATGAATAATATAAATAAATTTTCAAGCGAATTGATATTTCTATTTCTAATATACTAAACTGAATTATAATTATCAATTGGGCAACAACTATAAATTTATGAAATGAAAATATATCAAATTTTCTGTAATCTTGAGAGCATCAACAAAAAACAAAATAGAGAAAGAAAAAAAGAAAGAAAAAGAAAAAAAAAATGGATATATATTCATAGTTTGAGGACTATACGGAAATCATAAAACCCAAATACTCTTTAAATTCATTTTACCCCTGGATCGCTCGTTTCGACTACACCCGTGACAATGCCCTTCAATACGGAACATATGGTTCATACTTTATAGAAGTGGCTTATGGGCATATCATGGCTCTAAACTTGAATGACCAAAATCATTTAGTTACCAGTAACGTTTGTCATGCTCATTACAACTGCATCATGAACAAGGGTTTTTTTCTGATTGAACTAATTTAAATGTTTTAACCAAACCATTAAAGCACTATAGGGACAGGGACAATATCATTTATATATATAAAAGATTATATAGCATTTAGCAAGTTACGAGTTGGGCAAACACGGACCCCTGGATATATTAAGCATCCCCTGTCGATCGGTCACCCCCTGCGTGAACCCTATATCTTGATCATGTAAACGGAGCAACCGGTAATCAGAATGTATACGAATGGCTATAGTAATATATGAATTTATGTCATTCAGTGAACTGAATGGTTACTCAGAGTTATGTCGTTCAGCCACCTTCCAGTCTCCGGAATGGCATAGTTTCATCATGTGTAGGTTATTTGAGTCACTCTGGTACCTTAAATGAAAATACGAATTTTACTTACTTGTTTCTGCTGATGGATACTTTTCTTTTTATTTCTAGAATGAAAATTTCACTTTTTGAATAAGAATATACAAGTGCTAAAACTTTAAATCAAAAAAGTAACAAGACTTACTTTTCCTGATCATTGCGGCCCCAAATGCTGTCAATCATCAGAAGGAAGCTAGTTCCGACACTTGATATTGTTCCAACATTCTCAAGGAAAAATAAGTCTAGTTTCATAAACCGGAAAAGAAAGAACAATATAAATGATTTAGTCTATTAAATATTAATCAATGAAGATGAATCATTATCGACTGCATTAATCAGAGTAAAATAAAACTGCTTTAAATAAAAATGTCAAAACACATCTATTTTTTAAAGGTTGAATTTTATTGCATATAATACGTAAAGAATGGTATGCATGTATTGATGATTGACGTTGTATTGGGTTGCTGTACATCATGAAAATCCGATTGTCATTAACAATATATTTACTGTCTCACCCGCAGTTTTTCTGTTCACCTGCCTCTGAGTCGTCTCAACTGTGAAAGTATATGTATGCGATCCAAACATATTTGAAATAACAATTGTATTTTTCCAAACCATCTTTCTATTATATTTCCAGCCGTAAAATATAATCCGTATCCCATTACGTAAACATTTTTCTCATTGACTGTAAGGTTTACAGTCATAGATTCAAAATTCAGACTCCTTTGAAAGAGATTAGAACTGTCTTCCGCTCGAATTTGGATAAGACTGTCTGGTTTTGGAAAGCTTAAACATTCAGATCAAAATCAACTTGTCCAAATGAAACCTCGCGAGTCTTCACATTTATAATTTTAGGTAAACCTATGAAGAAAACAACATTACTTCAAACACATCGACAGAATATGAACAATACCATAAATATTGGACTAAAATCCATTATTGTAAAGAATAAACAAAAAAGTGATAATCATTAACAAACTATTTATAACCATTTATGCTGCGGTAAATTGTGCCCGATATTTGCTCTTCTGTTTTAGAATCGGTTCTACAAGACGTGTAATTCACGAGATAGACGTATTTGCCTTTGTCCATATAGGAAATATAAAGGAGAGATGTGAACCTTCTAACGATTGTCTCCCCATTGTATGATACCACTGCACATCAGTGGGGCTATAAGCTTCACTCAATGGAGAATTCATAGTTAAGTTTTCTTATTCACGTCTTGAGATATACATAGTGTGGTTTGCTGTAATAAATCAAACAAATGTAAAGGTTAATGCAAAAGACAATCACAGTCAGTTGGATAGTCTGCATGTATCGAATTGTGTGTCTATAAAATGATTTAATTCTTCAGGAAACGTTGCACTGTACATTGATTACCTGGAACAGATGATAAAGTTTTCATCTCAGTTCTTCCAGTCACAATGGATTTATCTGTGCATAAGAGTGTTGGTGTGATTTCCACGCGATACCATGACTTAGAGTCTATCCCTAAATACGAATATTTTTGACCAGTGACATGAGCTGTTATGAACTCATGATTGTTCTGGTATATTTCTAATCGGTCATGAAACAATTCACAGCCGTTACTTCCTTTATGGCGAAACCAGTGTACATGAAGCGAACAATCCTCAATCCACACAGATATATTTTTAGATTCCAAATTTAACGTCTCTGAAAGAACAATTTACTTTTTAAAACTTGTATTAACTTTCTGTGTTTAATTCTAAAATTTTATTCGAAAACGAGAACTTTCAGATAACAATGTATTTACCTTAATGTTATGTTTAAGGTGTTTTACTAGTATTTATTATATTTTAAATACATAGTTTCATAAATAAGCCAAACCGAGAATAGTCCGTACCATGTCTGCCAATCATTAATATGTGAGATCTAGCAGCAATATCATTCGATACGAGAAGCGATAAATTCATTTTTGCCATCTATTTTTTCGCTGCATTTGAAGAATCTACTACTATTGAATATCCAGGTGCCTTAATGTTCACACCATATGCTTCAATGACACAAATTATGTTTCGAAAGTTACATATCTCTTGGACAGTGTGATTCCAGTCTCGTTCTTCAATTCCACCTGTGTTAATGGGTGCCGAAACCTAATCGAGCTCAAATTGACCTTGATGTTATGCTCGTCATCTGTCTAAAAACTTCTAATTGCGCTTGTGAAGTATGGAGGTCCTAGCAGATGACGCAAAATGAAAACATCGCATTGATCAATAAAATTTCATATTATCATAGTTTTTATGAATATGTATTTTACCATAAACAAGAAGAGACATATAGGTAATCCATTCAACACAGAAGGTTTTCCACATTCGTTGAATTTCACTGTACAGATATATTTTCCCCAATCCTAATATGTAATATTCGTCAGGTGCAGAATCTTTGCAGCAAATATTCTAATTGGGCTGGCATTCAAAATCGCTCTATGTTGCCATTTGATAGCAACCGTCTTGAAAGCCACATGCAGAGGACATACCAACTTTAGATTTTCAGATTCACTTGCCTTTACGTGTCTATTCCTTCTTTCCATTTCTTCAGTAAGATATGAATGGGTAAACAGTATAAATAGGTATATTTTATTTGAAGCAGTATTTTGAAATTCAATCAAACATACTGCAAACAATGCAATCAAATATATATTATGAACTTTTTCGAGATGAAATAATGAAATAGTCGGGCATTTTCTCCGTCTTGCCGATGGGAAATATTCGCATATAATATATATATATATATATATATGTGTGTGTGTGTGTGTGTGTGTGTGTGTGTGTGTGTGTGTGACTGAATGTCTACAGATATATATTGGGTTGATCAATCTCATATCATAGACGGCGCGGAGAAACCGAATATATATATATATATATATATATATATATATATATATATATATATATATATATCCGTGGACAGTCAGTTATAGACCTAATAAGTGATTTATTTTCTCGAGGACCATTACTGATAAAAGTCAACATATGCACAAGAACTAATGATCACGTTATTGCATGTAAAGACACGCATAATTACATACAATAATATATCAAGAGTATTGATTGATTGATTATATTGATTATATATTGTTTAACGTCCCGCTTGAGAATCTTTCACTCATATGGAGACGTCACAATTGCCGGCGAAGGGCTGCAAAATTTAGGACTATGCTCGGCGCTTATGGCTTTTGAGCAGGGAGAGATCTTTATCGTGCCACACCTGCTGTGACACGGGACTTCGGTTTCTCCGGTCTCATTCGAAGGACCGCCCCATTTAGCCCCCTCTTACGACAAGTAAGGGATACTGAGGATCTATTCTAATAGTCCGGATCCCCATGGGGAAATATATATATATATATATATATATATATATATATATATATATATATATATATACCGATTTAAAAGATAACTTACTACCTTTTAGGAGTCAAATAGCAAAAGTTCCCAACCGCAAAAAATACCATTTAAACATGAACGTTAAACATAATATGACATTTAAAATATTTATGTACGACATGATTGTTTTTCATTTTGATTAAATTTGGAATCTGGAATTCTGGATATTGTTTCTTCACTAGTCTTTCCAAGAAACTCGGAAGAGTTGGAACAGTGGAAGGTTGGAGTAACTTGCACACTGTATTCAAAATCTGAGCGAATTCCAGCGTACGAGTAGGTTGGTGAGCGAATTTCTGTGTTAACTAATAAGTGCGTATCTCCAAATATTATAACCGTATAGTATGTTGGTAGAGAATCTCTAATGCTAGCAACGACGGAGTAGTTCAAATGGAGGGTGCAGTCTTCCATCCATAAATCAAGGTTGTGGAATGTTTCAGCCTTTCGGCATTCTGAAATGATTGCGCCTTCTGATAAATCATCATTATATGGTATAACTGTAACTATTACATAAAGTACAACTGCATAAAAGCTAAACCATAAAGATCATGAAATTGATAATGTAACTGTAGACAGCTGTTAACTTACAAACGATCCGTATTCCGATTGTAAGATACAAAACTAGATTCCTCGTTTTACATATGAAAACCATGATGGGTTTAACAGTTTATAAAACAGAGTTTATACGTCACAATTCGAGGTCCCTTAAATTTCGTTTGAATATTTTATGTATATCAGTTGAAATATATAATTCGATACTTCACCTTTGGTAAAGTATGATTACGAGATACTTAAAATGCTGGGATCCCTGAATCCAGTAATACACTTACCCTTTTACCCGGAATTTGTTCTATAACCATTATGATGTAAAAGTTTTCATGACTTGAGTTTATATTCCAAATCCAATTACATAATGAAACATTGGTTTTGAATTATATTGATCATGATAATTCAATTATATGTGGTGACCATTTGTTATTATCTTCCCCTTTTTATATACTTTTATATAACGAATGCTAATTATATTTTGAATAAAATAATATTGGCCATCATCATTTTAGAGATCTATAAGCATTGCCATGGTAAGGGTAACCATGTTTTTAAAGGCATATTAAGGTTTTAATATTATTTCATGAATTACCGTCGAGAGGGAAACTGTCCAATATTTGAAGTTCTATGTATTGATATTCAGATAAATGAATTCTACTACAGATTTGATGAAAATTAAGTTCATAGAAAAACCATAAAACATTGATATTTTACAAGGGATTCGAAGAAAGGGTAATGTGATAATAGGCTTTGAGTTTGAAATTGAATTTACAAGAAATATGTACGGAGAGGGCGTACTGAGGTATATCTTTTCTACACAATCATTTATTGAAAGAACTTCATATGAGGCAACAGAGCAATGCATTGTTCAAAAATGTCAAGACAGTTTTGCGTTTTTAATATGGATATTACGAACGTATTCTTGTCCTCAAGATTCAAACTTGATTCAAATTATATTATTATACTTGCTTACTTTGATTGCTTCCATTCAATAGTGGCATAGTTCATAGCAATCGGGGCCAAACAAACATCATATTATTCAATGAAATACACTCCAATAATGTAATATCGACTTGAATTTGATAAAATATAAATACAAATAATATGTATTTTTGGCAAAAGAAGGTCATAAGTAATATATCTACAATTATCTATGAAAGAAAAACATGCATTTATCTAACAATAGTTAAAGGATGATATGAAATATCAAACAATAGCTAAAGGCTATATCAAAATAATGAAAGCTACCTTCTCTGAAAGTACCCGTTGTATTTTGTCGATAATTTGATAAAATGACGGATTTTGAAAGCGCCGAATTTCCTAATAGCAAAGGTATTACATGTTCATGTGCTATCCCTTTTGGACGTCCGTCAATGTGTTGTTGATAATACCGTCTGTTACTGCTTAAATAGACAATATCTTTTTTTCATTTTGATGCCCCGTGGGGATCCGGGTTAGAATAGATCCTCAGTACCCCTTGCTTGTCGTAAGAAGCGACTAAATGGGGCGGTCCTTCGGATGATACCACAAAAACCGAGGTCCCGTGTCAAAACAGGTGTGGCACGATAACGATCCCTGAGCGCCGAGCATAGACCTAAATTTTTGCAGCCCTTCATCGGCAATGGTGACGTCTCCATATGAGTGAAAAATTCTCGAGCGGGACGTTAAACAACATATAATCAATCAATCATTTTGATGCTATCGTGGGGACCCCGGTTAGAATAGCTCCTTAATAACCCCTTGCTTGTCGTAAGAGGCGAGTAAATGGGACGGACCTTCGGAAGAAATAGCAAAACTCGAGGTCCCACATCACAGCAGCTGTGGCTCGATAAAGACCCCCACCCCCCCCCCACCCCCCCTGCGCAAAGGCAGTAGGTGCCGAACATAGACCTAAATTTTGTAGCCCTTCAACGGCAATGATGACGTCTCGATATGAGTGGAAAATTTTGGAGCGGGACCTTAAACACAGAGACAACAAATCAACGCGTAGCATTCACATTCGAATAACCCTAACATTATACATTAGTACTGCAGTATATTACTAGAGTAATCTATAATTTATTATAATTAACGACGAATAGCATAAAAATTTAAAGCAATTCAGGTGTACAAACTTAACAGTAGGTTTGAAGAGTTATTTGTCGACCATATGAAAATTGAAAATCCCCCATGGAGGGTCATTTGGTGAATTAGAGGTACTAAATATACATGTAACTGTAATACTTGCTACAATATATCCGTAATTGGAACATTCTATCTGTCTGTGTACAAGTTATATTGTAATGAAAGGAGAAATCCTCTTTATCACAAGAAAATCCTGTAAAAGCTTTTGAATACATTCTGCTTCATAAGGTCTGCTATTACAGGAGCACAATTCATGCCCATGTGAATTCCAATGAAACGTTGGAAGAGGTGATCACCAAAGACTACGAAATATTGTCATTGAGGAACTCAGAGTACTTGATGTCAAAATATAGTCTTTAATTTATCGTGCAAAAATGGTCATGTAAACTGTCGAAAAGTCATAAGTTTTGATATTGTTGATTTGAGAAAAGTTTTGCAATTTAAATTTTTCTAAAAGTTCTTTAGAATATTATAGAATTCACATTTGATTTATAACACTTCTGGCATATATTGTGGCACAAAAAGTCTTAAGTTTCTCCTTCACAGCTTTTAATATTTTCGTGAGGAGCAAAAATATGAGCTTTGTTTAACATTTACTGGATCCAGCAATATATCGTTGTTTGTAATGGTTTTTGTGATGTTGTGAAGGTGCAGTTTGGCATAGAAAAGAATTTCGCAGCTCTGTTCAAGATGGGACATGCACGAGAATCACAAGGGCTCTATGATCATATCCAAGAGACCAGATAGAGCGGTGTTTGGGGGAACTTAGAAGATGAGAGAAAAACGAAAATGAGTACTATTTTTTTCATCATTTGTACACAACAAAGAAATATTTTATATAGCACTATAGTATTTATTTACATATAATGTACTTCTAAATATATACTACTAAATACAAAACATACAAAACTAGAAGAAAAAATTGTAGAAAAACCTCCAATTAATAAGGAACCTAAAGTTTTATTGGCATGTGGTTTCATGAATTATTATCTCACAAGTCCTAGTAATCATAAAAATCTAAAAGAGGGCAAACATAGACTCCTGGACACAACAGAGGTGTGTCAAGTGTATAGCAGCAGTGACCATACCCAGTTGACCTCTTACACGCACAATAAATCCTGCCTTGATCACGTAAACAAAATAATCCATACTCAAAATCAGACCGAGTATAAAGAAAATAACCTTTGAATTTGACTGAAATAAGTCGGACAACATTCGATTCGGTATGCATTCGCAAATACGATTATTATAACGACAGTAGGATTTGCATTTGTTTACTTTAAACAAGACTGTTGAAACCTTTGAAACATCAACTTACAAATTTTTGTATTTGTCAGTTGCCCGTCTCAGTCGAGTTGAAACCCACAGCAATAATTTTACTCTCTCTCTCTCTCTCTCTCTCTCTCTCTCTCTCTCTCTCGTAGATTTTTTAAAAATAAACCCTGCTTCATAAGAATACAAAACCAAACATTTCGGCTAATAAAGGAGCACATAGTGTCCCATGGAAATTCCAACAGACTGTTGAAAGACCTTGTCTCTAAAGACGACATATATATTGTCAATGAGGAATTCCAGTATCTTCTTAATATCAAACTTCAGATTACTCTGCTTTGAATCAGAATGATTTTTAAACAGAATGACATTGGGATTACTATTGGCAAGCTATGAGTATTTCCCAGTTTCATTTCAATAAAGAAGGAGCTATCTATGATGTTAAAAAACCTAGTTATATTGAGAAATGTTGTATGAAACTTAAACAGTCGTGCATTTTTATGCTCTTGATTTCGGAAAAGTTTTACGATATCAACTTAAAAAAAAACAAATTCTGATTTGTGGATTGATTTTTCTACTATTCCTCGCTACTGTAGCACAGTACGTCTTATTCTTTTATTTTTTATTTATTTATTTATTTATTTATTTATTTTTTACAGCAGTTAATGTTTTTGTGATGAGTATTTAGGGATTTAGTGAAACATTTACTGGATCCTGCTATGTATCTTTTTATTGATGCTGTGGAATCCAGTTCAGTTAAAGTCATCGAAATTCACTACCTAGGTCAAAATAGAAGAAATACTATATTGTCATAACGACTGTCTTTGAACCTTGAATGAAAATATAAATCTCAACAATACATGTATATGCCTTTTAAATCTAATCGCTGGGTAGCTCAGTAGGTGTACGTGAGGACTGCTGATCTGTAGTGCGTTCTCGTCTTTTAATTTCTTTTTTTTTATTATTATTATTACTTTCTATTAAAACAGCATTATTTTGTCATAAATGAGGTAAAATTGAAATATTTCAATTTATTATTGCGCGTATCCTCCACTTACCATCTAAATAAGATTTCTCTTACGTGTTATTCATCCTTAAAGTGAAAAGCGAAATGTAAAATTAATTGTATATTCTAAGCCCTTATCACGTTACATGTTCCAAGATGGTGCATGTCTCTTTCTATCATCTTTAACAGTAAATATCTTCTAAAAAATTTTTTTTTTAAAATGACGTAAAGCACGCTTATTGGGCAGAGTGAAAGACAGGAACAATGCAGTTTACAGTGCAAGGAAAATTATATAATAAATACACTGTATAAGAGAATCTACTAGACACAACATGTGGCAAACTAACGACTGTATGGAAATAAAATTTTGTTTGACATTCATCCCGGAAAGGAAATAAATACATCCGTTAAATAGTTAAAACCTGTGCTTATGATAAGATCTACACGACGCGAAATGCGATTAGAGACACTTTACACACATGTATGTCAAAATGATTCTCTTATCCTAAGTACAAGGAAGTAAACCTCGATCGAGGATGTACATTAGCACTGATTCAATGACTAGTACCACTAAGGCATGACTGTTTTGAAACACAATTCCTTCCTTGATGCTATATAATGTCGCATCTTCCAGCAAACAATCCTATATCAGAATACGGTCGAAATTGCTGAAAATTCTGTATTTGAAAATTGAATAACATAAAAATAACTTTGGATCAATACCATGTTACTCCCTGTCTTTTATCACATATATAACAAACTTTAACAAAACGCTTCAATCTGCATACTGCTAGGCTTAGCTTTATACCAAAATAAATATGATTTAGCAATAAAATCACAATTTCATACATGTTGTTGACTTGAGTTGAAAACAAAAATGAGGTTTTCTTACAAACTTTCTTCATCTTATATATATACTCGATTAAAAAGATTTATTTACATTTTATCACGGAGAGCTTTTCAAATTGGACTGGTAAATGATTGAAACGCTGCTGTTGCATGCAAGTACCGAAAACAGTACATAATACACCCGTCACGAGCTTATATAGGGCGTTTTCTTAAACAACGAGTCGTAAAACTTGATTTAACACAGTATCACCCTGCATCAAGCTGTGACATTTTTTTTCCTGTGAATAAAAAGTTATAGATTAAAATCTCTGACAGACAAACAACATTATACGCGTCCACAGTTTTTGACCACAGAGAACGTGAAAATGAGGAGGTTATAAACACCAACAATAAACCAAAGAATGTAATAAAACAAAATATTTATGGTTTGGGTAAATCTGGGTTGTTGTTATTGTTGTTGTTGTTGTTGTTGTTTACGATGATCATAAAAGAATGTCGCATGCTCAATTTTTCTCCGGGAGGTTGTTGTAATTTTTTCCACAGTCATTTCCATATGCAGTCTCTTCATATTCAAATTCGTTGATGGAAAATCCACCAAAACTGTATGTACTACAATAGAACACGAATAATATAATTCAACTGACCCCACTGCATGGACGACAAATAATACATATAAGTACTTAATGAGAACACGAAAGGTTCTAAACAAAACATTGGTCTTTTGCAACGCTACTTTTCCTATAATAGCTTTCTACAAATTTATTTATACAATTAATCAATACTGTTTTTTCTGCTCACGATTTGCTATTGCATTGTAGTACCAACACGTGTAAGTCCCGTCATATGAACGGCAATCGTATATTCGAGTTCATGCAAAAAGGTTTATTTCGTTGCAGATTCTATCCTTTTCTATGATCCATTATAAAATATTCACACTTAATGTTTTTGCCTTCGATATTTTTACCCATTGGAACGACAGAAATTTCCTCATAATGTGAACAATGTCCGTATGTATATTGATAAATATATTCCAACGGCCAGGGAGATTCCGACAGAAATGAAAATAATATGTAGATATAAAAGATATATTTCATTTTAGAGAATAAATGAGGATATGAATAGCAACGCTAACGCGCTTCATGAAGTATAATGCCGGCTGGAAGCGTGTAGTTCATGTTGTCATGTCTTCAAAATTGAAAATTATATCTTAATCATTGATTTATGCGAGGGCTGAATGGAACTTTCTATTTACTCTGACCTCATAGTATAATGATAATACAACATGGCATACTGTTGGTTGGCTGTGTATTGTTTAACGTCCCGCTCGAGAATCTTTCACTCATACGGAGACATCACCATTGCCAGTGAGAGGCTGCAAAGTTAGGCCTATGTTAAAAGCCTGTGTTTAGGCCTTTGAGCAGAGAAGGAACCTCTATCTTTCCACACCTGTTGTGACACAGAACCTCGGTTTTTGCGGTCTCATCCGAAAGATCGCCCTATTTAGTTTTTTATGACAAGTATGGACTACTTGAGATCAATTCTATCCCGGATCTATGGCATAAAGATATATTAGTATTGTACAATATTAAATTTTAAATATTTTATTGTACAGCATAATGATATCATAAAATGGTATCTTCTTTATATTTGCTAATGGCTAACAGCAGTCCGATATATATATATATATATATATATATATATATATATATATATATACAAAGAAAAATCAGAACACCGATATTAACTCAAGCGGTTTCATTTTTAATTAGACCTCTACCATTTAGAAGCAACCCTGTCAAGGTCTTACCTCTCGTATCATCATGGTGAACTGGAAATAACGTCCATTTATCCGCTATATAATTTGTTTATAGGAAGACTTTTTTTTTTTAAATTATAGATACTTAAAACGTTGAGTGCCTGTGGATACATCTGACTTGGTGAAATGTATTGTAGGATGCACCTGACTAGGTGGAATGTATTGTATGATACATCTCACTAGGTGAAATCTATTGTGTCATAAATCTGACTAGGTGACCACGATACATCTGATTAGATGGAATGTATTACATGATACACCTAACTAGTTGGACCGTATTAAATGATACATCGGACTAGGTGAAATGTATTACATGATACATCTGATTAGATGAAATGTATTACATGATACATCGGACTAGGTGGAATGTGTTACATGGTACATCTGACTAGTTGGAGCGTATTACATAATACATCGAACTAGTTGGAATGTATTACATGATACCTCTGACTAGGTGAAACGTATTACATGATACGTCTAACTAGGTGAAATGTATCACATGATACATCTGACTAGGTGAAATGTATTACATGATACATCTGATTAGTTGGAGCGTATTACATGATACATCTGATTAGATGAAATGTATTACATGATATACCTGACTAGTTGGACCATATTACATGATACATCGGACTAGTTGGAATGTATTACATGATACATCTGACTAGGTGAATTGTATTACATGATACATTTGACTAGGTGAAACGTAGTATATGATACATCTGACTAGTTGGAGCGTATTAAATGATTAGATGAAATGTATTACATGATACATCTGACTTGGTGAAATGTATTACATGATACATCTGACTAGTTGGAGCGTATTACATGATACATCTGATTAGATGAAATGTAATAAATAATAATAAATTTATTTTGTAAAGCGTAAAGTCCATACTGTTCTAAACGCTATTATTATTATTATTATTATACATCTGATTAGATGAAATGTATTACATGATACATCTGATTAGATGAAATGTATTACATGATACATCTGTCTAGTTGGAGCGTATTACATAATACATCTGACTAGGTGAAATGTATTATATGATACATCTGATTAGGTGAATGTATTACATGATACATCTGATTAGGTGAATGTATTACATGATACATCTAACTAGGTGAAGTGTATTGCATAATACATCTGAATGGGTGGAATAGGGTGAATATCATATTCTTTTGATAACATCTACCCTACCATCCCGGTAGTTTGATTTTATCATTTTATCGACACGTCTCCACTTAACACAAAATGACAATATCACAAACTGAACAATGATTGAAACTTTAAACAAACCTAGCAATTTGCATTCTTTCCATGTGTATTTGTTTTTCTCGATCTGGTTCCGTTCCGTGAATTACACTACCTGTAAATTTGAAATTTTATACATTTGATTACCTTGGCGGACAAAAATGCAGGTAAGTTTTCCTAAATATTTTAAAATGATTTTATTGGTTATATTTATCAACCTTCAGTATCTTCATATAATCTGTTCGAAAACGGTCTGGCATACAGCTCATCAACTACTTTTCGAGAGCCGCTAACATCTTCTTCTCTGGAAAACACGCAGAAAATACATTTTGCTTTTTTTCTAAATCTATTTTCAATCCCGGTGTGTTTTCTGGTTATAATACGTCTTACGTCAATATACTCACTGTGTATTCATACCGAACCTTCTCTGTTTTTCTGAAGAATGAATTTGTATAAAAGTCAGTATTTCTCTTCGAATGTAACACAAAGAAGCAGTTTCTTTTCACATGTGTATTCATTAACCTGAGACGCAGCATTAATGTGGGGGTCAGGCGCGAATACATCTTTTTCATCGGGGGGTGGGGTGGGGGGGGACCTGGTTTCAAAGTGAATCTTATATTTGACATATCGAATGAGTTGCATAAACTTTTTTTTTTCAATTTTTGGTCGCCCAAAATAGTGGGGAGCTTTAAATCCGCCACTGCTTTCGCTGATGTACAGTGTTGTATACATGGGCGCATACTCCAGAGTTGGCTATATTTATTGCTGTTCATAATTTACAGAATAAGAATAGCTAAATGCAGACAAGTACTGTAATCTACTATGCGAAATCTGCACCAAAAATTGCGGTACTGTAATTTTCATAATATATTATGACCTTGAATTTTAAAATCGCCCCCAGGTGAGCGAATAAAGTCGATCGAGACAGTTGATGAAGCAATATAAAACGCGATGCTAGGGTAAAAGATGACTATATTTTCTTTCAGTTAGAAATTCCAGGAGAGGATTTCCAGGAGAGCAGGGGGGGGGGGGGGGGGGTTCCAGATCCCCCTTCCTATAGATCCGCGCTTGTGGGTATTCACTTACTTCTTCTGTGAACGTCACATCTAATGAGCACTGCAATACCAAGACTGAACAGAATTAGAATTCCGGCACCGACACCATACACAAGTGGTTGATTCTCGTTAAAGAACGCCTCTACGCCTATATAAAATGGAATATTTTGCGTTAAAAAGTTTTGCTTTAAGTTACTGAGAAAGTTAACATTAATATCATTCTACGTATACATGTAATCTGTATAAGAAGAACGGAATACTTTGTTGCTACTGTTTCTACGGATTCCCAATCCAAACATGTATGATACAATTGTCACATTTTCGTATGATAAAGATATTAAGATATCTCACGACCACATACAAACAAATCATTTCAGATGTTCTTTTAACACTTATTTTGAATATGAAAACTGTATACCCACGTATTTCCTTCGGGTCAAGTTTTCCTGATTTCATAAATGTACATACAAACGTTCCTGGGAACGTGATTGTTGTTATTCTTTGTTAAACTCGTATATCGGACATTTGTCCTCGTGAAGAAATTGAATTGGGAATGATTTTCCTAACAAAAAAATAGTCAAAATTTTACACGCCTCTCCTAACAAAAAATAATGGGATTTCTAGTATCAACGACACATACTACAAACATTTTTTTAATGATGAAGTTAAAAGCTTTTATGTTCTTATAAGTAAAATATAATACACCATATGGAATGTAATTTATTCTCATGGCTTCTCAATTGAGCCTTCCTCAGCCCCCTGGAAAAATTTTATACAGAGTTATATAGGGTGAGGTAATATATTTCAACTTTTTAACATCATATTCCCTTATTTTTAAGAAGATTGATGTGTACTCATTACAACCAAACTAAGCCATATATATATATATATATATATATATATATATATATATATATATATGCATGTATGTATGTATAAACGATACGATACCGGTATCAATTTATGTATCCAGTTTTTGTCCTTAATAGCTCTTTGACATATTACGCTTAGATAAAATACATGTTACATGTACGTACACGATAAATAGAAAAACCTTTACTTTGTATAACATACGTATATCCCTAAATCATTCTCCCTTTGTAATTCATTGCGAAAGGAGATTTGGCAACAGGACCGTTTGTGTATGGGTGGATATGTGTGTGAGTGTGTATGACACCGAGCTTGTAGACACTCTACAGGCCATATTTGTGCTAGTTCATATGAAAGGGGTTTTGGGGTCAAAAGGTTACGGTCACTACGAAACCTACAGACACTGCTTGTGGTGATCATTTTGTATTCCAGAATAACTGATCTTAAAATGTTAGTCGTTCTATAGTATCCTATGGTGGCATATTTATGCCATCCACATAATTTTTTGTCAACATAGCATATCTTGTCAAGTCATGATAACTATCTCGTCAAGTCATGATAACTTTCTGGTTTGTCGTCAAAAACTGACTTTTTATCTTGTTCGGTCAAGATAAGCTATCTTGTTTTGTTGAGATAGCTATCTTGACTCGACGAGATCAATATCTTGCATCATGAATAAAATTGTTACATTGACAAAAACTGACATTTCAGATATTGCAGTCATAATATATAATAGTGACGTTTTACGGGTGTCTCGGTCATTTTCGTATTAAATTTCTGAGGAACGGGAAGTTCTCTATCACAAGGTACGTAAATTTATTTATTCTTTCTATTTTCCCCCCCAAATTGACCTCTAACAAGACCCACGGGATTAAACAATTGCCTTAATTTGGATTAAAGTGAAATTCTTGCCAAAGATTTCATAGAAGTGGGTTGGGTGGAAGGTATTTTACTGTAAGATTTATAACCTGAAATTAATCTGTGAAAAAAATCACTATTGAATTTAAATCATAATTTTCAGAATTTTATAGTTAATTTCACTTCCTTGTAGAGAAATCATGCTGGTCAAAGTATATGACAGCAATAGTCGTCGTTTGGTCTGTTATGTGATATGAGTTTATTACAAATACTATTCTTTAGATTATATTTACTAGCATTTAAATTATTTAAATACAAAGAAATAATGTTATATAACGTGCGTTACTAAATTAGTATGCACACACCTTTGGAGTTATGGGACTATATCTTTCAAAAAAATATGTAATGATTCCATGGCGATTGGATTTGCTCATACGCCGTGTTAAGGCCGTGGGGCTATAAAAGCTGGACGAGCTCGCTTTTAATCTCAGTCTCCTCAACTATATAAGTGTGACTGAGATCAAAAGTGGGCCCGTCTAACTTTCATGGCCAAGGTTTGTCAAAGTTGTGTTAATGAACATTAAAACGTCGCAGATTTTGAATATAAACATAAGGGATATACATGTAGACACTGAATGTAAATAATATATTAATTTTTAATTTAATATAAAATAATTTGTTATATTTCATGCAGATAAAAATCAAGTCAAGGCAATGGGAGAAAATTACATTGGAACCTTGATCCAAAACGTGCAACTGCATCAGATGGTGACAAGGGATGATCTCATTGCCCTTTACTATCATGCTGGATATTCTATGAATGAAATCATTGGATTCCTTGCATGTCATCATAATAGTGCAATAAGTGAAAGACAAGTACACCGTATACTAAGAAGGATGAATATACAGAGACGAAACAATGAGTCATTATTAGAAGACATAGTCAGAGCAATTATTTTGGAGCTAAATGGCAGTGGAGGTAACGTTGGATACAGAAATATGAAAAGACGATTATTGACAAATCATGGTCTCCTTGCCACAGCAGAAACGGTCAGACTGGCTCTTGTAGTACTTGATGCAGAGGGCGTCCTCGCTCGTAGCAGACATGTTCTTCGTCGTAGACATTACATTAGTAAAGGTCCTAATTTTTCAATTCATATTGATGGATGGGACAAACTTAAACCCTATGGAATATCGATTCATGCAGGCATTGATGGATACTCTCGTCGCATACTGTGGCTAAGAGCATGTAGTTCAAACAAAAAACCGGAATATATAGCACATTTTTATTTGAAATATGTAAGAGAAATAAATGGAGTGCCATCTATCATTTATGGAGACAGGGGGACAGAAAACGCAATTGTTAGGGACATCCAGTATGCGCTTCGCTGGTACCATAGGGATCCATTCCAAGGGTTATCTAGTTTTATATATGGGTCATCAACAAGGAACACTCGCATAGAAAGATTTTGGAGAAACCTCAGAAGCATGTGCGGACAATATTGGATGGATGTTTTTAAAGAAATGGCAGACCATGGAATTTTTGACACTTCAGACAACATTCATTTTGAGTGCATTAGATTTTGTTTTATGTCCTTCATCAACAGAGATCTTAATGATACTATTCAGCAATGGAATGAACACAGAATTAGACGAAGCAAAAACACGGATGGACCTTTTGGCAAACCTGATGTCTTATATTTCCAACCAGAGGTCTTTGCAACAAGGGATTTCCGATTGGAGTTGCCTGGAAACATTGATCATATTGAAAGGGAATTCAGCATTGCTCCATCTGAGAATGGAGTTTCAGATGAATTCCAGGAACTTGCAAGTGCCCTCATACAAGAACACAGACTTCAGTTCCCACCGAGAACAAAGGATGACGCCTTGGAATTGTTCTGCAACATCGTCAATGCTATTGACTCGATTTAAATTTTCTGCATTTTTCAATGGAAAAATTAAAAAAAATATATTACTCATTGCAAACACTTATTTTTCTGTAAATTGAGAAATTTAATTAGTAAGTTATTTGATGTATAAATCACATTTGCAGACAAGGCAAGAAGTTAAAAAAATAAATACTGAGGGTTCCACGTAATCTGGTTGCGGTTAAACTGATATTTAGGTTATTCTAATATAATAATAAAACATCAAACCATTCCTTATACATTCCTTTATATTTGTTCCTGATAATCTGATAGGATTGTGACCGTGTAATAATAATTTCCCATCCTCTTACATCTGTATATTACTTTAATTGGTTGACGCCCCTCTTGTGTACACAGTAACTCACTACAAGGCAGAAGTTACACTTCAACGCACATAGATGGCTCCCTTCTTTGTAAAATGAAAGCTACCGACATCGATAGTTGTTTACACGTTAAATTGTTGGTTTATTTACCTATACATGTATTGTATGTGTTAATTTCAAGCAGGGCTTGCTTAAATAAGAATAAGTTAAAAATGGAATTTCTGAATGTATCTAGTGATTTGCTTTAGATCATGTGACATCGAGGATATTCTAATACTTAAAAAAAATTCAAAATAAGGTTCGGGGATCAAAAAGCGCAAAATGAGTAGGGTAAAAATCATATCAATTTATGAGAGATCCTATATATCAACAGCAACATCTATCAAACAATTAAAGTATGCGTGAGGTAGGACCAGTGATTTTTTTAGCATCCTTGATAATGGAGATCGTGCACAGTGAGGTGCTGCATCTGAAGCTATCCTTAGGCTAATGTGTCAGATCCCAAGGTACATGAACCATGAACATCTGCCAGGGCAGCATTTTCTTCCGACAGTCAAACCTGCTATGAGCAACTAAAAAAACTTCCACCTTGAATATGATTTAAAACAAGACTTCTTCCATTTTTTTCCAAACATTTTAATGCAACATGCAATAACAAATAAAACATACCTTTGTAAAATGATTAAAAAAAGGAGTTAAAATAAAAGTTTCCCTGCAAAAAGAGCATTTTTTTAACCCTGATTTCATCATCATTCTTGAAAAATTAGACATTGTCCCATTTTGGTTTCATATAAAATCCTATATTTTTTTTCCTTATCCTTTTCTGATGGAAAAAAAAATACAATGAATACAATGGACCTGTACACAACCCATATGAAAAATGCCAATGAAAATGCATGTAAACAAATACAAGTAATTGCATCAAGCTCATTAGTGAGAGAAACTTCAAGACAAAACTGATCACAAGACTACATTTTACTACAAGAAAAACTCACAAAATAAGACCCTTTTATGCATAAACAAAAATAAATTTCTTTTGCTTTACATTCTCAGAACAGAAAAAAATATCTGAAACTTAAAAAAAAGTTTATTAACCACTAGCTGGTAGATATTCAACATACATTTTCACATTTGCCAGTATGTCAAACATTAAATGTTACATCCTGTATTTTTATTTCACCTTCATCATTAATGCTAAATACTGATAGTTTAGACTCATCCATTTAAACAATAATATGTCAATAGGAGGTATTAATGTCCTCAAATTCATAAAATTTGGTAAGGTATTGAGCAGTTACTTTATACCACTTAAAAGTATCTATTATGAATCATCAATGGGCATTTATCTAAGAATCAAGTGTTTCACAATCTAATACTTCTTTTAGATTACATTTGTGACTTTTACAATAAACCTATATTGGTCATATAGAGCAGTTTTTGAGTTAAATATACATGTACAACAGAATAATGTTTAAAATACTGTAAGTTTTCTATTTAGCTCAGTGGCTCTCCTCTGAGAAAACAGTTCTAGTTTTAGATATTAGATACCCCTCTAAATTATTGCAAAAGTCACACAGGACTCCAATATATTTTAAGATTGAACAATATAGACATAGACAAGAGGTACATGGGCCACATCACTAACCTGACAACAATAAACATAATATTATGGAGTCATAAACAAAAAAATTGTATGTCCTGGGGCCCAAGTCTAAACAAAATATCTGGACAATGTAGTATAACAGATTCTGTATTAAAAAATTTTTCTCCCCTGGGTATTCTGTTTACCATATAAAGAGGCTTTGTACCAAGTTTCCTTAAAAGTTATTTACTGATTATAGAGAAAAAAAATGTAAAAAGTTTACAGATGAACAGAGACAGACGAAAGATGGACAACAGATGGTCTGAAAAAATAAATGATCGTGTTAAATTGTCAAAAAAAAGTTTCCCTGAACATATAAATATCCCCACTCGAGGAGATAAAATGGAACTTGAATTGAAAAATAAAAGACAGACTGCCAAGTGATATAAAAAAGATAATTTGTCTAAAACAAAGTGTCACCAATAGCTATTTTGCTTCTAAAGTGCTGTCTTAAACTTTAACAAAAATAAAAAATGGTTCATATTCTTTAATTTTCTAGAATGTTTCTTAATGAAATATTGTTTAATACATACTAGTTTAATAATACAGTTGGGATACTGTTGTGAACTTCTGTCTGCAAATATGGCAGATAGACCCCCGCTCTGTAAGTTCCGTGGCACAAACAAAACAGAGAATGTGCCCACAGTTTAAGAAAGCATCTGAAAATCTGTCAGAGCATATTGTGCAAGTTGGTATCCTAGGCATTCTCAAAGTCTGAAATACAAAGCATATATTGTATACAGTTAGTATATAGTATATAATTTAGATAGATAGTTATTAATTAGTTAAGAGATTAATTGCTCAGGCATTGACCCTAGGCAATGACCCCAACCTCATTTATTGAAATTTACAAATCTCTATGCTAAGATGGAATGCTTCTGCGTTTTGAATGCAAGTTGTTTTTCTATAAATTACGTCACCATGAAAAATAATTATGTCAACATGCAACATATGTTGACTTCCAACAAGAAATGAAACCAGATACAATTTTGAGATACATTTAAACACTTACAACAGGGGAGAGATCCAAATATGGATTTGTCTCAAACATCTGGTGTGTGTTGGTAACAGTTGCAGCATCATTTGTGTTGGAAACAGTTGCATCATCATCCGGGTTGGTAACAGTCTCAGCATCATTTGTGTTGGTAACTGATGTGACATCATTTGGGTTGATAACAGTTGCAGCATCAATTGTGTTGGTAACAGTTAGAGCATCATTTGGGTGGGAAACTACTGCGGCATCATTTGGGTTGGAAATAGTTGCAGCATCATTTTGGTTGGTAACTGTTGGAGCATCATTTGGGTGGGAAACTACTGCAGCATCATTTGGGTTGGTAACTGTTGGAGCATCATTTGGGTGGGAAACTACTGCGGCATCATTTGGGTTGGTAACAGTTGCTGCACCATTTGGGTTGGTAACTGTTGGAGCATCATTTGGGTGGGAAACTACTGCGGCATCATTTGGGTTGGTAATAGTTGCAGCATCATTTTGGTTGGAAACAGTTGCAGCATCATTTGTGTTGATTACAGTTGCAGCATCATTTGTGTTGGTTACAGTTGCAGCATCATGTTCCTGATGGTCTGTCTCTAATGACTCTGGGGAACTGTGGGTGCTGTATAGCAAGTCAGGCAGGTCAAAGTCATCAGAGGAGTCCCCTGATAGTAGTTCAAATAAGGAAGGTAGCTGTAAGTGTAATTTAATGATATTTACAGATGTATTACCTCTGGTAAAAACATTATTATTAGTAGTTATTACCGTTACAAGTAGATTTTTTCCCATGACGGGATTTCGAATGAGGAATAACATGCAGGAAAGATATACCGCCCACCAAACAAAGAAAAGAATTGAAATGTATATCATTTCGTCCTGAATCTCTGAAAATTAAAGGAAGTGAACATGAAAAAATTAATTGCTGCTTAATAAATTTTAAAAGTCCTTTGAAACTTAAAAATGAGGTCTGTTACTTCTTTGTTTATTTCTATCAAGAGATTTTATCAATTTAACACTCTCGGTGAAAGGTTTATGGGGGTAATCCATTATTCCCCAGCATGCATCTTGTCTCTGACGTAGATAAGCCACATTGCTGCTGGTGACTGGGTCAATGTTGGAACTAGGCCAGTGTTTATGTACAGAGTTGATAAAAGTTACGAACTGTCATGAGAAGACAAGGATTTAGTACATTTCTATAAATGAACCTCAGATAACTATGTATGATTTGTGCAAAAAAAGAATAGATAAATTATTTGTGAAATATGAGACCATCACATTCCAGATGTGGCAGTCAGTGTTTACATAAATAAAATGCTGTTTGTAGATTTCAATTTTAATTAATATAAAAATGTAATTTCTTTTTCCTTGTTGGGGTTTCTTACCGTTACTTTTTATTTAAATGCCCTGAAAATTTTTCTGATTTGTTTTTATCTTTTTTGATAGATAAGATCTTGATCATATGTACCCTGTTCTGTTTATGCTGTCAGAAGAATAACAGGACTAAGACACTTTTTAAATGTCAGGATGCTGAGCAATGCACCTTGTGTGCTCATCTATGTAGCACACATAATGTTCAAACTCATACACAAGAAATTCCTGAGTGCAAGAAAAAATAGGTCACAAAAAAAATTAATAACACTGATCCACAGACATTCCATTCTAGTTACATGTCACATTAACTGATGGTGGGAATGCATCATTCTGAGATCCAAAATCTTCCTCCAATAAACACTGTTTAAAAATGACAACTCTTTACATCCATTGCAAATTTCAATTCACATTTTGATGATGTCATTTTATCACTGTTACTAAATGTGTGTAAAAATGCAATGTGTCTCACTGACGTCAGCATCAGTGCTGCCCTCTCTCAGATGCTTAGAGATAACCCAGCAGGGAGGTAATGATTTTAACAATATGTCAGCGCTCATGGATTGCAAGAATTAGTTATTCTAAGTGGTATATCTTCTTACTGAGGAAAGCTCTGTCTAAACAGTTTTCAGATATCATTATACACATCAAACAGACAAATTTGAGCCCTTGATAATTTTTTCATGTTCACTTCCTTTAAGAGAGACATGAAATATGATTGATTGTGTGTGTTGTTTATGTTCTATCCAAGAAATTTTTCAATCATAATATTAATAGATGTCAATATTAATTATAATATTAAGGTTTTTTTTCAATATTATAAAATATTTAGTTAAAATATATTGTACAAAAGTTAGTTAAAATATATTCTAAGAAATGCAAATAACCATGCTGAAACTAGAGTCTTAATTATCTTGCACCACATCATTAAAATATTCAGGTTTTGTTAGGGATATATAAGATTTAAGAAAATAGTTAATATATGATATTAGTACATCATTTATATATAGCCATTTATATTAAAAAGACATCTTCTGAAAAATGTTAAATGCATGGCCTAGTGGTAACAAGGGGGTCTTTTTGATTTTGTGGTTGCTGGATCGAATCCACCGTGTAGTCCACCGTGTAGTAAATATTTTTTATCATTTATTTAAGAAACATGAACAGGATGGAGGTATTAAGTTACATGTATCTAATCTTCTGGCATTTTAAAAAAAAAATATTTATTTAATTCAATCTGAGTATGAGCACACCCAATATAAACAGATTTCTTCATTAACACTGTACGTGTGCATGTCCTCTATTTAAACATTTTGCTTGAACTTAATTATCACGGTTCAGATTATCAACTGACATTTTACACAGAGAGATCCCGAATGTATGTCAAATCAGTTGTTTCAGACACGATTATAAAATCAGTAACTAGGTTTTGAAAATCATAATGCGACAGTTAGGTACCTGAAGCTATTTTTAGTAATAGGTACTTAACAACCAAACACAGGTGTAAGTGAAATAATGGGAAAACGCCCTTACCTCTTTTAAACTGTTTAAACTATCCTTTGAGCAACATAACCTAAAATACCTGGAGCTTTAAAAGAAATTTAATAATCACCAATAAATAGGAACTGAAATAACATACCTCTTGTTCAATTCTTTCCTTTGTCATAAGATATATCCTTGGTTTGTTTGAAAAGCAGGAATTTGTTGTATATTGTTGCAAACTGAATCCATCTTCCTTTATCAAATTTTGGGTGAAATTTCCAAGGACGCAAGAAAATTTCTCAATCCTTCCTTTAGATGACATCCCTATTAAAATATTTGAATGAAAATTACACATATTCCTGTATGAAAAGGCTGGAAATTAAATATACATTTTACTTTGATGTTTATTGAATGTTCATATAAAAAGAAAAGTGTGTCTTTAGTTTGGGGGTATTAAACTGGGTGCCATTGGTGTGTAAACAAGGTTAAGTGATTTTAGTTACATTTTATCTTTATTTACAGAAAATACATTTATAGTCCAGTCATTCTAGCCAAAATATGACCAAACCTCAAACTAATTGCAACAGAATGTTCTTCTAGTTTTCCAAGCTAGAATGTTTGGATGAAGGGAAATTGTTAATTTTGGGTGAAAACCTTGATTTTTGAATTTTGAACTTCTGCATTAACACTTATAGGATCTATAAATAGCACATAGGGGAAAAACACAGGTCTACGTCATTTCTTTAAAGGAAGTATTCATATCTACTCACAGGCTTGTATTTTTTTCTTTTGTTTGTACTCGTATATCGGACAAATTTATGCTTAACTGAAAACATCCTTTCCTTTGTGAAACTATCACAATTATGAAGATGTTGACCCTTCACCAGTTTTGGTATGATAGGCTAAATTTAGCTGTCGATATCACGTGATAGATTGATATTCACGAGGAGGCATTACTTTCCTGGCAGGAAAATAAATATTTTTTATTGTTTAATATTTGATATATTTGTTACGTGATCGAATTGAGCATTATAATTAACAGAATAAAGGTAACTTTTATTAGTAATCAAACACATACATTTTCCCCTTTATTCAAAATTGACGCAAATTATAGCGTGTATAGCTTTAAGAAGACCTAAACACTAAAATGAATAAGTCGTATCATCAGGTTCTGTGCAAAACAGAATGACGGCATTGGCGAGGGAGGGGGTTATATATGGATAATCTATGCATGCAACGTACGTCACTACTAACAAAACTATTTTTATATACGTACACTGATGCATATTTTGCGGGGTGCAGATATTTACATGTTTATATGTGATCAATGTCATTTATGAGTATACAACACATTATAAAATCGTCAAACTTACCGTCCATGTCAGACATCCGCTGCCGATGGCGGTGCATCTATGTTGTATAGCCGCACGTGCTCGATCGCTCTTTATCATGACGTCAGGATACTGGGAAATGAGTTCCGAAATACTATTGCCTAACATCTATTTATAACTTATCTCGTTGTGTAGATGGCAGTAATTGCAAATGCGACAATATTAAGTCACGATACACGATAGATTATCTCTTTTTGTCGAGATAGCTATCGCAAAAAGTACGATAGCTTATCTTGACCGAACAATATAAAAAGTAGGTTTTTGACGACAAACCAGAAAGTTATCATGACTTGACGAGATAGTTATCATGACTTGACAAGATATGCTATGTTGACAAAAAATTATGTGGATGGCATAAATATGCCACCATACATCAGTCTAAAATTAAATCAATTAACATTTTTTTGTTTTGATGTAAGGGTTGTTGATTATCTATGTATGAGAATTGCATACATATATGTATTGCACTTAGTTGAGGTTAGCATGACAGCCGTGTCTTGAGTTGGTTGTCAATTGTTTTCTCAGGGTGAAAATTGTCAATGTAACCCCCCAAACTACACGCACTACTTGCTTTCTTATACTGAATGCCATACAATTACCAAATATAATAAAACAAAGCTGAAAAAGTTAACAGAATTGTTGGATCTAAATTGTTGTAAACATGTAACAAGGAAATCCAGTATGGTGAATTAATTCAACGTTAACGAGTTCAAAATGTTACTTTCTGCGATTGATACACGGTACATATTCCTCCCAGAATGCCGATTATCGTTTATCGTTAATCACGTTCATTCAACGTGTCGCTGTAACCTAGAAAAAATCTGACGCATGTGATATATAATTTTAATCGAATCACCCGTTGTTGAGCATTGTTTGCTGTTGCTAGATATTATCACTCTTGAGGATGTGGTTTTTACTCCGTCAAGGAAACATGTTTTTTCCCAATGTTCCTCGGTCAATCAGATTAGTATTTAAAATGACAAGATAAGATCTCCATGTGAGCAACGAATAGGTCTGTCCTGATACGATACAATATAAAACACAAATAGTTGATAATTCACAACTTAGAATTACATACACCATAATTGTACTTTATAACTTTGCAAAATATTTTTCGTTTAAGAGACAGAAACATCAAACTTTGTAACAATATGTCCTACAGATCCCTCATTACGTACTTAACCAAACGTCATTTTGATGACATTTGTAGTTGGAGACGTGCTTCACAATTTTCTGCTTTTTTAAATCACTTTTTATCCCTCTGAGACACTTAATTCAGGGACTGGTCCCAAACTTAATATTGTTAAACATGTCTTAAAATTACCTAACATACTTGTTCTACGACGAATAGCAAGTACATTTTCCAGTTTTCAAGATAATTAGGATATTCAATTTCAGAGATCGACAACATCATTCCAGTTGCATTCAAGTTGCATTGTAAAATCTACGATCCTTAAATATTTAACGAACATCGATCGAAACCTATCTACCAAAAACATTGTAAGGAAGAAACTAGAACTGCCCTAACGGAACTATTATACCCCTAAAGAGGACATTGGATTGTGGGAAATAGTGAATTTGCTAATTAAAGATTAAATGGTTTCTAGGATATACCCTGGACAGTGACAACATAACTTCTTCCCTTAAATGGAAAAATAGTCATAATTTTATTGAATGTGAAGAAAAAACCTCAATCAAAATTAACAGATGCACAAATGCATTATTCATTAAGATATATGCACAACGTTTTAATCAATTCTTTTCATTGGTATTAAAGAAAAATTATGTCAACTTATTTTTAGACAATGTGGTCTATTCAACATGCTGATGTGAAGAAGCTCGAAGTATACCATCACATATACTGTTAAAAACTAAAAGACATTTCTTATACCTACCATTCAATCATTCTATACGCGGCTATTAGTCTACATGTAGATAAGATTAAATGTATACATATGCAGTGAATAGCCAAATTTAAAAGTTGAATGTTTTTTGGGATATTAAATCTTCAATTTCAGTTAGTATGACTTTTGAGGAAAAGACGCAGTGAATGTAAATAATCATTGCATTATACCTATGAAATTGTCTTCATCCGTGAATCCCTCCACGGTAAACTGAACTGAATGGTTTCCAAAGTTGTTGAACACAAATATATTGTTGGTTCCAAACCACTTGTCTGTAACATTCTGCAACACCAACTCCGAGGTATAGCCATTTAATTCCACTGATCTTCCATAGGATAACAGCGGCATAAATGTTGTTTCGAATGACACCTTGTTTTCAAAAATATGATTTCCTTCTTGATTCATTATAATCACACGGCCATACGGTGGAGGGAATGATATTACATTTAATGTCAATGTCATATTTTGTCCTGGTCTAACTCTGACATTCTCGAAATAGTTGGAGATTAATGGTGGACCTGAAAGAATTGATGTAAGAAATGTGTTAAAACTGTTAACCTATGTTTTGAAGAACAGAAAGGTATAATATCATTGAAATTGTATTTTACTTATACTTTAGATTAGGGTTGATTTCTACAACCTAAATTCTAATACAGATGATGTTTACCATTCAAACTAAGGGTTAAAGAACTCGTGGATTTTCTGGAGATCCCTGCATTTCCACAAGGATTGTATTCGATATTACAAGTATATTTTCCCATATCTCTGTATGAAACACTTTGGAGATTGATCATTGACGAGGAGAAACTTCTGACAGTTGTAGGTTTTGATCCAAGATCATGCTGCCATTTAACGTTAATTGGCTGGTAGGCACCCTTCAGAGGACATTGTAATACAACGTTTTCGGAGACATTTCTGGTCATATATTTTTGTTGTGAAGCTGAAAAATTCATTAGTAAATTAATTGAATGTTCTATACCATCTCTGGTGAAAAAGAATAAATGCATGGATCTGTACCTGGAATAGCTAGAATAGCTTGCATCCTTTTCCTTTGGAAGTGTACGGAATTGTTATCACAGCGTAAAACTGGCGTGACTTCCACTTTGTATGTAGACTGTGAATCTATTCCGTCATAGGAATACTTTAAACCTGTAGTATCTGCTGTGAATATCTCGTTGGAATTGTGGTACAATTTCAATCGATACATATTTACACGGCATCCGTCTATATTATCTTCTGACGTCCAGTTCATGTGAAGTGTACAACGTTGAATCCAGATATAAACATCGTTATAATCCGTTGAATCTGCTGACGCTGAAGCTAACATAAAACTAATGTTTGGTGATCAGTGTCATATAAACATTTCACTATTCGCTATTTTTTAAAAGAATCTACAAATACACCGTTTTGATGAAACAAAAATATTCGTATCCTGTGACCAGTCATCAAAAATTGATATTCGTATCCCGTGACCAGTCATCCAAAATTGACTTTGTTAAATTAAGCCACTCTGATTCTACGCACAAGTACTCTTAAGTTGATATTAAAAAGATGCTATTGTTCCTCAGTGGCAATATCTACGTAGTCTTTAGTGATCAGGTCTTCCAACAGTGTGTTGTAGTTCCAATGAGCAGGAATTATGTTCCTTTATTAAGTGGCCTGTTTTACATTCCCATGCGCAATTTTATCATTATTTATGAAACCAAATAAACAAAACCCACCTGCATGTCAATTACACATAAATCCCATGAACTGTACTAATTCATGTATTTATTGGAAATACTAAAGAGGTAAAATGTCAATGTTGTGAACCATCAGTGACATTATAACTAAACAGAAGTAGTAATTATAGATGCCTGCATATAAGCCACAAGTACCAATCATTTATTTTTGTATGCTGGTGAAAAATCATCGGCACGGACTGCCATTGAAATATCATTGAAATACATTCATATATATAATATATTCAGACCTAGTCGTTGTGAAACATTTTATATTATTCAATCAGGGATGTTCAAAGTTGATATTCAAAACATTTGGAGCAGACCATGGATTACTCCGTTTATCTGACCAAAATAGTGGGCTCACGGCGGGTGTGACCAGTCCACAAGGGTGCTTACTCCTTCCAGGTACGTGTACCTGATCCTACCTCTGGTGTGTCCAGGATCTGTGTTTACCCGACTCTAATTTTGTATTCCTGGGGTTTATGAGATTGATCATTTTTCGTTATCTTCACTTTTTATATCACATAAAATCTATCTAATTATCACTTCTGGTTTACTAAGCACAAAAGGATCGATGGTACGTACTTTTGTTTAAATGTGTCTAATACGGGACTTTCATATTCCTCTTATACTTGTTATCCATTGGAACAAGGTGCAAAGTTATTCCTCTTCATATTTAATCTTACTAAATGTAAATTTTAATACATCAAACTCCTGTACCTCATCAAGACATTGGGTTCACGGCGAGTGTGACCGATCAATAGGTGACCCCACCTCAGGTATGTCAAGGATCTGAGTTTGCCCTACTTCTAATTTTGTATTCAGTATATGCATTATGCGAATGATATCTGTTCGTTTCTTTACTTTTTCATGCATATGAAGTATGAATGTAATAAGATATACTTACATCTAATGAAATATAGCGATATCACTTGAACGATGAAACTCGTTATTGGCAATGATAGAGTCGACATTTTTTGTTTCAACTTTATCATTCCTACAATATTTTACTGTCAATTAGCCAAACAGGGAAACGCGAAGAAGTGAATAATCAATCCCATATAAACAAATACAACGTAAAACAAAAAACCGGATATACAACACAACCTCTAAGGGAAGTCGAAGATCAAGATGTTCACACTCAACACAGATAATATATATAGGCATATTATATTTTGTCTCATGTAGGAAAGTACATTTCAAATCAGCTCAACACTACTTTGTATGTTTTACGAGGGTTGATTGATATGTTTATGTTGTGATCCTCATATGTAGGGTTTTGAATTTTGGCGGACATACTGCATTATTTTTCCAACATAATCTCCTTCAGTATCTCTTCACTTTTGCCAGCAATGTTTAACGGCTTCAATGCCCCGTTTAAAGAGGTCCTTTCCTTGACCGTTCAGAAAGAAAGTCCTCCACTGCATATATGACTTTATCATCTAACTGAGAGTGGGTACTGGGGATGGCCATTTTCAGATTTGGAAATACATGGAACACTGATGGACGAGATCAGGCGAATGATGCTCAATGAATTTAAAGCCACAATCATTAATTGCTGCCATGGCAATAACAGACTTGTGAACAGGGGCATTGTTCTGGTGAACCAAGATATATTTCGGAATTTTCTGCGGTGCTTGAATTTAATATTTCCCGTGGCTGCCTCAGACGTTATTCATAGTATGTGCCATTGATTGTCCATTCTGGAGATATCTACCATCAGCATCCCAGAAAACTAAGCCATAACCTTTCCGGCTGATGAAACAGTCTTTGGTTTCTTTTATGGAGATGAACCTGGGTGTTTCTATTGTTTAGACTGTTGTTTGGTCTCTGGGGTGAAATGAAGGACCCACGTTTCATCCATAGAAATAAATCTCGGAAGAAAATTAGCAGGATCCACCTCTAAAAGGTTTACATTACCACGCGACAAAGTGCACCTGGTGTGCTTCTGATCAACTGTAAGAAGTCTTGGTATCCAACAGCTGAAAGCTTTCTCACTGCAATATCCTCGGTCAGAATTGAATGTACTCTTTCCTGTGGAATGCAACTGTACTGTGTGTATATTTTTCTGCAACTCGCCTGTTAGTCTTATCAATGTCATGAACTTTATTGATCTTTTCTGGGGTTCCAAAAGTGACAGGCCTTGCAGGACGGGGGTATCCTCAAGGTTCTCCCTGCCGCGTTTAAATTCCTCCACCCACCTTTTTACTGTAGCATATAAAGGGGCATCTTTCCATAATGTTGCTGCTATATCAGTATAAATATCCTTAGGTGCTAAAACAAATATTGGATCACTGCTTTTTCACCGATTTTGTCCATTTTGCAAAAGCCACTTGCCTTGTTTACTTTAGAATGCTACCTCGTAGGACCGAAAATGAACATCGATGCTAACGTCCTTCAATACAAGGCTCACTACATATCAATCAGCCCTCGTAAGTACTGTATTCAATTAGATGTTTTTTAAATGATTGTAATGAAGTTCTATTTTGATATTGTGTAAGCAACAGAGAAAATGATAAATTGTAGAATAAACAAACCAAATTTATTTTAGTAATAAGATACGTACTATAAAGAAAAGTAATCACACTCTCACACACTCGCACTCGCTCGCATGAAAGAAAATGTATCTTAATCTAAAACCCAAACAATATTGACAATATATTCAAGAATTAATTTTTTGCAATATCACAATCCAATAGTTAATATTAGGACAAGACATAAACTCAAACTGGGAATATCACTGTTACTTCAGTATTACAAAGGGTTTCCAAACAATAGCAATTTTTAAACCTCAGAAAAAGTCCATAAAGTAGGAAATAGATTTTGTTCTTTATAAATTTTCTCAAATTTCCTTACTATATTATTCATTGAATACACATGAATTCAAAATTTGACTACACGATACAGTGCACGAACACCATGTCACAACCATGCCTCCATACATTACAGCGTAGATAGCCCCTCCATTTCTAGCCGCGGACTCGCAGGTCTCCAACTTAACAACTACACACAGTATAACGCTGACTTCAAAGACAAAAAAAACGGGTCCAAAATAACTGTTGAAGTCGCCTCGTGGAACGCCCGTGTATCCCTCGGATCGCACGTGCTAGAATACCACCGACTCGTAACCTCCCGTCAGATAACTTCCTAACGCTGGAAGTACCTTCTAACATGGCCCAGGTGTTTGCCTAAAACCCCTCGCACTGAAATAACAAATACTAAACCTAATACCTGTACAAAAAGACAAAAATAAATGTCAACACACTACACAAGAAACTGGACTCGAATCATCGCAATATATACAAAAAGTAGCTTAGCGGCTGGTGAAAACCAATGCCCACGCAGTAAAATATAAGGCTCCCTTGGCCTCTCAAGAGACTTTGTAGAATTTTAATTTTGAATATAGAATCGGTGAGTACCACCTTTACAAATAGCAAACACCAAAATAAAAAAAAACACGTCATCACTTGGAACTGATATTGGTATTTGGAATTCATTTAAGCAAAACAATACTTTATGATATGAGAATGTTTAATAGTGTACGATCATCTTCAAACAGTACAAACTGTTATCATGTTCCTCAAACGAAGTTTGGGAACATACTGGATTTACTCTGTTCTTCTTCTTCTTTCTTCTTCTTATTATTTTTCTTTCTTCTAGGGACTTTTTTGTCCACGAGTGTTCTCATAAATTACTCATGGGATCAATATGAAATCAGTATAGGATCATAGTGTAGTATATGTAGATGTGCAGAACGAACGTCATTTTATCTGAAAATGCATGTATGTGCATGCACGTGCATTGGATGTTTTGTTTACAAATTTTTGAAACAGCCTAACTGTTTTGTTTTTAGTGAAATCGTTTGATATATTTACTGTAAGTATAACTTGAGACCCTTTATTGATTGCTATGGTCAAAATTACGTGTGCTTCAATTTGATTGGATAATATAAAGATGCATAGATCTATCGCGTCACTGATGGAAATGACACGATATTCACAGCATAGGTAGACATCCCAAATATCTACAGACCGATGATATAAAATTTGCAAATGTGCATGCACGTGCATCGACTTTTGAAGTTTCAATTCTTTGAATGACCATAACTTCTGTCTTTTTTTTAAAATCTTTTGAAACTTAGGCTGTGATTGTATATTGGTATTCTGAACACATATGTCTAGTAAAATGACTATTGCATACATGCATGCACGTGCGCTAACTTCTGATTGGCCAATTTTCAAATCACCATAACTTCGTTACAAATGAGGCAAACGACATGGAATTTATACTGTAAGTGTATCTATCACATGTCTATCGAACGGCATCAACATCAGTGTTGAGTCTTACTCACATGTTCATATATGCACGTGCATTGCTTTTCCGTCACTTTGTCGGTACTAAAATGGCCATACCTTTTGAATTAAAAGTTGAAATGAAGTCACATTTGAGTTGTGGGTTTATGATTTTTATCCTATTGAATGATGTGAACAAAAATTCATTCGTCGAATTCGCTTGTGCATGAGTGCGAGTGCATTGCATTTTTGACGTCTAATTTCAAATTTGATCTGTAACATTGTTGGATTTCAATGAATTTATGTTGCAGATATATTTTGACACTCTTTACTGATTGGTTTGCCAAAATCACTTCCCCGCACACGCATGCAAGTGCACTCAAATTTGATTGGCTAATATTTAAAGACAACGATATTGAGATGATATGTACATACTTCTAAAACCTACATTATAAGATCATTGAATATGCAGATATACACGCATGCACGTGTGGGTTTTTTTGTGCTTCAAACTTCTACTCACTGTTAGTTTCTCATTTGTCATTGAACTGTTTTGAAATTGATGTTGTAGTTATATATTTAGACTTTAACATATTGATATGTTAAGTTACTAATCAACACGTGCATGCACGTGCACTAAATTTTGATTGGTGAGTTATTAGATGTTTATAACTGATTTGTTCAACTATGAAATGGAGTGAACGTTATAAAATATGTTATATATTTAGATGTTATGCGGTTTCTTATAGTCGAAAACACTTGTCCTGAAACAACTGGCACCATTTTCTACTTGAGGGAACGTTTGGGGAACAGGTGTAACGGTCCCCGTTACATTGAGTACTAGTTACTGTTGGATATGCTACTGACCATATTTTCCCCGAGGATCTTGCCATTTTGTGATCAAACTGCAATTGGTCACTCATGCATCTAATGGAAGTTTTCGTAAACATTTTGGCAAGGTGACAAAATTGACAAAAACTCCCTTCTTAGACAATTTGAAGTAGAATTCACACCACCATTTCACGAATGATTGATTGTGTATTGTTTTTTACGTCCCTCTCGAGAATCTGTCATTCCTATGGAAACGTCACCATTGCCGGTAAAGGACTGCAAAATTTAGGCCTATGCTCGGCTTATGACCTTTGAGCAAGAAGGGATCTTTATCGTGCCACACCTGCTGTAAGACCTCGGTTTTTTGCGGTTTCATCCATACGACCGCCCCATTTCGCATATGAAGTACTTTATATGCTATATGGATACGTTTGCTCATAGTCCATAGATAATACTGTTCTTTTTTTCACAGCCTATACCTGCAGTTTTTCAGCAACAAAAATTTTCTATTGCAATTTTATCAACGATTTTTAATGCCTCTATACTTAATTTACTTAGATTTGAGAATTTACTAGCATAAATGTATTGCTTTAAGAATTAATAAAATTTTCCACCTTATGTATATTCTTAGAACATTTTCCAAAAAGAATTTGTTTTCTAAATTTATGCCTGTCCAGTTTTTTGTGAAACCATTCTTTAGTTCCATCCCAGATCTGTTTAACACATGGGTATTCCACAAATATGAGATCTATTGTTTCAGAGTCGCTCTTGCAAAAGATGCAAATTGGGGAATCAACAATATTAGTCTATACAAATAGTAATTACATGGAAATATTCTGTGTAAGATTTGAAACTATATCCATTGCAATTTATATTTATTGCATATGAAAATTATATACTGTGCTAAGGATCATTCACTTGGTGATGCAGTTCAATGTTACATTTTACAAGCAACAATGCTTTGTCTAGGAAACTAACAGCTATACTTTAAATGAAATATTTGATAGCAAGTATTTAATTGCTGTTTACATATACACAGAATAGGGGTTTTAGTTTTCATACAACATGTATTACGAGTGAAAACTCCTTACAGTAATACGAATACAAAACAAAGAGAAACAAGCTATAATATATATTAATATATTGTTAAATAAATTGTAACACACACACACACACACACACACACACACACACACACACACACACACACATTTGCAATAAACCAAAGAAAGAAAATGGAATAAACAGAAAATTTAGTGCAATGTTGTTGTGTATTGGATTTATTCCACTCGTATCCAGGATTTAAAAAAAAAAATGTTCTTTTCGCTCGTACTTCTCTCTCTCTCTCTCTCTCTCTCTCTCTCTCTCTCTCTATATATATATATATATATATATATATATATATATATATATCCTGGTTTACTCGTGAAATAAATTCAATATCCAGCAACAAATCATTGTATATCCTTTATTTGTAACACCACATCTGTTTGTAAGCAGCAGGAAATATCAATGTTTTCTTCATTTCCATATTTCCTTCTCCTCTCTCTTATTTGCACAGGTATATTTCCTATGACACTCCATCTTCAGGAATGGTTTTCAATTGTCATATACGTTTCAGGTATGCTGTAATCTGTAACACATTTGCATTTGATTTCTTTAAAATGATAAAAAAAAAATACACGAAAAATATTCTTTTTCGATGCATGCACAATCATATTGTATATTCATTAATAAGGATATGTGGTTTTAGATAAATATGTATGATTAATCACAATAAAGACATTGCTTTTACGTTGTAAAAATAGTAAAGAAGGTATTATACGTCTATCTTTATTTTCCATTAAAATGTATCAAAGTCAAAATTAAGTCTACTAAAATAAAGACATAGAGACAGTATGAGGAAATGGTCCTTAAAAATCTCCTGAAAAATTATATAGTATGATACATGTCTTAAACGTTTAAAGCAAAATAAACAAGCGAGATGAGTTAAACACAAATAAAATTTCTTGAGATATACATATACTTATTGTAAATGTTGCGCAAATTAGAATGGACCATGTTGACGAGATGTCTTTTGCTGAAAATAATGGAAGGTACATATTAGATCTACATAATTCCATCTACTACTTTATTGAATTAATTATAGTATATTTTATTGGAAGTTTGAAATTGTCTCAGATCGTGGCCAATTTCGAATGTAGATTTAAAAAAAAAACCAAAAAAAAAAAAACCAACAACTTTATGTAATAAATCCATTACCTAAAGGCAGTTAAGATTTATTACACCAAACCATGGTGCAAATTTGAACATCGAAGTCCAAAACCTACTATATTAGTGAAAAGCAATATATCTATATTTAACAACAGAACCTAAGCTATTTTACCCCGTGATCCCAGAGGCAATCTCTTCAAAGCCTTTAATTTAAGTAAACCACAGTGCATATATCGATATCTTAAAGTTCAGGGTTGAATGTAATGTATCCTTTTCAAATTGTTGTCGATAAACCATCCGTTTATTCAGTAGCAAACATGAGAGGCTACGCCCAAGGATCCCATGACCCTTAGGCAATCTAGGGCAAGATTTTCAACAGACAAAGTCATGCTACGAATATTTCTATTTTAGGAACGTCCAATACCAATCTATTCTCAGCCCTACATTTATATTCAGTAACTAAATTAAAGGTACACGCATTTCCTCCGTGACCCCAGTGGAAATCTAGTTAGACCGGTCAACAAGGGATACTTACTCCTCCTAGGCACCTACGCCCACCCCTAGCTCTGCGTTTGCAATACTCTGAATATCTATATTCTTTATTCTTTATAGGATTTATAAGGTTGATCATTGTTCATTGTCTTAATCACTTTTTTCACTTGGTCATGGTGTAAATCTTTATGCCTTGCAAACAATTCAATTTTTTTAAGCCAAGGTTAAATTTTTTTGACAGACAGACAAATGAACACAAAAAATGTATGCCTTGGATTTTCGATTTTCGGATATGAAAGTAGATATTATACAACAGGTTACAAAAGCATTGGTTGATGTGTGTCCTTTTATTGTACACTACTTGTGCATTCTATATCGTGGAGATGAATACAATTACAAGATAAATAATGTTCAACGTTAAGATTTCTTGTGCTTTCTACTGTACAATAAATCCCGAAGATAAATAAAGTTCAACGTTAAAATTTCCCATACTTTCTACTTTTCTATAATACCGACAATAAAGATCAACATGAAAACAAAATGTAGGTTTACAATTGATGTTCATGAGAAAGTATTTAAAACGAACATTGATCAATCTAATAAGTCTACTACAAGAAGGACAAACATTGGCCTCTGGATATACCAGAGTTGGATCAGGTACCTAGGAAAGTTAGCAGCCCCTGCTGACCGGTCATACCGCCGTGAGCACTATATTGTGATCATGTAAACGTAGTAATTAGTGTGTAAAGAACGGCCTAAAAATTGGTATGAAACACGTCGGGTAGCATCGACCCAGTGATAGCTTGTATTTGCAAATTAGATTGTTATAACGACCATAGAATTTGCAAAGTGCTAAATCTAAACGAGACTGTTGAAACCCTTTGCATCAACTTATTCCTCAGTAGCCTGCCTTGATTCAAAAATTGATCGTACGCATACCATGCTCTCGCGTTTCAAATCAGTTGAGACGGATCAACGCCAGGTGACAATGGAATATTACTACACAAATATAGGACGTTAACGATAGAGAAGCTGAGTTCATTTCGTTTGTTGAAAGTTGTGTGTTGTTAATAGAAAAAACGTCGTCGATATATTGTTAATATTTGGATGGATAATTCGAGGAGCATCAACTATTCATTAGAGCCCCCCTTATAGACTCAACAGATTGATATTTATATTGGGCGGCGTGTCAGCCAGTGTTGCATCGTTATTGTTATATTCCTGGAAGAACTTATATCTCGCGACATCTATCTTTGGGAATACAGTATCCAAGCATTTCATTATCAAACATTCCAGATGGTTATACAATTTACCAGAGAAGACGTGTGTAACATACTGAACATTTAATCTTTATACTCACCGTTGTATCTTGCAGAATGATCCACCGAATGTACGGACTCTTCGTATGCATCATACCTTCTTGTTTGCGAATCTCTATTCTCTTCCATATGAATTCTGATACAAAAATTCCTAATTGATTGTTGGGGTATGTGGATAAAGAGGATGCAAACTAACAACAACAAGTAACATGATAATATATCTCGGTTACTAAGCTGTGGTAGGTCACACGGTTTAAAATTCCTCATTGTAAAAGTGGAAATTCTGCGAATTCTATATAAGAAATCGTTTCTGTGCGTATAACGTTTGTGGAAATCAAGAAATTTAAACAGAAAGAGGATGTTAAATTTAAATTAGCGATCTCTTCACATGGGGATTAATTTGTCACCATACATTCGCAGATATTGATACCACACTAATATCTCCATGTTTAATTTAGACTAGTATCAGATTTGGGAAGTTCATGGCCCTTGTCTTAGAGCTTCAAACAAATGTCAGGAATATATATATATATATATATATATATATACATATATATATATATATATATATCACATAAACGATACCAATTTTGATGTACCAGATGAGCATTTCGACATGTGTCTCTTCAGTTATGCGCAAGTCAAATATGTTAGAAATCCGAAACAAGAACAAACTTGGAAGAGCTGAAAAAAACAAAATACCAAATAGTGGAGCCAAATCTGGCAAGGGATCAGAGCTTTGCGCGAGGGAGATAATCTTTAATTTTGAAATGAATTTCTTAAGTTTATCACGCAAAATTTTTATCCTTACTTCATGCTAGTACCGAAGTACTTAGGAACTGGAGTGGTGAAAACCCTCGGGGACTATCTGTCCACCAGCAGAGACATCGACCCAGTGGTAGCACTATAAAACATAAACCGGACCAATTTTAATGCTCCAGACGTGCATTTCAGCAAATAATGTCTCTTCAGTGATGTTCAAGTCAAAGGTGTTTGAAATACGAAATATGAACTTGGAAGAGCTGAAAGAACCAAAAATATAGATACTTTTCAAAAGAGTAGGGGATATTGAATATACAAGGACAATGAAATGAAGATCAAAAGGTCAGGAATGAAACAATTGACAGCAAAACATTAAGGAAACATTTGTCAATTTATTCGAAACCCTGTGTACAGTCAGAAAAGGATATACCCTTTGTAATAAGGCTCGACACCAACACAGGGTGACACAGCAAATTTACCATCATTGTGAAACAGAGTCAGTAGCAGATAAAAATCACTCGGTTGGCCAGACAAGCTCGGATTCGGCGTGGCATACTCCTAACGAGACGTCCCAGGTCATTTTGGCGAAGGTTATTCCACTCCTGTTGCAATGCTGCAGCAAGTTCTTGGACAATGGCAGGAGATTGTTGACGTTGGCGTAGCCGCTTTTCAAACATGTTCCAAACATGATCGATGGGGGGAAGGTCCGGACGGGCCATGGTAGTGTGGTGAAATTCTGACGTTGGAGATATCTGTCACGATCCTGACATCTGGCATTGTCATCTTGAAAACTAAACCGGCGGCCATAACGACGTGTAAACGGCACAACATGGGGTGCCAAGATGTTGTCCCGGTAATACTGCCCTGTGACACGTCCAGCAACAATATGCAAGTCTATTCTGCCGGCAACAGTGATGCCTCTCCACACCATTACAGATCCACCCACATACAGATCATGTCTAATGACGTTAACGTCATGGAAATGTTCGTTACGTCGGCGTCAAACCCTCCTACATCTGTCAAGGAAGTTCATAGTGAACCTCGACTCATCTGAGAACATTATGTGGTTCCATCGGCGATTATCCCAGCTTTGATGGTGACGACACCATTGGAATCGGACCCTAATAAGACGATCTCTAAAACAGGGAATGTAACACCTGGGAATTTTTGAAATGAAAGCGCTTGCGTTATAATTACCTCTGTGTGTGTGTGTGTGTGTGTGTGTGTGTGTGTGTGTGTGTGTGTGTTTAATTATTTTGAATATATATATATATATATATATATATATATATATATATATATATATTGTAATTCCATGCTCCAACAAGTATCAGCACGCGTCACAATCCGTTTATATTGACCATGAACTGGTTTGAAGCACGCGTCACAATCCGTTTATATTGACCATGAACTGGTTTGAAGCACGCGTCACAATCATTGAGAACGGATTATATATTTGCAAATAGGCATCATCTCCGGTAAACTTGAAAATTAAAACAATTATCTCTTAATCAACATCAAAATTGTCACATTTTTAATTGTTTGTTTTGTAAAAAGAGATATTGAAAGCTAAATGTGTCGTCACCATGCAATGTTTTGGTCGACTGACGTTATATTTCCCGCATTAAATGGTCATATAGTTTCCCCTTTAATGTTTGAGTGTTACAAGGTGTTTAGCGGAAGGGAAATTTCATGAATAATATAAATAAATTTTCAAGCGAATTGATATTTCTATTTCTAATATACTAAACTGAATTATAATTATCAATTGGGCAACAACTATAAATTTATGAAATGAAAATATATCAAATTTTCTGTAATCTTGAGAGCATCAACAAAAAACAAAATAGAGAAAGAAAAAAAGAAAGAAAAAGAAAAAAAAAAATGGATATATATTCATAGTTTGAGGACTATACGGAAATCATAAAACCCAAATACTCTTTAAATTCATTTTACCCCTGGATCGCTCGTTTCGACTACACCCGTGACAATGCCCTTCAATACGGAACATATGGTTCATACTTTATAGAAGTGGCTTATGGGCATATCATGGCTCTAAACTTGAATGACCAAAATCATTTAGTTACCAGTAACGTTTGTCATGCTCATTACAACTGCATCATGAACAAGGGTTTTTTTCTGATTGAACTAATTTAAATGTTTTAACCAAACCATTAAAGCACTATAGGGACAGGGACAATATCATTTATATATATAAAAGATTATATAGCATTTAGCAAGTTACGAGTTGGGCAAACACGGACCCCTGGATATATTAAGCATCCCCTGTCGATCGGTCACCCCCTGCGTGAACCCTATATCTTGATCATGTAAACGGAGCAACCGGTAATCAGAATGTATACGAATGGCTATAGTAATATATGAATTTATGTCATTCAGTGAACTGAATGGTTACTCAGAGTTATGTCGTTCAGCCACCTTCCAGTCTCCGGAATGGCATAGTTTCATTATGTGTAGGTTATTTGAGTCACTCTGGTACCTTAAATGAAAATACGAATTTTACTTACTTGTTTCTGCTGATGGATACTTTTCTTTTTATTTCTAGAATGAAAATTTCACTTTTTGAATAAGAATATACAAGTGCTAAAACTTTAAATCAAAAAAGTAACAAGACTTACTTTTCCTGATCATTGCGGCCCCAAATGCTGTCAATCATCAGAAGGAAGCTAGTTCCGACACTTGATATTGTTCCAACATTCTCAAGGAAAAATAAGTCTAGTTTCATAAACCGGAAAAGAAAGAACAATATAAATGATTTAGTCTATTAAATATTAATCAATGAAGATGAATCATATCGACTGCATTAATCAGAGTAAAATAAAACTGCTTTAAATAAAAATGTCAAAACACATCTATTTTTTAAAGGTTGAATTTTATTGCATATAATACGTAAAGAATGGTATGCATGTATTGATGATTGACGTTGTATTGGGTTGCTGTACATCATGAAAATCCGATTGTCATTAACAATATATTTACTGTCTCACCCGCAGTTTTTCTGTTCACCTGCCTCTGAGTCGTCTCAACTGTGAAAGTATATGTATGCGATCCAAACATATTTGAAATAACAATTGTATTTTTCCAAACCATCTTTCTATTATATTTCCAGCCGTAAAATATAATCCGTATCCCATTACGTAAACATTTTTCTCATTGACTGTAAGGTTTACAGTCATAGATTCAAAATTCAGACTCCTTTGAAAGAGATTAGAACTGTCTTCCGCTCGAATTTGGATAAGACTGTCTGGTTTTGGAAAGCTTAAACATTCAGATCAAAATCAACTTGTCCAAATGAAACCTCGCGAGTCTTCACATTTATAATTTTAGGTAAACCTATGAAGAAAACAACATTACTTCAAACACATCGACAGAATATGAACAATACCATAAATATTGGACTAAAATCCATTATTGTAAAGAATAAACAAAAAAGTGATAATCATTAACAAACTATTTATAACCATTTATGCTGCGGTAAATTGTGCCCGATATTTGCTCTTCTGTTTTAGAATCGGTTCTACAAGACGTGTAATTCACGAGATAGACGTATTTGCCTTTGTCCATATAGGAAATATAAAGGAGAGATGTGAACCTTTTAACGATTGTCTCCCCATTGTATGATACCACTGCACATCAGTGGGGTTATAAGCTTCACTCAATGGAGAATTCATAGTTAAGTTTTCTTATTCACGTCTTGAGATATACATAGTGTGGTTTGCTGTAATAAATCAAACAAATGTAAAGGTTAATGCAAAAGACAATCACAGTCAGTTGGATAGTCTGCATGTATCGAATTGTGTGTCTATAAAATGATTTAATTCTTCAGGAAACGTTGCACTGTACATTGATTACCTGGAACAGATGATAAAGTTTTCATCTCAGTTCTTCCAGTCACAATGGATTTATCTGTGCATAAGAGTGTTGGTGTGATTTCCACGCGATACCATGACTTAGAGTCTATCCCTAAATACGAATATTTTTGACCAGTGACATGAGCTGTTATGAACTCATGATTGTTCTGGTATATTTCTAATCGGTCATGAAACAATTCACAGCCGTTACTTCCTTTATGGCGAAACCAGTGTACGTGAAGCGAACAATCCTCAATCCACACAGATATATTTTTAGATTCCAAATTTAACGTCTCTGAAAGAACAATTTACTTTTTAAAACTTGTATTAACTTTCTGTGTTTAATTCTAAAAGTTTATTCGAAAACAAGAACTTTCAGATAACAATGTATTTACCTTAATGTTATGTTTAAGGTGTTTTACTAGTATTTATTATATTTTAAATACATAGTTTCATAAATAAACCAAACCGAGAATAGTCCGTACCATGTCTGCCAATCATTAATGTGTGAGATCTAGCAGCAATATCATTCGATACGAGAAGCGATAAATTCATTTTTGCCATCTATTTTTTCGCTGCATTTGAAAAATCTACTACTATTGAATATCCAGGTGCCTTAATGTTCACACCATATGCTTCAATGACACAAATTATGTTTCGAAAGTTACATATCTCTTGGACAGTGTGATTCCAGTCTCGTTCTTCAATTCCACCTGTGTTAATGGATGCCGAAACCTAATCGAGCTCAAATTGACCTTGATGTTATGCTCGTCATCTGTCTAAAAACTTCTAATTGCGCTTGTGAAGTATGGAGGTCCTAGCAGATGACGCAAAATGAAAACATCGCATTGATCAATAAAATTTCATATTATCATAGTTTTTATGAATATGTATTTTACCATAAACAAGAAGAGACATATAGGTAATCCATTCAACACAGAAGGTTTTCCACATTCGTTGAATTTCACTGTACAGATATATTTTCCCCAATCCTGATATGTAATATTCGTCAGGTGCAGAATCTTTGCAGCAAATATTCTAATTGGGCTGGCATTCAAAATCGCTCTATGTTGCCATTTGATAGCAACCGTCTTGAAAGCCACATGCAGAGGACATACCAACTTTAGATTTTCAGATTCACTTGCCTTTACGTGTCTATTCCTTCTTTCCATTTCTTCAGTAAGATATGAATGGGTAAACAGTATAAATAGGTATATTTTATTTGAAGCAGTATTTTGAAATTCAATCAAACATACTGCAAACAATGCAATCAAATATATATTATGAACTTTTTCGAGATGAAATAATGAAATAGTCGGGCATTTCTCCGTCTTGCCGATCGGAAATATTCGCATATAATATATATATATATATATATATATATATATGTGTGTGTGTGTGTGTGTGTGTGTGTGTGTGTGACTGAATGTCTACAGATATATATTGGGTTGATCAATCTCATATCATAGACGGCGCGGAGAAACCGAATATATATATATATATATATATATATATATATATATATATATATCCGTGGACAGTCAGTTATAGACCTAATAAGTGATTTATTTTCTCGAGGACCATTACTGATAAAAGTCAACATATGCACAAGAACTAATGATCACGTTATTGCATGTAAAGACACGCATAATTACATACAATAATATATCAAGAGTATTGATTGATTGATTATATTGATTATATATTGTTTAACGTCCCGCTTGAGAATCTTTCACTCATATGGAGACGTCACAATTGCCGGCGAAGGGCTGCAAAATTTAGGACTATGCTCGGCGCTTATGGCTTTTGAGCAGGGAGAGATCGTTATAGCGCCACACCTGCTGTGACACGGGACTTCGGTTTCTCCGGTCTCATTCGAAGGACCGCCCCATTTAGCCCCCTCTTACGACTAGTAAGGGATACTGAGGATCTATTCTAATAGTCCGGATCCCCATGGGGAAATATATATATATATATATATATATATATATATATATATATACCGATTTAAAAGATAACTTACTACCTTTTAGGAGTCAAATAGCAAAAGTTCCCAACCGCAAAAAATACCATTTAAACATGAACGTTAAACATAATATGACATTTAAAATATTTATGTACGACATGATTGTTTTTCATTTTGATTAAATTTGGAATCTGGAATTCTGGATATTGTTTCTTCACTAGTCTTTCCAAGAAACTCGGAAGAGTTGGAACAGTGGAAGGTTGGAGTAACTTGCACACTGTATTCAAAATCTGAGCGAATTCCAGCGTACGAGTAGGTTGGTGAGCGAATTTCTGTGTTAACTAATAAGTGCGTATCTCCAAATATTATAACCGTATAGTATGTTGGTAGAGAATCTCTAATGCTAGCAACGACGGAGTAGTTCAAATGGAGGGTGCAGTCTTCCATCCATAAATCAAGGTTGTGGAATGTTTCAGCCTTTCGGCATTCTGAAATGATTGCGCCTTCTGATAAATCATCATTATATGGTATAACTGTAACTATTACATAAAGTACAACTGCATAAAAGCTAAACCATAAAGATCATGAAATTGATAATGTAACTGTAGACAGCTGTTAACTTACAAACGATCCGTATTCCGATTGTAAGATACAAAACTAGATTCCTCGTTTTACATATGAAAACCATGATGGGTTTAACAGTTTATAAAACAGAGTTTATACGTCACAATTCGAGGTCCCTTAAATTTCGTTTGAATATTTTATGTATATCAGTTGAAATATATAATTCGATACTTCACCTTTGGTAAAGTATGATTACGAGATACTTAAAATGCTGGGATCCCTGAATCCAGTAATACACTTACCCTTTTACCCGGAATTTGTTCTATAGCCATTATGATGTAAAAGTTTTCATGACTTGAGTTTATATTCCAAATCCAATTACATAATGAAACATTGGTTTTGAATTATATTGATCATGATAATTCAATTATATGTGGTGACCATTTGTTATTATCTTCCCCTTTTTATATACTTTTATATAACGAATGCTAATTATATTTTGAATAAAATAATATTGGCCATCATCATTTTAGAGATCTATAAGCATTGCCATGGTAAGGGTAACCATGTTTTTAAAGGCATATTAAGGTTTTAATATTATTTCATGAATTACCGTCGAGAGGGAAACTGTCCAATATTTGAAGTTCTATGTATTGATATTCAGATAAATGAATTCTACTACAGATTTGATGAAAATTAAGTTCATAGAAAAACCATAAAACATTGATATTTTACAAGGGATTCGAAGAAAGGGTAATGTGATAATAGGCTTTGAGTTTGAAATTGAATTTACAAGAAATATGTACGGAGAGGGCGTACTGAGGTATATCTTTTCTACACAATCATTTATTGAAAGAACTTCATATGAGGCAACAGAGCAATGCATTGTTCAAAAATGTCAAGACAGTTTTGCGTTTTTAATATGGATATTACGGACGTATTCTTGTCCTCAAGATTCAAACTTGATTCAAATTATATTATTATACTTGCTTACTTTGATTGCTTCCATTCAATAGTGGCATAGTTCATAGCAATCGGGGCCAAACAAACATCATATTATTCAATGAAATACACTCCAATAATGTAATATCGACTTGAATTTGATAAAATATAAATACAAATAATATGTATTTTTGGCAAAAGAAGGTCATAAGTAATATATCTACAATTATCTATGAAAGAAAAACATGCATTTATCTAACAATAGTTAAAGGATGATATGAAATATCAAACAATAGCTAAAGGCTATATCAAAATAATGAAAGCTACCTTCTCTGAAAGTACCCGTTGTATTTTGTCGATAATTTGATAAAATGACGGATTTTGAAAGCGCCGAATTTCCTAATAGCAAAGGTATTACATGTTCATGTGCTATCCCTTTTGGACGTCCGTCAATGTGTTGTTGATAATACCGTCTGTTACTGCTTAAATAGACAATATCTTTTTTTCATTTTGATGCCCCGTGGGGATCCGGGTTAGAATAGATCCTCAGTACCCCTTGCTTGTCGTAAGAAGCGACTAAATGGGGCGGTCCTTCGGATGATACCACAAAAACCGAGGTCCCGTGTCAAAACAGGTGTGGCACGATAACGATCCCTGAGCGCCGAGCATAGACCTAAATTTTTGCAGCCCTTCATCGGCAATGGTGACGTCTCCATATGAGTGAAAAATTCTCGAGCGGGACGTTAAACAACATATAATCAATCAATCATTTTGATGCTATCGTGGGGACCCCGGTTAGAATAGCTCCTTAATAACCCCTTGCTTGTCGTAAGAGGCGAGTAAATGGGACGGACCTTCGGAAGAAATAGCAAAACTCGAGGTCCCACATCACAGCAGCTGTGGCTCGATAAAGACCCCTCCCCCCCCCCCCCCCCTGCGCAAAGGCAGTAGGTGCCGAACATAGACCTAAATTTTGTAGCCCTTCAACGGCAATGATGACGTCTCGATATGAGTGGAAAATTTTGGAGCGGGACCTTAAACACAGAGACAACAAATCAACGCGTAGCATTCACATTCGAATAACCCTAACATTATACATTAGTACTGCAGTATATTACTAGAGTAATCTATAATTTATTATAATTAACGACGAATAGCATAAAAATTTAAAGCAATTCAGGTGTACAAACTTAACAGTAGGTTTGAAGAGTTATTTGTCGACCATATGAAAATTGAAAATCCCCCATGGAGGGTCATTTGGTGAATTAGAGGTACTAAATATACATGTAACTGTAATACTTGCTACAATATATCCGTAATTGGAACATTCTATCTGTCTGTGTACAAGTTATATTGTAATGAAAGGAGAAATCCTCTTTATCACAAGAAAATCCTGTAAAAGCTTTTGAATACATTCTGCTTCATAAGGTCTGCTATTACAGGAGCACAATTCATGCCCATGTGAATTCCAATGAAACGTTGGAAGAGGTGATCACCAAAGACTACGAAATATTGTCATTGAGGAACTCAGAGTACTTGATGTCAAAATATAGTCTTTAATTTATCGTGCAAAAATGGTCATGTAAACTGTCGAAAAGTCATAAGTTTTGATATTGTTGATTTGAGAAAAGTTTTGCAATTTAAATTTTTCTAAAAGTTCTTTAGAATATTATAGAATTCACATTTGATTTATAACACTTCTGGCATATATTGTGGCACAAAAAGTCTTAAGTTTCTCCTTCACAGCTTTTAATATTTTCGTGAGGAGCAAAAATATGAGCTTTGTTTAACATTTACTGGATCCAGCAATATATCGTTGTTTGTAATGGTTTTTGTGATGTTGTGAAGGTGCAGTTTGGCATAGAAAAGAATTTCGCAGCTCTGTTCAAGATGGGACATGAACGAGAATCACAAGGGCTCTATGATCATATCCAAGAGACCAGATAGAGCGGTGTTTGGGGGAACTTAGAAGATGAGAGAAAAACGAAAATGAGTACTATTTTTTTCATCATTTGTACACAACAAAGAAATATTTTATATAGCACTATAGTATTTATTTACATATAATGTACTTCTAAATATATACTACTAAATACAAAACATACAAAACTAGAAGAAAAAATTGTAGAAAAACCTCCAATTAATAAGGAACCTAAAGTTTTATTGGCATGTGGTTTCATGAATTATTATCTCACAAGTCCTAGTAATCATAAAAATCTAAAAGAGGGCAAACATAGACTCCTGGACACAACAGAGGTGTGTCAAGTGTATAGCAGCAGTGACCATACCCAGTTGACCTCTTACACGCACAATAAATCCTGCCTTGATCACGTAAACAAAATAATCCATACTCAAAATCAGACCGAGTATAAAGAAAATAACCTTTGAATTTGACTGAAATAAGTCGGACAACATTCGATTCGGTATGCATTCGCAAATACGATTATTATAACGACAGTAGGATTTGCATTTGTTTACTTTAAACAAGACTGTTGAAACCTTTGAAACATCAACTTACAAATTTTTGTATTTGTCAGTTGCCCGTCTCAGTCGAGTTGAAACCCACAGCAATAATTTTACTCTCTCTCTCTCTCTCTCTCTCTCTCTCTCTCTCTCTCTCTCTCTAGTAGATTTTTTAAAAATAAACCCTGCTTCATAAGAATACAAAACCAAACATTTCGGCTAATAAAGGAGCACATAGTGTCCCCATGGAAATTCCAACAGACTGTTGAAAGACCTTGTCTCTAAAGACGACATATATATTGTCAATGAGGAATTCCAGTATCTTCTTAATATCAAACTTCAGATTACTCTGCTTTGAATCAGAATGATTTTTAAACAGAATGACATTGGGATTACTATTGGCAAGCTATGAGTATTTCCCAGTTTCATTTCAATAAAGAAGGAGCTATCTATGATGTTAAAAAACCTAGCTATATTGAGAAATGTTGTATGAAACTTAAACAGTCGTGCATTTTTATGCTCTTGATTTCGGAAAAGTTTTACGATATCAACTTAAAAAAAAACAAATTCTGATTTGTGGATTGATTTTTCTACTATTCCTCGCTACTGTAGCACAGTACGTCTTATTCTTTTATTTTTTATTTATTTATTTATTTATTTATTTATTTTTTACAGCAGTTAATGTTTTTGTGATGAGTATTTAGGGATTTAGTGAAACATTTACTGGATCCTGCTATGTATCTTTTTATTGATGCTGTGGAATCCAGTTCAGTTAAAGTCATCGAAATTCACTACCTAGGTCAAAATAGAAGAAATACTATATTGTCATAACGACTGTCTTTGAACCTTGAATGAAAATATAAATCTCAACAATACATGTATATGCCTTTTAAATCTAATCGCTGGGTAGCTCAGTAGGTGTACGTGAGGACTGCTGATCTGTAGTGCGTTCTCGTCTTTTAATTTCTTTTTTTTTATTATTATTATTACTTTCTATTAAAACAGCATTATTTTGTCATAAATGAGGTAAAATTGAACTATTTCAATTTATTATTGCGCGTATCCTCCACTTACCATCTAAATAAGATTTCTCTTACGTGTTATTCATCCTTAAAGTGAAAAGCGAAATGTAAAATTAATTGTATATTCTAAGCCCTTATCACGTTACATGTTCCAAGATGGTGCATGTCTCTTTCTATCATCTTTAACAGTAAATATCTTCTAAAAAAATTTTTTTTTAAAAATGACGTAAAGCACGCTTATTGGGCAGAGTGAAAGACAGGAACAATGCAGTTTACAGTGCAAGGAAAACTATATAATAAATACACTGTATAAGAGAATCTACTAGACACAACATGTGGCAAACTAAAGACTGTATGGAAATAAAATTTTGTTTGACATTCATCCCGGAAAGGAAATAAATACATCCGTTAAATAGTTAAAACCTGTGCTTATGATAAGATCTACACGACGCGAAATGCGATTAGAGACACTTTACACACATGTATGTCAAAATGATTCTCTTATCCTAAGTACAAGGAAGTAAACCTCGATCGAGGATGTACATTAGCACTGATTCAATGACTAGTACCACTAAGGCATGACTGTTTTGAAACACAATTCCTTCCTTGATGCTATATAATGTCGCATCTTCCAGCAAACAATCTTATATTAGAATACGGTCGAAATTGCTGAAAATTCTGTATTTGAAAATTGAATAACATAAAAATAACTTTGGATCAATACCATGTTACTCCCTGTCTTTTATCACATATATAACAAACTTTAACAAAACGCTTCAATCTGCATACTGCTAGGCTTAGCTTTATACCGAAATAAATATGATTTAGCAATAAAATCACAATTTCATACATGTTGTTGACTTGAGTTGAAAATAAAAATGAGGTTTTCTTACAAACTTTCTTCATCTTATATATATACTCGATTAAAAAGATTTATTTACATTTTATCACGGAGAGCTTTTCAAATTGGACTGGTAAATGATTGAAATGCTGCTGTTGCATGTAAGTACCGAAAACAGTACATAATACACCCGTCACGAGCTTATATAGGGCGTTTTCTTAAACAACGAGTCGTAAAACTTGATTTAACACAGTATCACCCTGCATCAAGCTGTGACATTTTTTTTCCTGTGAATAAAAAGTTATAGATTAAAATCTCTGACAGACAAACAACATTATACGCGTCCACAGTTTTTGACCACAGAGAACGTGAAAATGAGGAGGTTATAAACACCAACAATAAACCAAAGAATGTAATAAAACAAAATATTTATGGTTTGGGTAAATCTGGGTTGTTGTTGTTGTTGTTGTTGTTGTTGTTGTTGTTGTTTACGATGATCATAAAAGAATGTCGCATGCTCAATTTTTCTCCGGGAGGTTGTTGTAATTTTTTCCACAGTCATTTCCATATGCAGTCTCTTCATATTCAAATTCGTTGATGGAAAATCCACCAAAACTGTATGTACTACAATAGAACACGAATAATATAATTCAACTGACCCCACTGCATGGACGACAAATAATACATATAAGTACTTAATGAGAACACGAAAGGTTCTAAACAAAACATTGGTCTTTTGCAACGCTACTTTTCCTATAATAGCTTTCTACAAATTTATTTATACAATTAATAAATACTGTTTTTTCTGCTCACGATTTGCTATTGCATTGTAGTACCAACACGTGTAAGTCCCGTCATATGAACGGCAATCGTACATTCGAGTTCATGCAAAAAGGTTTATTTCGTTGCAGATTCTATCCTTTTCTATGATCCATTATAAAATATTCACACTTAATGTTTTTGCCTTCGATATTTTTACCCATTGGAACGACAGAAATTTCCTCATAATGTGAACAATGTCCGTATGTATGTTGATAAATATATTCCAACGGCCAGGGAGATTCCGACAGAAATGAAAATAATATGTAGATATAAAAGATATATTTCATTTTAGAGAATAAATGAGGATATGAATAGCAACGCTAACGCGCTTCATGAAGTATAATGCCGGCTGGAAGCGTGTAGTTCATGTTGTCATGTCTTCAAAATTGAAAATTATATCTTAATCATTGATTTATGCGAGGGCTGAATGGAACTTTCTATTTACTCTGACCTCATAGTATAATGATAATACAACATGGCATACTGTTGGTTGGCTGTGTATTGTTTAACGTCCCGCTCGAGAATCTTTCACTCATACGGAGACATCACCATTGCCAGTGAGAGGCTGCAAAGTTAGGCCTATGTTAAGAGCCTATGTTTAGACCTTTGAGCAGAGAAGGAATCCCTATCTTTCCACACCTGTTGTGACACAGAACCTCGGTTTTTGCGGTCTCATCCGAAAGATCGCCCTATTTAGTTTTTTATGACAAGTATGGACTACTTGAGATCAATTCTACCCCGGATCTATGGCATAAAGATATATTAGTATTGTACAATATTAAATTTCAAATATTTCATTGTACAGCATAATGATATCATAAAATGGCATCTTCTTTATATTTGCTAATGGCTAACAGCAGTCCGATATATATATATATATATATATATATATATATATATATATATATATAAAGAAAAATCAGAACACCGATATTAACTCAAGCGGTTTCATTTTTAATTAGACCTCTACCATTTAGAAGCAACCCTGTCAAGGTCTTACCTCTCGTATCATCATGGAGAACTGGAAATAACGTCCATTTATCCGCTATATAATTTGTTTATAGGAAGACTTTTTTTTTTTAATTATAGATACTTAAAACGTTGAGTGCCTGTGGATACATCTGACTTGGTGAAATGTATTGTAGGATGCACCTGACTAGGTGGAATGTATTGTATGATACATCTCACTAGGTGAAATCTATTGTGTCATAAATCTGACTAGGTGACCACGATACATCTGATTAGATGGAATGTATTACATGATACACCTAACTAGTTGGACCGTATTAAATGATACATCGGACTAGGTGAAATGTATTACATGATACATCTGATTAGATGAAATGTATTACATGATACATCGGACTAGGTGGAATGTGTTACATGGTACATCTGACTAGTTGGAGCGTATTACATAATACATCGAACTAGTTGGAATGTATTACATGATACCTCTGACTAGGTGAAACGTATTACATGATACGTCTAACTAGGTGAAATGTATCACATGATACATCTGATTAGTTGGAGCGTATTACATGATACATCTGATTAGATGAAATGTATTACATGATATACCTGACTAGTTGGACCATATTACATGATACATCGGACTAGTTGGAATGTATTACATGATACATCTGACTAGGTGAATTGTATTACATGATACATTTGACTAGGTGAAACGTAGTATATGATACATCTGACTAGTTGGAGCGTATTACATGATACATCTGATTAGATGAAATGTAATAAATAATAATAAATTTATTTTGTAAAGCGTAAAGTCCATACTGTTCTAAACGCTATTATTATTATTATTATTATACATCTGATTAGATGAAATGTATTACATGATACACCTGACTAGTTGGACCGTATTACATGATAGATCGGACTAGTTGGAATGTATTACATAATACATCAAACTAGGTGAAATGTATTACATGATACATCTGACTAGGTGAAATGTATTACATGATACATCTGACTAGTTGGAGCGTATTATTCAATACATCTGAGTTGATGAAATATATTACATGATACACCTGACGAGTTGGACCGTATTACATGATATATCGGACTAGTTGGAATGTATTACAGGGTACATCTGACTAGGTAAAATGTATTACATGATACATCTGATTAGATGAAATGTATTACATGATACATCTGTCTAGTTGGAGCGTATTACATAATACATCTGACTAGGTGAAATGTATTATATGATACATCTGATTAGGTGAATGTATTACATGATACATCTGATTAGGTGAATGTATTACATGATACATCTAACTAGGTGAAGTGTATTGCATAATACATCTGAATGGGTGGAATAGGGTGAATATCATATTCTTTTGATAACATCTACCCTACCATCCCGGTAGTTTGATTTTATCATTTTATCGACACGTCTCCACTTAACACAAAATGACAATATCACAAACTGAACAATGATTGAAACTTTAAACAAACCTAGCAATTTGCATTCTTTCCATGTGTATTTGTTTTTCTCGATCTGGTTCCGTTCCGTGAATTACACTACCTGTAAATTTGAAATTTTATACATTTGATTACCTTGGCGGACAAAAATGCAGGTAAGTTTTCCTAAATATTTTAAAATGATTTTATTGGTTATATTTATCAACCTTCAGTATCTTCATATAATCTGTTCGAAAACGGTCTGGCATACAGCTCATCAACTACTTTTCGAGAGCCGCTAACATCTTCTTCTCTGGAAAACACGCAGAAAATACATTTTGCTTTTTTTCTAAATCTATTTTCAATCCCGGTGTGTTTTCTGGTTATAATACGTCTTACGTCAATATACTCACTGTGTATTCATACCGAACCTTCTCTGTTTTTCTGAAGAATGAATTTGTATAAAAGTCAATATTTCTCTTCGAATGTAACACAAAGAAGCAGTTTCTTTTCACATGTGTATTCATTAACCTGAGACGCAGCATTAATGTGGGGGTCAGGCGCGAATACATCTTTTTCATCGGGGGGTGGGGTGGGGGGGGGGGGGGGGGGACCTGGTTTCAAAGTGAATCTTATATTTGACATATCGAATGAGTTGCATAAACTTTTTTTTTTCAATTTTTGGTCGCCCAAAATAGTGGGGAGCTTTAAATCCGCCACTGCTTTCGCTGATGTACAGTGTTGTATACATGGGCGCATACTCCAGAGTTGGCTATATTTGTTGCTGTTCATCATTTACAGAATAAGAATAGCTAAATGCAGACAAGTACTGTAATCTACTATGCGAAATCTGCACCAAAAATTGCGGTACTGTAATTTTCATAATATATTATGACCTTGAATTTTAAAATCGCCCCCAGGTGAGCGAATAAAGTCGATCGAGACAGTTGATGAAGCAATATAAAACGCGATGCTAGGGTAAAAGATGACTATATTTTCTTTCAGTTAGAAATTCCAGGAGAGGATTTCCAGGAGAGCAGGGGAGGGGGGGGGTTCCAGATCCCCCTTCCTATAGATCCGCGCTTGTGGGTATTCACTTACTTCTTCTGTGAACGTCACATCTAATGAGCACTGCAATACCAAGACTGAACAGAATTAGAATTCCGGCACCGACACCATACACAAGTGGTTGATTCTCGTTAAAGAACGCCTCTACGCCTATATAAAATGGAATATTTTGCGTTAAAAAGTTTTGCTTTAAGTTACTGAGAAAGTTAACATTAATATCATTCTACGTATACATGTAATCTGTATAAGAAGAACGGAATACTTTGTTGCTACTGTTTCTACGGATTCCCAATCCAAACATGTATGATACAATTGTCACATTTTCGTATGATAAAGATATTAAGATATCTCACGACCACATACAAACAAATCATTTCAGATGTTCTTTTAACACTTATTTTGAATATGAAAACTGTATACCAACGTATTTCCTTCGGGTCAAGTTTTCCTGATTTCATAAATGTACATACAAACGTTCCTGGGAACGTGATTGTTGTTATTCTTTGTTAAACTCGTATATCGGACATTTGTCCTCGTGAAGAAATTGAATTGGGAATGATTTTCCTAACAAAAAAATAGTCAAAATTTTACACGCCTCTCCTAACAAAAAATAATGGGATTTCTAGTATCAACGACACATACTACAAACATTTTTTTAATGATGAAGTTAAAAGCTTTTATGTTCTTATAAGTAAAATATAATACACCATATGGAATGTAATTTATTCTCATGGTTTCTCAATTGAGCCTTCCTCAGCCCCCTGGGAAAATTTTATACAGAGTTATATAGGGTGAGGTAATATATTTCAACTTTTTAACATCATATTCCCTTATTTTTAAGAAGATTTATGTGTACTCATTACAACCAAACTAAGCCATATATATATATATATATATATATATATATATATATATATATATATATATATATATATGCATTATGTATGTATAAACGATACGATACCGGTATCAATTTATGTATCCAGTTTTTGTCCTTAATAGCTCTTTGACATATTACGCTTAGATAAAATACATGTTACATGTACGTACACGATAAATAGAAAAACCTTTACTTTGTATAACATACGTATATCCCTAAATCATTCTCCCTTTGTAATTCATTGCGAAAGGAGATTTGGCAACAGGACCGTTTGTGTATGGGTGGATATGTGTGTGAGTGTGTATGACACCGAGCTTGTAGACACTCTACAGGCCATATTTGTGCTAGTTCATATGAAAGGGGTTTTGGGGTCAAAAGGTTACGGTCACTACGAAACCTACAGACACTGCTTGTGGTGATCATTTTGTATTCCAGAATAACTGATCTTAAAATGTTAGTCGTTCTATAGTATCCTATGGTGGCATATTTATGCCATCCACATAATTTTTTGTCAACATAGCATATCTTGTCAAGTCATGATAACTATCTCGTCAAGTCATGATAACTTTCTGGTTTGTCGTCAAAAACTGACTTTTTATCTTGTTCGGTCAAGATAAGCTATCTTGTTTTGTTGAGATAGCTATCTTGACTCGACGAGATCAATATCTTGCATCATGAATAAAATTGTTACATTGACAAAAACTGACATTTCAGATATTGCAGTCATGATATATAATAGTGACGTTTTACGGGTGTCTCGGTCATTTTCGTATTAAATTTCTGAGGAACGGGAAGTTCTCTATCACAAGGTACGTAAATTTATTTATTCTTTCTATTTTCCCCCCCAAATTGACCTCTAACAAGACCCACGGGATTAAACAATTGCCTTAATTTGGATTAAAGTGAAATTCTTGCCAAAGATTTCATAGAAGTGGGTTGGGTGGAAGGTATTTTACTGTAAGATTTATAACCTGAAATTAATCTGTGAAAAAAATCACTATTGAATTTAAATCATAATTTTCAGAATTTTATAGTTAATTTCACTTCCTTGTAGAGAAATCATGCTGGTCAAAGTATATGACAGCAATAGTCGTCGTTTGGTCTGTTATGTGATATGAGTTTATTACAAATACTATTCTTTAGATTATATTTACTAGCATTTAAATTATTTAAATACAAAGAAATAATGTTATATAACGTGCGTTACTAAATTAGTATGCACACACCTTTGGAGTTATGGGACTATATCTTTCAAAAAAATATGTAATGATTCCATGGCGATTGGATTTGCTCATACGCCGTGTTAAGGCCGTGGGGCTATAAAAGCTGGACGAGCTCGCTTTTAATCTCAGTCTCCTCAACTATATAAGTGTGACTGAGATCAAAAGTGGGCCCGTCTAACTTTCATGGCCAAGGTTTGTCAAAGTTGTGTTAATGAACATTAAAACGTCGCAGATTTTGAATATAAACATAAGGGATATACATGTAGACACTGAATGTAAATAATATATTAATTTTTAATTTAATATAAAATAATTTGTTATATTTCATGCAGATAAAAATCAAGTCAAGGCAATGGGAGAAAATTACATTGGAACCTTGATCCAAAACGTGCAACTGCATCAGATGGTGACAAGGGATGATCTCATTGCCCTTTACTATCATGCTGGATATTCTGTGAATGAAATCATTGGATTCCTTGCATGTCATCATAATAGTGCAATAAGTGAAAGACAAGTACACCGTATACTAAGAAGGATGAATATACAGAGACGAAACAATGAGTCATTATTAGAAGACATAGTCAGAGCAATTATTTTGGAGCTAAATGGCAGTGGAGGTAACGTTGGATACAGAAATATGAAAAGACGATTATTGACAAATCATGGTCTCCTTGCCACAGCAGAAACGGTCAGACTGGCTCTTGTAGTACTTGATGCAGAGGGCGTCCTCGCTCGTAGCAGACATGTTCTTCGTCGTAGACATTACATTAGTAAAGGTCCTAATTTTTCAATTCATATTGATGGATGGGACAAACTTAAACCCTATGGAATATCGATTCATGCAGGCATTGATGGATACTCTCGTCGCATACTGTGGCTAAGAGCATGTAGTTCAAACAAAAAACCGGAATATATAGCACATTTTTATTTGAAATATGTAAGAGAAATAAATGGAGTGCCATCTATCATTTATGGAGACAGGGGGACAGAAAACGCAATTGTTAGGGACATCCAGTATGCGCTTCGCTGGTACCATAGGGATCCATTCCAAGGGTTATCTAGTTTTATATATGGGTCATCAACAAGGAACACTCGCATAGAAAGATTTTGGAGAAACCTCAGAAGCATGTGCGGACAATATTGGATGGATGTTTTTAAAGAAATGGCAGACCATGGAATTTTTGACACTTCAGACAACATTCATTTTGAGTGCATTAGATTTTGTTTTATGTCCTTCATCAACAGAGATCTTAATGATACTATTCAGCAATGGAATGAACACAGAATTAGACGAAGCAAAAACACGGATGGACCTTTTGGCAAACCTGATGTCTTATATTTCCAACCAGAGGTCTTTGCAACAAGGGATTTCCGATTGGAGTTGCCTGGAAACATTGATCATATTGAAAGGGAATTCAGCATTGCTCCATCTGAGAATGGAGTTTCAGATGAATTCCAGGAACTTGCAAGTGCCCTCATACAAGAACACAGACTTCAGTTCCCACCGAGAACAAAGGATGACGCCTTGGAATTGTTCTGCAACATCGTCAATGCTATTGACTCGATTTAAATTTTCTGCATTTTTCAATGGAAAAATTAAAAAAAATATATTACTCATTGCAAACACTTATTTTTCTGTAAATTGAGAAATTTAATTAGTAAGTTATTTGATGTATAAATCACATTTGCAGACAAGGCAAGAAGTTAAAAAAATAAATACTGAGGGTTCCACGTAATCTGGTTGCGGTTAAACTGATATTTAGGTTATTCTAATATAATAATAAAACATCAAACCATTCCTTATACATTCCTTTATATTTGTTCCTGATAATCTGATAGGATTGTGACCGTGTAATAATAATTTCCCATCCTCTTACATCTGTATATTACTTTAATTGGTTGACGCCCCTCTTGTGTACACAGTAACTCACTACAAGGCAGAAGTTACACTTCAACGCACATAGATGGCTCCCTTCTTTGTAAAATGAAAGCTACCGACATCGATAGTTGTTTACACGTTAAATTGTTGGTTTATTTACCTATACATGCATTGTATGTGTTAATTTCAAGCAGGGCTTGCTTAAATAAGAATAAGTTAAAAATGGAATTTCTGAATGTATCTAGTGATTTGCTTTAGATCATGTGACATCGAGGATATTCTAATACTTAAAAAAAATTCAAAATAAGGTTCGGGGATCAAAAAGCGCAAAATGAGTAGGGTAAAAATCATATCAATTTATGAGAGATCCTATATATCAACAGCAACATCTATCAAACAATTAAAGTATGCGTGAGGTAGGACCAGTGATTTTTTTAGCATCCTTGATAATGGAGATCGTGCACAGTGAGGTGCTGCATCTGAAGCTATCCTTAGGCTAATGTGTCAGATCCCAAGGTACATGAACCATGAACATCTGCCAGGGCAGCATTTTCTTCCGACAGTCAAACCTGCTATGAGCAACTAAAAAAACTTCCACCTTGAATATGATTTAAAACAAGACTTCTTCCATTTTTTTCCAAACATTTTAATGCAACATGCAATAACAAATAAAACATACCTTTGTAAAATGATTAAAAAAAGGAGTTAAAATAAAAGTTTCCCTGCAAAAAGAGCATTTTTTTAACCCTGATTTCATCATCATTCTTGAAAAATTAGACATTGTCCCATTTTGGTTTCATATAAAATCCTATATTTTTTTTCCTTATCCTTTTCTGATGGAAAAAAAAATACAATGAATACAATGGACCTGTACACAACCCATATGAAAAATGCCAATGAAAATGCATGTAAACAAATACAAGTAATTGCATCAAGCTCATTAGTGAGAGAAACTTCAAGACAAAACTGATCACAAGACTACATTTTACTACAAGAAAAACTCACAAAATAAGACCCTTTTATGCATAAACAAAAATAAATTTCTTTTGCTTTACATTCTCAGAACAGAAAAAAATATCTGAAACTTAAAAAAAAGTTTATTAACCACTAGCTGGTAGATATTCAACATACATTTTCACATTTGCCAGTATGTCAAACATTAAATGTTACATCCTGTATTTTTATTTCACCTTCATCATTAATGCTAAATACTGATAGTTTAGACTCATCCATTTAAACAATAATATGTCAATAGGAGGTATTAATGTCCTCAAATTCATAAAATTTGGTAAGGTATTGAGCAGTTACTTTATACCACTTAAAAGTATCTATTATGAATCATCAATGGGCATTTATCTAAGAATCAAGTGTTTCACAATCTAATACTTCTTTTAGATTACATTTGTGACTTTTACAATAAACCTATATTGGTCATATAGAGCAGTTTTTGAGTTAAATATACATGTACAACAGAATAATGTTTAAAATACTGCAAGTTTTCTATTTAGCTCAGTGGCTCTCCTCTGAGAAAACAGTTCTAGTTTTAGATATTAGATACCCCTCTAAATTATTGCAAAAGTCACACAGGACTCCAATATATTTTAAGATTGAACAATATAGACATAGACAAGAGGTACATGGGTCACATCACTAACCTGACAACAATAAACATAATATTATGGAGTCATAAACAAAAAAATTGTATGTCCTGGGGCCCAAGTCTAAACAAAATATCTGGACAATGTAGTATAACAGATTCTGTATTAAAAAATTTTTCTCCCCTGGGTATTCTGTTTACCATATAAAGAGGCTTTGTACCAAGTTTCCTTAAAAGTTATTTACTGATTATAGAGAAAAAAAAATGTAAAAAGTTTACAGATGAACAGAGACAGACGAAAGATGGACAACAGATGGTCTGAAAAAATAAATGATCGTGTTAAATTGTCAAAAAAAAGTTTCCCTGAACATATAAATATCCCCACTCGAGGAGATAAAATGGAACTTGAATTGAAAAATAAAAGACAGACTGCCAAGTGATATAAAAAAGATAATTTGTCTAAAACAAAGTGTCACCAATAGCTATTTTGCTTCTAAAGTGCTGTCTTAAACTTTAACAAAAATAAAAAATGGTTCATATTCTTTAATTTTCTAGAATGTTTCTTAATGAAATATTGTTCAATACATACTAGTTTAATAATACAGTTGGGATACTGTTGTGAACTTCTGTCTGCAAATATGGCAGATAGACCCCCGCTCTGTAAGTTCCGTGGCACAAACAAAACAGAGAATGTGCCCACAGTTTAAGAAAGCATCTGAAAATCTGTCAGAGCATATTGTGCAAGTTGGTATCCTAGGCATTCTCAAAGTCTGAAATACAAAGCATATATTGTATACAGTTAGTATATAGTATATAATTTAGATAGATAGTTATTAATTAGTTAAGAGATTAATTGCTCAGGCATTGACCCTAGGCAATGACCCCAACCTCATTTATTGAAATTTACAAATCTCTATGCTAAGATGGAATGCTTCTGCGTTTTGAATGCAAGTTGTTTTTCTATAAATTACGTCACCATGAAAAATAATTATGTCAACATGCAACATATGTTGACTTCCAACAAGAAATGAAACCAGATACAATTTTGAGATACATTTAAACACTTACAACAGGGGAGAGATCCAAATATGGATTTGTCTCAAACATCTGGTGTGTGTTGGTAACAGTTGCAGCATCATTTGTGTTGGAAACAGTTGCATCATCATCCGGGTTGGTAACAGTCTCAGCATCATTTGTGTTGGTAACTGATGTGACATCATTTGGGTTGATAACAGTTGCAGCATCAATTTTGTTGGTAACAGTTAGAGCATCATTTGGGTGGGAAACTACTGCGGCATCATTTGGGTTGGAAATAGTTGCAGCATCATTTTGGTTGGTAACTGTTGGAGCATCATTTGGGTGGGAAACTACTGCGGCATCATTTGGGTTGGTAATAGTTGCAGCATCATTTTGGTTGGAAACAGTTGCAGCATCATTTGTGTTGATTACAGTTGCAGCATCATTTGTGTTGGTTACAGTTGCAGCATCATGTTCCTGATGGTCTGTCTCTAATGACTCTGGGGAACTGTGGGTGCTGTATAGCAAGTCAGGCAGGTCAAAGTCATCAGAGGAGTCCCCTGATAGTAGTTCAAATAAGGAAGGTAGCTGTAAGTGTAATTTAATGATATTTACAGATGTATTACCTCTGGTAAAAACATTATTATTAGTAGTTATTACCGTTACAAGTAGATTTTTTCCCATGACGGGATTTCGAATGAGGAATAACATGCAGGAAAGATATACCGCCCACCAAACAAAGAAAAGAATTGAAATGTATATCATTTCGTCCTGAATCTCTGAAAATTAAAGGAAGTGAACATGAAAAAATTAATTGCTGCTTAATAAATTTTAAAAGTCCTTTGAAACTTAAAAATGAGGTCTGTTACTTCTTTGTTTATTTCTATCAAGAGATTTTATCAATTTAACACTCTCGGTGAAAGGTTTATGGGGGTAATCCATTATTCCCCAGCATGCATCTTGTCTCTGACGTAGATAAGCCACATTGCTGCTGGTGACTGGGTCAATGTTGGAACTAGGCCAGTGTTTATGTACAGAGTTGATAAAAGTTACGAACTGTCATGAGAAGACAAGGATTTAGTACATTTCTATAAATGAACCTCAGATAACTATGTATGATTTGTGCAAAAAAAGAATAGATAAATTATTTGTGAAATATGAGACCATCACATTCCAGATGTGGCAGTCAGTGTTTACATAAATAAAATGCTGTTTGTAGATTTCAATTTTAATTAATATAAAAATGTAATTTCTTTTTCCTTGTTGGGGTTTCTTACCGTTACTTTTTATTTAAATGCCCTGAAAATTTTTCTGATTTGTTTTTATCTTTTTTGATAGATAAGATCTTGATCATATGTACCCTGTTCTGTTTATGCTGTCAGAAGAATAACAGGACTAAGACACTTTTTAAATGTCAGGATGCTGAGCAATGCACCTTGTGTGCTCATTTATGTAGCACACATAATGTTCAAACTCATACACAAGAAATTCCTGAGTGCAAGAAAAAATAGGTCACAAAAAAAATTAATAACACTGATCCACAGACATTCCATTCTAGTTACATGTCACATTAACTGATGGTGGGAATGCATCATTCTGAGATCCAAAATCTTCCTCCAATAAACACTGTTTAAAAATGACAACTCTTTACATCCATTGCAAATTTCAATTCACATTTTGATGATGTCATTTTATCACTGTTACTAAATGTGTGTAAAAATGCAATGTGTCTCACTGACGTCAGCATCAGTGCTGCCCTCTCTCAGATGCTTAGAGATAACCCAGCAGGGAGGTAATGATTTTAACAATATGTCAGCGCTCATGGATTACAAGAATTAGTTATTCTAAGTGGTATATCTTCTTACTGAGGAAAGCTCTGTCTAAACGGTTTTCAGATATCATTATACACATCAAACAGACAAATTTGAGCCCTTGATAATTTTTTCATGTTCACTTCCTTTAAGAGAGACATGAAATATGATTGATTGTGTGTGTTGTTTATGTTCTATCCAAGAAATTTTTCAATCATAATATTAATAGATGTCAATATTAATTATAATATTAAGGTTTTTTTTCAATATTATAAAATATTTAGTTAAAATATATTGTACAAAAGTTAGTTAAAATATATTCTAAGAAATGCAAATAACCATGCTGAAACTAGAGTCTTAATTATCTTGCACCACATCATTAAAATATTCAGGTTTTGTTAGGGATATATAAGATTTAAGAAAATAGTTAATATATGATATTAGTACATCATTTATATATAGCCATTTATATTAAAAAGACATCTTCTGAAAAATGTTAAATGCATGGCCTAGTGGTAACACGGGGGTCTTTTTGATTTTGTGGTTGCTGGATCGAATCCACCGTGTAGTCCACCGTGTAGTAAATATTTTTTATCATTTATTTAAGAAACATGAACAGGATGGAGGTATTAAGTTACATGTATCTAATCTTCTGGCATTTTAAAAAAAAAATATTTATTTAATTCAATCTGAGTATGAGCACACCCAATATAAACAGATTTCTTCATTAACACTGTACGTGTGCATGTCCTCTATTTAAACATTTTGCTTGAACTTAATTATCACGGTTCAGATTATCAACTGACATTTTACACAGAGAGATCCCGAATGTATGTCAAATCAGTTGTTTCAGACACGATTATAAAATCAGTAACTAGGTTTTGAAAATCATACTGCGACAGTTAGGTACCTGAAGCTATTTTTAGTAATAGGTACTTAACAACCAAACACAGGTGTAAGTGAAATAATGGGAAAACGCCCTTACCTCTTTTAAACTGTTTAAACTATCCTTTGAGCAACATAACCTAAAATACCTGGAGCTTTAAAAGAAATTTAATAATCACCAATAAATAGGAACTGAAATAACATACCTCTTGTTCAATTCTTTCCTTTGTCATAAGATATATCCTTGGTTTGTTTGAAAAGCAGGAATTTGTTGTATATTGTTGCAAACTGAATCCATCTTCCTTTATCAAATTTTGGGTGAAATTTCCAAGGACGCAAGAAAATTTCTCAATCCTTCCTTTAGATGACATCCCTATTAAAATATTTGAATGAAAATTACACATATTCCTGTATGAAAAGGCTGGAAATTAAATATACATTTTACTTTGATGTTTATTGAATGTTCATATAAAAAGAAAAGTGTGTCTTTAGTTTGGGGGTATTAAACTGGGTGCCATTGGTGTGTAAACAAGGTTAAGTGATTTTAGTTACATTTTATCTTTATTTACAGAAAATACATTTATAGTCCAGTCATTCTAGCCAAAATATGACCAAACCTCAAACTAATTGCAACAGAATGTTCTTCTAGTTTTCCAAGCTAGAATGTTTGGATGAAGGGAAATTGTTAATTTTGGGTGAAAACCTTGATTTTTGAATTTTGAACTTCTGCATTAACACTTATAGGATCTATAAATAGCACATAGGGGAAAAACACAGGTCTACGTCATTTCTTTAAAGGAAGTATTCATATCTACTCACAGGCTTGTATTTTTTTCTTTTGTTTGTACTCGTATATCGGACAAATTTATGCTTAACTGAAAACATCCTTTCCTTTGTGAAACTATCACAATTATGAAGATGTTGACCCTTCACCAGTTTTGGTATGATAGGCTAAATTTAGCTGTCGATATCACGTGATAGATTGATATTCACGAGGAGGCATTACTTTCCTGGCAGGAAAATAAATATTTTTTATTGTTTAATATTTGATATATTTGTTACGTGATCGAATTGAGCATTATAATTAACAGAATAAAGGTAACTTTTATTAGTAATCAAACACATACATTTTCCCCTTTATTCAAAATTGACGCAAATTATAGCGTGTATAGCTTTAAGAAGACCTAAACACTAAAATGAATGAATGTGCTACACGGGCAGATGAACACAACCCATAGTCTCGCGCGAAAGTGGACGAAATGAAAGAGACGTATTCTGTAAATAGAATTTTTCCGGAATGCTAGTGCGTAATGGCGGCAAAAACAAACGAAGCGGAGACGTTGAAGGAAAAACTCTTTTCCTTTCTTTCATAATGCTATGGTGGATGAAAAAATGAAAATGACGAACAGTGATCAATCGCATAAATCCCATGAAGAATACAAAATTACGAGTTGGGAAAGCATGGACCCCGAGACACACCAGAGGTGGGATCAGATATGTGACTGTTACCATTATCTATGCTTTTGAATGAAATATGCAAATCTGAAGCAGTTAGGTGTATCACAACTCCATTACACTGAAATGGTCATTATAATTTTGTACATCCCAAACTTGATATTGTAAAGTTTTTTTTTATTAAATTGACATACATGAAAGGGGAGTGGGGTTAAGGCCGGAGTGGGTACCGGTAGTGTTATGATGAAAATAGGAGGCGTGCACTGCTTCCTTAGATTTGGTGAAAGGAAATATAATGATAGTGATAATTAAACAATTAGATTAAATCCAATTGATCAATAAGTGTTTATACCAGAACTAATTATGAAATGCACAGGTGCTGTATCTACTTGTGTGTGTTTGAGCAGTTTGAATGAACAAATTAAGGTACTAAATATAATTGTAAAGAATAAAGGTGTAAGTTTTTTTTTAATCATGTTAAAGATTATATTAAGCTATAAATATAATAAGTAAATTTTGTAAAATTCCAGCATGATTAAGTTGTTTTGGTGGAAATTTCCCTAAACATGAAGAAGGTAAATAAGCTATTTTGAACCCACTATCGAGTATCTACCATATTGCTTTTTTAACCATGGCATTTGACTTGAAGTTGTTTTTTAAAGGAGATCTAATTTTAAGTACATAATGTGCATCACATGTAATTTTAATGTTTGATCTTCCATGAAGGCTGATGATTTTTTTTTTAAAAACAACATGAAAGACAAACATTACTTCGACTTAGGAAAATGAACAACAAAATAGGTATTTTTACATAATTTGGTGTACAAAGAAATCTCATAGCAGGAGATTGTAACTGTCTTGTCCAGTGTATTTGTTTCTCTCTTCATTTTCATCAGAGTAAACATCATCTCTAACACTGAAATATGTCTGTGGAATGGAAATTTAAGTTTGTTTCAAAATTATTTCAACTTTAGATATTAATATCCTGGAAATTGTTGGTAATGATACATGTTACAACCCAATCACTACTTATGGAAATGTGGGCAACCTCAGCAAATCATCAATATTTTGTGGTAATGGAGAGGAATAAGTTATTATAAATCTGTGACAAAGAAAAGATCTTTAGATCTACCCAGATAAGATTCAATAAGAATTGAAGGTCAAGGTCATAATGGAAACACAAAGTCACTGCATTTTCAAGGCATGTTAATATGAAAAAAAAAATATAAAAAAAATCCTCCAGTAATATCCACACTTGGCTTATATGTGAAATCAGAGGACAGCCTCAATATTCAGACAGGTGGAAACCAGTGTAATTCAAACTGCCACTCAAAATACCAAAGAAAAACAAGGAAGGGCATTGTCAAATCAGCAGCTTATGTGTTGTACAAAACATCCATGAAGCATGCAATGGGAAGGTGACAGCCAAGTATATAAAAATTCCACACTCGCTCCATGTAATGTCACTTAAACAATATAAGTATTCATTTATTTCAAATATTTTAAAGAGCTGAAAAATTGCTCAGGCGACTATAAATAAAACAAACAAACAAACAAAAACAAAAAATATTTTAAAGTCAGAAATTCTGATCAGGTTTTAACTTTGAAGTTTAATTTCAGGAAACAAAGTTATTAAGCCTCTTGACCTTCCAAATAACATTTCCAGAAAATTGATGATCAATGAAGAAATAGTTGGGAATGCAACCCAGATTTCCTTCCACTTTAAAAAAAAAAAAAAGGAGGGAGGGGGGCACACTGTAAAATGCAAAAGAAGAGGACTTAAAGAACTTCTAAAGTCTTCTTTTTTTTTTTATTACAAAAAAATATATGCTGAAATATCTAGAAAGAAAAATTTACTGAATTATTTAGTGAATGCAATGTCATTTTCTTTATCATTTTTTGTAAATTACAGAAATGGGAGACAAGAAATCCAACATCTGGGAAAGTGGACACAGCAGGACTGTCTCATCACTCGATCAGTAGCATCATATCCGCCATTGCAGTTGGTTCCTCTCCAACAACCAAAATATATGCCCACCAACAGAGAACAAATTGTGTACACATTTTATAATTCTTGATATTTGCATTAACTAAACTGATAATCCATTGATAGTGCATTATTTACAACCACATCTGTGAGATAGCATTAGTGTGGACACCAGAAAGGAAATGGGCACAAAGAGACCAAAAACAGCCTGGAGAAGGAGAGTAGAAGCAGAAAGAAGTGTAGGATGGAGAAGATGGAATGAGGTCAAGATAGTAGCCTTATGTGCCTTTTGGTGTGCAGAAAACCAAGTAATGTCTAGATTGTTGGAAATGGGATGACCAGTAATATGAATGGATGTGCTGGACCCTGCATGGAAAAACTATACTAAGACCATCATGTATTTGAATAGATTTATATTTTGCTATGAAAAACAAGAATCTTAGATAACATCTTTCTCCCCCCCCCCCCCCCCCCCCCAAACCTTTCAGAAAAAAAAATAATATAAAAACACAATGCTCTGTGTTTGATACTCTTTATGTTATGTGCAAAATAAGTTCAGTTAAAATTCTGAAAACTTCCTTTTATATATATATATATATATATATATATAAGATCTACCTAATTATTAAAGGGGGAAAAAATAGCCTATCCAAATAATGTGTAATTTCATTCCAGTTGTATCTCAAAAAATTGGTATAATGTAATTAAATATATAAGGCATTTTATATTTAATGTAAATAACTATTATGATTAATTTTTCGTAGTTTGATATGGTTTATTATTAATTATAATTATTCCGGAAATATATTGTTTATTGGTGATGTTTCACCCCAGTATGTATAATCTCGCGAGAATACCGCTTGTGTTCATCTGCCCGTGTAACACATTCAAAATGAATAAGTCGTATCATCAGGTTCTGTGCAAAACAGAATGACGGCATTGGCGAGGGAGGGGGTTATATATGGATAATCTATGCATGCAACGTACGTCACTACTAACAAAACTATTTTTATATACGTACACTGATGCATATTTTGCGGGGTGCAGATATTTACATGTTTATATGTGATCAATGTCATTTATGAATATACAACACATTATAAAATCGTCAAACTTACCGTCCATGTCAGACATCCGCTGCCGATGGCGGTGCATCTATGTTGTATAGCCGCACGTGCTCGATCGCTCTTTATCATGACGTCAGGATACTGGGAAATGAGTTCCGAAATACTATTGCCTAACATCTATTTATAACTTATCTCGTTGTGTAGATGGCAGTAATTGCAAATGCGACAATATTAAGTCACGATACACGATAGATTATCTCTTTTTGTCGAGATAGCTATCGCAAAAAGTACGATAGCTTATCTTGACCGAACAATATAAAAAGTAGGTTTTTGACGACAAACCAGAAAGTTATCATGACTTGACGAGATAGTTATCATGACTTGACAAGATATGCTATGTTGACAAAAAATTATGTGGATGGCATAAATATGCCACCATAGTATCCTGTACCTATAAACAAACGGTTAGAAAAACTTTAATTTTGTGATTATACAGATAGCCTTAAAGGATTACCTAGCGTTTTCCTATTTTCCCTGTCGCCGCTGGTAGTGGTGACTGTATATTCCTGGGTTCCATATCTGTTTGTCATAAACACTTTAATTTCTCCAAGCCATTCCTTTGAAATGTTCCTAATTATGATTTTTGTTTCATATCCACTAACATTTACACTTTGTCGGTATGCGGTGTATTGAGTGACTACCGGTAAAAACCCTGAACAGTTTACCTCCACTTTGTGTCCATTTTCATTTACCAGAGTAATTGTTGGAGAAGGAGGTTGTGGAAAGCTTACCACGTATACACTTAAAGTGGTATTGTCTCCATCTGTTGTTCTTACTACAGAAGTGATAACAGGTGGACCTGAAAATACATAATAAATAAACTTAAAATAAAATGAAATAGAATACATGATGAATAAACTTAAGATGAAATAAAATACATAATAATGCATTGATGTACATTTATTTCAAAAAACACTTATCTTTACAAAAATTATTAATGTAAAAATATAAATATAAATATATAACTCCAATCCAACCCAAATATACATGTATCATAAACTTTATAATATAAACGATTTCTTATTAAACATTTGAAATGTATACGATATGCTAGAATATTTTATCCTAGGTATATCCGCATTTACATGTATCATATAGCGTCAAAATTTAAATGACGTACTGAAGCATTGTCTGTATTCATATACTTTAAAACAGTGATGATTATTGTTGTCATCGCAGTCTTGTAGCCAATATAGTTGACGACATTGCGATAGCGAGCTAATCTTGTTCCTTTAATGACACTCATCCGTTACTGTCATCTAGTGATTAAGGCGCTCGCTTACATGCAGCAACAGTAAGGTCCCGAGGTCCAAGATTAACACAGGAAATGATTCCACCCAGCATTAAACGTGAAATTCATGGTTCTTTCGAATATGACCTTAAAGATAACTAACCCTTTCTGCTACAGCCTTGAGCGTATTGCAAGGTGACAATTTAGAGCACTTAATGGAGGTAAAACAACATAGAAATAAATATCCTATAAAATCCTTTATATCTATTTTATTTGCATACCAAAATCATGTTAGAGGGTAAATATGAAATGAAAAAAGATTGATTAATATTATTCATAAAGTATGCGTTGTGCATCATAAACTCCTTTTAATATTTAGTTAATTCGAACTTGGTTGCAAAATGAATCGTACATACCAAAGATATAGGTTAGTGCATATGTACATATATCACTACCTGTTTATTATAAGAATTGCAGGTCTACATAAAATGATCATTGTGAAAGGTTACAAATTACCTTTGACATTAACATAGACAAGTCCTTCTTTGTACAAGAGTTGCCGGGAACTGCTCCCACATGGATAATACCCCACCGTGCAATAATACATCCCCGAATCTTCGTATGTTATGTTGACAAGATTCACCCATGCTGTGGTAAAATTTCTAATCACTACTTTATTAGTCGACATTTTGTGCTGCCACTTTATCACGGTATATGACTTGTAGGCTCCATGGAAAGGACACGATATAGAGAGGTTTCCAGTCACAGTAGCTACGACTATTTGGGTTGAATTTTCTTTCAAAATAAGATAAATATTAGTTATTTACTATTAATCATGACAGTAAACAATACATTTAATAATCCCTAATGACCTTTGATTATTGATAGATGCTAATGCTGCTTTGTCAATACTGTACATGTATCAACATGTAAATATATTTCTAGTGACATTCCGGTATTGTTAAATATTTCAATATACAATCATGGATCTCGTACCTGAATTTGGTACCGCTTGTATTCAAAGAATGTGATATTCCTCGAATGAAATTAACATTTAATTCCATTTACATATACTATGTCAGGGATAGCGTATGCTTCTAGAAAGTGGAAAAAACCTGAATATTTTAGTTGACGTAATCTTAAGGACATGCTACACCAGAGAAATTTGATGTGGATGAAAAGTGGAGGATATGTGCACCAATGTTTTGAAATTGAAAACTTTCAAATTTACTTCATTTAGTCAAAAAATGCAGTTTAAGTAGAAAAAAATCTGAAAAAAATAACACCCCTGCTGGACTCGAATGTCGACGTTCTAACCTACTGAGCTACTCACACAGGCAATTAAATCTGAAAGGAACAGACAAATATTAATATTGCTGACATTTATAATTTCGTTCATGCCATAAAAGAATCTCAGCCTTATGACGATTTAGTATATCTCCTTAAAGCACGCTACAACAATTCATGGAAATCACGATAGGTACACACACCTAGATAACCTCCATTATGTAGCATGTTAAAGTATTAAAGATTCTAATAACAGAACAGAAAATACAAGCAAATGAACTGTCTTGAAAGTGATGAAGTTTATGATAGTAAAGGACGTATGATCACGCCCATCAAGCAAGTTTAGCAACAGCGAGGGTGATTCATCCCTGTCTGAGTGATTGCCTCTCTCTCTCTCTCTCTCTCTCACACACACACACACACACACACACACACACACACATATATATATATATATACCAGCTGAAGCAGTGACATTCTTTGTATTGGTTTCTCCCAAAATCTGCATATCTCGGCATAGTAGTGCTGGGGTAACTTCAAAACCATAATGAGTGGACGAGTTTATCCCGTTGTAGGAATATTTCAAGGCATTTGTATCGGCACTGGTTATGAGCTCAATCTTTTTATTGTTGTTGGTATACCTATACAATTTGACACGATATTTGAACTCAAAACAGGAGTTATTTCCAAAAGGTGGTGTGTAATTTGTGTGTAGAACACAGTGATCCACCCACACATTAACTGTTGTTGAAAATTCGTGATTATCTGAAGAAAACAATATCACAATTTGTATTTCTCAATAATATAACAAACAACATGAAATCATTTAGAAATCGTCATCCTTCCGAAAGTTGTTTCCTTTTTAAAAATCTTGTTAAAGTTTACAAATATATCAAGTATAACAGTAATACTATAACATCAAATGCAAATATTGATGACACCTTAATAGTACACAAGTCTAAATTTCTGCTACTCCGAGTCACGGCCCCTTTGCTGTCATATGTATACAATTATCATGTGAGTTATGAAAATCATCCAATACTTACACACTGATGAAAACGATAATAAAAACAACAATGAACACATGTAATACTCCGTTGTTGTTGTTGTACGCTCCATTATACCTTACCAAAAAACAAAACAAAACAAAAAAAATCTGTTCATCATTGTTTTAAAAGATATAATAAAAACGGAAAACAATATATATATATATAAACATTATTTCCGGGAATTTTGCTCTGAGATTATTCATATACAGCTGTCGTGGCGTGTTGCAAGGGCACAGAAGAAGGTACTTGAAGTGCTAATTTATATTTGCGTATCACATTGTTCTGTACACTCTGCATTAAGCAGATGTGTGTTACAAGACCCACAACCATTATTGATAAGTCCTGGTATGTAGATGATATCACAGTGTATATGTAGATAGATTTTTAATATTTTCTTATACACAGATATTTAGAAAATTTAATTAAAAAAAGAATTTAGCCCAAATCAATTGCTTTCAATTATTTCTCGTATCAATTAAAGAGAATAAAAATTATTGGGAAAACATCAGATACATTTTCACTACGGATTACTCCGTCTACCTCAGTGAGATAGAGGGCCTATGGCGGGTATGAACGGTCAATCCCGTGGGGACCCGGGTTGTTGGAATAGATCCTCAGTAACCCGTAAGAGGCGATTAAATGGGGCGGTCCTTCGGATGAGACCGTAAAAAACAAGGTCCCGTGTCACAGCAGGAGTCGCACGATAAAGATTTCTCCCTGCTCAAAGGCCATAAGTGCCGAGCAAAGGCCTAAATTTTGCAGCCCTTCACAGGCAATGGTGACGTCTCCATATGAGTGAAAAATTCTCGAGTGGGACGTTAAACAATATATAATCAATCAATATGCCACCCGGTAAATTCAAAATTTACAACATGACACTGTCATTACATTTGAGAGACAATAGTATTCAATCATATTGAAGCACTTGAGATGAGGGCGTGTTGAATGGGAAAACCAAAATGAGTGATTTAACCTAATGAATTAAACATAAATAATAAATAAGTTTAAACTAAAAATTATCCAAAAGTCTGGGAACCATCAGGCAAGTACATTTGTATTGCTACTAAATATAAACATACGGAAAATACTGCAACGGAACGTAAAATTGCAATATATATATATATATATATATATATATATATATATATATATATATATATATCATGTTTTTAATTTAATTTGAGAGATAGTGGAAATCCAATGTCATAGATGCACATTTTGGGGTGGGGGAGGGGAGTCGAATGGAAAACCAGACTGTAAATAAAAGTAATAAATAACATTTTCAGTGAAGGTAGCGCAATGAATGGCATTTGCTGTTCTGCTGGGATATTTTTGATGATGCGTCAAATTTTATTTCTGATATAGTGTAAAGGAAACAAAAACGTTTTTTTGCAGAAGGGCCCACTGTTAATAGTTGGAGTTTGTAGTTGTATCTACTTCATTTACTATCGGTAAAGTGCACTTTCTGATCATAATTAATGTCTTCTAGCTAGGAATGCCATTTTGCTATATATATATATATATATATATATATATATATATATATATATATAAATATATATATTAAAAGTTTATGCATGAATGTAGATGAAAAGGCAAATATAACAAACAGCAATCAATCTTATGACTACAAAATTAAGGAGATGAGCAAACGTGGACCACTGGATATACCAGAGGTGGGATCAGGTGCCTAGGAGGAGTACGAATCACCAGTCTACTGGCCACACCCGCCGTGAGCCATATATTTTGATCAGATAAACAGAGTAATCTGTAGTCAAAATTAGTGTGTAAAGAACGGCCTAACAATTGGTATGAAACATGTTAGACAGCATTGGACCTAATGACTGGTTGTATTGGCAAACTAGATAGTTATTATGACCATAGAATTTGTGAAATGCTTTAAAAAGTACTGTTGAAACCCCAGTAACATCAAACGGTTTGTCAGTAGCCTGCCTCAATTTTAAACTTATCATACGCAGAACAAGCGTATCGAATCAGCTGAGAGACATAAACATCATATGCAGGTGATAAAGGAAAACTGCTACATAAATATTGAAAGTTGTCGAAGAAGGAGGACTTGTTTCAATTAATTTCAAAGTAATTTGTTCTTCAACAGCTATATTTTTCATATATCTCGTGTATCATGACATAGTGTACTCGTATTAGAATGAGCTAAACTGATTGCAATTTCAATCCGCTAAGACAATTTTAACATGTTAACCATTGAAAACACTTTCAATATTCTATGGATTCATTGAAAAGAAAGAAACTTTAAGCAATCCTAGAAAAAATTGAAATAATTATACTACACTCACAGACAAACACATACAATTTTGAATTTTTTGTTCAGAAACTGCAGTAGACATTCAGATCATTTACATTCATCTGCATGCACATTATACAGGGGGTAGACCAATTTTAAAGTAATAATTTCCGCATTATTGACGTAATTGTTGCTATAAAAATATCGAGCATATACTTGCTTATCTCTCAAACTAACAGATTGTACATCAGTAAAAATTGTAGCTTTGTTATGAAAATGATACACACACAAACTTGAGTTCAATGTTTTCCAAAGCGAAATGATTGTGAAAAATTTAAAGATGTGATATCTTTCTAAAATCCTAATTTGGTTCACTTCTGTAGCAATCACGTGATTTTAGTCACTTATATTCGTGATTGAAATTATATATTTCTACTAAAACATCATCTTGAAATGTGTTTTCACTTATTTTGAAATATTAGTGAAAATTGGAGGGTCACAGAAGGCTCTTATTCTACCTTGTTCTTTTATTTCTTTGAATAATGAGAATATCATATGCATACACGTTTTGCTATTAGTCAGTTTCAATTTAGTGCATACGCTTGATTGTAGACTTAGCGTATCGGACAGTTAGAAATTTACCTACAATGTTTATACCTACAAGCTAAAACTTCAAATCAAATCAAAAACGTAAACAAACAAACCAAACACAAAGCAAATGAAAAAGACGACAAAAAAATGATAATAATGAAAAGAAAAAGAAAACAACCATATTGACGCAAGCGTCAAAGAACGACTGAAAATAATTTTTTTCATTTTACAGATCGTATGCGATGTTGATATTACATGAGCACAAGCATGATTGATTAATTCCTCAAATATATTTCCGTGTAAATTTTTTTATCTCTAATGTGGCCTTATATTACCATCTGGGCCATGATTCAAAATGAATCAATTTGAATCTCTCTCTCTCTCTCTCTCTCTCTCTCTCTCTCTCTCTCTCTGTGTGTGTGTGTTTGTGTGTGTGTGTGTGTGTGTGTGTGTGTGTGTGGCTTATTTTGTTTTGAATAAATACAAATATAAAATACAGTATAAATTCCTAGACATGAGGGACTTGTAAATTTTCATTGATGATCTACCGTTGAAAATATTACTCCTTCCTTTTTTTTATTCATGGGAATAAATTACATTCCATAGTAAATTGCATTCATTTTACTTACAAAATCATTTTTCAGTTTCATCATTCACCACTGTTGAAAAAAGTTCGTAGCAAGTAGTTTTTAATGCTAACACTATACCTTACATTAAATGTACCGATCTGTACTGTTATACAGTCTGCGATTTTCATGAAGTTTGCAGCGTTTGGTTATAATCGTAAAATTGAAAATGTTCATGTTGACCCCTTGCATGTGTTAATAAAACGTAATTTGAAACCAGTAAAAGAAAAGAAAAAAAAAAAATACCGTACTACGCGCCTACCTATATTGTAACATAAATGATCCTACGAAGAAAAATGACCTTTGTAATCGAACAATGACTATAAATTGTAAAATATATTTTGTACCTCATATACCACTAAATGTTGTCTGAGCGGATAATAAAATTTGAACCTGAGTTTGCAATCAGCAAATAAAATAATCTCTACTATATGTACATGTATGAATAAACCAGACCTGTAATTGAGAGAAAACAAAAACAAAATTATATAAAAAAAAAAAAAATCATCATCGATATCATTTTTATTATTGCTTGTTATCCTCCTCCACATGCACCACATTTCCATTTAGCCAACACATTAGTACAATGTTACTGGTTGTACGTGGGAAGATATTATTTCGAAAGGTCGATAACTCTAAAACCTAAAACTCATATTTATAAACACTCAAACCGAAAGTAGAAGATGGCCGACAACAAACCAAAGGTATTATAATCATAATTCATTTTATGCAAATTATTCATGCTTAGTTCAGGGACCGGAGGTTTAAAGTTCGTAAATTTAAAGAAAAACAACGATTTTAATATTTTACGAATCTTGTAAGGCTTTACCTGCACAACAGCTAAGTGCATTGTACTACTTAAGTACTTATAGTCCTATCTTTTGATGAGGCTGTCCAAATCAAGTGACTCATCGAATTTCTGGTTCAAAACTCATCTTAGATATTCATATATTGATATAATCATAGATTGTAAGAACCTGAGACCGATTTAAAAACAACAACAAACAAACAAACCTCTACTGCCAAGTTCAATATGTTTGCGACGGTACATGTACGTATTTACATACCATTGTAAAGGTCGGATAATTCTCTTGTCACTGCATTGATTTTAATTTTTATTTATATTTCTATATATATATTGTAGTCGATACAACACCAATCAGAGGCACATCACTCGCTCGATCGTCTGCCTCCGATATTACGAAACCCTTGATTCGTGCATGCGTGCGTAGCATTTCTCCAATGCGTTAAAAGTGGTTAGTCAAATTCGGGGTAGCATAGATTGTAGGGGAACAAATTCAGTTTACACAGCAATTTTTTTTTTTCATTTTTACGCGCGCTGGTGTTAGCATGGCCCGGCCTTTGCCCCCGGGGTCTTGATAGTGAACAAAATTGAATTTATGCTCTATGAAGACTCAAGACTGTATGGTTATTCACCATATTGAATCATAGAAGTATGATTTTCAAAATAATTTCATTCGCTAAGAACAGTGTGATGTGTATTTATGTATATATGTTTATGTATGTTCGTATTCCTGAGCAAAAGAACAATAGAAAATCCATTGTCACCGGAGATACCAGGTGTTATTTCAAAATACGAAAATTACATTGAATAAAATATTCAGAGATTAGTTCTTAGCTTGAGCAGATAAAGGCGCGCAGCTTTTCAAAATGTCTATTTCTTTCTTGATTCTTGAATTGTAGACCAACTGAAAAATAAATAAATAAATAAATGAAACCAAGATGTCCATGGGCCACAGCACTCACCTGATCCTGCTGTTCTTCAAAAGATTTCAAATAAGATTTTATACCCTCTTTATTCAAACGAAAAAAAAAATTGAAAATATATCATGACCACACCAAAGCCAAACGGGGTCATAAACTTAACCCAAATTGAATCCGTACATCTTATGTCCTATGTTCATGTAAAATTTTATCCCACAACGCCAACCTCACGTCATGGCCAATATTTTTAAAAGATTTTTTTTTCAAAATTTCTCCATACATTATTAAGTAAAAGTGGATGCTTGCTTATCAAAATAACTAATCATAGGTTTGTTCTCATGAGAATATTTTTTAAAAAGTTTTCCCTATATCATGTATATTTTCCAGTATAAAACTTAATCCTGAGTTGTGGCCCCACTTTACACACTGCAGTAGATATTTGAAGAGAAAAATCCCTTGAATCTACACTACCTGAGTTTTCTTGCATGTGAAGACTTATCAATTTCCTGTTATTGAGAAGATTTTTAAAAGATTTTCCTGGATATCCTCATGTAAATGTTTGATCTGTTATCGTCGTCCCACCATATCTCTGTGGCTATGATTTGAACAGTTTTGAATCTGCATTCTTTAAGAATGCTTTCACATAAGCTTTGCTTTTTCTGGTCCATTGGTACTTCAGAAGAAGATGTTTGAAAGATACCACTATATTTTCACTATTTAAATATCTCCAATTTAAAAATGGTGTGACCCTTCATTTGCAAAAAAAAAAACCCTGGAGATTCGGGTTGTTAGAGTAGATCCTCAGCACCCCTAGCTTGTCGCAAGAGGTGACTAAATGGGGAGGTCCTTCGGCTCTATGGCAAGTTTGGTTGAAATTGGCTGAATGATTTGGAAGAAAAAGTAAAAAAAAATGTAAAGTCTAATATAAAACTTTGTTTCCTTTTTGTGCAATCTTACCTACGCAGCCATTATGCAACCAATCTTGAATCTGCATTACCTAAGGATGCTTGCATATTGATATAATAAATCAAAGCCCTGCTGTTGTTGAGGAGAAGATTTTAAAAGATTTTTTCCTATATCCTCATGTAAAATCTCGATTCCCTGTTGTGACCCTAACCTACCCACGGGGACCGTGATTTGAACAATTTTTAATCTACAACCTTAAGGAAGCTTCCACATGAGTTTGTCTTTTCTTGCCCTTTGGTCTCTTGGGAAGATTTATAAAATATGCCAACACATTTTCAATTCTTAATTATCTCCCCTTCTAAAAGGGTCGTGCCCTTCATGTTAACATTTTTGAATCCCCTTTACCAAAGATGTTTTATGGCAAATTTGGTTGAAATTAGCCCAGTGGTTCTGGTGAAGAAGTGAAAAATGTTGAACATTTACGGACAGATCACGAACAACAGGTGATCAGAAAAAATCAGTTCAGCTTATAGCTTATGAGCTTATTTTAACCCCCTCTCTGCCCAAATTTGTGGCTTTTAAATCGGCTGATCTGATTTTTTTTCTAAGCTCTTTTTACACTAGACCTACATAGACATGTTACAATTTGATCTGAAATACATTTTCGGTAACTTAAATAACTTTATGCATACATTTTTTTTTAAAGCGAAACAAGGACCAATCTCCCAGCGCTGAGAATCCCATTCAATTACTTCTAACTGATCCCAAACTATATCAGATGAAAGGCAGTCTGCCTCCTAGATATATCGATGTTGCCCTAAAACAGTATTCAATTCTCCAATCAGACTTGGAAAAGCTCAAAAAGGACTGTCCAGAGAAGGTTTGTGTTTGTGTTAATTGCTAAATATTTTCCATGTAAACCAATTGAAACCTGTGTGAACGTTGAGATAATGTTGCAAAATTTTGTAAGTCCGTCTCAAGATTCATAAATAACAAGAAATCTGAGTGGTGTGAAGCATACGGAAAGTACTCTAGTGTGTCTGAGCAGTAGCTTTTGTTCTGTTCCCCTGAAATTATCTATCAAGCTAAGGTATTAATCAATTAATCAAAAGTTTCGTAAGCTGCTTTTAAACAGAAATTTAAAACACATCTTTTAAATTTTCATTTGAATTGTAATTTTGTATCAAAATAAACAGTTGCTTTTGCAAATAAATAAATAAATTAATAATAATAATAATAATAAACAACTAAAAAACTAAAGATAAACTTTAAGTTACAATGTTAACCTCAGTTTAGTAATATTTTGTTTTAGTATTATTTTCTTTGTTTTAGCTTGTTTTACACTTTAGGGTTATTATGTTATTAGATACACTCTAGGATAATTATGTTATTAGATACACTCTAGGATAATTATGTTATTAGATAAAGCGCTATATAAATGTATAGTAATAACTAGGCAAGATCTCTTTGCGAGCAACGAATAGGTCTTCCGTTAGATTTTGAAATGATCTGATCAAGATTTCATATGTTATTCCATATAAATCACTAATTATGTAATAAAAATTCTTGACTTTATATCGTCGAATAGGTCATGGAATTATCTACAACTTTTGTTTTACAACGATTAACATCTCTTAATATTCCCTTGGGGATCCGGGTTATTAGAATAGATCCTCAGTACCCCTTGCTTGTCGTAAGAGGCGACTAAATGGGGCGGTTCTTCGGATGAGACCGCAAAAGCCGAGGCCCCGTGTCACAGCAGGTGTGGCACGTAAAAGGTCCCTCCCTGCTCAACGGCCATAAGCGCCGAGCATAGGCCTAAATTTGCAGCCCTTCACCGGAAATGGTGACTTCTCCATATGAGTGAACGATTCTCGAGCGGGACGTTAAACAATATTTAATCAATCAATCTTAATATATATAAGTATTACATTTTAGGGTGCATCCCTTGAATTCATTAGAAGGGAACGAAAGGCAAAATTGGAGACGGCATATTCTTTAGAGTCACATTTTGACCAATTTATAGTACATGTATATAATGATTTACAAAATAGTTTTCGCTTAAGTGATACATGTAGAAATCATCAAGGTTTTGTACATTAATCCCCTAAAATCGTGTATTACGTAATCAGTGATCATTTTGATGACATCAGCATTTGCAATAGGTGACAACAAATAACTTTGCTTCAATGGTGCTTTACAAATTCTTTTTACTTTTTGAGATAATAAAAAAATCACCCCTCTCTGTCCTTTATTTAAAGGGCTGTCCCTTAAAATTTTATAGGTCAAATACGTCTTGTCATTATCTAAAACATTTGTTCCATTACGTGTAACAAAATGTGTTTAGTTTTCAAGATATATAGGATAATCAGTTTAGGGGTCATCCCCTTAATTCCTTAAAAAGGAACGTACAAGAAAATTTTAAGATGGCATATTGTTTAGGATCATATTGTGACCAATTTATGTTATATAATGCTTTACAAAATATTGTTCGTTTACGAGATAGAAAGCATCAAAGTGTCGTACATTATTCCTCTAAAAGTCCCTTCTTACGTAATCAGATATTTATTGCTGATATCAGCGGTTGCAAAATGTCACAATAAAAAACTTTGCTCCCATTATATTTACCACATTCTTTTTGAATTTAGTTTGTGACATATTTAAGCAATGCTTTCGACCCCTCTCTTCCCTTTATCTAATGGGCTGGCCACTAAACATTTATTCTTTAACATTTAACAAAAAGTTTTTAGTTTTCAAGATCTATAGGATAATCAGTTTTAGGGGTCATCCCCTGAATTCCATAGAAAGGAACGTACAACAAAATTTGAAAGTGGTATATTGTCTAGAATCACATTCTGACCATAATGTATAATGCTTTACAAAATATTTTTGTTTAAGAAATTGAAAGCATTAAAGTTTCGTACATTAATCCCCTAAAATCTCTTATTACGTAATGTAAAATGTTAATATAAACAACTTTGCTTCAATAATGCTAAACAAATTCTTCTTAGTTTTTTGTGGTATTTTGGAAATACTTTTGACCCATCTCGATCCTTTATTTAAAGGGCTAGCCCTTTAAACTTGAGATAGTCGAATAGGTCTCGTCATTATCTTCAAAATTCGTTCTAGAAGTCGCGTGCACAAAATTTGAAAGAAAAAAAAAATAATAGAGAAAAAACTTAAGTCTTCCGTACGAAAAGGAAGACCTTAATTAATAATTAATAATGACAGACTTCTAAAACAAAATAGTGGATAATTTTCTGTCTGATTTAATAAACCAAAGAATGTGGCATAAAATCTTTCATGATAAAAGTCTAATATATATTGATTTTAAACGTCATTGCTATTCCCTGAGAGGCTGTTTGAGAAATGGAAGTCAAGAGGGATGTGTCAAAAATGTGGTATAGGTCACCAATGCCGGGTATTTCCACCACAAGCTTGATAACAGCGCGTAGGCGACATGTCATTGACTGACAAACACTCCAAATGAATGTTATGTCACTCTTACAACAATGACATTCCAAGCTTTCACTGATTCTGCATGTCTACCTAACTCGTCCCACAATGTTCAGTCGGGTTGAAGTCCGAGGATGTAGCGGGCTAATAAATAACATTGATTCTTTTCGTTTGAAGGAAATTTTTGGATAGCTTGCTGTGCACCCTGTGCGTGGAAGCATATTATTCAACTCAAAATTAATCCATTGCCGTGCCTATGCCTAAATTGGTGTTATTATAATAATCGCAGCCCAGGCCATGACCTTCTCAAATCTGTTACGTTCAAGGACACAACAGTCTACATAAAGTTCATGTACACGACGGTCAACTCGAGCTCTGTCGTCAGCATTACTAACATTAAATCTGAACTCGTCGGAAAACGACTACTGTACAGTTTTGTTGTTGATTCTCTCTCTCTCTCTCTCTCTCTCTCTCTCTCTCTCTCTCTCTCTCTCTCATTACACTCTGTAACGCCGTGATGCAGTTTTACTTGTAACCCTTTGCAAGGTTTTCCGCAGCGGATCCCACATTTCAATATTCTGCATACTTTTCTAAGATGAATGTACCTGCCATATTGGCATGTCCAATCGTTTGCTACTCCCATCGTGTGAATCATGAACGCGAATTTATCGACAGATAATAATAAGAATAAAAAAAACAAAAAACAAAAAAAAAAAAACAAACAAAACAAAAAATGACAAAAAACAAACAAACAGCACGATGTATTGTAATTGAAGTTTGCAGTAAATATCATATCATATAAAAATAATTTTGAAAACAGTTGTGTCGAGGATTTAAAGCCCGTCATTATTGATTGATTGTTTGCTGTTTTCTGCCACACTCAAAAATTTGTCAGTTCTCTGGTAGGTCCAGTTTTTTTTATTGGTGGAAGAGAGAACCCAGATACATTGTACCCGGGAAGAGACCATCGACCATCCGAAAGTAAACTGACAAACTTTCTCACATATATCGGCCACCTCATTATAATTCCAGACAGAATAATTCTATCCAAAACGCATAATTCCAGACAGAATAATTCTATCCAAAACGCAAACGCAGTGTCTAAGCACTTGCGACTTCCCATTTGTATGAATGATAAATGTCCACAAATCAAATAAATTACTGAGCCTCTCTCTACTCCAATCGTGGATTTCAGCATTTAAAAAAAGTAAAGATTTGAGTTGAATTTTTCAACATATAAGTAAGAATTTCGAAGCGAGCCTTAAAGTGGTCTTCTCATGCAATATCCATAATTCATCATTGTTGATGTGGATTTTAGAAGGAAGAATGTACGATATATGATGTATTTTTGTATTTAAAAGGATATTACAGTCTCACAATATGACACAGTAATCTCTTTTAAGCTTTTCCAAAGGTAGGATACAACCTCAGTCTGTAGTGATTTTTAAATGTCCGCAGCTCTTGTGCCTTTTACAATAATCAACAAATTCGACCCGTATAGAAAGTTTTAATAAAAGGAATCTTCGTGGTCAGTTGGAGATGATTGTACTTTTGCATATATTTTAAAAATTTCTCAACCGATTCTAATTCAGTCATTTTGTTGTCCTCTGTTTCGTCAATTAATAACGGTAATTTACTTCTCCGGATATTCTTCGTATGTATTGGAGATAATAAATTAAGCATCTGCGAAGCTAACAAATCTTCTTAAGGTATAACATTCTCTCTAACTGAATTTGGACCGTTAGTTTTATGGGAAGACCCAATTCCGTCCTCTCATTAAAATATTTGAAGTCTTTCGAATATGTTGTGGACAATATTTTACAATCAGGACACTAACGTCACCACGTTGAATTCCGTACTCCACACTTCTCAGGCAGATGTGCTCGTATGGCTGCCATTTCTTGTAGTGTTTACCCAAGTATTCGTTTTGGGAAGAACGAGACCATAACTAGGTCAATCATTACCCTTCCCACTGTTGCCATGTCCTTTGCTGTCCTATTCAACAGATCCCTGTCTTTGTTATGTAGAGGACAAACGGTATTTATGCTACAATCCACGAACTGAAATTGAGAAGCGGGTGCTTGGCGAACTCTGTTGGTTGTTGAACGTAGCTATAAACTTCAGACCTAAACTGTAATTGTGTTTAAAAAATTAGCTTATGATTTTTTTTCTCAGTTTGAAATAACATCCTCACCGTCAACCTCTAGGAAACAGAATAATCAGTATGCCAAAAGTGTTCAGTCGATTGTATATATCAACTGTTTCATTTAGTATTCCAGCACATTAAACCAGATTCAAAAATACTGAATATCTCTGATTTATTTCACTACTGGATATTTTTATTATGCTCTCTGTAGTCTTCCGTGCGTTTCTAGCAAGCTCTTGTGATTTCTTCCATAATATTCGTTCCCGTGGGCATCCGGGTTAGACTAGGTCCTTAATACCCCTTGCCTGTCGTAAGAGGCGACTAAACGGGGCGGTCCTTCGGATAAGACTGTAAAAAAAAACCAACCAAGATTCGGTGTCACAGCAGGTGTGATACGATAAAGATCCCCACTTGCTCTAAGGCCGTAAGCGCCGAACGTAGGAGTAAATTTTGCCGCCCTTCACCAGCATTGGTGACGTCTTCATGTAAAAGATTCTCAAGCGGGACGTTAAACAAAAACAACCCAACCATTCCTATATATTTGACACCTGTCTGTTGTAGCATAGAGCACATTATATGTACACTATTGCTATTCTTTTGTGCTTCTTCAAACCTTTCACATATAACTCATTTAACACATATATTCAGAAAAGTATGTACTCATGCGCAGATTACAATCCGTGGAAACTCCCGTGCTAAGCGAACGCGCAATCTATTACAGCACCACAGTTCTAAATTTACCATTAACAAATGTGACCGTTATCAAAAAAAAAATTACCGAAATATTTGATTGTCACAAATATTATGAGAATATTCATTTTGATGGTTATGTTTAAATAGAATTTAAAAAAAACACGAATCAATACCGCATTTGAAATATCCCCATTATTCTGCATTCTGAGTTATCGCCCTGTGCTCCATTGGAACGTAAATATTAACCTATTTGGAGAGAGAGAGAGAGAGAGAGAGAGAGAGAGAGAGAGAGAGAGAGAGAGGAGTCTGACAGAATAATAATTATATTAATGCTAGACCCATCGGGTCGTGTACTCTTTGTCAAAATCCTGTCTTGGCCTACTATTTTGGCATCGGATATGTAACATTAATATAAAAATATATAGAGTTTCATATATTACTAACTTTAAAACCATTCCTAGATAATACTCGAAAAAAGTGTATTACTGTTTATGATTTATCAACAACTAGAACGCAGAGGGTTTTTTGGTGTTGTAATGGATAGAAAAGTGATTGATCCGGTGTTTTTAAGATACACACGAAACATCCAATGTCTCCAGTTCATGGTAATAGATTTGACCGAAAAAGAGTCTATTCTTTACTTCATACACACATGTAGTGTTTGTTTCTTGTTGTATGTCTCATTTGGGAATTGTTTCACTCACATGGAGACCTCACTAACCTTAGGTGAAACGTCACAAGTTTTGACCTATGCGTGACGCTCAAAGCCGTTTAGGAGTGAGGGTTCTTCATTGTGTCAACCTTACTGTGGCACGGGACATCAGTTCTAAATCTTAATGCCCGGTGCTTCGCGAAGGATGAGCCACTACTTATGCTCTACGTCGAAGATTTGAAGCGGTGCTGTGATCGAGAATCAAACGCGGGATCTCAACTAGTATGCATCTCTTGCACTCATGCGATAAGGTGCCCCCTTAATGTATCTTTGTACAAGTATACTGAAGAAAAATATAAACGCACCAAGAAATGTTTTATAAATTTTATGATATATGTAATATTTTGATCGTCCCCAAATTTTACAACATTATAATGACATCTATACCAATCATTTTGATGTTCGTTACACCTTGACACAGGCACCAGCAAACGTTTGGCATCAGTTTGAATATCGTAGTGGTAGATACCATAAATTTCACTGCTTAATAGCGCGTATGTCCTCCACGCGCATCTCTCAATGCAACACATTTTCTACGCATGGAGTTTACCAGAGTGTCTATAGTGGCCTGCGGAATATTGGTCCACTCCTGCTGAAGTGCTATCCGAAGTTGACGAACATTATCCGGAACTGGAACACGTGCCCGGATACGTTGATCCAGAGCGTCCCAAACGTGTTCTATGGGCGACATATCGGGCGCATACGCGGGCCAGTCCAATACCTGAACATCTGAGCTACGAGGAACTGGATGCAGAGCTGAGCGACATGGGGACGGGCGTTTTCATGCTGGAACGTAACGTTGTGCTGTTGGACAAACGGCACTACAATCGGAGCAAGGATCGCATCGCGGTATCTTTGGGCGTTCAAGTTGCCGTCGATGAAATGCAAGGGAGTTCTCTGTGTGCAATTCCTGGCCACACCATGACACCCTCTACACCATGAGCGACTCTTCGTACGACATTTGCGTCAGCGAACCGTTCACCACACACGATGTCTCCCATCACCGTGATACACGTTGAATCGTGATTCGTCTGTAAACATCATATTTCTCCATCATGCCAAGGGACACCGGAAGTGCGCATTAGACCATGCAAGACGGTTTCGGCGTCGTGCGTCTGTGAGGTCAAGTCCACGGTGAAGGCGTCGAGCATGCAATGCTGCTTCTCAGAGGCGGTTGCGAACAGTTTGAGCCGAAATTCATCTACTGTTCACACCAAGTGCCTCGTCCGCCGTTCGTGTCGCTGGTCGGAAGCGGTCACGCAATGCACCAGTCGGATGTAACGATCCTGTGCAGGGGTGGTCGCACGTGGACGACGCCGATGAGGTATGTTGGCAGTCCTTCCAGTTTGTTGGAAACGCTGTCGTAAACGAATTTGGTACTGTGGTGAACATTCAGCTGCGCAGCGATTGTTCTGATGGACATTCCAGCATTCAACATGCCAATGGCATGCTCCCGCATGACTTGATTCATCTGAGCCCTACCTAAGTCTGAGAAAATTCAACATTTTGATGTGACCTTTTATAGTCCGTTGTCCAAGGTCTGTGTGAGCACTGTTCACTCTGTGCAAACAGGGTCTGAATATACCGCACTCGTGCATTCTCACAAATCACTATACCAGTGAATAAAATACTCAAATGTGTGAGCTGTACTCACATTTTAGACATTAATCGATGGAAACTTTAATTTTGCCCATGAAACAATATATTTATGTCTTTCATAACGGCATGCTTAAAATGGTGCCAATACTTAAAGTAATGCGTTTATATTTTTGTTCAGTGTATATAGATTGCATCTATTAGTATTGAAATATCTTTGTTATTTATATGAACACAATTTATGTTATATTATTCTATGCATATGTAGTTCAAAGTGTTAGAAATGGACAGCAAAGAGAAACAAAGAGAAAAGAAAAATATTTCACAAGGTGAATTTACCAATAATCAATCCATGCAACTTGTAACGGTGTTAAAAATGTTGGATGCTTCGGAAAAGGAATGGAATGAGCTTCAGAAACTTTTGAATGCCAAATATTTTCTAGAGCAGGTAAAGAAATTGAATATTTTTGCATACTTATTCATGTACTTTTATGTAAAATTTGAAAGAAAAAAATGAATAAAACAAATTATGACCAATGGTAACGCAGTTTAGGACTAGAGTTAACGGCACACAAACAAACTTTCTCAAAATTGATGAAAATGAAAACTAAATTTCTTTTTACAAATTCAATGATTGCAATTTACTGTATGAAATGAATAGGTGAAGATAACGAATATAGAGTTGTATATATGGAGGGGTAATGAAGTAGTGAAGATAACGAATAGTGATCAATCTCATAAATCCCATAAAAACGATAAAGAATGCAAAAATTAAGAGAAGGACATAACACGGATCCCTGGACATATCAGGGGTGGAATCAGATGTAGGAGGAAATATACACTGACAGGTAGCATCCGCCGTGAGCCCTATACGAGGGAAGTTCGATATGTAATGTGTATTGTACCACAGCGCGATAACTCTGTACACGATTTTGTGGATGCTGATACTCATGAAAAGCCCTATTCAGTACCTCTCCAACGGTGTGTAAATATACGAGCCTTCAGCTCCACATTGTTTTAAACTTATAGTTATTTCATTATAGCTAGTCGTTGAACACTGTTCTAAAAATGGTTGAGAAACGGGTTGAGAATATTCAAGAAATTAGAGCTTATATAAATGTTCACACAAAACTCGATCATTCGGTAATTCAGATTATTTTTTTTACTGAATTGGGGAAATTTTATAGGTCCGATAAGGTATCTTATGAGACAGTTCGTAGGTAGAAAAAGAAATGTCTGACTGGCACAGTCCATCAAAGATACAGCAAATATCTGGCCGACACGTGACTGTAACAGGCAAGGCAAACGTCTCAAAAGTCAGGGAAGTGATTGAAAAAAAAGTGATGGCAGGTACACAATACGTGATATTGCCAAAGCTGTTGGCATATCACTATCGCGGGTGCATTTCATTTTGAAGCGTATTTTGAAAGCACGAAAGATTTCTGTCAGATGGATACTGCATATATTGACAAATGACCAAAAACGGGTACGAGTACAAACCGCTAAAAATTGCTCAAAATGTTTCCCAAATCCAATCAAAGACAATTTGCAAACATTGTTACTGGTAATGAAACATGAGTTTACCATTTCGAACCAATGAGAAAAATTGGAAACAAAATATGGCTAACTAAACACGGTAGTAGGCCTCTAGTTGCCGAAAGAACCATAAGCATAAAGAAGGTTCTTTATTGCATATTCTTCTCATGTGATGGTATAACCGTACAAATTCCGGTGCCGAAGGGCAAAAGTGTTACAGGTTGGTATCACCGAGATGTTATACTAAAAAAGCTTAAGAAATATTATCATAAGCAACGCACTGTGTCAGGATTTGGGCATGGTCGTCAAATTCATTATAATGCTCCATCACATACATCTGAGCTTGTGAAGCAATTTAAGAAGTCGGAGAAGGTTACCGCCTTGCCACACCTACCATACTCTCCAGATCTAGCCCCATACGACTTTTTCCTTTTTCAAATCTTAAGAAGTTCTTATCTGGTCGTCGTTACAAGTCCCGACAAGCCCTTGTCTCAGCCATCAGTCAGTGCCTCAGAGGTCTACCTAAATCAGCGTACCGTCACATTTCAGAAATGGATTCAGAGACTGAAATTATGCATTTCAAACCGCGGAGAATACTTAGAAGGAATGTAATGTTAATTTCACTATTTGAGTCGAATATTTTTGAGATATCGTACAATACACTTTACATATAGAACAACTCTCATATGTACATATATATCTTGATTAGGGAAACGAAGTAATTCGTAATTAAAATCAGTATACATGCCTAACAAGTGGTATGAAACACGTCAGACAGCATTTGACCCAGTGATAGTTTGTCTTTCCAAATCAAATCTTTATAACGTCCATAGGATTTGCGAAATGCCAACTTTAAACAAGACTGTATAAAACCCTTTAACATCAACTAATTTGTCCGTAGCCTTAATATATTTCAAGTTTTGAACATCATAGAAATTTACAAGCCTTTTTATCAAAACCAAACTAAGCCAAAACTATACATCATCCCATGTATTTATTTATTTTTCTGTAATCCAGTGGAGAGCATTTAATTGTAATTTGATTTCTCTTTGATTTTCCCGAAACAATTCCTGAAAAGGAAGAATCAAACTCGCCACTTAAAATACTTCACTTTTTCATAACTCGCCTCTACTATAATCACAAAATTCTGAAATAAAAGTATGTGCATTGCATGTATGTACATGGAGGTTTATTTTTGTTTCTTCTCAAAACTTTGAAGATATCTGGTGTTAATCCTGCATACACTGTTGTCACCGGAACACAGAGACTGGAACCAGACTCTCTGAACAACAATGATAGAAGAAGAACGAAGGAAGAAACGCCCCACTCATCTCATCCTGTCACACAGGTTAGATTTTTGTCAACATTTCTGCCCAAAATCTTTTGTAAAGATTTAATCCTGATATCATATTTGCACACTACAATGCGTATAGAAAAAAATCTAATATTTATATTTTTTAGATTGGTGGTGCAAAGTTTCCTCCAACAACTGGCAACTCTATAAAACAGGGATCAAAGGCAGACCCAAACACTGACCGTGGTGGTGATCAAAGTGTCGGGGTGCCAATATCAAAATCTTTGTCTCAAGTAAGTAACATGCAACGGCATGAGCATTAAGAGCATTAATTTGCTGATATTTCTTTGGTATGAAGTTTGGCCGAGTAAGATCTAAACATGGGGAGTTTAAAAACAAAATAGAGAAAATTCAAACGTGATATCGTAATCAATCTAATAGGTTTTGGAGAAAATCAGCTATATACATATAATTGATTATGCACATTTGCAGAAAATATTATTACATATTGTAATTAGTACTGAAGCATAGACGTAAGAATAACTGTCAAGTTAGTTGGTTGGAATGTATGTTGATTAACTATTATGGAAAACATGATAATTTATGCATAATGGCTTCACCATTATGCAAATTCTGTTTTTCTCTATTGTAGTTAATCACCGCAGATACCCGACAAACCAGAGAATTATATCTCAAACTGATTACCTATAAATTATTAGTGTAGAGGGAATCTATCAACTCTACTTTAATTCCCATACTTTGTGCTAGATATATACCTAGGAATATATTGAATAAATGTGGAACGAAATTTTATTTTTTAAGAATCAATTCAATATTTTATATTTGCAATTAGAGGTCAGCTGGATGTGTTTTAGTTTCTTTAGCCCAGCACTGAATAACTGGTAAACATTATCCTAGCTTTTGATAAGTAAAGACTAGCCTCAGTTGAAATAGATATACTATATGTAGAATTTTCCATCTGTTGTTTTAATGCTACCTTTCTGCAGGGTACAAGTGGTGATACGGCATCACCAAATATTTCTGACATTGGGCAAACATTCCATGGTTTTACTGAGGGTCAAAGAAAACACATAGGAGCACCTACAATGAACATGGATGATTCTGTAAATCAACAGGTGCAGTTTCAAATTGGAAATATATCTGTTGTTTATGCAAAGTGACAGTTTCTGTAAATGTACATCGATTTGTGAAATAAAAATAACTTACTGTAAGTGAAAAAAAATATTGTCTGTCGGGCACTCAATTCTCTTTGTAAACATTGCATCATTGGACATTATTGAAGAATTCAATTTCAGTACAATCAATGCAATGTAAGTGATGAATCTGCGTTACTAAAAAGATTTCTTAGTCAACATTATTTCCAGTTTAGTTTCTAGTCCAAGTATAAAGAGCTCTAGACGGAAAATCATTTCAACAAATCACATGTCATTATTTGGTTTGCGACAACCACAAGTACTCTACATCGTCATAATGGCTGTCTTCCTTTAAAACTACCGGTATGAATGAAAATATAAATATCACCAATATTTGTCTATTCATTTCAAAGTTTAATGCCTAGCCCAGTAGCTCAGTAGCTTAGTATGTTGACTGCTGAACTGTAGATCGCAGGTTCAAGTCCAGCAGAAGTTTTAATATTTTTTCCAGATTACTTTCTACTAAAACTGCATTTTTGGACCAAATAAAGTAAATCTGAAAGTTTTCAATTTCAAAATGTTGTTGTACATATCATTCATTTTTCATCCACATCAAATTTCTCTGGGGTAGCATTCCTCCGTAATATGAATGGTTTTAATTTAGAACACATTCAGACAGCACCTTGATACCGGAAAAAAAGACAGACCTATCCACCAGCTTATTTCGACACAAAGCGACACAACAGAGTCTGCAGATGCAATGATAGAATACCAAACCTTAGTCCGTAAACAGAAAGTTTTGTATAAAGGACAAGTTATTAAGGTTAGGAGTTACTTCAGTGAATTCATCCTGTAGTTGGCCATACAGCAAACCCGTACGTGTTTTAACTCATTTTTTTGTAATTTCAGCACAAGTGGGAAGAATCTTCAGATATTGAGGATATCACAAAGGAACAAAGAGAGAAATCTCCGAAATTGTTCAGATATTTGGAGAACATGTGGAACATGATGAAAGGCAGATCCTCAGAATTAATTAAAAGAGCCTTGTCTGAATTTATTATATTAACCAGTATATCTGAGCAGCCAAAGAAATCAGAAGAGGAAAATACACCTGTAAGTCTACACAAAAATAAGTAAGGACATGTTTGGTTTAGAAGCTTGTGGAGCTTTTCAGTATAATTTCCTAGCTTTCTTGGAAACAATTTGACTTTTACCCACTCTGCAATAAATTACGTAGCGTTAATTCAGATAAGTGTACATTTTTCTTTGCCATACATCTCTGAGCACATGCAGCAGTGACCAAGAGGCCCTTCTTGTAGCAAGGGAGATAATACATGTATATCATAATAATTACGTTATATGTGTAATTATTGCAAGTAATGTTAGCTAAGGCATGTACACCGGTACTGTTTGTTGTTTACGATCGATAAACAGAACATCAATTTTAGCTATAGTTGATTCGCTGCATTTGTATATAACAGATTTGGAGAAGTCCAAATTCGTCATTACAAACGTTTACTCGTGTGCCCATTTTTCGACAGTTTATCAACAGATGTCAGTTCTATCAAGCAATTCTCCACAATATTTAACTGTACCGTAAAAACTTCATTCGAAGTTTAATATTGACATAACAGGAATTCAACCAATATCATTTCTCTATTTCCACTAACGATGCCTTTAAATAGCGAAGTAAACAATGGGCACTGCCATTACCGGGTCGTAATTTCGATCGTTACAACATCATTAAACCTTTAGTCGACATGGTCAAAGCAGTTGTGATATGGGGTCATGGTTAAATCAAGAACATTATTTCAATTATATATTATTTAGAAAGTGAGTTAACGTAATTAGATCATTTTCCATGTGAGAGCTTTATGAAATAATACACTTTTTGAATCTCATTTTGATTGTAATTAAGTGATGAGATTGCCAGTGTACAGCAATGCAGTTTGCTTACAAAATTATGTCGACTCTCACGAGAATAAACGAAATGTATACAAAATAACGAAACTGTCGAAATTCGGACCCTGTCGAATTTAGGATATTCGACCATATAATTATGAATACTAACACAATCGATCAATGTATGCCTTTTTCATTGTGGTAATATTAATAGTGTCACCATTCAAATGTTAGATTATGTAATACTTTAAAGAAACGTGTATGCATATGGATGATTAAATTACACGCATTACTGATTTGGTGCTGCATCTCGTACTGTAGGCTTATCAATATCATTCGTCTGGTCATTGCAAATATCTTGCACAGGTATCATCACGGTCCTCTGCATTAAAAGAAGATTGCCCTTGTGTTTCAATGGTTGAGATCCCTAAAAAATCATCCCAGTCTGAAAGAATGCCCCTCAGCCCAATAGAAAAAGTCTTCAAAAAGTTTGAATTGCACAGTGGAAAATCAATAAAGTTGGATAGAGCGTATGGTGATTTTAGATTATTGGTAAAACGCGATAATAACTTTAAAAGGAAATTTCCGGATAAGGTAAGTCAGATTTCTTTCTTTTTAAAAATAATGTATTATATTAAAATTAAATGATTTACACCATAATGAGCGATATCCATGTGCATGTTTTCTAAATTTCTTTATAAAAATCCAAAGCAGCTAAAATGCAGATTTTTTAAAAAAATCAATCTATCTATTAATCTATCTATCTACACACACACACACGCACACACGCGTATATATATATATATATATATATATATATATATATATATATGGTTCCGTTTCTGTTTAATATCTACTTGTCCAAATCTTGCTTCTCTTTTCTTGAAGTACTCCTCTAAGTGATGAAATCGTACAATTTCTGATCAGCAGTCCAACACTTAAAACTTGACATCCTGTTGCAGCATCTCGAGTTACAAGTCTTCATCATGGACCCCGAGGAATACCCCTATAGCTCTTATCAATGTCTGTATGATATTTTGCATTCCATGGGAAAGACAGATCCGTTATATGAGGAGGCTTGGAAGCAATATTTTTACCTTATAACATCGGACCAACAACATATAATAACCGAGCATTGTGGGCAGGCAAGTATGCTGTTACATTTATATTTCTCAGACAATGACTGAAGATTGTAATGCTGTTTTATCCAAACTGAATACTCGGGTTGTATCTCAGAACTACCGAAATTCACATTTTCCTAGAATTATTTTTGGTGTAATTACTGTCAACATTTTTATAGGGTTAATTTTGTATAATTACTGTAAAATAACATATTGTAGGGTTAATATTTGTGTAATTACTTTAAAATAACATTTTATGGGTATTTTTTGTGTAATTTTTTACTTTTATAACATTTTGTATTTGTGTAATAACCGTAAAATCATTTTTTGAAGGGTTAAATGTTTTGTCGTTTGAAGAAAAACAATGTGTTATGCAGTTGGAGAGTTGTATTATGTGTGGTAGTTAGCTGTTTTTATATTCGTGATGACTTAAATTCCTCATACGGCTAAAACATCGTGAATTAAATTCCCACAAAGATACACTGTACATAATTTGTCATTGCGCATAAAAACCCAACAAATTCCAATTTGTAAGAATGTATATTATTATATTATATTATGACAGATGTTTAAGACTGTGTATAGGAAAGAAATTGACTCCATGGTGGTGCCTCGTAAATCGTACGAGGAGCTGCAAAATGAACTTGTGGAGAAAATCAAACAGATAGAGGAGCTAACGACACGGTATGTGACGTCAATGTCATACTACATACAGTCAATGAGAAACAGAAAATATTTGTCTTAAAATATCCATAAGGACCATTCATATTTGATGGAAATATTATATTCCCTTATAGACTGAAATGGCTACTTAAACATAACAATATTAGCAAGAATAGAATTAGGACCACGGAATTAATGTAAGGGAATATTACATTCACTTTAAATTCTATTCGTCTTTCTTTGGTCATTGGATAAATTTTGATTGTTTCATTATTATGTCTAAAAATGTAGAAATGTCTACTTGCACGTAATCTGCTATCTTTCGAGTAATTTCATAACTTTTTATTCCTGGATTGGTTAATAGAATACAAGTTTATCTCATTCTGGGCAGAGAAGAGTATTGGATATAGGAAGACATTTCTGAAGTTCTTGAGTGTTTGCTATTTTTTAGACTTAGTAAAATTGCGAGTCAGCAACTCACGACGGGTAATCCCAATATAGCCGATCTCAGCGATAAACACCGCCCAACTAAGATTGGGGAGCTGTATAGTGAGTTATATGACAATGAATGGTCGGAGTCGTTTGAAGTGATTAAGACCCTGAAATATTCTAACATTAAGGAGGAGTCCGACTCGGATTATTATGAGGATATTCTTGGAACACTGAAAGATATATTAATGGTAATTTGATGTTTTGTGCATATTGGAATTTCTTGATGCATATTTCAAAACAGGATTGCTCCATTTACATTTTTACATACATGTTCTTTTTCATGTCTAATGGTAATTTTTTATCGTTATTTTTTCTGTCTCTTGTATAAAATTTCTTTTTCTGTCGCTTGTATAAAATGTGTGCTAGTATATACAATCAGGTACATACACTGTAAATGCATATTTCTATAAATATCCTATTCGACAAACATTTGAAATAAGATTCTGTATTTTTATTAGTTCACCAAAGGTGAAAGCTCAAGTGAGCTTTTTCTATCACCTTTTATCTGTCGCTTGTCCATCCATGTGTCTGTCGGTTTGTTTTCACATATTCATGATCTTCTTTATAACCATTCTACCAGTTAAATGTTTACGCACACATAAAATGCGGGCGTATTATGCTATACTGCTGTCGTTCGCCTGTCTGCAACCCCTAAACTCTTGGGGGATTTTAATGACACTTAGTATAAAGATAGGTCACAATTTATAGATGTGCATATTGCAAGGGGAATACTGTCCATTTTTGAAAGTCCTTGGACTTAGTATTTTCTATTCAAAATACTTTGTCTTCACTACTCCTCCAGAACTTTTCTTGGATTTAATGAAACTTGGTACAAGGAAATCAATGTGTAGTGGTACATATTACAATGGGGATGCTGTTCCAAAAGTTTGCAGAAGGTATGACCCATTGACGTTTCTCTGCAAAATACTATGAATTCGCAATTCAATGCAAATCATTTCATGGATTTCAAGTAAACGTTTTACATTGATCTTAAAGTTTATTAGTATTATTGTCCTTGGCCATGGAATTTCCATGCAATAGACTTATTCAAGTCCCTGGGTCAGTACCTTATGCGGGTGTCTCATATACCGGTTTAGTGGAGCTCTTTTTTTTCAATCAAATATCTTACTGTGGCCTTCAACTCAACATTAAGATATATCAAAGACGTTTTGTCTATCAACAATCCTGATTTTCACTCATGCTGATTCGATGTATCCCAGTTAACGCAAAATAAAAGACAGAGTGATTTGAATTATAGTGTTACGTCAAGAACACGACTTGTCTGTTACACAGCAGTATCTTATTGTATACGTTGACTTTCTTTTTCAAAGAAGGTCTACAACAGTACTGCGATGTCATCTAAATGAAAGAAAGGATAGTAGTTCCGGTTGCTGGTTGCCAAGGCACAGGTTCACATCCACACCATATTGTCCAAAATAAATTGCATATCCTAGTGTTTATTCAACCAATCAGAGACTAGAATACAATACGAATTAAATCATATATTAGAGTAATGTCAGATCCCTATCCCCAACATGCATAATATGTGTAGCAATTTGTCATTCATTATGGGGACTTGGAGTATGTGAGCTATGTCGCCTTTTTCTTTCATTTGTATAGAGATTTCTCTTGGCAAGACCTTTCATTTCATACCTTGATCTTTGACTTTGTGACCTTGACATTCAGAACAGCAAGGTTTTGTTTGTATAGAGGCATCCCTATGTTTATGAATTCAAGTTCGGGTATATTGTGACCCTTTCGGGCTAGGTTGGGCCCACAAATGGAGTCACAAAACATCTTATAAAAATCACAACAGCTGGGTTACGATGACTCAGGTGAGCAATATAACCCCTGGGCCCCTTTTATTAAAATTGATTGACAATGAAGTATCAACTTCTGCATTTTTGAAACATCTACACATTTTAACTTACAGGCAGCTTACGAATTCTGTGCGGAAAGGGCGGATTCACATTTACAAAATATCAAAGATGCTATGATTCGTTCAATAACTTTCGCCAGTGAAGACGAGGTAAAGATTTCAATAAAAGTGAAGTAAAGCTAATATTTCTGCTTTCTTTTGCTTGATGTGACGATGAATGTTAGTACATGTACAACTGTGTTGGCGTGACATGGTTTCTTTCATAAAAGGAGAATGTATTGTCATAAATATTGTCATCTATAGAATAAATAATTTGTTTTAAAGTGTATTTCAGTGGAGATTGGGCAAGTGGTTTCATGGGGAAAAATAGCTTCAGCAAAGGGGTAACTTTGAGCGAATGTAATTCTTCAAAGTATTCAATAATATACTCTTTTTTAACGTTTTATTTGGCTTTCTGATAAAGATGTATCAGTTAAAGAGACACTTCAGCTCATTTTCCATATTTTGATCAAGAGTTTATTTAAAACGCGCATGATAAAATAATAAAAATCATAACGATATACTGACATTAGGAATGCACTAATTTCCTCTCTACTGCGCTTGAAAGATCATCCGGAATTCAATGGGTTCTGCATGCTGATACGGACATTTTGCATCACGTGATTCAGTATGACAACACGTGTTGTGTAAAAACTTATTTAGATACCCCGTAAAGAGGTCCACACTCGTTTATGGAGTATGGAATTATTTCCTGCTTCTTATCATAAAGTTATCATAAATCATTTTGTAACAGAAAACCTTTCATATCCCTCCTATTAACCAAACAATGTATTTTTTGTTGTTGTTGTTGTTGTTTAAAAAAGCAAGTAAAAAAAGAAAAAACACGCCACGTGTTTTGATAAAAATAGCACTTACTTTTAAGTCCTCCGTTTGTGCCTGGTAGCTAGAGAGTCATAATAATATCCCCAGGTAAATTCTAGTTAGTGTATGAGTTGCATTTCGTTCTATTGTAACCCGTTTCGTGCATTGTCTGTCAAAATTCAGGGTGTAGCCATTGTACGCTTCCTCTCAGTGGATTGTTTACCGTCCGTGCGCATGCGTCCGAAGACTGAAAGGAGAGGTCTCAATGTATTTAAACAAGGGCCTTCAAAAACTACTAGTTTTTACATTTAAACGGGAATTTTCAACTTTAGAAATGTGTTGTTTTCGCAAAGTCTATACGTGTAATTATGCATAAATTAGAGAACGCTCCGGGGAAATTATCATTTTACGATTTTTAAGCAAAATGAGCTGTAATGTCTCTTTAAAATGGGTTATCCAAATAGTTTGTTACTTTTGAAAAAAAATTAAACCACCTGAGTACATCCTTAAATAAAACCGAATCGCAGAGTTATGACTGCTGCATATTTTTAAACATCTAGCAAATCTAAATTTGTGTACTGTGAAAGTTCACCGTTCAGTTTACTACATGTAAATAATGATGCAGTCATGGTCGGGCTTGGAACATATATATTTTTATCATAGTACCAACAGTTATGTAGAGTGTATCACATTTTTACGAGCTAAGAATTCCTAAGATTACAGTCAAATTAAAAAGCACATTCGTGCATTGTCATTAATGAGATTTCTGTCGCAGTTTATTGATTGATTAATCGATTAATTATATATTGCTAAATGTCCCGCTCGAGAATTTTTCACTCATATGGAGACGTCATCATTGCCGGTGAAGGGCTGCAAAATTTAGGTCTATGCTCGGCGCTCAGGACCTTTGAGCAGGGAGGGATCTTTAACGTGCCACACCTGCTGTGACACAGGGCCTCGGTTGTTGCGGTCTTATCCGAAGGACGGCCCCATTTAGTCGCCTCTTACGACAAGCAATGGGGTACTGAGGATCTATTCTAACAACCTGAATCCCCACGGGATTCGATGCATTTGTATTTAATTGTGATGATACACATGTAAATATATAATTATATATTTACATTTTAAATCTTTTACCTTCGATATCTTTACCATTGATGGCCATTTCCTCATGAATGTGAACATTGTGCATATGAATCTTGATAAATATAGTATATTTCAACGGCTGGGAATTCCAACAGAAATGAAAGATAAAAATGTAAAATATAAATTTCATTTTTGAATTATTTTCATGTTTGAACAGTAACGCTTCAGTCAGCATTGTTTTCATGAAGCGCATCAACGTACATGTATACTAGTGGAGAGTGTGGTTGTTCATGTCCTCATGTACATGTATATTCAAAACTGAAATTTCTTAAATTTCTTAAATAAACAAATAAATTCGAACCTGAATTAATTCTCTGTATAAGGAAATAAAAACAGGATCATCTAACTAGGGGAAAATGTTTATTGATATATAAGAAGGGAGGGAAATGGCTTTGATATAGTGACTTGCTTTGAAATAATAAAGATACAATGTTTCTACAAAATTTCCGAAAATGTTTCAGTAATATGTATTACTTTTGGTAATGTAGTCAAAAACGAAAAGCATGCCGTCCGAACAGAAAGAAACGGAGCATGATCGACTGGTGACAGAACATGCCGTGAGGTACAGAAAGGAAGCAGCGGTTTACGCTGTCAGGGAAGCCTCAAAGGTTAAAAGATGTCTAGCCTTGTGTTGTCTTATATCATACACTGATATATTCTTATCTTATATTTATTTATGCCTTCTTTATCTCTACCAATTGTAATACTAGCCATTTAGTCGTGAATGCAAAGCGGATGTGAACAATGTCTGTATTAATCTTGATAAGTATTGAACGCTCTAGTGTAACGGCAGGGAATTCTGACAGAAATGAAAGTAGAATGTAGATATAAAAAATTAATTTCCTTTTTGAGAATACATGAAAGTATAAATTGCTATGCTTCATACCAGCATAATACCCTACATGGAATATGCTGGTGTAAAGTATAACAGTCATACCCTCATGAAAAATGAAATTTCTTGAATATGTTTCAGTATACATTATCTGGATAAGATTAACCTTGATTAAATTGCTTTTTTATGCCTCCCGAGATCGAAGATATGGGGAGGATATTGTCATTCTGTCTGAAATTTTAACCTTCCGAACAACTTTTGAACTAACGTAGTTAGAGGATTAATATTTAGCAAAATGATAGAAATATACGAGAGCGTTTTATCATTGCATGTACAAAGAGTCACTCTTGGGATAATTTGTGTTTATCAAACACACCTTGTTTTAATTTGAATTTAACTTATGCATTATGATGATGGAAGTAGTTATTAATGTATTTGGAAAATTATTGCAATATGATGAATGATTATAAGAGAGCGGATTTCTTTAATTTCCATATCTACCTCTTTCTCTAGGTATTCCAACAGACGCAATTGCAACGAGTTTTCAAGGAAAATTCCAAAGATCGTAAATTGATTGCTTACATTGAGAAATGTGTTGAACTCACATGGTATATGTGCATTCAGGATCCGCCGATGCATTTACATTGCCTTCAGGAAAAGGACACAATATCTAGAGCAGATTTTGCTTTTCATGGAAGGAAGGGTAAAACAACTTCCGTGTGTGTCTGGCCAGCATTGTTTCTCTTCAGGGGTGGTCATCTTGTGACCAAAGGACATGTCTTACCAGAACCATGAGCATTGTCTTCCCCCTTCAGGGATTTTAAATGTATGTGACGTCAGCATTATTATTTTTGTGTACATAAGTTCATAATTTGCACTATAGTGAAGAAGTGCAAATTACTAAGCATTTATGTTCATTGTAAGTTTTTTCATAGGTAGCTTGACCGTTTGTTGAACTAATTTGTTCAATCATATGTCTATCAATGACCATATAAACTCCTGAATACCTATATAGCGTAACTGTGTAACACATAATTATGACGAATTGCATTTATAAATAACAAAAATCTAAAATTATGAAGATTTTTTTTCTTATTGCGCCATTTTCTTTACTACAAGGTTTGTTCTTCCCCATTAAATCCCATTAAACATGTGGCAGAGGGTGTATCACGCGCGTATAGAAGGGTGACTCTAGGATCTGAACACCCTTCCTTGAACTTAGTAGAAAATGTATATTGGCTTATTTTTTGTGTACTTCCAGTTATAATATACCAAGTGTTAATATTGAGTTAGATTGGACCCTTAGGAAAAATTCCGTTGGGGGCAAAACCTATTCCCTGAGAAAGAGTTCTGTATCATCCTATGCATTTATGTACCTGCAGCGCTCGCTCGAACAGTAGCTTCGAATCGTCAACATAGCGAGAATTAATATATCTTAACTTTCTTGAAATATACATTATCGTGCAGTTTTTAATGAAAGATTTTACAAAAGGTCGATCTGTAAAGGTTTAATGTAATTACATATTAAGTATTATAATAATGGTATAAATGTATGACACAAGCATATGGATTCCGTCCCATAGAGTTACATATACAACAACTGGCTATAGAATCTTATCCAGATAGCGATTAATTGGAAATCGCCGTCAATCTAGGAAAGGTTGAGCAAATGCATAGGCGCTAGTGGTCTTAGTGTTTCAGTAGCTTGTTCATTGATTCGAGCGAGGCATTCTCTTAGAGGGGATGCCTGAGTCCCCCCAACAGTCCAGGACAGAGTCCTGGTGAAGTAAAAACCCTTTATTAAAATCTATGCACTGACATGGGCGCCCGCTGATTAATTTCGTAAATGACGGATAATACATGCACATGATGTGTAATAAATACGGTAAACTTATTGTTCGTCATTTACAAAAATAATTTGGGAGCGCCTGTTATTTTAAGGTTTTTCATGTGCACAAATACTCATTTCCTTTGCAGAAAAATCTGGAGGTTTACTGGCTGCATTCTTTGGATTTCGTGTAAGATGTTTAAGAATGGGTCAATATGTATTAAACTATTACATGTCAAACGTTGCAGTATTTGGTCTTTTCCATTTGTATATCAAACTTTTCATTTGTATTGTATAATTTCCATATAGTACATTCCATTTGTTGTTTATGATTTTTCATTTGTATTTCATGATTCTTGCTTTGAATTTTATAGGAGAAATTGTTTATTTTGATTTGTTATGTAGGATATCATTGGTCAACTTACAGTCAATTTCGTATTGAAGACGAGCGAGGTGTTCCGCAAACCCAACCAATTTATCTTGCGTAGGACTAGTTAAACACGAAGTTGATAAGGGAGAGAAAAATTAGTAGAATCTATATGTAGGTGAACAGTAGGTATGAGAAAGATATAGGTTGTCTATGGCTTGATAATCGCACCTTGGTATAAACCAATGGCATCCTTTGTTATAAACCAAAATAAACAATTTAGCCCTCGGATACATAAACAATTATACAACACCAATGGAAAATAGAGAATACAAATCGAAAGTATAAGATACAATTTTTAAAAAAGGTATACAATATATATTATACACATTAGGAAGTCTCTGGATCAGCCAAAAGAAAAATTCCAGTGAGGCAGTTGCCTTATTGCTGTGATGGAAGCTACGCCACTGAGTTCAGTATGTATAGTCTGGAAATCGAGCATACCATATTGTGTCATACTATCACAAGATATTGGGATTTTACCGGGTGATGAAACATTCGTATGACTGTCCTTTAATATATAAGCGTTTTTACAATGACATCAACAAAGATTACTAAATGCTGTCGTAAGACAGTAATACTGCGCAAAGTGTTTGTCATTTAAAAAAGCCCGTGGGGATCCGGGTTGTTAGAATAGATCATCAGCACCCCTAGCTTGTCGTAAGAGGCGACTAAATGGGGCGGTCCTTCGGATGAGACCGCAAAAACAGAGGCCCCGTGACACAGCAGGTGTGGCACGTTAAAGATCCCTCCCAGAACAAAGGCCATAAGCGCTGAGCATAGGCCTAAATTTTGCAGCCCTTCACCGGTAATGGTGACGTCTCCATATGAGTGAAAGATTCTCGAGCGGGACGTTAAACTATATATAATCAATCATAGTCATTTAAAAATATACCCCATACCATATACATTCTTGCTGCATATGTCAAGATGCATTGAGTATTTTGTTGGGAAAGTGCCTGGGGTCATTCAAAACCTATTGCATAATTGTTGAAATATATTTAAAACAATTGAGATTGGTTGTATATTGTTTTACGTCCCTCTTGAGAATATATCATTCATATGGAGATGTCACCACTGATGATTGCAGGTGAAGGGCTGCAAAATTTTGGCCTATGCTCGGTGCATACGGCCTTTGAGCAGAAAGGGATATTTATCGTGCGACAACTGCTGTAACACAGGACTTCGGTTCACGCGGTCTCGTCCGAAGGATTACCCCATTTAGTCACCTCTTGCGACAAAGGGTACTGAATATCAATTCTAACCAGGATCCCCACGGGACAAACAATTGAGGTTATGACCCCCATAAACCATATTGCATATATGAAAATGCATTGAGTATTCTAATAAGCAAGTTTCACGGGGTCAACCCAACCCCCATCATTTAATGATTCCGAAGACAGATTGCACTTCTAAAGGACATCGCCAATCATCTCCCGAAAGATGAATCGGCTACTGTATAAGGAGTTCTGGGAACCAGGTTTTTCTATAAAAGATCGTCGTTTTTTCACAGACAATCTCTATCAATTGACCTCCAGGGTAAAAATGAAAATTTTGAAACTTAATTGCACATCTATAGGACACCACCAATTATCTTTCTAAAGAAAATTTGGCTACTGAGTAAAATATAAGAGTTCTAGAAACTAGGACTTTCTTTGTCAAATTATCTCGTTTTTACCCTTATTTTGCCCCAGGATCAAAATGAAAATCCAAAAACATATTGCATATCTTCAGGACAAAACCAATTATCTTCCTAAAGATGATTAAGCTACTGTGTAAAGGTAAGAGAATTTTTTTTGTGGAAAAACGTTTCTTGATTCCCATTTGGCCACCAAGGTGAAAATGAATATTCCAAAACCTTATTGTAGGACACCACCAATCATCTTCCAAAAATGATTTGGCTATTGTGTAAAATATACGAAGAGTTCAGGGAACCAGGTATTTGTAGAAACGGTTATTTACCCCTATTTTGTCCACGGGTTAAACGTGAATATTCCATAACCTTATAATTGCACGTTTACAGGACATCACCTATCATATTCCAAAAGATTAATTGGTCACTATTTAAGATAGAAAAGGAGTTTGAGGAAGAAAAAAGTGTGACAGATGGACGGACAGGTTAACAACAATATACCTGAAATTTCTTTAGAATCTGGCAACTTTTTTCGCCGCAGTGCCAAAGTTCTAGGATTTTGCCCAATTTCCTGTCATTCAATTTGTATGTTCCCCGACAATTTTTTCGGAGGAGCATATAGTCGCTGACATGTCTGTCCGTCCGAACTCTTATCTCCGAAACTTTTCATCAAAAATTGTTTGATTGATTGTATATTGTTTAACGTCCCTCTCGAGAATTTTCCGCTCCTATGGAGACGTCACCATTGCCGATAAAGGGCTGTAAAATTTAGGCCTATTTGATCACAAATATTCCTTGAGACAACAATTTGGATCAAATCATATATATCACACAAATAAGTAACAGGTAAATTGCTTTCGGATAAAGGTCACTTAAATCTATTTCAATAACTTCTGTTATTGGTCTTAAATGGAACAGGGTCTTTCAAGACCATTTTGGAAAGATCAAGGTCACTCAGAACGTATATGAGGAAAAGGTTACTTATTTCAACAGTTTTGAATAGGTATTGAAGTTGTATCACAACGAAGCGACCAAATGGGGCGGTCCTTCGAGTTAGACCTCAAAAACCGAGGCCCCATGTCATAGCAGGTGTGGCACGTTAAAGATCCCTCTCTGCTCAAAGGCCATAAGCGTCGAGCATAGGCTTAAATTTTGCAGCCTTTCAACGGCAATGGTGACGTTTCCATATGAGTGAGAGATTCTCGAGCGGGACGTTAAACAATATATGATCAGTTGTATCACACAAGTAAGTAATGAGTAAATGGCTTTCAGACAAACGTCACTCAACGTTATTTTGTAAAGGTTAAGGTCACTCGACAGTCTTCTTACTTTGTGAAATGTGTACTAGATATAGTTTAACTTGCCATGTACAAATACTCTTGAGGTAAAATAAAGTGTACAATAAATGATTTACATGCATGATATCGTCTATATGGGGGAAATTCTGACAGCAGTGTTGGAAATGTCGTGTAAACCATTGTGTATGTATTATATGCACAGCGCATGTACATGTATATGTGATATGAATATGTTCTTTATTAATGAAATAAATTTAGTATGCGATTTGATTACAAGTTTAATTGTTCCGAATTGTGTAAGTGTAATTGTTCGGAAATGAATAGCCAAAGGTTAAAAGTGTTTCTGAATTGATCCTAATTTGATTTAAGTATTTTCCTTCTTATGATGTCATTCCATCATGTTGCTACTCATCTTACGATATTTGATATGTCTGTAACTCTGTTTGCAGGGGGAGAGCCGTGTAACTTTTGAAGGTAAATACAATTATTGTCATTCTGCAGCGATGTTGATCGTTGTTTAACTGGGGATATATACAACTTGTACTGTAACAAACAGCCTCGTATCACGAGCATACCGACTTTTAAACTTTAAATCCACCTCACCAATGGTTTATGTTTTAGGCCCTTCCACATCGCTGATCAGCGTTTGTATTGTTTCGATATTATCATTAATTAAAACTTATCGTAAATAAACAATTGTAGACAATACCCACGTGATCTTGTTTTATCTGCCGCTTCCACTGGAAACCTATCTGACCCATACATTCTTCCTATTGTGTACCGTTTAGAGATTCTTTCAGAACTATACCCACTGACTACAATACTGGTGGAAGGGTTTCATGCTATTGTACTACCTACATCATACAAAATTTAGTTTTTGATTTACCTCCCCACGAATGAGCTGTTATAACCGATTGTATCTGATTTCCATGTAAGAACGACGACGTGGTAGAGGGAAATGGAGGCTACCAAACGCGTACCAAGTATCGTAGTAAATCACTCCAACTTACATCCGTTGAAATATGAACAACACTGGCGGGAGAATATTTCAGATATTTTGCAAAGTATGCGTCGACTTTTACCTAAAGTCGATATTGATGTTGCCGAAGCTGAATATACAGAACTTCTGCGGTGTGAGCATTTGTTGAAAGATCTTTATCCCAGCAAGGTATGTCGTTTTACTTCAAACATAGAGATATATCGATATTGTTTTACATAAATACCTTTAAGAGCGTGAAATCACAGTAAATAACGACCAGTTTAAGAATTGGAAAAACATGATAATTTCATATACATTTTGTATCACATTTTGATAATTTAAACCCGTGGCTTGACTACAGTGATACCCAAGCCAAAGACGTATTGTCTGAAATTAACCATGAAATAACAAATTCACAAAAATAAAATGTTTAGATAAAATCTTAACGCGCCCTGCCTTCTCATAATCGTTAAATCCTAACCTCTGTACACGCGCATTTCGTGTGACAGGTGCTAGTTTAATTAGGCCCCGATATATTATCTATCAGCGGAACAAACAAAAACCAAATAATCATTGTTGTTATACCACCCTGGGTGTTTACTTGATGAAATAACTGGGGTGTTTTTCTACCATGAACATTTTGGCATTTAACAGTTGACCTCGTAAAACAAATAGACTTGTCCATTTGTACTCTTTAATATCATCCATGACGTCTTATAATGATGCATTGTACATCTTGCAGTTGATAAGAAGTAATAACTGTTTACTTAATGAAACATGTTCTGTTAAACTTGAACTTTTTTAAACATAGTACATTGCTTTGAAAAGAAGCCGAATGGACAATAGTGATCCGACGCATCCTTCAGAGTACCTGACTGGTGTTCTGTATCATGTCATCCAAAACGCTCAAGAGACCCCAATAAGCTACAAGATCCCTGCGGCGTTAAACGAATTGGTGTCGTTGAAAAGGTCAAAAGAGGCGTTAGAAGAACATCAAATCCAAGAACAGGTTTCAAACAACATTGTAAAATAATCATATTGGTGTACAAAACAAAGAATTTATAACTATTGAGAGAAATCAAATCATCAATTTAATACGTATATGCTCAATTCGTTTAAAAGACAAATACACATTATATTTGCATTTACAATAAATTTGCCTTATGTATCTTCGCAAAATAACGGTAGCAATACTTCATGCATGAATGCGCTGCAGCTGTGAACAATGCGCGTATGAATTTTGATAAATATAGTATATTTATTTTAACGGTTGAGAATTCCGACAAAAATGAAACTAGAGTGTGAAAATAAAAAAAAATATATATATACATGAGAATATGAACTGGGACGCTTACACTAGCATACCTGTACATGTCTTCATGAAGCGCTAATGAAGTTTGCCAGTGTGAAGCGCCTTGGTTCATACCCTCATGTATTTTCAAAAATGAAATTTCTTTTGTACAACATTCTTTGATATATTGTTATCATTACGTTTATTTTTATCTTCCTGTATCGATATATTCACTTCAACAGGACAAAGAACGAAAGTCCGCGAAATCTCCCAGAAGTAGTCCTGAAAAAGAAAAGAGGAAATCAAAGAAAGAAAGGTCACAAAGCACAACAGCGAATTCTCAAGTAGCAAGACAATCTCCAGAGCGATCGCGGTCGAAATCTCCAAATGGTCTGAAAGACAAAGACTGGACCATGGTACCATTTGACGATTATCTAAAACTTAAGAGTACAATAGAATTTCAACGATCCAAAATTGCAGAACTGACAAATAGGTTGGTGTTTCAATTACTCATAACATTTATTCCAGATACTGGTGTGAATAGTAGATATTTAATAACAACGACCAAAATGTGGGGTGAAATGAATTTATTTTTAGTGAAATATATACATGCATTTTATAAAGATCATAGCGTCGGCGTATCTAGCAAGAAACTTATAAAATCAGCGATCACTATTTTTTCTAGACTGGCGCATTCTTTGAACATTCAAGAACCAGAAGAAACTAATTACATTACCAATCCTGATGACGACGGACGTCCTACCCGTCTTGCAGAGCGTTTCGCTACTGTGTACGAGGAAGAATGGAACGATGCATTTGACGCATTGACGATGGCGCTTCGGTGGGGAGAAATGGACGCTATTTTTCATTTGCTTCGGATTGTAAGAGTAGGTATATTGATTATGAGATTGGAGAGGTGATCAAATAAAACTAAATATTATTTAATAATACATTCATCGATATATCTTGTAGTATATTTACGATTACTGTGAAACATCTGCCAAAGAACAACTGGGAATGCTTGAAAGTGTTTTGTGTGGCCCTATGATTCATCCAAAACGTCCATATAAGGTACGCTTTAGCAGGTACATGTATAAAAGTAATATTCGTACACCCGTACACACAATCCTATCATGAACTTTTACGAATATTACAGGACACTGATGACTTTCAATGTTTACCTGAAGGACAAAGGCTACTGATGTCGTCATGCGCAATAAGATGCGCAAAAGATTTTCGAAAAGTAAACGCTGGTGTATCTGTAGCAGAACTTTGTGTGGTACGCAGAAATAGAAATCATACCTTCTAAATTCCTCCATCAAAATTTTTTTTGGAAAGAGTCATTACTCATTATATAACGAATTTTCAGCAAAATCATAGAATAATACGCCGAAAACAGAACAATAAATCTTTAAAATTATATTAATTGATACTTTACAGGACTTCAAAGAGCAAGTGATAAGACACATTTTCAAATGGGATATAGACCTTTTGTCTGCAGCAGTTTTGAACTACATTGACAAGTGTATGGAAATCATTTGGTTAATGTGTATTCAAGAGCCACCTATGGTAATCACTTGGGCAAATGACGGGGAAACAGTCAACACCAGTTATTACACGTTTTACACAAGGAAAGGAGAAATAGTTAAACAGCCTGTATGGCCAGCTGTTTTTCTCCAACATGGAGGTCCACTTCTCACAAGAGGAGTCGTGGTACCAGTTTAAAAGAACTGCCGCACCAATCAACAGATTAAAATCAGCCATACAATACAAATACCAAATGTGTATAGGAAATGTATCAAATTTTTTTTCGCTGACATGAAATACGTCATCAATAGCCTTCTTTTCAAATCTATGGTTCATTGTTATCATTTGTGGTTGTGTTTCGTTAGAGAATACCTACAAGGAATAAGAATTATTTTTTACTGAATAAATGTTTCAACAATATATTTAAATACTTGTCTTAATTGCTGTTATTAATACATTTCATTTTATTTATTAACTATGACTTCAAACTGCAGATAACTTTCATTGACGTCAATGCGTATGTTACGACATCATAAATCGTTCTTTTGGCGAAAAATCACGAAAGTCGTTGTTTTTGATCAACCGAGGAACTTTCAAAAATAAATCCGGAATGTTGAAAAAGTCATTCAAAGTTAATATATGGAATGTAATGTTTGTAAGGATTTTTCAAACAGTGAGCAGAAGAATTGTTATGATCGTTTAAAGATCAAACTTCGCGGCATTTTGCAAGTTTTTTTCTGTAAACTGAAATTGAAAATATGGCGATTACGCTTCGTGTTTTCAAATGATTTGGGAACCTTCAATTTTGTACACATTTTATTGCTACTTTTGGAAAAAAGGAGTTCCTTCCTGAATGTAACGTCTCCTCTTTAGGATTTTCGAAATTCAAGATAATGGATGTTAAATATTTCTTCCTTATATAATCCTGTGTACGGCCATTAGCTATTCTTGAGAATCCAATATGGCGATTTATGCAAAATAGCAAAGCGATAATATTTCTGGCAATGCTCTGCCAATCAATCTCCAGAATATTACATTGTCATAACGACCAACTTCATTTTGAAACTTGAATGAAATATATATAGATCTAAGTATCAGCAATACATTCATTTTAAATCTAATCGTCTAGCTGGGTAGCTCAGTGGGTGTACGCGTCGACTTCTGATCTGTAGATCGTGGGTTCGTCTAACCAAGGTTTTAATTTTTCTTTTATTCTCAAAATACTTTTCTATTGAACTGTATTTTTAAAAACAAATTTGAAAGTTTTCAATTTCAAAGTATTATTGTACATATCCTCCACATTCCATCCATATTGATCAATTACGAGCCGCGCAAGAGCGCGGTCTGTTCTGATATGGGACTAACGTATATGCATTTTTTTTAAAAATAATATCTTCCAAAAATTAGTGTAATGCGAGTATTTAATTGAGAGTCGATGATTTTTTTTATTTTAGCGCGCGGGGGGGGGGGGGGGGGGGGCGGGGGGGCTCAAAATCAATGCCTATCACCTCTTGTCGGCCCGGTTCTCGCTCGCGCCGATATATGTGAGAAAGTTTGCCAGTTTACGTTCGGAGAGTCCGTGGTCTCTTCCCGGGTACATTGTATCTGGGTTCTCTTGTCCACCTATAAAACTGGACGCCACCAGATAACTGAAAAAATGTTGAGTGTGGCGGAAAACAACAATCAATTAATCAATTTTTAATTTTAAAATTTGATTTTTATCATTTATACATTGGCCCAGACATCAAAGCGTATCTAAAATGAATAAACTGAAAGCACACGTCATTCTTTGTTGGAATGTCAAAATTATTTTCAAGAACGTAATTCTACCATTTTTACCATGCAGCATACAATATCCTTAGACTAACTATTATATGGCTCGGCAGATCTGTCAGAAACTGAAAACGAAGAAATTTTTCTTACTGCCCAAAAATTTATTGTGAATAGCAAACGTTTTTCATAAGTTAGCCAGATGGTATAATTTTATCTAGAACTTCTATTACAATGATCATCAATGTCTTGTGTGTAAGTAATAATATGTGTTCATCAACGCTGTGTTAGTAGATTTTCCATTTATTATCCACATTATATATATATCCATATATTGAATAAGTGAACGCTACGTATTTATACAATGTGATTATTTGTATGCATACGGTATCCATTCAGTTCTACATTACATCCTTACTTTGTTTATAATCAATGTACTCATGCTTAGTAAATCACCTTGAATTGTATAGAAGCCATGAGAGCAGGATTAATATCAGCCATTTGGCTTGTTTCCTTATCTCAAATTTATATGTTTATTTGTGAAATTGTTGTATATGTATGAAATTAATGAATAAATATTGTTTAAACTAAAACGAATAATAAACACTATAGTTGTCAATTTGTACTGTGTTTGTTTCGGATTCAGTTTACTTCATTAACATTAACTATTCGTCCATGAAATACTAAAAGGGTTTTGTATTTTTGTTTTTTGTTTGATTTGTTTTTTTTGTTGTTGTTGTTTTGGGGTTTTTTTTGTTGTTTTTTTTTTTTGTTTTTTGGGTTTTTTTTGTAGATTCGAGATTATTTTTGCGGATTCACACAACCAGCTATATATTTAAGTTTTTGAGGTGAGAAAGGGAGCCGAGTCTAGACAAGTAAAACCTCCAAATATACATCTTTTAAAGTCGTTTACCTTCTACGTAAAATCATCTCTACTAATTTTGCTGACTAATAGCCATCAAGATATACCTGTATCTTAAGTAACGTATGACCACAATTAACTCTTCCTCCCATAGGGATGTACAAAATGCATATCGTCAGAGTGGTTCAATCTAATAATAAAATAATGATAATAATCTTTTTTAATATATAGAATTTCTTCACATCATCTGCGGCCCGATACCTTTGACGCTTGCGTCAAATTGATTTCTAGTTCCTTTTTGACACGCTTTATAACCCCTGCCTACTCTCTAGGTTTATTACAAGTGCACGTTTCGGTTTTTTTAAATAGTGTTATTATCAATGTGTTGTTCATTTTTGATGCGATAAGAAGCTAATTGCAACTGTAGGGTTTTTTGCCAAGACAGCAAGGTAGTTATGAATAAATGCGCGCGTTTTGGAGCACTTTTTTTTATATATTCTAGCCGAAGAAAGAAGTGATTTTATGAAATTATTTTCGATCGTTATTATGTTATACGATTCACTGATGATTAGTCTATTGTTTGACTTCTGAAGACAATTTACGATTTTTGTCGTCCCATCACAGGCGGCATTTGCATGAATAACGTTAGACCAAAGGTACCCTATGCCGTTTCCTGTTACTAATCAATAGTGTGTGTGCCCACCACTGGCTTCAGTCGCTGCTCTTAATCTCCTCAACATTGATTGACCCCATCAAGGTGTTTATCGTCTTTTGTAGGATATCATTCCAACCCTGAACAAGGGCCTGTACCAGTCTGTACTGTATGGTGGCCAATCAAGAACTTGAACGTTTTGAGCCAGAAAATCACAACAAACCCTAGCAACATTGGGCCTCACCTTTTCCTGCTGCAACGCAAGATTACCTTGATGGATAAGAGGAAGGACGTGTGGTCTCATGACCCAATTCCGATATGTTACTGCTGAAAGATTACCACGTGGATAATCATAAGAAGGGTTTTCACGCCTGCGATATCCCTGCCCATACCACGACAGACTCTCCCCCGAATCTGTCACTTTCCGTTAAGCAAGGGTCACAATATCGTTCACCACGACGTCGATAGACACGCTGTCGTCCGTCTGACCCGTGAAGCAAGATTCGTCAGTGAACAACGTCTGCAAATGGCCAAACGAAACCGATTAGGAGATTGTGCAAGCAGCCACTACCACAACCGATTCCTAACCGTTCTTGGGACACAGTGGCCGACCACGCGTGCCGACAACTTGGCGTGTCATCTCCGTCTGAAATCGGTTACGGGGATGTGAGAGACGTATGCCTCTATTTTGATGTCGCGACTAAGGCTGTCACGTGTAACCGGTAACGTTTCGTGTTTGGGCTGTAAACGTTTACAAAATCCCTAAACGTTTAAACGATGTCTTATATAGGTGGCACAAATCTTGCAGGGTTCAAATTACAATCTAAATTATTTGAATAATTATTTCAAGTGAATAAAATTATTAAACAAATTGCGAGGGGAAGTAATGAATTTATAAAAGTTTGACTATAGTCTATAGGAACGGTGAAAAATTTGTTCCCGTCATATTTAATTAGTAAACTGAAAGGGTCTCAGAATCTCTTACTATATGTTTCTGGCTTGTATTGCATTACTGTGCTGCTCTTTGATCATCTTGCAAAATGTGCTTTATTGTTTTTAATAAACATTTATTAACGGTTTTGACGGCAATTATAGCCCCCCCCCCTTCCAGAAAATTCCTAATAAGATATCTAAATGTATGGATACAAATCTGGAAAAACGTTCAAATTTAAAATCTGTATGAATATTTACGTGTCACTTGCATGGCATCTTTGGCATGTGTAATTTTTTTTCATTGAAGAAAGTTGCTGAATGAAATTAAGTGAATGGATGAGATTCAATACGTCATAAAATTGTCGATTGCTTTCAAACAGGTATTCTTAAACTTTATTTGTATTATCATCTGTCGCAAGACTCGCAACTCTCAAAATTAGAATGGCCGAAAAACAGAAACGTTCTGGTGTATGGAATTATTTTACGGAGTTGGAAGTAGCGGGAAAGAAAAAAGTGAAATGCAATTTATGTGCTACGGAGCTTACTTATGCCGGAGGGAGTACAGGGACAATGACCAATCACATCAAGTTCAAACACAAGTCTACAAGTATTGATGCATCTGATAAAAGTCACAAGCCGGGGTCTTCCGCAACATTGACGCAAACAGCAATTACAGCTTATAGAACGCCGGTATTTTCAAGAGAAAAATATCAAAAGTGTACCCAGAAATTAGCACCGATGTGCGCGCGTGATTTACGACCACTAAGTATTGTTAGTGGCGAGGGATTCAAAGATTTCTGTAATGAACTCAATCCGCATTATAAAATCCCTGTAAAAGCAACTATTTCAAACTACGTATCTTTACTATATGACGAGGAGGTACAGAAACTGAAAGAAAATTTAAAAAACGTGTCTGCCGTAGCGCTGACATCAGATCACTGGACAAGCCTTGCCACTGAGGCATACATTACAGAAACTGTCCATTTTATTGATGATGACTGGAACTTTCAAAATACAGTTTTGGCCACCAGAAAAGTCACCGACAGACATACCGGTGAGAACACAGCTAACGAAATAAAAGCAATAACACAGGAATTTGGCATTACTGACGAGAAAGTTATAGGAATCGTTACTGATAACGCGTCCAACATGGTCTCGTGTGTTGAGCAACTGAAATGGAAACACAATCGTTGTTTTGCGCACACTTTACAACTTGTTAGAGGTTCGTTTGATTCTGTAAATTCTGTTTCGCGAACAATAGGGGCGGCAAAAAATTAGTTGCACACTTCAGAAAATCAGTGCTAGCTACAAATGAACTACATACAAGACAAAAACAGATGAATCTACCTGAAAACAATTTAATCATTGATGTGGCCACTCGGTGGAACAGCACGTTCGACATGTTTGAGAGACTCAAACAACAAAGGCTGGTTATTTATGCCGTGCTTCACGATGCTAGTATAACAAAACTCAATGATGCGCGTACATTAGATCTGAATGACGATCACTGGCGAGTACTTGAAGGCATGATACCTGTTCTGAAGCCTTTGTACATGGCTACTCGTGTCATGTGCAGCGAGGAGTATCCGACCGTCAGTGGCGTCTACCCAATTTTATATAGCTTAGTAAATCACCATCTTACTTCAAACGACAGTGACTGTGTTGCAGTCGCAACATTCAAACAGAAGGTGCAAACCGATTTGCGCAAAAGGTTCAATATGGACAAACCAGAAATGTGTCAAAGTATTTTGCACATTCTTGGATCCGCGTTACCGCTCGCTTCCGTTCCTCAATGACGAGCAACGCAATGTTGTTCGAGATACGATACATAAAATCTTAAAACAAAAAGACGATGGACAGAAAATTGATGCATGTAGTGTTAATAACGAAAACAAAACACAAGAAGCAGACATCAAGGAAGGCGAGAATGAGCCCGAATGCAAGAGAAGTAAACTTTCTCAGGATGATATATCCTTCCTGTTAGGATCATATTTTGACACCGGAGATTGCAAAATAATTACCCCTTCCACTTCAGATGAAGAGATCGAATTATATCTATCTGAAAAAAGTGCGCCGACAAATACCAACCCATTCACTTGGTGGAAAACCAGTCGTATTAATTTTCCAAAATTAGCAAGTCTCGCAAAGGATTTGCTATGCACACCGGCAACGTCCGTTGCCTCTGAGCGCGTCTTTTCCACAGCGGATGGAACTGTTACAAAACTGCGCTCCTCCCTTGACGCTGAGAACGTGGACAAACTGATCTTTTTGAACAAAAGATTAAAACATAAAGTGAATTGCGCTGCTCCGCCTGCACGTGAAGTCCATGTTAAAACCGAACCGACGGAAGAAGCCGCGGCACCAGCTCTGCCCTCTCTGGACAATCTAATGTGAAATCACTGAAATGAAAATTTGAAAAATGAAGTTTATTGTGAATTTGTGATCTGTATTGTGCAAATGTTGTACAGTGTGAATAAAATTGAATTCAATTTAAATGCTATCCGGATATTTATGTTCGTGTATTTTATTCTGTCTTATAGTTATACTCCGGAACGTCCGGTGACAATCTCTGCATCGTCCATAGAACGATGAAAACTGAAACACAAACATAATGGTCATTAATGGGTCTTAAAATTCTGTGTGTATTTTATTTTATTAAATTATACAACACTTCGTTTAAACGGTAACGTTTCGTTTACAATGCTTCGTTTAAACGTTTACAAAATTTTGTAAACGTGACAGCCTTAGTCGCGACGGCTCCTGGGACGGTCACCCAATCTCCATGTGGCTCCAAGACGCCCAACTAAATGGGGTATTGTTGTCTCATGTGCACAATATTGCTGGGCAACATGACGTTGCGAATGCCCCAGCACAATCGGAGCAATGGCCTTACTTTTATCAACTTCATTCATTCGCGGCATTTCGTTCTACAATCGCTTCGAAAAGAAATGTTGTATAGTTGATATGTGCTGTTCCAATGTTTGATTTGTAATGATTTACCAGCACACATAGTTCAGAAGTACCCCGGATGTACGCCTTCTTGAAAAATCTGTTGAAAGCATGCAGCATCGAGTGGGGTCATTGTCGGCTGAATTTTAGCTGAAGAACATTTTCATAATACACAGAAATAGCTTAGTGTCAAATTCAATTAAATTCCGTCCTTGTGTATTAAAGTTATATTACAAAATCCGAACTTGCGTTTCTTTTTTTTCTTTTTTTTTTCCTCGCTGGTATATAATTACCTGTGTTATGATTTTTGGATATGGATAGTAAATATTTTATGTTCGTTTCAATATGTCATGCTTTTGTTTGTATAAATTGAAACATTTTACAGAACCGACTCACATTTTAGTTTATGATCACATTTCTGATCCCAACTTTCTAAGTCCTATAGTGCATAGAATGAAGTCGGTTTGAAAATAATGGTGTATCCAGAATTTATGAACGGGGAGAGATAGTAATAAACGGGAGGTCTGGGAGTGGTCCTGAAGCTCCCAGTTGGTGAAGCCGTGGTGGTGGCACTTAAGGTGAAAGCCCCTGAAGCTACTGAGTTTTGGCAAAATAATCCTATACATTTTAGTGTTTTTAGAAATATTTTCTATAAGAATTGAATCACATTGGTGAGGGGGAAGTGTGCACTCAGTGCTGGATCCGCTCATGAAATTGTACAGAATCATTTCTTTGTAAATGTACAGATTTTAGGTCGAATCAAGATTTTGCTCTTCTGAGCGACTTTTGTGAAATGTCTGAATTTACATTAATTTTGATGGTTTTAGCCACACCCCTCGGACCCCAGTCCATGAAATTCAATTTTGCTCTACTTCTCTCATGTATGTTATACATCGGAATTGGTAGAAATTGCTTCTGCCATTCCAGAGAATGTTCAAAAGTAAAATGCTATACAAAAAGTTGATTCAAGAATTCGGCTTTGTTGGTTTAATAATGTACGAGAAGATTTTCAAACACTCCATTCTGAGATTCGGGTCAGATATATTTCTTTACACAAAATAAAACCCTAAAATAAATATACATTGTAAAATATGTAGTCCTATATTTCTTAACATTTTTGGTTAAGAGGTTGTTTTTTCTTTTTATGTTCATTTATAATAAATAATAAATCGAATAATTTATCAATTGTAAAGGCAGACATCTTTCTAAAGGTTTTATTCTCATCAGATTTCTTCTTTTCTTGATCTGCTTGCTCTCTATTTTTGTACTGTCCTGCTTCCTGCATCTACCTGAACAACCTTGCTAGCAATTGCATGATTACCAGAGGTCACTGTAGATTTCCCATTCTCTTTTTGACACTGGACAATGCCTTTCATCAGAACAGGTCCATTTTCATGCAGGTATACCACGGGCCACACAGTATAGTCTACATATGGTCCAGTAACTGTACATTTCTTGTGAACTGCACTATCAAAAGGTATGCCTTTTTGTACATTAAAATCAAAATACAGGGGAGGTGTCTGGATACACGCCCTCCAAAAGAATGATAAGCAACGAGAAATATATTTCTTGACATTGACATCTTCATAGTTTATCACTTGGGAGAGTTTATCTTCTGTCTTCAAGCTTTTATAAAATTCCTGTTGAACAAAAACATAAAAATTAATAGTTCATAAGGATGTAATTATATCTACTCTATGTATTGTTCCATTCATACTATCAAACATTAGGTATACCAGTATATATGTACCAAGTACTGTAGAGTTTTCCGTGGAAACTTTTCTTCCCAAATTATACAGAAATGCAATGTGGATTCAGTTGAGCTACATGTACATATATAAATTTTAAAATTTTCATGCCATAAGCAAAGTTTTGTCAAGTATGAGTAGCTTTCTCCATTCTAAGATATGATCTGAACAAGAATACTATATAAATTGTACTTCATTTATCTATCTTTAAAAGATAGTACATGTATCAATATATATCTAAATTACATAAACAATCTTAGTGTCAAGTCTATCAAAATATTTTGTTTCCATTTCATTGCACATGAACCGGTCACGGCACCTCCTTGGTAGAGCGTTCACTTCGTAACCAGGAGGTCGTGAGTTTGAGCCCTGCTCGTGCCAAGACCTAAGACGTCCGTATAGGTAGTGATTGCTCCTTCACCAGCCAGGTACCCCTTTTACACTTGGTTGGAAATTTGTGTAAAGTGCCTTTCCCAAGGACACAACGTCGGCCCTGCCGCGGCCAGGACTCGAACTTACAGCCTTTCAGTCGAGAGTCTAACAGCATAACCACTAGGTCACCGACGCCACACGAGTGAAAAATTCTCAACATGACATAAAACAATCAATCTGCACATGAATTAGAAAAGATTTTACAAGTGATTTTGATATTGTCCATATACAATTATACTGGAGTTGGACACCACATCATGTAATGAACATCAATTAGTTAAAGTATGACCATTTCGAGAATTTTCTTTATGTTGCAGTCATTCAACACATTGTAAACGGACAAAAATCATGAAATAACAGTAAGTTTCTAGATGACTCAAACTGAAAGTACCAGGTACATCTGAAGGACTTCATGTATATGGTATTCAGTATACTAATGGAAGCATTAAAGAAAATCTCCATGTAAAAAAGTCAAAGGACAAAAGGATGGACAAACAGATGTACAAAAAGACAGGAATGGTGATTCCAATATACCCCCCCCCCAAAAAAAAATAAAAACTTCATTTAAAGAAAGAATTTTTATTTTTAGCAATATTAAGTTACAATGGAAAAGAGTCAATATTATAGTATAGTGGATTTTTCTGTGGGTGTAAAATACGACAATTTCAAACCTCATACATATAAATATACATATACTTCTCGCAGAATATATTTTGGTGGATTGATTGATTGTTTGTTGTTTTCCGCCATACTCAACAATTTTTCAATTATCTGGTGGCATCCAGTTTTTGTAGGTGGAGGAGAGAACCCAGATACAATGTACCCGGGAAGAGACCACCGACCTTCCGAAAGTAAACTGGCAAACTTTCTCATATATCGGCGCGAGCGAGATTCGAACCCGCGCCAACTAGAGGTGAGAGGCCTTATGATTTTGAGTGCAATGCTCTAACCATTCGGCCACGGAGGCCCCTTAGTTTGGTGGACATGGAGTTTCAAAACATAAAAATTTATAAGAAGTGTAGGGTTAATAAATTATCTCTAAAACATTTACTGTTGTCAGAAACAATATTACTGGGGGGGGGGGGGGGGGGGGGGGAACCGAGTGCTACAAGTGTACCTTTGACCCAAAAAATAAAAATAAATAAAAATCCACCCTCCTATACAGAGTTATTTTTCTTGCGAAAATAAGCATTGTGATTGTACATATTCGGTGTATTAATATAGCTATTAAAACTTTGGTAGCATGAGACCAAACTGTTAAATTAAGCCAAAATTACCATCCCGCAAAAAATCCTGCTATATGGTGGATGGACGTATATATACTGTACATAGTGCTTAATTCAAACATTTTAAAAATTGATTCACAAATTAAAAAAAGTACTTACTGTCAACTTCCTCATCCTAATTTGTCACAAATAGTTTGTTTAAAATCTATTTTCATATTGCTTTTTCAAATGCATAATAAAATGTTTGCTTTACATGCTTGTAGCCCTCGAAAAGCAGCATGAGTCGCCCTCCTCGTTTCCACATCTTTCAAAAATCAATAACATATTCTGCATTCATTAAATACAATATACCTGGGAGACAGACAAGAATTTTCAACAGAAGGCTACAACTGTGCACTATACCTCTTCAAGATGACTCTGTTCATTTTTCAACAATGAAGTCCTTAGTTCTTTAATGTGCTTTAGGACTCCTTTTGGCAATGAATTTCGATCCTTGTCAATCTATGAATTAGAATACAAATATAAACACATGTATTAAAAGATCTTTAGGATCTTCAGTTGATACAACAAAATAAGAATGTATGCCTTACTGTTAGATGAAAGACAGACAGTATCTTTGCAAACTGTTTACTTTCCCAATCTCTACAAATGCTATTACATCTCTGCAAAAGAAGCAGTAACATGTTTAACAGTTGATGAAACATAATTTTTTCTATATTAATGCGTACAGTAATAATATTTTCAAGCAGCCCTGACAATTTCATATCAATGCCATAAATCCTTCCATCTCCATGGTAACAGAAAATTGGGTTTTTTTATATTTGAGAAAGTGTAGATCCACAACATTTTCAAGCTAATATACAAAAGTAACTATGACTCAAATTCTTCAAAATTACAGAAGACACAATAAACCTTGGGGGAAATCTATAACTCTTGAGTTAAAATACATGTAGTAAAACCTATTTCTGCCATTATATTGTATAGATGAGTCATATTTCATTCATAACATTTAATGGTCTGAGAGAAGGAACAATTAAGTTCTTAAAGAATTACTCTGAAATACCTGTGATCTAAATACTTCGCAAAACTGTATGGAAGTGATCTAATATTTAGCAGTAATGGTAGAGGCTTTGTTGGAGGACTGTCCTGGGTACACATACAATAAGTTTTATTTGAGAGGAATAAAGGTATTATGGAGGTATTTGAATTACAAAAGCTTGGAGCAATGTGTACTCTTTTCTTTGTAATATAAGCATGACTTCATTATATATATATATATATATAGAGAGAGAGAGAGAGAGAGAGAGAGAGAGAGAGAATGTTTGTGTATTTAAAAGGCCTAAGTATCACCACATCCAATTATTAATGATGAAATATTGTTGATATGTATTGCATGTAATTAATACTGTTGGGATGTACATGCAACTTACTTCTGCTGTTTTCAGCATTAAGGTAAGAACATCAAGTTTTTTATCACCATGCATTTCATTCAAATTAAGGTACATTTCCATATATTCATTGTCATAAATTTCTGAAAATTCCTCTCTGAGGTTAATTGGACGATTTACATCACTCAGGTCTGCTATCTTGGGGTTGTTTTCTGTCATGCGAACACCAGCAACCTGACTTAACCTGAAATTATACAATATTCTTTTTATATTACTGAAAATGATTATGAACAAGAGATCAATTCCAGTACCTGAGTGGCAGTAACCACACAACCAAAAAGTTATAATATCCAATCTCAACAGGTGGATCTTTCATATGACAACTTGATTGATTAATTGTTTGTTGTTTTCTGCCACATTCAACATTTTTTCAGTTATCTAGTGGCATCCAGTTTTTATTGGTGGAGGAGAGAGCCCAGATACAAGAAAGTAAAGTGGCAAACTTTCTCACATATATCAACACAAGCGAGAATTGAACCTGCACCGACTAGAGGTGAGAGGCCTTGTGATTTTGAGCTCGATGCTCTAACCACTAGGCCATGGAGACCCCCCTCTGAGAACTAGATCATTTATTCTTTGTGATTAAAAGTGGCCATCGTGATAGTTATCATATTCTTAATTTTATCCTTACAATCTACCACATTTTGATTAAGAATGGAATTTCACCATGTATCCAAGAATGTACAATATGCAATAAGCGAATATATAAATATAAAATGGGTATATTGTAATATATCATAAAACAAGTTTCTGGTCTCACAGAGTCAAGCTAACCAGAGGATAATATCATTATTTTTAAGAGAAACCACTGTATCTGGGTTCTTGAGTTGACATTGAGAACTGTAGACTATGAAAACAGGTTGTAGAATATGACTGTAGTAATGACTAATTCAAGGAAACAACCCCACTAACCTTGATAATAAATCTTTCTTCTCTTGAGTCAACTTTCTGTTAGCATCTTGCAGTATTTTAAAATCTTCATGCAACTGTTGAGGATTCATCTTCATAAATTCTTCCTAAAAATGCCATCAACATATATGTACTGAATGTCACTGTATTTAAGGACCATGGAGGGGATATTCCAAAGGGACTTTCCACATGTATTTATTAAATCAAGGTATACTATAAACCCACAAGAGTGGACACTCAAAACCCTCACCAACTTCCATAACTTGTCTTATCCATGGAGGCTCTGCACATACATTTACAAAAATCTCATCCATATTTATATAACTTCAAAATGATACAAAACTTAATTTACTTCAAGTTAGTAATAGAATGCCAAGCATTTAGTGAAGGAGCATTCACTACCTACATTAATGTATCACGTTTGATGCAATCATGGCATGAGTGGGGTTCAAACTCACAATCTCCCAGTAATGAAGCAAATGTTCTACCACTGAGCTACAGTGACCGGTCAATATTTTGAAATTGAAAACTTTTAAATTTACTTTATTTAGTCAAAAATGCAGGTTTAGTAGATGGTACTCTGGGAAAAAAATGAAACCCTGCTGGACTTAAACCCTCCTCCTACAGTTCTGCAGTCAACATGTTAACCAAGCTAAATCAGCTAGTCAATTAAATCTAAAAAGAATAGATAAACATTTCTGATATTTACATTCCCAATCCTATTTTAAAAGGAATTCATGCAGCCATTATGAAAATGTAGTATACCTACTTGAAGCCATTTACTTGAGGACCTCAGGGGTACAAAAGCACCCAATTCCTCAACACACAGAGATTTAACTCTTTGCACCTTTCCAAAACCATGGGCCATATTATTAACACAGAAAGATGCACACCAAAAGATAAAACATTTCACAACTTATGATGCTAAAATGCAATTTGCAATTAAAATATCTTACAATTGTGTTGATGCATATCATGATATATCATGTTGAATGTACATAATAGTTATAAACTTCATAAAAACAATTGTTTCGTAAGAAATGTTTCAGAAACATATGTCATCCATGTGGCAAAAGAATGTCTCTAAATGTAATGACAGTGAAAATATGGGTTGTCTATGTGGCTACTAGTCAGGGGAACCACAATACTATGTTTGATCTCTTTCAAGCAAAAGCTCTAAAACAGTATTTTTTTAAAACCCAGAGTGAATTAATTTTTGACCTTGTAAGATTCAAAATGAAAAAGGAATAAGATCTCGTGACCTCAAAATCAATAGGGGTGGTCTACTCTTGAGGTAGAACCAGTGCGCCAAGTTTGATATTGAGCAGACATGATCTTGTTACATGTATGTCCAGTTTTGGTCATTGACCTTAAAATCAAAATTGGATATCTACTTCATAGGGGGAACAAATGTACCAAGCTTGATATATATGTATATAGAGCAAAGGTTCTCAAGATATTGTGTGAGCAATATCTTTCTATATCCAAAGCAGATTGACCCTTGACTTACAAATCAACAGGGGTTATCTACTTTTTAAGGGAAACCAGTATAATATAAGCAAGTGTGATGTCTGTCAAGCAAAGGGTTCTTTAATAAGATATTGAGTGGGCAACACTTGGTCTACAGACCAACTGACTAGCATGCATAAACCAATTTGACTTTTTTCAAGGTGAGCATAAAAGTAATCATGATTGATTGATTGTTTGTTTGTTTTCTGCCACACTCAACAATTTTTCAGTCATCTGGTGGCGTCCAGTTTTTGTAGGTGGAGGAGAGAACCCAGATACAATGTATCCGGAAAAAGACCACCGACCTTCCGAAAGTAAACTGGCAAACTTTCTCACATATATCGGCGCAAGTGGGATTCGAATTCACACCAACTAAAGGTGAGAGGCTTTGTGATTTTGAGCGCATTGCTTGAACCACTCGGCCACGTAGGCCCCATCATGATTACTAAAGTAAAAGTAATTGTAATTCAGTTAATTCCTATTCTAACATGGTCCCACCCTACCCCCAGAGACCATGATTTTTTTTTTCAAACTTGAATCTGCACTTTGTCAGGAAGCTTCCATGTAAATTTGAATTTACTGCCCCAGTGGTTTAAATGGCCCCACCCTAATTTTGCAATTTGGTTATTATCTCCCCATTGAAGAGGGCATGGCCCTTCATTTGAACAAATCTCTTTTAACCAAGGATGATTTGTACCAAGTTTGATCGAAATTGGCCTGCTGGTTCTGGATTAAAAGGTTTTTAAAAATTTGTCAGTGTTCTTTCACTTTTTCACTTCTATCTCCCCTTGGACAAAAGTGTTCTTCATTTGAACAAACTTGAATACCCTTAACCAAACGATGATTTGTGCCAAGTTTAGTTGAATTGGCCCTGTGGCCATTGCAAATGTGAAATTTTTACAGACAGACAGACTGATGAAGTACAACAGGTGATCAGAAAAGCTCACTTAAGCTTTCAGCTCAGGTACGCTAAAAACCAGTAATTTAATTGCAATTGTAATCATGATATTTCAATGTAATTGTAATATAATTACTTTTCAAAGTAAATGATCACCTGTCTATTCTTATCATATTTTCCTTATTGTTAATAAAGGGCCAGATTTTAAATACAAAATATCTAGGCATTGTCACAATGCAATGCCTCTGATGTGAATACACATTTGTTTCCGAAGGTGTCATCATTCAAACGAAATGAACTAAACTACACCCTCCAGTGGTCTACACTGTCATCGTGATTTTTGGAGTTTACAGAAACATCCAAGTAGCTGATTGAGTGAGACTATCTGAATGGTAGTTTTATTTTATATTTCAGTGATATATAAAAAGCCCCAGGAGACCTGAATGTTTCTCAAAATTTGAGTCATGCTTGAAGATGGCTTCACATTTCAACCATTTTCAAATTCAACTGACTGCTGACCTGAAACAACTAAAATAGAATGTTATATATCATTTGGAAATACATGCAGAACCTGCATTAACTAGAACTGTCATAACAGGACTAATTGCCCATGCACAGCACGTTAGATGGTGGAAAACCATGAATGTTTGCTAACTGAAAAATAAACACATCCTTATAACATGAAGAACTCTATACGTTCTGCAGTAGAGCATTACTCAAAATATTTTAAGATATCCTAAATATAAATTCTGAATATTATTTCATGGATAAATATTCAACATACATGAGCCAATGATTGATACATATTCATATCCACAGACATACGGGGAGATAGATGTAGACAAATGGACTGATAATTCCTTTATACCCTCTCCTAAACTAATGCAGTAGTCTATAGATATGAGAGAACACATCATTACAAAATCAAAAAGAAAATGATGAAGTCAAAAACTTTGAGGAAAAAAACCCTGTAAAAAGAAAATATCTATATCTTCCTTGAATATTTAAGAAATAAAATGGCAAGTGCACAACTTCATGATATGCATATACATAACATATACACAAAGTTTTAATCAACTCTGTTCTTTGGGGGTTTTTTCCAGATATACTCTGGACAATGACAATACCACCTAAAAATAGCAATAAATATATCCATAACTTCCTTGAATTAAAAAGTCTCAGTCAAAACAGCAGGTGCATGACTTCATTATTCATCAGTGTTAAAGCTATCCACTGGCCATTTTATGCACAGTGTAAAACATTGCTTTTTTTTTCGTTTTTGTTTGTTTGTTTTACCAATGGTGTGTTATTCTAACAAAATGTGTTGTACATCAAGTTCTAATTTGTAAAATGAAATCCACAGTCATGCTTCTTCCTATTTTAACAAGTAAGTTCTTTTCCCATTTATCATACTTCCTTAACCTGGACTCAGAAGTTACTCTGGTTTTGCACTGCTATTATTGTTGTAATCAGCATCAGTTATGGAGTACCTGATCTTAGTAATCGCAAGAAATTTCTTCCATGATCTTCCTTTTGTTTAACTATAGTTACTGTCTATATGGGCTTGACAGGATTTATGTATTTATGTGGCAGATCTGATTTTTTTCTTATTACACAGAATTGTATTTAATTTAAACCCTGATTGTTAAATCAAATTCTCATTACATTTACTTAATGCCAGTCATTTATTTTGAGTACTTTTCATGTTTTGATGATTTATATATTCCACATGTTTTCATATCAAACAGGAAGTGTCATCCTGTTGTTATGCTTTCCCTTGTGAATACTCTAAGCTATTTTTTTTTTATTTCATTTGTTAATTTGTAAAATTCCTCGTTATGTATGTAACTACAAGAAACATTCTCACAAGATTTCAGACCTAAAACAATAGACTTCCAAATGAAAAAAATATGTAAATTCCTTGTTATGTAACTACAAGAAACATATTCTCACAAGATTTTGGACCTTGAACCAAAGACTTCCAATTGAAACTAGAAGGTGGGGGAAAATTGAAAGACAAAATATAATATGTGAACTATGTTTATCAGAGATTGGAGACAAATTTCATTATATTTTGTGCTGTAACTATTTTAATTATGTAAGGAAATTATATATACTAAAGTATTATACTTTGAGACCTAATATTCTTAAATTTCATGAATTGTTAGCTACAAAAAATGTCTCATTACTTAACAAATTATGTAATTTTATTAAAATTATCAACGAGAAGGTGAACCCTCCATGTTAATACTAATACTATATTGTACATGTAAATTACTCTGCTTATGCTATGACTGTATAATATTTAATTTTTATATGTTCTCTATGCTGTAATCAACCAAAAAGATAACAAGAAACTGTGAACAATAATTTGTTACCAATTACAATATAAATCAACTCTATATCCTTATTAAATTATAAACTCTTTACTGGACTTTTCATTCTGATGTGTTGACCATTAGTTTAGGAATAACCTTACCTGGGTTGAATTTTTACTTAGCCAGTATACATAATTTTCAAATGTAACAGGAAGAGAGAAAATGCTATGGATCAGATCAGGATTCAAACTCAGGCCCCCTGAATTTCTAGTCAGGTGCTCTACCAACTGAGCTACCTGGCCACAGACAGTCGAACCCGTCTGACTGCTACATGTCGTATTTCAAAAAGGTTTGTCATGATGCAGATTAAACTTGTCTTCACTAATACCATTTTATAAATTACTATTTAAAACTAACTTTCTTTTTGAATCAATAATGTATCTGCAAACATTTTGTATATGGACAAATGGTTTTCAGAAATTTACTTTCCACAAATATTAGACAATGAGACTTTTAGACACTTGTTTTGTCAAGCAAAAATGCATTCAAAACAGTAATAATAGACATTACATTTTATTCTTCGGATGGTATATGTACATGTCAGTCTTTAATATATATTTCATAAACTTTGCTCTTAAGTTGCTATATAGTATACCTGGATATCCTAAATATATGTGATATGTTCAAGTGATTATTCCTGCAACTAAAACACTTACATGGTGACACCAAAAATAAAAAAACAAAAAAAAACGTCTACATCATATACATGTATATTTTGTCATCAGGTATACTTTAAACACCTAATGCTTAAAGTGATAATATAGTTCATATCAATACATTTTGTGTCTGCCAAAAAACAAATAATTATCCGTAACATAATATAAATGTGCGATACATTTCAAGTTAAAACACAAACTTTACAATATTTGCATGTAAAGTATATTTGCTTAAAAAAATGTAAAATTTTGGAAATGGTTTATCTACTTCATTACCCTTCACTTTTTACTTTTTTTTTCTCCATTCATCAGGTCCAGTACAATCTCTATATTACGCTATATAGATTTATTAAACTACATAGCTTTATAAAGCTATTCGAAATAACTTGATTTAGCTATTTCAAAACTTCTGTCGAATTAATTTTTAAAAGCACAGAAATTGAATTTCACTGAGTGAACATATTTCATCCTTGTACTCCATAGACCACAATATAAACAAAAATTAATTCTTAAAAATAATTCTTAGGAAGAAATTTCATTCAAAATTGTAAAATGTTAGGATTATTAAGTTGTTAAGCAACAATTATCCAATCTACTAAATAGAATAAATGTCAATGAGGATTAACAGAATAATGGATAAGCAATCAGATTCCACATTGTAAAGTCATTACTTATTTATGCTTCAACACACACTGGACAGAAGATGGTTAACAACACAAAAGAAATTTCCAATTTATAATTTTTTTTAAAAATGATGTAGTATTATTGTGAATTCTAATAAGAACAGTGTTCTGGACAGTTCAAAGTATAAATATGTTCAAAAATTATGTGACTTTTTAGCTATGCTACTGCATTTAAAAAAATCCAGTCTAATTCAATCTAAACTAGCTAAATCAAGCTATTTCAAATATCTTTATGAAGCTATATAGCTTAATAAAGCTATACAGCTAAATACAGAGATTGCACTGGACTTGTTCATGATTTTAGAGATTGTCAAAGATTGTTAAGTATAGGACTCCAATGCAGTTGATGTAAGATAAGTCTTTCTTTATTATAACCTTATTTAAGATGCAAACATTGTAAGATACATTTACTATGGTGTTTAATCCCTTGTATGCTTTTCTTGCACCTGTCATAAATCAGCCAAAAGTGGCATAGCATATAATGCATAATGCGCAGTGTACTGTCGAGCTGTCCAAGTGAGATTAAGAAAAAGAATGTGCTAACTTTGTATACGTTTCAATATCAAACCTCAGTTTTATGAGCAATTTTATCATGTCTAAGCCTAAACATTTTTTTTTTCTTTGGAAGGGGGGGGGGGGGTAAAACAACGTTCAATATCACTTCAACTAAACAGATACACGACTTGACTTTCTTCTTCTTTCTTGAAATCAGTAAACAACTTTTTGCCTGGGTGGTGTTGTATAAAATGTCAAATTCTATTATTAAGAAATTTCAATAGTAAATTCTGCTTCGTACCTCCTGGGTTGTATTTTTCAAACTGTCACCGTGTTTCCATTCTACAACTTCAACAAGTTGAAGTTTGTTTATAAATGTGTACTTTCAGTTTAAAAAGAACAGGCAGATGAACACAGCCCATAGTCTCGCGCAGAAGTGGACGAAATGAAAGAGACGTATTCTGTAAATAGAATTTTTCCGGAATGATAGTGCGTAATGGCGGCAAAAACAAACGAAGCGGAGACGTTGAAGGAAAAACTCTTTTCCTTTCTTTCCTAATGCTATGGTGGATGAAAAAATGAAAATGACGAACAGTGATCAATCGCATAAATCCCATAAAGAATACAAAATTATGAGTAGGGAAAGCATGAACCCCTAGATACACCATAGGTGGGATCAGATATGTGACTGTTACCATTAACTATGCTTTTGAATGAAATATGCAAATCTGAAGCTGTTAGGTGTATCACAACTCCATTACATTGAAATGGTCATTATAATTTTGTACATCCCAAACTTGATATTGTAAAGTTTTTTATTAAATTGACATACATGAAAGGGGAGTGGGGTTAAGGCCGGAATGGGTACTGGTAGTGTTATGATGAAAATAGGAGGAATACACTGCTTGATTAGATTTGGTGAAAGGAAGTATAATGATAGTGATAATTAAACAATTAGATTAAATCCAATTGATCAATAAGTGTTTATACCAGAACTAATTATGAAATGCACAGGTGCTGTATCTACTTGTGTGTGTTTGAGCAGTTTGAATTAACAAATTAAGGTACGTTATATAATTGTAAAGAATAAAGGTGTAGGGTTTTTTTTTAATTGTGTTAAAGATTATATCAAGCTCTAAATTTAATAAGTAAATTTTGTAAAAAGTCCAGCATGATAAAGTTGTTTTGGTAGAAGTTTCCTTAAATATGAAGAAGTTAAATGAGCTATTTTGGACCCACTATCAAGGATCTACCATATAGTTTTTTAACCATGGCATTTGACTTCAAGTTGTTTTTCAAAGGAGATCTAATTTTAAGTACATAATGTGCATCACATGCAATTTTAATGATTTGATCTTCCATGAAGGCTGATGATTTTTTAAAAACAACATGAAAGACAAAAAACATTACTTCGACTTAGGAAAATGAACAACAAAATAGGTATTTTTACATAATTTGGTGTACAAAGAAATCTCATAGCAGGAGATTGTAACTGTCTTGTCCAGTGTATTTGTTTCTCTCTTCATTTTCATCAGAATAAATATCTTCTCCAATTGAAATATGTCTGTGGAATGGAAATTTAAGTTTGTTTCAAAATGATTTCAACTTTAGATATTAATATCCTGGTAATGATACATGTTACAACCCAACCACTACTTATGGAAATGTGGGCAACCTCAGCAAATCATTAATATTTTGTGGTAATGAAGAGGAATAAGTTATTATAAATCTGTGACAAAGAAAAGATCTTTAGATCTACCCAGATTAGATTCAATAAGAATTGAAGGTCAAGGTCATAATGGTAACACAAAGTCACTGCATTTTCAAGGCATGTTGATATGAAAAAAAAAAAATTATAAAAAAAAAAATCCTCCAGTAATATCCACACTTTGCTTATATGTGAAATCAGAGGACAGCCTCAATATTCAGACAGTGTAATTCAAACTGCAACTCAAAATACCAAAGAAAAACAAGGAAGGGCATTGTCAAATCAGCAGATTATGTGTTGTACAAATCACCCATGAAGCATGCAATGGGAAGGTGACAGCCAAGTATATAAAAATTCCACACTCGCTCCATGTAATGTCACTTAAACAATATAAGTATTTATTTATTTCAAATATTTTAAAGTCAGAAATTCTGAACAGGTTTTAACTTTAAAGTTTAATTTAATTCAGGAAATAAAGTGATTAAGCCTCTTGAACTTCCAAATAACATTTCCAGAAAATTGATAATCAATGAAGAAATTGTTGGGAATGCAACCCAGATTTCCTTCCGTTGAAAAAAAAAAGGAAGGGGGGGGGGGGGGGGGGGCACACTGTAAAAAGCAAAAGAAGAGGACTTAAAGAACTTCTAAAGTCTATTCTTTTAATTACCAAAAAATATATGCTGAAATATTCAGAAAGAAAAATTTACTGAATTATTTAGTGAATGCAATGTCATAAAACTATGATTTTCTTTATCATTTTTTGTAAATTACAGAAATGGGAGACAAGCAAATCCAACATCTGGGAAAGTGGACACAGCAGGACTGTCTCATCACTCGATCAGTAGCGTCATATCCACCATTGCAGTTGGTTCCTATCCAACAACCAAAATATATGCCCACCAACAGAGAACAAATTGTGTACTCATTTTATAATTCTTGATATTTGCATTAACTAAACTGATGATCCATTGATAGTGCATTATTTACAACCACATCTGTGAGATGACATTAGTGTGGACACCAGAAGGGAAACAGGCACAAAGAGACCAAAAACAGCCTGGAGAAGGAGAGTAGAAGCAGAAAGAAGTGTAGGATGGAGAAGATGGAATGAGGTCAAGATAGTAGCCTTATGTGCCTTTTGGTGTGCAGAAAACCAAGTGCTTACTAATGTCTAGATTGTTGGAAATGGGATGACCAGTAATATGAATGGATGTGCTGGAACCTGCATGAAAAAAAACTATACTAAGACCATCATGTATTTGAATAGATTTATATTTTGCTATGAAAAACTTGTATTTATACTGTTGCTTATACTTATTAACAGCTCAAATGAACCTAATGAAAAAATGTATGTACAATAGTGTGCATTAAATCTATACTTAACAAAGTATGTATCTCAATTTATTTCAATCTAAAATCTTCAATCCACTACTTTATTTCTCTAACCAGTACATATATATGAAAAGATACATGTAAGTAACCACCCTAAGGATGGATTTTTCTCATATTCATTGAAAAGTTGGTGTCATTTTATGCTCACAATTATTAGTATCCATGATTTGATTAATTTGTTCAGTGTTAATGAGTTTGATTTCATAGAATAGGTATTTTTAGACAAAATATATCTAAACTACAGAGTCCCTGTACATTTATTAGGTTGTGATATGTGTGTGGAAATCTTTTCCAAGATAAGCACATGTTAGCATATTAGTTTTAATGATGTATATCTTGTGACTATGGAAGAAAATATGTTCAGAACAGAATGTGTATGTTGAAGAATTGTTGCCCTTGAATATCATTTACTGAACTGCATGTATTATATACGCAAAAATATCCCTTTTATTGTGTTGATGTTGTCAGTGGGTAAATTTAAGACTGGGCAAAACCAATTTCTCTTGTATCTTTCTTTTAATACTTCTGTGTCAGTGAGAATTTTAAACCATTTGCAATACTATTAATGATTAATGTACTTAGTGATATCCTGTTATTGTTATATTAAATCTATTTCAGGGCTTTACATTTGTACATTTTACAATACAATATTCTGCAATGTGATATTAAATTCCCCAAACCTAATTCAGGAGTTATTGGCATTAGCAGCAAGTTTATTATGTTATGGAGTTTGTTAATTTGTTAAGAAACTTCACTGAATGTTATAATGAACTTGTTCAACTTAAAAAAATCTTGCTATAAGGACTCTTCTTAAAGATTAAAAGTATTTTTGAATTTGTGTCTCCCAAAGGAATTCCTTATAAACAAGCTTTACTTCATCATGATTATAGTATATAGATTCGTGTACATTTCATTTTATTAGACTTTCTCATTTTACATTTCTTGCAAGTTGCTATGAAAAAATTGATGGTCTTTAAAAGCATTGATATATAGTGAAAAGCAAAGATCCAACTGTCATTCAGGAGTCTGTGTATTGGGTTAACAAGGGCAGAGGTCATGTGGTACCGCATTCTGTTGCACAAATAGCATCAGGACATGTCCTCACAACCTCCATGCCACGTCCAGGTAGAACACCCATAGCACAGTCCTTTCTTCCACTCCATGCATGCAGATGGACATCATAATTCCTTGGTGACATCAATGACATTATCTCCCATGCAGTTTTTCATGTTCTTGTAAAACTGTCACAGACACCAGTACTTGTGTGGTGCCAGGAGTAGTTTAGTGCACAGGCACCTGAAGTGTGGATAACATGTATAGATTTTACTTGCATACCCCTTTTCCCGTCTACCCAATGAAAAAAAAATATTTTAGCACCAATTATAATTTCAAAATAGGTGATTTCCCCACTGATCACCCTCATAAATCATTCTGAATGGTCTGTTTCTAATTTCTGCAAGCTTTTGAGATGACCACTGGTGAGATACTAATATTCATAATGGTGAGATACTAATATTCATAACGGTATGATCATACTGCACATAGCATGGACCTAAAAGTAAGCTGTTGTTAGTCTCCTAAAAATTTGTTTTACTAGGTAGTTACTGTCCCATTCCCATTCAAAATCCTTACAAGATATCTTGTACTCTGGTATGTTAAACCAGAGAGGGGACACTTGATTTTAATAAAGTTGATTTTCCATAATTTTTCTTTTATTTACTTCATTCATTAGTTACTTTACATCTTAAAGTAAGATACATTGGCTGACACATCATTGTAGAACTGATGAATTGAATTATGAAGCCACACCCTCCCCCCCCCCCCCCCCCCCCCCCCCCCCCCCCCCCCCCACCCCTATTGAATATTTTGAAGTTTGGAATGGAGAACAATTTGTTTTTTGTGTTTATTTATTTTTTATTTTATTACTATTATTATTTTGGTCCTAATTTTTTTCTTTTGAATGTCAAGAATCTTGGATAACATCTTTCTCATGTTGGGGGGGGGGGGGGGGGGGGGGGGGCACCTTTCAGGGGAAAAAAATATAAAAACACAACGCTCTGTGTTTGATACTCTTTATGTTACGTGCAAAACAAGTTCAGTTAAAATTCTGAAAACTTCCTTTTATATATATATATATATATATATATATATATATATAAAAGATCTACCTTATGATTAAAGGGAAAAAAAAATAGCCTATCCAAATAATATGTAATTTCATTCCAGTTGTATCTCAAAAAATTGATATAATGTAATTAAATATATAAGGCATTTCATATTTAATGTAAATAACTATTATGATTAATTTTTCGTAGTTTGATATGGTTTATTATTAATTATAATTATTCCGGAAATATATTGTTTATTGGTGATTTTTCACCCCAGTATGTATAATCTCGCGAGAATACCGCTTGTGTTCATCTGCCGTGCAACACATTCTCTCAAACATTTGACGTACTTGGGTGAAATGTCACCAATAAACAACATTTTTCCGGAATAATTATTAACGTATTTTTTAAGGAACAATTATTAATGATAAAGTCATTTCTGTTAGACACAACTGGAATGAAATTACACGTTATTTTGGTAGGCTATATCATAGATCTAACTAAATTAAAACAAAATATACTTTTGTTGGGTTTTTTTTTTCTTACCCTTTTTAGCAAAATTTTCTTACGAAAGGGAGGAAACCCTTGGAACCCCCCTCCCCCTCACTCTTTAGATCCACCACCGGAGAATATAGATAGCTAGGTGTTGGGTCTTTGATCAGAGGTATCTCAATTTTAATCAATAAATAGATTAAAGGAGCGGGGAATCTATGTATGCATCTACATAGAGAGAGGTTTTTTCCTCTCTTTTTTTTATTTATATCTATTCATTGATTTAAATTCGGATAACTGTGCTTGGATCCACCTACTTGCGACTCAGGTTTATGATGTTGGATTCGCCGTGTTTGAATATCACGTGACTGGGTGTACAGGTGCCAAAGAGTGAGTTGTATTCATATCGGCACGATATCGGGGTCCATACCTGCACACATCGTCAAGGTGGAAACACGCAATATTATGAAGATGCATGTACAGAGTGATGTAGACTGGTAATGATTGATCAATTTATCAGCTGTTTATTATTATATTAATAATTCATAGTTTAATCCTATACATTTAATTAATATAATCATTTAAAAAGTTAAGTTCGGTTGTAGAGCATTCGTTTCGTAACCAGGAGGACGTGAGTGCCAGTCCTGCTCGTGGCATGGCAGTATCAAACCTAAGACGTAAAGATAGGTAGTGATTACTCCTTCGCCAAACGCTCGGCATTTAGAAGTTAGAATCACGGGTCTTTCAGATATAACCTTAAAAACGGAAGTTCCGCGTTGTGACAGGCGTTGGCACTTACTGCTGCGGTCTTGAGCATGTCTAAATATGTGATATGAGGACATCTCAGTATTAGTGATAAATTCTCGATGGAACGTAAAACAAACAAATCAAACATTAAGGTAATTCGGTGTATCTGAAGTTTGAGAATACGTGTAAGGTGTAAATGTTCAGTACGTTGTATGGATGTTGCGGAGTTGTCCCATACAAACAAAATCTTTTAAAACCCAATCTACCGACGGACGTAATATTTGTTTGTTTTGTTTGTTTTACGTCTCGTCAAGAATTGTTCACTCATATTGAGACGTCACCAGCTGTAGGTGAAATACCACAAATTAGACCTATGCTTAGCGCTCAGGGCCGTAGCAGTGAGGGTTCTTTAACGTGCCAACGCCTACCGTGACACGGGACCTCCGTCTTTAAGGTCATATCCGAAAGACTCGTGATTCTCACTTCTAAATGCCGAGCGTTTGACGAAGGAGCAATCACTACCTATTTTTCGCCTTAGGTTTGACGCGGCCATGGCATGAGCGGGGCTCGTACTCACGACCTCCCGGTTACGAAGCGAACGCTCTAACCACTAAGCTACCGAGACCAGTACGGGCGTAATATTATAATATAAACGTGGTGAAAACTAGTCAGTAATCACGTGATTTCTAAACCCGCGACAATGATTGTGAGCATTGCATTTTTTTTCTTTTTCTATGAATTTTTACAGCAACTGAAGACTTCTGCGTTTGTATTGAGAATTGTCACGGTATCTGTACATGTTAAGAGGAATACTGGAACTTCCAACTGCATTATTAGAAGACATCTAGCGAATTCAAGATGGAGATGACATCAAAGGTAAGCATTATTTAATTTATTGATGTTAGATGCTTTTTTTTTTTTTAGCTCACCTAAGCTGAAAGCTCAAGGGAGCTTTTGTTATGTCTGTCTGTTAACTGTTCACAATTTAATCACTGGGTCAAATTTAATCAAATTTACCACAAATCACGCTTGTGTAAAGAGATTTCAAATTTGTACAAATGAAAGGTAATAGCCCCTGCAAAAAATAAGGTGGGGTGATTTACAAGTCATTTTATCAAGAACCACTGGCAACCAAAGTTGAGCAGTGTTTGAAATAGGGTAGGGTCATAATTTAGAGCGCCAAATTACCAGAAACCTTAAATAGATATAATTGTTTGAAGGTATCATAATTCAATTATTTCTCTTGTCATTTGAAATATTGCATGCATCAAATCAATTATTACTCCCTTCAATTAAATCTAATCCACTTCAATTCAGTAATTAATCTCATTAATTGAATCAATTTGCTCATCAATTCAATCCATGAGAACAATGATTGATGCGAGCAATGAACAGAAAATTTTATTAAATTGAATCCGTATGTCCAAGGTAATTGTTTGTGTTAAGATTTTTTATTTTTTTTTGTCTAACATACACATGTGATTGAATCTTTTGAAAATTAATGTTTGTGTAAGGTGGAATGATATACCTAGTGAATTTTTTTCTGTACCAATTCCTCAAGCATTTATTGAACCATCTGTAATGACCTCAGATCATAATTAAAGTTATCATTAATTATTTAAGATATCATAAATTCTCTAATTGCTCTTGTCTTTCATTTGTAACAATTTTTTTAAAGAAAATTAGATTTCATCATTTTTCAATTGTATGCTATTTTTGTCTGAGATAATTTTGTTTGTAGACCATATCTGATTTAAAATATAATAAAACAATTTAAGTCATCATACATTTTAATCATATCAGAAAAAAATGGGTTTATTGCATGAAACTTGAATTTCTTGACAACTGTTGGTAAAATCTGTACCAATGTGTATAAATAGAACATGTACATTATTGATATGCTTAAGTCAAATTTAAAAAAAACATGAATTTGAGCCATATATGTATTTTTTTAAATCTTGGTTTAGAAATTGGGAGAATTAACTTTCTTAGAATAGCAATACCAAAACAACCTGATACTTTATTGCAAGACGGTTATGCAATGAATAAATATTTTTGTCCAAACTTTATATTTCTTAGTCAGATAAGTAAGAAATGACATCGAATTAAATTTATTTAAATGTTTATACAGTAATGTATCTTAATATGATTTAGCATACAAGTAAACACTACACAGTAATAAACACACAAATAAATACTACACACAACAATACACACCAATAAACATTACACACAGTAATAAACACACAAATAAATACTACACATAACAATACACACAAGTAAACACTACACAGTAATAAACACACAAATAAATACTACACATAACAATACACAAAAGTAAACACTACACACAGTAATAAACACACAAATAAATACTACACATAACAATACACACAAGTAAACACTACACAGTAATAAACACACAAATAAATACTACACATAACAATACACACAAGTAAACACTACACAGTAATAAACACACAAATAAATACTACACATAACAATACACACAAGGAAACACTACACAGTAATAAACACACAAATAAATACTACACATAACAATACACACAAATAAACACTACACACTGTAATAAACACACAAATACTACACATAACAATACATACAAGTAAACACTACACAGTAATAAACACACAAATAAATACTACACATAACAATACACACAAGTAAAAACTACACAGTAATGAACACACAAATACTACACATAACAATACATACAAGTAAACACTACACAGTAATAAACACACAAATAAATACTACACACAACAATACACACAAGTAAACACTACACAGTAATAAACACACAAATAAATACTACACATAACAATACACACAAGTAAACACTACACAGTAATAAACACACAAATACTACACATAACAATACACACAAGTAAACACTACACAGTAATAAACACACAAATAAATACTACACATACCAATACACACAAGTAAACAATATACAGTAATAAACACACAAATACTACACATAACAATACATACAAGTGAACACTATAAAGTAGTAGTAAACACACAAATATATTGATTTGATTGTTGTTTAAATTCCCGCTCGAGAATTTTTCACTCATATGGAGACGTCGGCATTGCCGGTGAAAGGCTGCAAAATTTAGGCCTATGCTTGGCGCTTATTGCCTTTGAGCAGGGAGGGATCTTTATCGTGTCGCACCTGCTGTGACACTGGGCCTCGGTTTTTGCGGTCTCATTTGAAGGATCGCCCCATTTAGTCGCCTCTTGTGACAAGCAAGGGATACTGAGGATCTATTCTAACAACAGATCCCATACCAATACACACAAGTAAACACTACACAGTAATAAACACACAAATAAATACTACACATAACAATACACACAAGGAAACACTATACACTGTAATAAACACACAAATAAATACTATACACATAACAATACACACAAGGAAACACTATACACTGTAATAAACACACAAATAAATACTACACATAACAATACACACAAGTAAACACTGCACACAGTAATAAACATACAAATAGTCCCATGGAGATCCGGGTTGTTAGAATAGATTATCAGTATCCCTTTCTTGTCGTAAGAGGCGATTAAATGGGTTGTTGTTTCGGATGAGACTGCAAAAACCGAGGCTCTGTGTCACAGCAGGTGTGGCACGATAAAGCTCCCTTTCTGCTCAAAGGACGTAAGCACTGAGCATAGGCCTAAATTTTGCAGCCCTTCACCAGCAATGGTGACGTCTCCATATGAGTGAAAAATTCTCGAGTGGGACGTTAAACAATACATAATCAAGCAATCAATACTACATATACCAATACACACAAGTGTACACAACACAAAATAATAAACACACAAATAAATAATACACATTGCAATACACATAATTGAAGACAACACACAGTAATAAACAAATAAATACTACACATAATAATACACACAAGTAAACACTATACACTGTAATAAACACACAAATAAATACTACACATAACAATACACATAAGTGTACACAACACACAGTAATAATCATAAATACTACACATGTACATAACAATAAACATGTGAACACTACACACAGTAATAAACAGTTTATAAATTTAAAATCGGAAACTCAAGTTATAATCCGGATTTTCAATGAATATATGATTTTCATAGGTGGTGCACCCCACAGTGTTAGTCAACCCATTTTTGGCAATCTGATTAAAACAATACCCTTTTCCTTAGGAGCATAAGGAGAAGGAAGGACCAGACTGCATTTTCAGCGATAAAATAAATACGATCCGAATTAATAACCATGTAAAAGTGAAATTACACTATTGGTAAATTCTATCATAATAATTGTCTTATGTTAAGACCTGGTTTATGGTATTCAAATTTTGTCATGCGGATAATTTCAATTGTCGGTATGATTGTCGTGCAGATAAAATCCGTATTTAGCATGACCTAAAAAATAGAATATCTGTAACATTCTTACCTACATTTTGATAATCCTGATTTTAGGTATTCAGTAAGTTATTTTTTAATGAATTCAAATTCATCCCTTGATTATAAATACATTATACTATTGTAAAACCATTATTTTCATTACTTTGGGTTGTATAGTGTATGTTTCTTCAGAACAGAAATGCCTGGAAAAGGTCCAGTTTTATTATTGTTGATTTCTTAAATGCTGGGCAAAACTCATCTCCACCATATTAAACCTAATAAGGCAGATGTTGACATTTTGGGAACATTGTGCTGTCAGTAGAGAAAATTTCCAAATGTGGATTTTCAATTGTTACATAGAAAACAAAAACAAAGTTTCCTGTAAGATCACAACGAAAGAGGATGCTTACAAACACTATGAGCCTTTGACCAAACAAACGAGGAACTAACAGAATTTATTTGAACTTTACAGAGCCTGCGGAGATGAAGACTGGACACTTTCAGAATGCTTAGAAAATTAGTAGTCCTCAACAGGCGACCTGATCACAGGAACATTCCCTGTATCTTGCAGCAGAAGAAGAGGGTCCCTCACTACATGATTCCTCTCGGGAGACAGCGTTTATACGGAGCAGGTACATTTTTTTTTAATCTGTATGCCCATATTATAGGACAGAAATCCCTGGGTATTACAAGTCTCTCTTAGACTTTTCATGTTTCGATATTTTTTATTCTGTTGTGCAAAGGCGGATCCAGGAATTTTTTAATGAGGGCATTCTACCGTTAAATTTGGTTATCAAAGAGTGGGGGTTCCACCCTCAAAATGCATTGATTTACTTTTTTAGCAAAATAATCTGACAAAAAAAGGGGGGGGGATCCAACCTTCATCCCCCGCACCTGGTTCCGCCCCTGCAATGTTCTTGTATAAGGGAGGGGTATTTAAGTTATCTCGCCTACGTCAGCAAAGTATTGGGAACCGTTAAATTCATTAGATCCCTACATAGTACCTCTTTCTTTCTTACTCTCACAGAAGTATGTTATTTAGACTCCTGAATTTTTCTGGTTCGTGTCATGTTTTTGTTTACATAGGTTAACTATTTTTTAAAGCAAATTTTGGAATTCATAAGTTCATTCTGAACACTGTTAAACATTTTTTTAGTGTTTGTCAATCTCATTTTGTTTTGAATATAATATATTTTCTGTTAAGTCATCTATATGTAAACAAAAACATAACATGAGCCTTAATTGATTACATAACAAAGAATTGGGAGTGCTGTCTCCCTTGACTGACATTCAAATTTTTGATGACCTTCAAAAATATCTTAGTTAAACACTGACAGTGTTAAAAATGGGGGAATGAAATTTGAAGAAGTTCAGGCCAATGCCTCTTTAATTGTGTTTCACACACAGAGCAAGAGGATTGTGAGGTTTTTCGTTAACCCCTCGCCCCATTCCAAAGGTCTTTATGATGTGTACAAATTTAATTCTACACTTCATTTCAATGTTTACGTACCTCCTTTTTTAATTAATAATAAAGATATTCCCTATGAAAAAAATCAGATGTATTATGATAATAATAATTGGTGGGAAAATATTTTAGTAGTATCGAGAACTGAATGAATTGTTTCCCCTTTTTTGAATTCATTTATCTTTATTTTTTAGCTGAGCAGATCAACGCTGGAACTGAGATTTTGTCTTTGAGTCGGAGTGAAATTGCCATTCTAAGACAGTCCCCATGATGTCACCAAGAGTGAAACGAAAACTTGTTCTGCACTTGTTTATTGAGGAAGTAGGCTTTAACGTCTTGAAGTTCAGTGTTAAAGTTAGGATTTATTGAAATTTGATTAGAGATTGTGTCCATGTACTTTTCAATACGTCACTTAGTTATGAAAGTTTTTGGACTTGTAGTCAGAACATTTTGATGAATTCAGACTTGGAATTATTTTGGAATTTGAGTTGGAAATCTCAAGGAATATAGCCAGGAATTTAGTAGAGGTGCATCAGTTTTAGTTATGGTATTTTAACTTTCCTCCAGAAGGATTAGGAGAAAGTTTTCTAAGTAGGCTTTAGTCTGGTTTTTACTTTCCAACGTAAGAGTTTTTGATGGAGCTGGCTAGTGATTACTGACTTAGACTAAACTGAGACTTCATAGTTGTTAATATTTGCTGTTTTTGAGATTACAATATTACTAAATGGTAAACTTGAGATGTGAGTCTATGTTTTGGTTGGGAATCTGACAGTTTTTTAATATATTCCCATGTTATTCGTTTGACCTTTGGTTAGTGGGTGTGTTTGGCTTTGATGTTCCTTGGCGTCATGATTGTGGTGAGCATTGCTTTGGGATGGACAAGTTTCTGATTGGGACAGCCTCCCTGCATGTTGAAGGGGGGGGAGGGAGTGGGGCCCTTAGAGAGAGTAGGACCCATAGAGAGCGTGGGGCAGCATTGGAGAGTAGGAGAGAGGGATGGCTGCAGAAATCCCGGGGGCAATGGCCCTTTGACTGTGGGGTGGTGACCAGGGGAGGAAGTGTCTGTTCCACCACGACAGCATCGGGGTTGTTTCTAGGTATCATCAGTTGGATTTGTAATTCGGATTAAGGTGAATTGGTGCCATGGTCTAGTGAAACTTCTCTGATGTCTGTTGGAGCTGTATGAATTTCAGCAGCCGAGTGTTGGTGCTGTGGGTCCCGTGAGTCAGACAAGTAACCAAGATGAAGAGGAAGTGGGCCTCTAGAGGGCAGGTAGTCATGGTGAAACAGGCCAATTTGTAGGTTTACAGATTGAGATATCTCATGGAATTCAGACATTGTGAACCCATAGCTGATTGATTTGGATCCTCTGAGTGAGATGGGATCCCTGGTGCTGACGAACTGTAGAGTCAAGGTGTTAAGGCTGAAATTTGTTTAGGGAGTTACCCATTGCCACCATTCATCATAGAAGGAGCAGAGCGACCTATTGTGGGAGGGGAGGGTCTGGTGTAATGCTTTGGAGGGAGAAGTCCGTAAGGTCCAGGTTCGGGAGAGCCCTCGGCTCCATCTAGACATCCTTCAAACGATGCAGGAGGTGATTTATCTGGCATTTATGGTGTGGTCGACGGAGCGTTGATGGAAATGAATGGCCATATAGTGTTGGCTATCTGGATGGCTTTTGAGGGGTTGGTTGGTTTCCAACAGTCTGGACGCTCTGAGTTCAGGGATGGTTCTGTGAGTGGGAGTACTTCTGATTGTCTTGCGTGTAGCATGGTGTGGTGGGTGCCGGTTTTATTCTGGAATTAGTGGAATCCTCCTTCATCTTCAGAGGAGGAGGAGCCAGAACATTGCTTCACGAAGGTCATCCAGCAGCTGAGGGTCATTCAGCAGTGTTAGCATGCAGGCCAGTGGGTTCTGTCGGCTGGCACTCTGAGGTTGGGGGTCCAGCCTGAGACTGTTGGCATTTGCGGCCGTGGCTGGGGGAGGGGAAGTCTAATGCACCAGACTTGGGGCAGTGGCTAACATTTGGCAGTGGATGCGGGAGGGGGGGCTGAGTGAAATCCTTCTGGGGTTGCAGGAAGTAGCTGGGGAGTTGTGTGTGGGTAGCTATCTGCCTCTGTCCTGAGTAACTGCAAACAGCTGTTCAGGGAACTACATGTTGGATTTGGCTAGGTTGGGGCTGCCAAGATGAACATCATGCAGTTCACTCAAGGAGGCCAGCAGCTGGAGAACTAGCGGAGGAACCTGCTGAGCAGTTTCAGTTACATGGGGGGGTCTGTGGAAATAGAGGTGCTTCGGTTGGACGTGAGGGCCTGCTGGTGTAGTTCCTTCTTGCACTTCCCGATTACGTGGCAAGAGTCTGTGGTTGGCCAGGGGACCATGGGTCATGGAGAATGCTGTGTGTTGTGTGGTGTGTTATCTGGATACCATATGATTTCCTTGCATTTGGAAGGGTATCGATGGGGAGGGGCGGCGGAGGACGGGTGAGGGGTCCTGATAGACGGGGTCCAGATGGGAGGGCGACTGAATCAGCGGAGAAGTGGCACGCAGGAGGAGGTTCTGTTCAGCATGAAATTGGGGTGGATTCTTTCTGCACTGTCAGTCATGATTCAAGTGGTAGGGATTGGATGAGCCAGTTGTCGTCTCTTGTTCAGCAGATGCAGTTTGGTGGGAAGTCGACTTGTCCCGGTCGGTGGCCGACCCAGAAGAAAGGTGACCCTGTGCTGATTGTCAGAGCCATGACTGAAGGTGAGGCAGACTCTCAGGCTTCAGGTAGGCATTTGAGATGTCAGTCATGAGGGGTAGATGGTGGAGTTTGCTTTGCCTACAGGCAGTGTGTGCACTTCACCAGGGACTCTCCGGAGAGTCTTGCAAGAAGCTCTTCGAAGTGGGGGGACTAAAACAGGACTCTTTGGCGTTTTTTTTCGGTTGTCATCATCAACCATCCAGTAGTGTCGTATGAAGTGAGGAGAAGACAGTTCTTCCAAAAATAGCCTCTTTATCTGGTTTGACTCCTGCAATTAGTACATTTCAATGTACATTATTTTGGTTATTTGGAATTCACATAGGAGTTGTGATGTCCTCAGTCTTTGGTAGTTTACATTCTCATTTGATACACTTGTTGAGAGATCTTGGGGTCTAAACACACGTAGTTTTCTTGCTTTTTTCAATAATGACCAATGAGTTGAGCCAACCAGTGGATTCATCTACTTTTCTAATGATACCTTCTGTTCCATTGTATCCAAAGTTTTGCTCAACGTACTTCTCAGAGTAATTGGAATATTTTATTTTGGAAGATGAATTACTGGATTGAAAGATTTGGCTGACTTTATGTTGTGGGTTTTTTGCCTAAAACATCCCTGTCCTTTGAATATTATAGAGAATTTTTTGGTAGGGTTTTATAAATTGGATTGTACAATCATTGCCACTTCGAGGAGTCCTACGTCATGAGATGCCTTGAATCCAAGCAATTGACTTTGGTTTGTGTCAGTTATATAAAGTTCTAGGTGCTTGTTTTATAACTTTGTGACATTTCCCAGTAACTTTGATTTTGTCTCCCGGGTAACTTTTGATGTTTGTTTTTGTTTTGATGAAGTAATGCTTTGCAGTTTTCCTTTTTGGTTTTGTGAGTGACACATCAAGGTACAAGTTCATTGTTGTTTCTATCTCTTTCATTTTTCAGAGAGGTTTTCATCATGTGAGAAATCCATTTCTTGGGGTTGCTTAAAATGACCAGCCATTTTTCACTTTTCTACTCCAAATAAGAAATGGAAAATTTAAAAATCTCACAATAATTCTGACACCATGTTATATTTTCATTATATATGTACGAATACATAAAACAAAGATCGTTATACTTCAGTAAAAACTAAAACAAAAGCAACAAAGCACATCAATACAATGTAGGCAGTAATTCATACAATAACACTAAATAAACATTAAATCACTACATTGACCTTGTTGCGATTATTGTATACTGTAAACAATTGTTGTGAGAAGAGGGAGGGTAGTGTACCATACCAAAGACGTTATTAAATAGTGTTATTTTATGCAGAGTTTTTGAACTTGATAGTGCATATCTATTATTAACAGTTTGTATGTAATTAGGTGTTATTGACACTTGTTTTTCAGTGATTTGTTTCATCATTTTATGTGGTTTAAAGATGCTCTGATATCCATTAGTGATGTGCAATATTTTGTGCACCTGTTTCATGTGTGTGTTGGGATCATCTGAACATAGCTGATAAGTGGCGGTATATTTTTGAGTTTACTAATCATATTTGAGATCTTCCAGCAATATTTTAATACAGATACTTTGCAGTGATGATTTGGGTGTTTTGTATTTTGACTTGCAATGAATCATTTTTGAGTCTAATTCTTAAAGAGAGGTAGTTTTTGGAAATTTTGTATGAGTTTGATGATTTTATTGGGAGTTTTTGTCATGATCTGCAGTTGTTTACTACAGAAGTAAACATTGTGGAAGCTGAAGTCTTGCAGTTAAATCTTGGAAATTATTGATGATTTTGATGAATTTCAGACTAAGAATTAGAAGGTTAATTCGTTTGCTTCTAATAGATTATCATTTTTCATTCAAATCCCAACACTACAACAAATTGAAAGAGCTGACAAGCTGGATCAAATGGTAAATGAAAACTAACAGCAAGTGAAATGGTATAAGGAATAAAGTCTTAGTGTAAGTAAATTTCTTATGAATGCGGTGTCTAGATATCTGGAACTCAAGCACACACCGTTATTTAGACATTGCAGTTATGAGAATCTGTGTTAAAATGTGCGATGATTAAATTGGTATAGTAATTACAAAACAGAATGCAATCAAATGGTGAATGAAAGTAAAATGGTATGATAAATAAAATATATATGAAATCTTACAGTAAACTAATTTCTTGTGAATGCGGTGTCTGAATATCTGGAACTCAAGCACACACCGTTATTTGGATATTGCATTCATGAGGATCTGTGTTAAAATGTGCGATGATTAAATTGGTATAGAAAATACAAAACCGAATGCAATCAAATGGTGAATGAAATATATCGGTATGTAAAATGGTATGATAGATAAAATATATAAAATCTTACAGTAAACTAATTTCTTGTGAATGCGGTGTCTGGATATCTGGAACTCAAGCACACACCGTTATTTAGACATTGCAGTTACGAGAATCCTCTTCTATTAGGTGTTAAAATTGTACTATGATTAAATTAGTAAACACCAAATGCAGTTTCAGTATTAAAAGAAGTGAAGCTCTTTCACACTTCTGTGTTCTTCTACTGTGCTGAGTCTCTCTTAATCAGTTTACTGTAACGCAATGCTTACTATAACCAAGATTCCAAAGAAATCATCAAAATCGCGCGTCTCTTCATAAATGTTCTCAACTGAATTTACCGCACTTTTTTGTGGGAAGATATCTATAAATTCCTAGATTCCTTACGTAAGTTAAATTCTCAGATTTACCTAGTAATAATGAAATTCATAGAAATCAAATACTAATAACAATGAAGGCTAGATTATGTCAGTGGACACTTGTCAGCTCTTTCAACCCCTCCCCGTGTGGATCTGGGATGTTAGAATAGATTGTCATCAACAAAATAAGTTTTTGTTTACATGTACTTATACACATTTTTTTATGTGATATACAAAGCTAAAAATGCTAGAAAAAAAATTGTGTTACTGATTATTACTGAACTTTTATCAGACATTTACAATTTTTGCCAGCAAATCTAACAAACCTGGCAAGTTTCACAAACTCTGCCATAGTTATGATAAGGTCCATGTGGCAATGTACATCAGTGAATGCATACATGTTAAGACATTGATGCTATCATTAAAAAATCTTACTATAATGTACAAGTAAGGTTCTGAAATGAAATATAATGATAATATCAATAATGAAAGGAATCACCACAGTTCAGTGTGAGATTCACACACACATACACTCACACAGAAACACGCACAAATATATATCCTGAGATTGAATCTGAAACCTGACTTTCCCCGTTTCTCTTAGAGGTTGGTCATTTACACTGGTTAACTGCAAGTGTGGTCGTACATCGCTTGGTCACAAAAGGCATTTTTGTTGGTTGGTTTGTAGTGTTGGATTGCTCCTGTACCAGTTTCTTTGTGGGTCACTCCCCGATCAACGAGAGTGACCCACTCTAGTTTGACAATGAGTGGGTCAGAACTGGAGGTGAGTTTCGATTGAGATCTGCCTCATCACCAGTTCATAGAATACTCATTGATCATTGTTGGTGGCAGTAGGAAAATGTAATGGAGTCCTCTTGGAATCTTCCCTCACTCTATGGAGCTTCCTGCAAGTTTTTGTTTGGACAATTTCTGGCACAGGGCATGTATTGGTTGCAAGCAAAGCACATTCTGTCATTTGCTTCGCTCGGTTGATATTTTGGATGTTTCCCAGGTGCTTGTGAGTTTCCTTTATTTTCAGGTATGGTTCTGGTATTCTGCATAAGGTTATTTCTCTCCTGAGAAAGCCATTGATTAGGAGAAGTTGATTTCTCATTAAATTGAATCTGCTGGACAAGGGCAAATAACTGGTTCACCAACTTTTTGCTGTCTGAATTATAATTGGTGGTATTGGGTGCATCTACTCCAGGTTTGTACTGAACAGAGTTCCCTCTTGTGTGTTGCTTTTCTGCTGGTTTAGTCAACTTCTTGTCAGGATTCTGTTTATCTGAACCGTTTTCTTGTCCTGTTGTTTTCTGGTCCTTCCTATCGACACCTTCCCGAATGTGAGGATATCTTGTGGTCTCTAGGTAATGCACTACATAATGCACAGCATCTTCTATGGTCTCTGGTTCCTTGTTCAATTTTGCATGGACTCTTGCCTTGTGGTCGCCAAGTCCAAGAAAGAACCTTCGTAGCAGGTCATCTTGTTTAATTGAAGCACTTCTGTTCTTGTAGGTCTTGTCATCTGACTGTTTCAGTTCAGCAGCACATTCCTCTGATGGCTCCCCTAGTTGTTAGTTTCCTTGAGTGAATTGGATAATGTACATCATGGAAGTTTCAATTTTGCCAGACTGACTGTGTAGTTTCTTAAGCAGGAATTTGTAGTTACTCGGTACAGAGGTACATAGCTTCCTGTATGCAAACTCACCAGCTACTCCCTGTAACCTTGGAAAGACTTTACACATCTTTTCCTCATGTGTCTACTGCTCAATGTTGGTTTCTGCCTCAGGTCTGTTGTATCAGACTTCCCATTTCTCAGCTGTAGCTGTGAATGTTGGTAGCTTCAGACTGGACTTTTGACTTTGGTGGGTTGGTTGCCAGACCTCATTGGTTTGTATGCTGGTGTTGCTGACTGACCTTTGGTTGGTGGATGATGTTCTGTGAGGTAACGATCTGGTTTTTCTTCTTCTGAAGATGAAGGAAGCTTCCGTTGATTTCGGGGTGAAATTGACATCTGTTGCATCTGCTTGTTGCAAGGCAGTCAGAGGTTCTCCCACTCATAGCACTGTTCTTGAATTTGGAATGATCAGGTTGCTGATGGCTAACCAATCCTTCAGTTGCCGTCTGGATAGCCGATACTTTCTGGCTGGTCATTTCCATTAATGTTCCTTTGACTCCACTATAGATACTAGGTGATTTGTCTTCTGCATCATTGGAAGGATGTCTATTTGAAGTTGCGGGTTCTGTTGAATCTAGGTTTAACAGACTTCTCCTTCCAACGTGTGGCAATGGACTTGATCTTCTCACGGTAGGTGGTTCTGCTTCTCCAGTGATAAATGGTTGTAGTGGGCTACTCCATAAATGAACTTCACCTCTAACATTTTGAATCTGTGGTCTGTCAGTATATGGGATTTCATTTTCCTCAGATGATTCAAATCCATCAGTTGTGGTTTCATAATGTCCGATTTCTAAGAGAGCTCTCATATGTAAAATCTGTAAATTGGTGTGGTTCACTATGGCTTGTTTTCTAGTGGTTTTTCTTCTTTAACATCTTGGCTATTTGTCCGACTCACTGTATCTGTAGTAGTATCACGAGTCCGATGGAATTCATTCCGTTCTAGCAGTAACTAGAGAAGTTCTTTTCACTGGATTTATGGTATTAACGAACCTCGGTTTGAATTACAAATCCTACAGGTGACACCAAGAATTATCCCCTCTGTTGTTGTGACAAAACGGACCCTGCTTCCCCTCATCACTTCCCTGCAGTTGAGGAGCCAACGCCTCTCTGGGACCCTCGCTGGTAGGTACCACCATGCGTGTGGAGGTGCAGTCATCTCTCTCCCTTATTCCTTCTATGGCTCCCCCATGCTTTGTGTAGGTGTTTGGTTTCTCTGTTGGTTTTGCTCTTTTCACGACCTCCCACACTTTTGATTTTGAGGTTTCATAACGGTAGGACAATTTTAGGATTGTTTTGGGTTTTTGAATCATTTCACATTATTTAGCTGTAGTGCTATCATATTGCAACATGATTTATACCTTTTCCCCTAAATATTCTTACTAGCGTAAAAGAAAATTGATTTTTCATAAATTTTCAACTTTTGAAATATCCATTCAATATGCCAGTGTGGAGACGCTCTAGGTATACTATTTTTACTTTCAAAAACTGGAAGACATTTTTTAAATAGCTCAAAGCAAGATAAGCATTAATTGTGTCCTCTTTTCATTTATTCACTGTTTTTGAGTGTTTTTTCAGAGAGATTTGTGCATTAGAGGCAATATCCAAACACATGGAGGAGGAGGAGGATGGGAGAAATGATGGCATTGCATGGAATGGAGTAGAACAGTAAATAAAACAGCACAGTGAAATAGCTAAGTAAACTAAATAGTAAATTATATGACTCAGTAATACAGTCAAGTAAATAGTAAATTATAACTCAGTCGCAAATTCTCACATTTTTGGTTGGCTTTCGAAATGTACACCCAAGGTGTTGGTCCCTCAGCATTTTCATTTACATCAAGCATTTCTAAGCCATTTATTTTCCTTTCTACGGTTTCAAACATGTGGTAGGGTAGGGTAGGTGTCGCATTGGTTGTGCCACTGGATTAACAGTTTCGTCTATGTGTAGCTTCAACTGGTAATGTTTTTGTTTAGCTTTCCAATCCCAACAAAAATATCTTCGTATTTCTGAACTATTTTGCATGTTGCCTGATTAGTTGATTGAACACGTTGCAGATCAATTCTAATCATTTTCAACCATTGGATGGTGTTTTTGCTGCTACATTTTCTGGGAATAACATGGCAATATGTTGTTTTTGAGTTGTATTTTACATTCACTTGTATAATTCCCCATTGTTTCAAAGTGATAGCAGACTCAGATGCAAATATTTAAGAATTTGATCGTCTCAGATTTTTCTTTCCCAAGAATAATTTTGGAAAGCATCGCCATCTAAGATGTTAATACTGGCTCATGTGTCAATAATAACATTTGCAATTTGATTGTTGATTTGCTCCCAAGTCCTTTGTGGTAGAAATTTTGTGTTTTATCATACCGAAAGCAAATTCCTGAGTTCTTCATTCATTGTTTCCACCAATAAGATTTAGTTGCTTAGTTTTGCACATTTTTATACTCCCTTCATTAATGATGGGATGTATTATGTTAAGGTTCTGTCCATCCATTTGTCTGTACAGTAAATATAATAGAAAATAGAACATTCAATGAAATATTACTGTTTTATGATGAAGTAAAACATATAGCACAGTGTTTATAGTATATTTATATGACACATTTATATAAGTCCTTTTTAGTCTTCCATCTAAAATCAAGAAGATTATTAAGGCATTATTAAGTATTTTATGTATTCTGTATAATTTTGCTTTGCGTTTTGGTATAGTGTAAAGAGCTTTAGAGTATATTTAGATAAGGCGTTATATAAGTGCATTATTATTATTATTATTATTATTATATTAGTTGTATACCACAGGGATGATACATGTTTCTGAAACATTTCTTGTTCATTCATATTCATCTATGGACTTCTTTTGTAATAGTTAAGTATCAAAATCTAGTTTCATTCATCTATTTATCAAGTTACATACATCTATACTGGGTTTCCTAATGATACGGTAAATTTATTTTTTTATCTCTTTAGACATGAATGACCTTATTAACCTCAATCCTTCCATTGATATTCTCTTTCTACTCGCCATTTCTTTCACCCTCTCTTTTGTGTAATTTCCGATACACACAAGTCACATCTATTTTGTATTTTTCTTATATTTTTATCACTCTGCTTCACTAGAAACATCAGCTATGTTTCCAAGCACATTTTCTGATATTTCTGTTCAAGTGAATAATTTTCCCGTATGTATAATGATTGTGTAATTTTAAGGTTGCCGAATGACAGGATAAGTTTAGGAATTTTGTAAATTTTTGAGTTATTGTATAATCTTACCAAAGTTTATTTATAAATATGAATAAGTAGGTGTACAAAACTATATATATATATATATATATATATATATATATGCAACGAAAATTTTCTTGGATACCAGACTTAAAAACGGTGTGTGCATACAGTTGTTTTGAGTTCCAGATTTTAAGTCTGTGTGTTTCTGAGAATTTTCAAACTATGAATGTGTTGCCTTTTTGTTGCTAATTGAAGGCCCCATCTCACATTTCCAATTATATCCCCTCCTCCCTATTTTACGGTACATATATTTTTTCCTTTTCAATTTTAGACCACAGGGGTCAAACACTGAAACATTTCATTCTCTTTCATATTCATCTATGGACACCACCCCCCCTCCCAATTGATCAAAAATTTTGCTTAAAAAGGTCAAAGTAATGCTTTTGAGGGTTGACCACCACCATCACCCCTTGAGAACTAAAAGTAATTGTAGAACCTCCCTTTCAAAAATTCCAGGATCCCCACCTGTTAATAGCCTTGATCCTCCCATTAATATTCTCTTTTCTCCTCAACCTCTCCATCACCATCTCCCTCATATGTAACTTCATTTTTTCAACAAGTTACATATATTTATATATTTTGTATTTCATAATGATAGTGTAACTTTCTAATATTTTTATTCATTTGCTTAATTAGTAACATCAACTATATTCTGATATTTCTGAGAAGTGTAAAAAAATTTCCTTTGTGTATTTTTGAAAAGGATTGAGTAATTTCGAGGTCACGGAATGACGGGATAAATTTAGGAATGTTATAGGTTTTCAGGTTATTACATAATCTTATGGAAGTTCATTTATAGGTGTACATGGGATACTGTTAATTAGGAGAGAGTAATATATTTATACAGTGACTATTTTCTTGGGTACTAAATATAAGAAAGATATATATGTCTTCTGATGTAAAATGATTTCCAGTTCATGATATTTGGAATTTGATATATATCAATAAGTACACAAAGGGATACAGTTAGTAACGAGAGAGTGATATATTTACACAATGAAATTTTCTTGGATACCAGACTTAAAAACGGTGTGTGCATACAGTTGTTTGAGTTCCAGATTTTAAGTCTGTGTTTCTGAGAATTTTCAAACTATGAATGTGTTTCATAATGGTAGGGTAACTTTTTTTTATATTTTCATCCATTTGCTTTACTAGAAACATCAGCTATATTTCCAGAAACATTTTCAGATCTATCTAGTCAAGTGTAAAACAAATTCCTTTGTGTATTTACAGTGTAAGTTTGAGGTTGCCAAATGACAGGATAAGTTTAGGAATTTTACAAATTTTTGAGTTATTGTATAATCTTACCGAAGTTTATTTATAAATATGAATAAGTAGGTGTACAAGGGGATACTGTAAATGAGGAGAGAGTAATATAACCATTTTCTTGGAGACTAAATTTAAGACAGTTAGGAAAGGTTCCTATGTAACATGCATGTAATTTCCGGTCTATGATATTTGGAATTTGATATATGTAACTAGGTGTACAAGGGGATACAAGCAGGAACAAGAGAGTGATATATTTATACAACGAAAATTTTCTTGGATACCAGACTTAAAAACGGTGTGTGCATACAGTTGTTTTGAGTTCCAGATTTTAAGTCTGTGTGTTTCTGAGAATTTTCAAACTATGAATGTGTTGCCTTTTTGTTGCTAATTGAAGGCCCCATCTCACATTTCCAATTATATCCCCTCCTCCCTATTTTACGGTACATATATTTTTTCCTTTTCAATTTTAGACCACAGGGGTCAAACACTTTTCTGAAACATTTCATTCTCTTTCATATTCATCTATGGACCCCCCCCCCCCCCCACTCCCAATTGATCAGAAAATTTTGCTTAAAAAGGTCAAAGTAATGCTTTTGAGGGTTGACCACCACCATCACCCCTTGAGAACTGTAGAACCTCCCTTTCAAAAATTCCAGGATCCCCACCTGTTAATAGCCTTGATCCTCCCATTAATATTCTCTTTTCTCCTCAACCTCTCCATCACCATCTCCCTCATGTGTAACTTCATTTTTTCAACAAGTTACATATATTTATATATTTTGTATTTCATAATGATAGTGTAACTTATAATTTTATTCATTTGCTTAACTAGTAGCATCAACTATATTCTGATATTTCTGAGAAGTGTAAAAAATTTCCTTTGTGTATTTGTGAAAAGGATTGAGTAATTGCGAGGTCGTGGAATGACAGGATAAATTTAGGAATATTATGGGTTTTCGAGTTACTGCATAATCTTGTGGAAGTTCATTTATAGGTGTACATGGGATACTGTTAATTAGGAGATAGTAATATATTTATACAGTGACTATTTTCTTGGGTACTAAATATAAGAAAGATATATATGTCTTCTGATGTAAAATAATTTCCAGTTCATGATATTTGGAATTTGATATATATCAATAAGTACACAAAGGGATACAGTTAGTAACGAGAGAGTGATATATTTACACAATGAAATTTTCTTGGATACCAGACTTAAAAACGGTGTGTGCATACAGTTGTTTTGAGTTCCAGATTTTAAGTCTGTGTTTCTGAGAATTTTCAAACTATGAATGTGTTTCATAATGGTAGGGTAACTTTTTTTTATATTTTCATCCATTTGCTTTACTAGAAACATCAGTTATATTTCCAGAAACATTTTCAGATCTATCTAGTCAAGTGTAAAACAAATTCCTTTGTGTATTTATAAAAAAGATTGTAATTTTGAGGTTGCTGAATGGCAGGATAAGTTTAGGAATGTTATGAGTTTTCGGATTATTGCGTAATCTTAATGTTCATTTATCAATATGAATAAGTGTACAAGAGGATACTGTAAATAAGGAAAGAGTAATATGTCTATACAATAACCATTTTTGTATACTAATTTTAAGACAACTAAAAAAGGTTCCTATGTAAAAGGATTTCAAGTTCATGATGTATATAACTAGATGGACAATTAGTAACAAGACAGTGATATATACATGTATATATACAATGAAAATTTTCTTGGATACTAGACTAGATGTTAGATACTGTGCTTACAGTTGTTTAGAGTTCCAGATTTTAAGTCTGTGTTTCCTAGAATGTTAGCTTTTTGTGCCGTTTTAGTTATGTTGGATCTATCAGCAGCATTTGACGTTATAGATCACAAGATACTCTTCCACTGTTTAGAATATTCCTATGGCATAAGTGGATCTGCTTTAGCATGGATAAGATCATATTTGACAAATCGTTCACAACATGCACCAATCAGATCCATCTGTTCAAATGAAATGCATCTCAAATACGGAGTGCCCCAAGGATCTGTGTTGGTCCCAAGACTTTATTTTCTATTTTTGAAATCGATTGCTGACAACACGGTATGGAATATCACTGATACGCAGATGATACTCGAGTAAATCTTGTGATTGAAGCACTAGATAGTTGGACTGACATATTAAGTCGCATCGAAACAAGTTTGGATGATATCAGTGACTGGATGTGATCAAATCTTCTGAAACTGAATCAGGATAAGACCGAATTGATTGTTTTCACCCCTAAACACCAGTGGAGAGACTTTTCGAACTGTCATCTTTATTTCATTGGTACTGTTGTCAGCGATGTTTCCTGTGTCAGAAACCTTGGTGTTATTTTTGATAAGACATTCACTATGGAGAAGCAAATAAGTACCACTGCTAAATCGTGCTTCTTCCACATTTGAAATATTGGATGCCTACTCTCATATATAACAAACAATGCCTGTAAAACTTTAATCAACTCACTAGTCAGTTCAGGATTAGACTATGGAAATGTGATGTATGGACTGCCAGCCAACACAACAAATTACGTGTTCAGAACACAGCAGCTCGTGTTATATCTAGAACTAAGAAACATGATTAGATCACTCCCACACTTGTTACTCGTCATTGGCTACCTGTGCGCTACCAATACCAGTATAAAATTCTGATGTATGTTTTTAAATGTCTCCATGGCAGTGCAACAACTTATTTACAAGACTTAATTCATGTCTACCAACCAACACATTCACTGCGATCAGAGAACTGTGCATTACTAGTGTAACCTCACATTCGCAACAAGACGTATGGCGAGAGGCATTTTGACAAATCAGCTGCCACACTGGAACAACTTGCCATTGGAACAACTTGCCCAGTCATTTGAGAAATGAAGAATCTTTTTGTGTTTTTAAGAAATTTCTCAAAACACATTTTTTTAGACTGGTATATCAAGATTCTTAATTGTCTTTTATCATGTATGAATTACTATTAAAACTCATCTTTATGATTGTGATTTTCAGTTATGAGCATGTTTTATATGTATTGGACATTTTTTTTATAGAAGTATAAGAAAAAAAAAAATGGAAAAAAAAAATGAAAAAAGAAAAAGAAGAAAAAAAAAGAAAAGAAAAAAAAAGAAAAGAAAAGAAAACAAATATGCAAACAAAAAAATAAGTAAGGTGTTATGTATATGTGATGTGAAATTTAAAGAATGTTTAAATGAACCATGTTAGTCTTCTTATTTATCTTTGTGATATTAAATCTAATGTTTGTTTAAAATACTCCATTTAGCATTTTATGTGTAACTTTGCTTTGTTTGATGTGATATATTGTTTTATGCAAGTGCTTAGAGTAATAGTTGTAATGTTAGATAATGTGCTATATAAATACTTTGTAATAGTAATAATAATTTTGTTGCTAATTGCTCATATTTCCAACTATATCCCTTCCTCCCTATTTCACAATAACATGTAGCACTTGAAATAGAATAGTAGTTATTTAAAATAGAGTTCCAGTAAATAAAATGATACATTAAGAATAGTGGTGACCAGTAGAGTTAATGCATTGGGTGAAATATTGAGTAAATGAAATACTGTACAGTAGCAAATATACTCGTCATTTTTTTTTATTATTATTATTTGTGCCCTTTTTGCTCTCGGTTAACATTGTAGGGACCAGCTGCTTTATTGGTGGTATTGATGATTTATAAAATATTTTCGTCATGGGAAGGAATTCGTATTGTAGAAATTGTCGGAATTACCGTTGTGTACAGAAGAGAGGAAGTCGGTATTTGAGTCATCGACAACCGATTGAAAACAAAAGTATATACTGACTGATAAAATAGATTTGATTTATCTGTTTCGTTGTTCAATGGCAGGCAAACTGATTTATTAGCAACTATCAGTGGAGGATATATACTCTTGTTTTTTTAATATACTTTTTTTTATATTTAATTTTTTTTTTTTTTTATTTTTTATAATTTTTTTATATACTAAGTTTTTTTGGTGTTCGTAATTTTTTGCAACGAACACCGCCAAAATTGTCTTGGAGAAAGATTGTTAGATGGTGGTCTGCTCCAATGAAGTGTACAGGTGGCCAGTTTTTCCAATGTATTGAACATTTTGGCATTTAATTCTATCGATTACTGAAGTACTGTTGCAGTCTAAGATTTGTGTTATTTAGAATTTTTTGTGGAAGAAATTTGGATGTTTTTAATATTCCTGACAAATGGGTATATTTGGCAATTCTCATACACGGTTAGCTTCCAGTGTTTGGAGTAGTATTATTCAATTTGGAATGCACCAGGGTGAATTTTTTAGGTTGGGGACTCTTCTGTATGCTATGATTATTTTCCTCATTAATTCCTTTGTGTCCCCCCCCCCCTCCCCAAGATTGTCCTGAATTTGTTAATGTTTGATCAGAAATCTGGTTTTAACTTGTTGAACATGGTCACTAAAGGTATTTTTTTGATTTATTGTTTTCGATGCATTTGTGTTATGAGTGTATGTGCATATTACAAGGAAAATGCTGTCCCAAACTTTTTCAAGGAGTTATGGCCCTTTAACTTAGATTTTTTGATTCAATTACGTATGCGGGCGTATAATGTACCGGTCTGGATTGCCATGTTTATGTATTTTTGGAAGCATGTAAAACACTGATGTTCATATTTGTTATCTGGTGTGGTGTCTGTTGAAATTTTGATGTCATTGATACTATTGTTCAATTTTCCATTGGCTTTTGTAAAAGTCTTTCAGGTTCATAATTACAATTGCCCCACCTTTGTCGTCAGGTGTAATGATGTCTGGGTTGATTGTTAGGGTGGATAGGGCTTGGTATTCTTCAAATGACAGGTTCTGGTATGGAGATCTTTTGTTTTTCATTGTTTTGGGTAGATTGATGGATTATTATGTTGATAAATGAATCTAAGAATAAGTTTTTGCCACTTGGTGGTGTCCATCCTGATGCGAGGTGGAAAGGATTGATATTATATTTTATAGAGCCTTTTACTTGACAAACATCAAACTTGATACATTGTAGGTAGTAAATGACCCCTATTACTTTCGAGGTCATGGGTCAAACTAGGAATAGTAATATATTATGTCTTCTATGTATTAAGGATCATATGCTTAATCAACACCAAACTTGGTACATTAGTACCTCTTAAGAAGTACATGACCCCATTTTATTTTGAGGTCACATGGACAAGGGTCAGTACACTCTGGACATAGAACATAGAATGATAGTCTTTTCAATATCTTGATATCCGTTTCCCTGACAGACTTTGTACACTGGTCCATCCTGATGTGTGTATCTTTTTTTTCTTGATAATTTCAAGATTTAGTAATTCATTAATATGAATGACACAGTGCATAGGGGAGATGTAGTTAGTGCCATAACTGAAAATGTTTTGGATACTATTAAGAAAAGTTTGTGATACCATTTGTTTTGAGTTCCACATTATAAGTCTCAGTGTTTTTTAGAATTCAAACCATGCATGTCTTGCCAACTCCCCCCCTCCTCCCTATTTGATATTTCAAAACTATTACTGAAGGAACAGTGCAGGTAAAACATGTATGAATTTGACACATCTTTGATAGGAATGAAAGGGATTAGCATCCTTATGGGTCCATTGAAGTGTCTGCACATATTATTGTTACTCTGATTAAGATGAGCTTCGATTAATTGTGGGCTTTTAGAGTTCCAACACTGGTGGCCCTACCACCTGTGATTGAGGTTTTTCTAGCGATTGGGAGTCCACCAGGAGACATGGCATTACTTGGTGGAGGATTGTGGGAAGACAATGGGTTCATCGGGAGACCTGGCATTACTTGGTGAAGGATTGTGGGAAGACGAGTTCATCGGGAGACATGGCATTACTTGGTGAAGGATTGTGGGAAGACAACGAGTTCATCAGGAGACCTGGCATTACTTGGTGGAGGATTGTGGGAAGACAATGAGTTCATAGGGACACATGGTATTACTTGGTGTAGGATTGTGGGAAGACGAGTTCATCGGGAGACATGGCATTACTTGGTGGAGGATTGTGGGAAGACGAGTTCATTAGGAGACGTGTCATTACTTGGTGGAGGAGTGTGGGAACACAATGTATCTGGGGTACGTAACTTCGAAATGAGCGAACAATATATAACACCGAAGGTATCCATGGCAACCCCAAAACGGTCATAATTGCACTTTAGTGTGATATTGTACATTTTGAAATTCCATGTACTGATCTAAAATATTTAGAACTAAATGTATTGAGATTTCTTTGACACAAGTAAAATAATCCATATAACGTTGAAGTGAAATGCCAGGACTGTCCATTAACTATTCATCATATTCTAGATAGGTCATTGAACAGTCTATTTTGATTCTGCATTCCACAGTAATATTTTATGATCTACAGTGTCTGTTACCTTGCAAATTGTTTTTCCAATGACATACTTATATATATTAGATACAATTGAAAAAAGAACACTTTTCTTCAAACCATCTCTTCAACCTCTAGCATGGTTGCAGTGAGATATATATGATAAACTATGTTGACATACCAGAGCTGCGTAAACCAGTCCAGTGACCAAAAGAGGATGATCAAAAAGATTTATGAGGCAGCAATGCCCCCCTTCTCTTCGTCTTTATTTGATACATAATTTGTATGTGCTGTTGAGTCGGTTAGTATATTTTACCTAAAGTTGAAGCTTATTGTACATGGTTTTCTACTAAAAGAAAAAAGCACACTTGGTATTGTAATTAGTATTTTGATCTGTATGGATTGACGCTGTAATGCTTATTCATAAAATATGAATTGAATTGAAACACCAATTTCAGTGAATGACTTTGTTTAAACTAGTGTACAGCAGACTAAAAATCTGTCATTTATATCTGCCATGTAAGCAACTGAACATCTAGAGGAAGAAATAGCTAGAAATGTATACTAGGAAAAATATCAATTTTGTTATGATGCAATATGGTTGACTTGTGGAGTGTCAGGTTTGTGAGGGTTATCTGGAAATAATCCTAGACAGAAACATGTATTTTACTAGGTAAAAACTGTATGAATTTTTACACATCTTTGATAGGAATGAAAGGGATTAGCATCCTGTGTTGTCCAATGAAGTGTCTGTACATATTATTGTTAATCTGAGTAAGATGAGCTATGATTAATTGTGGGCTTTTAAAATTCAAACACTGGTGGCCCTGCCACCTGTGATTGAAGTTTTTCTAGAGATACGAGTCCACAAGGAGACATGGCATCATTTGGTGGAGGATTGTGGGAAGACAATGGATTCATCAGAAGACCTGGCATCATTTGGTGGAGAATTGAGGGAAGAAAATGAGTTCATCAGGAGACATGGCATCACTTGGTGGAGGATTGTGGGAAGACAATGGATTCATCAGAAGACCTGGCATCACTTGGTGGAGGATTGAGGGAAGAAAATGAGTTCATCAGGAGACATGGCATCACTTGGTGGAGGATTGTGGGAAGACAATGGATTCATCAGAAGACATGGCATCACTTGGTGGAGGATTGTGGGAAGACAATGATTTCGTCAGGAGACATGGCATTACTTGGTGGAGGATTGTGGGAAGACAATGTATCTGGGGTACTTGTTTACATATATTAAATACAAATAATTAAAATGATAACACTTTTCTTCAAACCATCTCTTACAACCTCTAGCATGGTTGCAGTGATATATATATATCTGATAAACTATGTTGACATACCAGAGCTGTGTAAACCAGTCCAGTGAGCAAAATAGGATCATCAGAAAGATTTATGAGACACCAATTCCCCCCCCCCCCCCTCTCCTCCCCTCTCTGTCTTTATTTGATATGGAGTTTGTAGAACAGCTTGTATGTGCTGTTGAGTCGGTTAGTATATTTTACCTAAAGTTGAAGCTTATTGTACATGGTTTTCTACCAAAGTAAAAAAGTACACTTGGTATTGTAATTAGTATTTTACGTTGTAATGCTTATTCATAAAATATGAATTGAATTGAAACACCAATTTCAGTGAATGACTTTGTTAAAACTAGTGTACAGCAGACTAAAAATCTGTCATTTATATTTTCCATGTATGCAACTGAACATCTAGAGTAAGAAATAGCAAGAAATATTTACAAGGAAAAATATCAATTTTGTTAAGATGCAATATGGTTGACTTGTAGAGTGAGTGTCAGATCTGGAAATAATCCTAGATAGATATTTCCATCTCAAGAGAGATATTTCCATCTCATTAATGATGAGTGCTGACATGCAGACTGTCTCTGTTGTAGTTTCTACAGCACTCCTTCAGAAGAAGGAAAACTGCATTGTCAAAGATGATAACATTTACAACAGACAAGACTAAATCAGGTACATTTCATGAGTGCTAGTTGGTACTGTAAAAATATTTTTATTTTCATATTTTTATTTTCTCCAGAACCACTGGGCCAATTTCAACCAAACTTGGCAAAAGTAATCTTTGAATTAAGGGGGTTCAAGTTTGTTCAAATGAAGGGCAACACCTTTTTCCAAAGGGAGATAATAGCAAATAGCGAAAGTACAATAGCAATTTTAAAAATCTTCTCCAAAACCAACTGGCCAATTTCAATCAAATTTGGTATAGTCCTTTGGTAAATGTGATTCAGGTTTGTTGAAATGAAGGGCTGTGCCCCCTTGAAATGGGAGATAATCACAAAAATGTTCCCCCCAAAAAAATGGGTAGAGTGATTTGAATTTCTTCTACTTAAAATCCACTGGGCTGGACAAATTCAAATTTACATGGAAGCTCCTTTATGTAGTGGAGATTCAAGTTTGTGAAAGTCATGGACACCAGGGGTAGGGTGGGGCCACAATAGGGAATCAAAGTATTTCATGTGAATATATAGGGAAATAACCTTTGCATCTTCTCAAGAACTACTGAGCCAGACAAATTCAAATTTACATGGAAGCTTTCTGCCATGGTACAGATTCTAGTTTGTTAAAACCATGGCCACGGGGTAGGATGGGGCCAAATGGGGAATAAAATTTTTTGCATACTACTATACAGGGAAAATCTTTCAAAATCTTCTCAAGAACCACTGGTCCAGAAAACTTCAAATTTATATAGTAGATCCTGACATAATGCAGATTAACGTTTGTAAAAATCATGACCCATGTTGGAAGGCTGGGGCCACAATAGGGAATCAAGGTTTTACTATACATTCAGATATATAGGGAAAATATCTAAATACAAATCAAGGTGACTCAGATGAGCGATGTGACCCATGGAGCTCTTGTTTTTCATCTACAGTGAATTTGGAACGAAGTGCTGTAAACACAATTAGATGATATGAAAATTAGACTGGGTGCTGAGAGCAGAGTTACCTGTTTTGTGTGCAATGCCTTTCAACAGAATTCGCATTGACCGGAGTTTGACACAGGGGGAGGTAAAAGTTTTCTACTTAAAAACCTTTTCATTAAAAAAAGGGAAACAGCACCCCATCCTTGGGTCCTTAGTTACAAAGAGACACTTTATCGATATATTTTATCTACATAATGACTACTTAATTACTTCTAAAAAGTAATCGTACTATAGTTCAGCAAAGCTATGTTACAAACAGTTGATAAATACATGAGGAAAATCTTGGTCAGGGAGTTACATGTGTCAGTTAAGTATTTATAGAACCAGTAGTGTTAGCTGTGGCCCTTTTCCTCCTGGAAGACTGGCTATATGGTGCCTCCAAGCTGTAGTATTATCCTCACTAGAAAGCCAAGCTCTCCAAAGTTAGGACCAAATCATCTTGGGGAAAACTCTGCTATAGAGTAGCCCCCCCCCCCCCCCCCCCCACTTGGAACTTGGTATATTTTGGAATACAAGACATTTTTTCATGATGAAGAATGTTGCTTATGTTGACGGCATCAATTCTTTTGTTAGTAAATTTGAGTTTAGGGAACTCGCGGCTTGATTTGAAAGTAATCTCATCCAAAACCTGTGGTGGTTTAAAGAGCCTGTGATGAACAAAATCCACAATCATAGAATTCAGTCTATATTCTGGTGTGGAAAAATTCACGTATGGACTAGTTTTGGTTTCGAAGTATATTTTTGTGTTTATTAATATCTTCTATTGCATAACTAATGCTCGTAAATGAAGAAATACATTAATTAAATCATAAAACTCCCGAAACCCCCCTACCAAACTACAGATTTGCAACCCTTTTTTTCTGAAATTCATTAAATAAACAAGCATTATTAGAGTATTGCAGGCAATACAAGGTCCCCTACCGAGAGGATTATTCAGTCCAAAGTAGGTCAAGCATAACGAACCTCAAACTTGATCTGTAACTATCCAAGACAAAGCCACATATAAAATTTCATTTGAATATCCTCATCCAATTCGACGAAAAGTCCGGAAAACAGATTGGAAATCATTGACAGACAGACCGACGATAAATGGTAGGGGACCAATAATCTGCTGTAAGAATATTTACTGGAATTAGGGTAGATTTTCCTAGAAGTTTAATATCTAAGGAATTTGGAAGAAAATTCTTAAGTTTAGTTTCATTAAATTGTCTATCAAAATTAAGATAATAATATTAAATTAATAATCATGGTTTTCATTCCTTCAAAACCATACTTGACTGCTTTGGAAGATAAATGCACGGCAGCGATGGATTTAGAGGGGACCAGTCCCTTGTTTTAGCTACAAATTTACAAAATAACATTAGTGAAACTTCAGATTTGGCACCGAAATTGCTGAATATTTTTACAGATACTTGACATTCACAGGTTCCCCCCTTTTGAAAATCTGGATCCGCCACTACACGGTATATAAGTATTTAGAACAAAACCACAACACCGAGATTAAGATATCTTGTGTATTACTAACACCGAACGCTGCTATTTTCCCCAAGTTTTCAACATCTGAACAAAATATGATAGCTTAATGCTGAAGTATCTGGGAAAAGATAAATGTCTGGTGTAATCTTAAGGTCAGTTCAATAAATTTCTATATAGGTGTACATTTTATCCTTTTGTGGTGTAAACAGATTTTTTATCACTTGCAGTTCTTTACCTCTTTCCATGTTGTATTCTTGCAACACTTTTACCCTTTCCATATTGCACTATTCCTTTCCATATTGTATTCTTGCAGTACGTAACCTCTTTCAATAATAACTATAGATGTGTGTGTATTCAGCAATAAATGTTATCTCCGTGTCTCTTTTTCTCTCCAGCGTCTGATTGTATATTTTGTCATATTGCTTTAATTCAATTCTTTTAAAATTTATGGAGAAGTTTCGGCATGGTTATATATACTACAGCTAGATTCATAACCTGTGTAATGCAATATTAAAGATAACTAATTGACATTTTTCAGACTCCGAGGTGACCTGCCAACAAAAAACTTAAGCGGATTCAATCTTCTTTAACGAAGGAACAGCTTCATATACTTCAAGCCAACTTTTGTACTGAAAGCAACCCAGACAACCAAGCATTGAACAGAATTGACCTTGAAGCAGAATCAGTAGACTTGTAGCCAAGCAAAAGAAGCAACCATTGTACATCAACAAGGCATCTCCACTTGACAGTTTTTGTGAGTGTTAATACAGTGTTATTATTGTTACAAAAATGAAGCATGAAGTGCGACTGCCTAGAAATCCGAAGTTACAAGTTCATGAATATTTATTATTTCTTTGTTGCAGCTCATGTTCAATGACCAAGTGGACCAGAGTGCCAGTTCAGCGATTCTGCAGTTGTGAAGTTATCCCGCTTTGAGCTGCGTGGCCGTATTTCCGTGGATTGTTTCTAAATATCATGAACTGTGTATATAACAAGAACTATTTATAATACCAGGTTTTCATTTGACCTAGGAGTTCGAAGATCGCCACTACGTAAAAGCACTTTACGTACAATTTATTTTGTACAGGGGCAGAACAAACGTCTTTTCTAGTAACTTTAATAACATGAAATGACAATGAAGGCAACCGATACCAAATCTCCATCACTGAAACTCGGACACGGTCAGGTATAATCTATGAAGCTGGGAAACCTGTTGAAGGGTGTACCGTCAACAGCGTGTGGACCTATGACGTTCATTCAGAACTCTTACGGGATAAAAGGTCATAATATTCACCTTCAGCGACCATGGGGATTTGAAAGTAACAAAGGTTACATCCATGGCACACAGAGGAACAGTTTGTAGAACACCGTGTGTAGATATACTGAATATGAAAATAATCATATATTAAGATTTGATATGCTATTGACTAAGTGCTTCCCATGTATTTGAATAGTCTTTTAGCACACACATGGGTATGTTTGTGTGTGTGTATACGTTACTTAGCATCTCATTCTGTGCTATTTATAATTGCATACATTTTATTATTTATTTAGCCTTTCGTTTTTCTTTCTACCTTTTGATACCAATGAAAGTTAAGGTAGTTCACTACACCAAGACTTATACTCTTTATAACACAACGTCACAAGATGGCGATTTAATTGTTTTGTGAAATTGTATGTATCAATCGATTTAGTTGTTTGCCGAAGTCCTATGATACCGCGATACTTAAAAATTTCAATTCATTTTAATATCTGTTGGCCTGATTTCACTCAATTGTTAATGTTTTGTAAATACCTTATAAAACTGTTTTTATTCATATAAATAAATAGATATAAATGTAATTGCTTGTCGATTGTGAGGCCATATCTGTATACTTTTGAAAACGAGGGTACTACGATACCGTGCTATTTACAAAAATGCAGCGAATGGTGTCCTAATATTGCTTCTTTTGTTTAAAAGGATGTCATTTTGTGAAATGTTAAATCGGGGTAAACGAATAAATAAATTTCAGCAATTTTAATAGAGTGAAATAAAATGTTCCAAAATGTAAAAGAGCAAATATTAAGGAAAGTGACTTTAAAAATGCTGAATCTTCACTCGTTTTAAATTCAAAGATTGTATTTTCCAAAATTTTGAACATTTTTACTATATGACTTAAGGGCCTCTTGTTCTTTTTTGTATTGCAATTCACTATGTTGCGAATATATTTATTTTTACATATTTTATCATGTACATTTTTTTTTTTTATCTATTTACAATTTCTATACAGAATTACATTTTCAATTACATTACATTTTCAATTACATTACATTTTCAATTACAGAGTTTATTACACTCGCATGAATTTATGTACACCGAACTCTGTGAATGTGTCTGGTTTTTCAAGATTCTTGTAAAATGACACATAAAACACACGACACATTTTTAATTGTGTGGAAATACGAATACTTGTAGATGCGCTAGGTCGGTATGCATTGTAATGGAAATTAAAAACTACAAGTTAATTGCCCTTCATTTTCTTATTTTCTATTTCTTAGTTTCATTTTATTAGCCATAAATATTCAGATTTTAACACGAAATAACTTGCATGCGAGTGTAAGGAACGATAACTCTGGTTATGATCCTGAAACTAAAGTGACTTAATTTGATGTCATGGAATTCAATGATGTTTTGATTTTTGATACATTTATCATGAACCCTCATTATTTTCAGACTGTTAAAAAAACATTTGTTGATATTAGGCTGTGTTGATCAACAATCAATTACAAAATCATTCAGCATAGTTCATACTAATAATGTCTGCAGTTTACTTTGAATGTTGATCTGTTACCTGGTGTGATTGCACACCTTGATGAATCTATAGGTAATGGTGTTCTTGCTGCCCCCTTGTCTGACTATCACCATTTTCTGTAGTACGTGTCTGTACTTGGAGATGAATTTAGTAACCCCCCCCTTTTTTTTTTCATACGGAGGAAGTGTAGAAAACTTGAATATTTAGTTTTTTACCATAGCGAATGCCGAAATATTCTAATATCTAATTATTGTTTTTCAATTACCGATTAGAATTGACAATAGTAAAAGACAAATATAAATATGGACATCCTTTATTTAAGTTTTTAGTCGGATATCTTGCATGTATTCATTTTTTTGAAATAACAGGCGTGCAGTGTAGTACGCATTAGTGGTTATAATATAGGTACTTATCGTATTCTATCTCTCCTGCTTCCTGACCATTACTGAATATTGATCAACAGTAGCTACGTTTCCTATTGTAGGAACGATCCTTACAGTATTATGAAATGATTTGATAATTTCATTAGCATCGGGTCTGCTTTTGAAGAATACTTTTTGTATCTTGTTGTTTTCAGTAGACAGCAATGCGATGATAGTGCTAAGATTTTTTTTTTATGGTTTTTGTTTTTTGAATGCATGTAATGTCATTTTATTGTTCACGACATAGTTTATTAATTATTCATTGCAGTAGTGTGAAGTGGTGTTGTGAAGGGACAATGAATCCTCTTGATATGTTTTTCGTATTTACATGTAATGTGTTTTAAATGATAGTAATGTATTTGGATACGGCCTACTTTTAATTTATATTTCACACCACCTCGATGTTTGCAGACGAATTATAAAATCTTATCTTGTTTGTAAAATAAAGTGAGAAAATGAATTACAATCATTATTCTTGATTTATTTGAGGCAACGGAAATACTATAGATAGAATTGAATTGTCGACGGAGGTTGCTAGAAGTACAATGATCTAACAAAGTGATCCAATAAAGAAAAACACACGCACACAAAAATAATAAAATAACCCCACCCCCCCCCCCCCCCACCAAAAAAAAAATAAAAAAATACAAGAACGCTTCAGTTTGAATTGGCCTAACCGCCGGGTACAACATTCTGATTAGCGAACATGGACGCCCATAAATACAGTCGGTCTGAAATACAAGATATAAAATTGGCCATAGCTCAGTCAGTTCTCCATTAATGAGTGACACTTTGGATAAATGAATTTGGAGGTATGAGCTACAAGAAATGTTTTTTATGATAAATTTGATTCCTTAATTCAAATTTTTCAATAGCAAGGTGCATGTACTGAAATCCACAATCTGAAGTGAGAGACCAAAAGAACTTTAGCTTGGACTCTGACAAAACTCTCAGGATCCACTCCTATGCAGTAATGTTTTGTGTGTACCCTAGACCCCCATAACAGCAAAGAAACAAACCTCAGAAAAAATTACGACTTTTACTCCCAAGAAATCAACTTGACGCAAGCTGCAAAGGTATCAGGTCGCAGAAGATACGAAAGAAATTATATTCTATTATTATTACTTAGATCGGACTGACGATATGAAGTTTGTACGTAAATTCCTTCGGGATGAAGAGTTAATTGTAATGTCATCACGTCATACTTTAATTAATTTAATTAGTTCTTATAGTAAGCAAAATTCGTCGGAAGAAACAACTTTACAGAGGATAACGACTTTAAAAAGAGTTCTCATGCACTTGTCTTGACTCAACTCCCTTTATCACCTAAAGATCAATTCCATATATTACTAGTTGTGTGAAATCCGCATAAATAGTCTTGAATATACAAAAGGCTGCAAACTCTTTTCGTATTCCATACAAGTGAAATAAATTGAACCCGAAACAACGTAGTACAAATTGACAACTATAATGTTCATTGCATTTTAAAGTTAATTTTAAATGAATGTGTTACACGGACAGATGAACACAAGCGGTATTCTCGCGAGATTATACATAAACCGTATCAAACTACGAAAAATTAATCATAATAGTTATTTACATTAAATATAAAATGCCTTATATATTCAATGACATTATACCAATTTTTTGAGATACAACTGGAATGAAATTACACATTATTTGGATAGGCTATTTTTTTTCTTTAATCATAAGGTAGATCTTATATATATATATATATATATATATATATATATATATATATATATATATAAAAGGAAGTTTTCAGAATTTTAACTGAACTTGTTTTGCACATAACATAAAGAGTATCAAACACAGAGCGTTGTGCTTTTATATTTTTTTTTCTGAAAGGTGGGGGGAGGGGGGATGAGAAAGATGTTATCTAAGATTCTTGACATTCAAAAGAAAAAAATTAGGACAAAAATAATAATAGTAATAAAATAAAAAATAAATAAACACAAAAACAAATTGTTCTCCATTCCAAACTTCAAAATATTCAATAGAGGGGAGGGGGGGGGGGGTGGCTTTATAATTCAATTCATCACTTCTACAATGATGTGTCAGCCAATGCATCTTACTTTAAGATGTAAAGTAACTAATGAATGAAGTAAATAAAAGAAAAATTATGGAAAATCAACTTTATTAAAATCAAGTGTCCCCTCTCTGGTTTAACATACCAGAGTACAAGATATCTTATAAGGATTTTGAATGGGAATGGGACAGTGACTACCTAGTAAAACAAATTTTTAGGAGACTAACAACAGCTTACTTTTAGGTCCATGCTATGTGCAGTATGATCATACCGTTATGAATATTAGTATCTCACCGTTGTGAATATTAGTATCTCACCGATGTGAATATTAGTATCTCACCAGTGGTCATCTCAAAAGCTTGCAGAAATTAGAAACAGACCATTCAGAATGATTTATGAAGGTGATCAGTGGGGAAATCACCTATTTTGAAATTATAATTGGTGCTAAAATATTTTTTTTTTCATTGGGTAGACGGGAAAAGGGGTATGCAAGTTAAATCTCTACCTGCTATCCACACTTCAGGTGCCTGTGCACTAAACTACTCCTGGCACCACACAAGTACTGGTGTCTGCGACAGTTTTACAAGAACATGAAAAACTGCATGGGAGATAATGGCATTGATGTCACCAAGGAATTATGATGTCCATGTGCATGCATGGAGTGGAAGAAAGGACTGTGCTACGGGTGTTCTACCTGGACGTGGCATGGAGGTTGTGAGGACATGTCCTGATGCTATTTGTGCAACAGAATGCGGTACCACATGACCTCTGCCCTTGTTAACCTAGTACACAGATTCCTCAATGACAGTTGGATCTTTGCTTTTCACTATATCAATGCTTTTAAAGACCATCAATTTTTTCATAGCAACTTGCAAGAAATGTAATAAAATGAGAAAGTCCAATAAAATGAAATGCACACGAATCTATATACTGTAATCATGATGAAGTAAAGCTTGTTTATAAGGAATTCCTTGGGAGACACAAATTCAAAAATACTTTTTAATCTTTAACCAATAGTCCTTATAGCAAGATTTTTTTTAAGTTAAACAAGTTCATTATAACATGCAGTGAAGTTTCTTAACAAATTAACAAACTCCATAACATATCATAATAAACTTGCTGCTAATGACAATAACTCCTGAGTTAGGTTTGGGGAATTTAATACCACAGCGCAGAATATTGTATTGTAAAATGTACAGATGTAAAGCCCTGAAATAGATTTAATATAACAATAACAGGATATCACTAAGTACATTAATCAGTAATAATATTGCAAATGGTTTCACCCCGTTTAAAATTCTCACTGACACAGAAGTATTAAAAGAAAGATAAAAGAGAAAATGGTTTTGCCCAGTCTTAACTTCACCCACTGACAACATCAACACAATAAAAGGGATATTTTTGTGTATATAATACATGCAGTTCAATGAATGATATTCAAGGGCAACAATTCTTCAAGATACACATTCTGTTTTGAACATATTTTCTTCCATAGTCACAAGATATACATCATTAAAACTAATGTGCTAATATGTGCTTATCTTGGAAAAGATTTCCACACACATATCACAACCTAATAAATGTTCGGGGACTCTGTAGTTTAGATATAGTTTGTCTAAAAATACCTATTCTATGAAATCAAACTCATTAACACTGAACAAATTAATCAAATAATGGATACTAATAACTGTGAGCATAAAATGACACCAATTTTTCAATGAATATGAGAAAAATCCATCCTTAAGGTGGTTACTTACATGTATGTTTTCATATATATGTACTGGTTAGAGAAATAAAGTAGAGGATTGAAAATTTTCAATTGAAATAAATTGAGATACATACTTTGTTAAGTATAGATTTAATGCACACTATTGTACATACACTTTTTCATTAGGTTCATTTGAGCTGTTAATAAGTATAAGCAACAGTATAAATACAAGTTTTTCATAGCAAAATATAAATCTATTCAAATACATGATGGTCTTAGTATAGTTTTTCCATGCAGGGTCCAGCACATCCATTCATATTACTGGTCATCCCATTTCCAACAATCTAGACATTACTAAGCACTTGGTTTTCTGCACACCAAAAGGCACATAAGGCTACTGTCTTGACCTCATTCCATCTTCTCCATCCTATACTTCTTTCTGCTTCTACTCTCCTTCTCCAGGCTGTTTTTGGTCTCTTTGTGCCCATTTCCTTTCTGGTGTCCACACTAATGCTATCTCACAGATGTGGTTGTAAATAATGCACTATCAATGGATTATCAATTTAGTTAATGCAAATATCAAGAATTATATAATGCGTACACAATTTCTTCTCTGTTGGTGGGCATATATTTTGGTTGTTGGAGAGGAACCAACTGCAATGGCGGATATGATGCTACTGATCGAGTGATGAGACAGTCCTGCTGTGTCCACTTTCCCAGATGTTGGATTTCTTGCCTCCCATTTCTGTAATTTATAAAAAATGATAAAGAAAATCAAAGTTTTATGACATTGCATTCACTAAATAATTCAGTTAATTTTTCTTTCTAGATATTTCAGCATATATTTTTTTGTAATAAAAAAAAAAAAGACTTTAGAAGTTTTTTAAGTCCTCTTCTTTTGCTTTTTACAGTGTGCCCCCCCCCCCCCCCTCCTTTTATTTTTAAGTGGAAGGAAATCTGGGTTGTATTCCCAATTATTTCTTCATTGATCATCAATTTTCGGAAATGTTATTTGGAAGGTCAAGAGGCTTAATCACTTTGTTTCCTGAAATTAAACTTCAAAGTTAAAACCTGTTCAGAATTTCTGACTTTAAAATATTTGAAATAAATAAATACTTATATTGTTTAAGTGACATTACATGGAGCGAGTGTGGAATTTTTATATACTTGGCTGTCACCTTCCCATTGCATGCTTCATGGATGATTTGTACAATACATAAGCTGCTAATTTGACAATGCCCTTCCTTGTTTTTCTTTGGTATTTTGAGTTGCAGTTTGAATTACACTGGTTTCCACCTGTCTGAATATTGAGGCTGTCCTCTAATTTCACATATAAGCAAAGTGTGTATATTACTTGAGGATTTTTTTTATAATTTTTTTTTTCATATCAACATGCCTTGAAAATGCAGTGACTTTGTGTTTCCATTATGACCTTGACCTTCAATTCTTATTGAATCTTATCTGGGTAGATCTAAAGATCCTTTCTTTGTCACAGATTTATAATAACTTATTCCTCTTCATTACCACAAAATATTAATGATTTGCTGAGGTTGCCCACATTTCCATAAATAGTGATTGGGTTGTAACATGTATCATTACCAACAATTTCCAGGATATTAATATCTAAAGTTGAAATAATTTTGAAACAAACTTAAATTTCCATTCCACAGACATATTTCAGTGTTAGAGATGATGTTTATTCTGATGAAAATGAAGAGAGAAACAAATACACTGGACAAGACAGTTACAATCTCCTGCTATGAGATTTCTTTGTACACCAAATTATGTAAAAATACCTATTTTGTTGTTCATTTTCCTAAGTCGAAGTAATGTTTGTCTTTCATGTTGTTTTTAAACAAAATCATCAGCCTTCATGGAAGATCAAATCATTAAAATTGCATGTGATGCACATTATGTACTTACAATTAGATCTCCTTTAAAAAACAACTTCAAGTCAAATGCCATGGTTAAAAAAGCAATATGGTAGATACTTGATAGTGGGTCCAAAATAGCTTATTTACCTTCTTCATGTTTAAGGAAACTTCCACCAAAACAACTTTATCATGCTGGAATTTTACAAAATTTACTTATTTATAGGTTAATATAATCTTTAACATGATTAAAAAAAAAAGCTTACACCTTTTTTCTTTACAATTATATTTAGTACCTTAATTTGTTAAATTGTACCTTATATCATGAAAACCATGGTGGTAAATGTCACTCTAACTGGACCCCATATCACAAAAATCATGGTAAATGTCACATTTGCATTTTATTAAAGGCAAAGACATGAAACGAAGCTCAATACCTCTTGCCAAGAAATGCCCGTGTATCATTCTGTTATAATGTCCCAGTCTTATCACAACTGGCAATGGGTAGTCATCTGGTAGTTTTAATTTTGATAAAAACACAAAGGTCAATTGGTATCTTGTACTGTTTGAACATCATATCCAGTGTTTTTTCCTTTACATAAGTGGTACCGATAAAAAGTCCCATTCACAATGCCACATAACATTCATTCTTCAGTGATGGACACTATATGATGCCTGCTGTAACTAAATGTATGCAGTCTTCATGAAAACTCATTGGTCTGAAGACAGTCGCCGGATAGCTGAAAAATTGCTCAGGCGACTATAAATAATAAAAAAAAAAAAACATTGGTCTGAAGACTGAGAGCAGTGAATTTTTAGGTCATGAAAGTGAAAATAAAAACTCAAGAAGTCTAGGGGTCCATGCTTTCCCTACTCATAATTTTGTATTCTTCATGGGATTTATGCGATTGATCACTGTTCGTCATTTTCATTTTTTCATCCACCATAGCATTATGAAAGAAAGGAAAAGAGTTTTTCCTTCAACGTCTCCGCTTCGTTTGTTTTTGCCGCCATTACGCACTAGCATTCCGGAAAAATTCTACTTACAGAATACGTCTCTTTCATTTCGTCCACTTTTGCGCGAGACTATGGGTTGTGTTCATAAAAATCAATCCCGATTCTCGATCCCGACGCCTATACATGGGGATACCATCTTGTGGCTTTTACTTCGTACGGTCGCATGAACAAAGGAGTCACTATCAAAATTTACCATAATTTATATCCCTAACACAATTTTTTTTTTTTTGATCTTTTATATGGAACTACATGTACAATGAGTTTCAAGTGTGGAGGAGAGAGAGAGAGAGAGAGAGAGAGAGAGAGAGAGAGAGAGAGAGAGAGAGAGAGAGAGAGAGAGAGAGAGATGTAGGCTGACAACTATTAAAGCTAACAAATGCATTAATATTTTGATGTTCTTAGACATAAAATGGACTGGCCTTATTCAAGTGTGAGATAGTGCATTTTTATGCTTCAGATTAAAAAAAAATATCTATATTGTTATTTGAAAATTATTTGCGAAGAGGGGGTCCTACTAAACAGAGAACCCTAAAGAATTCTAGAGAACTCTGTAGATCGATTTCTAATTATCAAAAGCTGTTTGACTACACTGAATTGTAAAAGTAATCAAAGGAAGGTTGCGCTGCGTGTTAGGTTCATTTCAAGTGTTTATATTAGGAACAGAAAACAAGTCATGTACATCCATATTTATTTGAAAGAGTTTCCCGCTCTATTCTGGTTTAATAATGCAACCACAATCGTGTATCATATCGAAAGGTGTGCTTGATACTTCTACTGTGGTTGCACAGGTATTTTAATTGTTTTAGGGTTGTTTGCATGCGTGGCCCTGTCAGTCCATCCTACTTTGACTTGCATATTTTGCATGTTTGGTCCTATTTGCACATGCACTTAATACGCCCGTATATTGTTTCTGTAAATAAGTTATAACGTCTGTATATTGTTTCTGCAAATGTATACTAATAATAACATTATTGTAGTATAAAGACGTCATAACTTATTTGCAGAAACTAGTGTCTGTGTCTAGTTGGGTTAAGTTTGATACTGTATGTATAGCATATATTTCACACATTTATAAATGTTGTAATTACATTGTATATTGATTGTGAGAGCGGGATAAATATAGTGATCTTTAATCATTATATGCAGAGACTTATAAAGGTCAGTCAAATCTGTATATTTATTGTGTACATTATATTTTCATACCTTGTGTGATTATTCATATTGCATGTGAATTTCATGTTTGTATCTAATGCTATTTTTCTTATTTACATTGTATAGCATACTGCCATATATCATTACATTTTACAATAATACGTTACTTGAAGAAGCCAACCTAGTCCAAATTATGTATCTATACTACTATATAATAAATGTGGATTTGATTTTTTTTTTTTTTTTTTGTCTTTTATTGCATAAAGAAGAAGAATGAACCCCGTAGAATAATGACCGGGGGTAATTTTTCGACGTCGAAAAATGACACACACACACACACACACATACACACACACACACACACACAGCCGTAGAAAAATTGGACTATTTTGTAGAAAAAAGACCCACCGGGCAGTTTTCTACATGTTATACCCGTGGGAAAAAATGATCCCGTAGAAAAAATAGCCCATAACCTAGCAGAATAATATGATATTTCTAAGGGGTTGATACGAGTTGTCAAAATATGGATAATAAAATACCATTTAATTATTCCATATCATATGATGCAATTTCATAAGATAATGGTATCAGTGGCGGATCCAGAATTTCCGATAAAATGTGAAAGTCAAGTAATAGCCAAAATTTTCAGCCATTTTTTGGTGCCAGATCTGTAGTTTTACTCAGATTAATTTGTTAATTTGTGGCTGAAAAGGGAGGGTGTGGTCCCTCTCTAAATCCACCACTGGATATGACATCGACAGTCCCATCAACCAAGCAAGTTTGAGTGATGAAGCATCGGGAAAATCACGATCTGTATATGAAGATCCTTATGCTATATATTTATAGCAACAATAACCATGCAAGTCTGATGTGAGATTTTCTTGCCTGGTTTTGTTTGTGTTTTTTAAGCATCTTGATCACCAAGATCAGACTCTGTATCTTAAGCTAGCTCTTTGTTATATATCCATATGCATAGTTACATTAACCATGCAAGACTGAATGGGTTATGACCAGTATTATTTCAGTGTGTAATCAGCTCCTCCGAGTCTTTGTCTCGCATTGAACTACTCTTTACAACGTTTAACCTGTTCTAGCAGAATATATTATTCAGGCTCCGTATCTGCATTTAGCTCTGTACTTCATAAACATAGTTACTCCTACATCAACCATGCAAGTCTGAATGGGTTAACTCTAGTAGTTACTAAGTATGTGACATGCTCCAAAATATTTAACCTGCTTTAAAAAGGAAAAGATAACGAACAGCGATCAATAAAATAAATCTCATTAGGAATACAAAATAAAGAGTTGGGCAGGGGATGCTTTCTCCTTCTAGGCATCTGACCCACCTCTGGTATATCCAGGGGTCCGTGTTTGCCCAACTCTTCTTATAGAAGTTATGAGATTGATAACTGTTCGTTATCTTTACCCTTTCATATGAGACTCGCTTCAAAATCTCCGAAGCATAAATGAGCTCAAAATCTGAACATTGGTCAGTTAGTGTAATTTTGAGGATGGAATGGGGGTTGAGGGTGAGGTTGTAATGGTTAAACTCTTAATACATAATTATGATCAAAAGTATAATTACATTTTTAAGTATAAATTTACTTTCCCAATATGATAAATAGAGCCCGCCCTAATACCAGATCTCACAAATTTCATACTTTTGTTCGTGGAATCATTGCCTATCCTGAACATGCACTGATTTTGTCTGCTAAATATCCAGTAATACAAAAAGCATGTCAGCTCTAGCTAGTACCATATGACCCATAGAGCCCCCTATAACACCAAAACCCCACGACAGGGGCCAAGAATTTCACAAGTATGGTAGAGGCTACATTGTTCATCTTAATTATGCACTCTGTTTGCATGTAGTAGAGAATAAAATATTTAAATATCAATACATGTTCACTATATGATAAATAGGCCCCTCTTCCAACGCCAGAACCCAGAATTTCTTTATTATGAGACTATCATCTCGATATATATATATATATATATATATATATATATATATATATATATATATACATACGAGATAGCTCGTTATGACTAGATAATTATTTCCGTACAACGAGTCAGTTTCTTTTTATAACAAGTAAATTAATATTTCCTTTAAAAAATGCTTTTCTCAATCTCGCTTTCGAAATGCCCGTCTGAAGCAGACAAATCGTGTCCTTCGAATGGAACGTTAAAGAGTGTCCCGTGCTGATGATCACAATCTCCTTAGCATGCGAAAGATCGTTTCTCTGATTACCGGGAGCTGTCTAGGAAACTCCAAAACTCTTTACTACCAAACATATTCCATATAGATATATTTGTTGAATTTTGATGATTTTCACCGAGAACGACCAACTTCACTTTGATCAGAGTAACAGGTTGTTGAACCTCAGACACACACATTGAGCCTTTCTTATAAAACCCAGATTCTTAAATCATAAATCCCATTCGTATAACCAGCAGTACTATCATATAATAGCCTAGCGTTGATCTGGACATTCTTTCTTCCTCAATGTTAGAAATAGTTTCTAGGAAAAGTGCATTAGATTTTACTTCATTAGAATTATTGTCTGGGTTTGCATTATAATCCTATGAGCGTGTTTGACCAAGTCATCAAATGTCCAATTTTGGTATGTTTTTCGGTTCTAAATCCAGATATCATTTAAAACACTATCGATGTCTTTCTTAAACTTGGGCTTCTCTAGATTTGTTTTGAATAAATCTCTTCATTAGACTGTATGTCTGTTAAGATATAAGAATTGGTGAGCTGCTGTTTTACAAAGGCACTAGATCATGTAGGAATGGGGTGTTCGGGTTAGGCTATTGTATAATGGTACTCATGGATATATCTTTGAGGTTCAACAAGGGGTTTTTACCGCAAGATAAAAAAACTCGATGGTGTAGGAAACATCCTCTATCCAGGCCTTCGACGCTCGGAGGGAATGTTTTCTCTAAAGTATTCAACACCATCTCGTTATTTATTCCTTATATAGACGTTCATGGCAAACTAACAAACGGAATAATTTTAGCTTTGTAGTAATATTTAAGGAATTACTGTCTATTTGACGGGTATATGAGGTGATTTAGTATTATGTAAAACGTGGTAATGTGCATACACAATGCTATTCCATAGTTCCATAGCCCCCTCTCACTAACCTTCCATTTTGTGTTATCACGTTTTCCACCTCACATACCTAACAATCGACATATCAAAAATACTGCCAAATAGTAATTGAAATATATAATAACATTCTATGTTAATTTGCATGTTCCCCGGATAACTCACAGGAGTTCAAAAGGACTATCACAAAGAACATAGTTGGAAATGGAAGTGTTCCATTATCACTGCATGTGGTATTTATGTCTCTCAAGTGATTCGATGCGCGAGAGCATTTTCTGTTCATGATCAAAATCTAAGTTATAATGAGTTACTTAACAAATACAACTTGTCATTAGGAGGAATGATATTTCTCGTTTGTCGTATCAATTACTGATTTTGACTATCGGATACTACATTTACATGATCAAGATCAAAGAGGCTACATCGGGCGTGACAGGTCAACAGGAGATGCTTAATCCCCCTACTCACCTGATGTCACTCCTTATATGCCCAGGGACCCTGTTTGCCTTACTCGCAATTTTTGTATTCTTTATTCCGGCATATATTGGCCTTTCAAGAAAGTGGGAGGGACAGACGAAAAACAAGAAACAAAAACACAGATGTGTTGCTTTCCCAAATCTATAAAATCAAGGAAATGTAAACATACGGTGAAAAATCAAACTTGTATGGCGGTCAGGTATAATTTTCATTTCTGGCAGTTATTCAATAAATCAAGGAAGTAAGAGTTAATTTCCTACATCAGGAAGGTATTGTACAGATAAAGAATTAATTGTATACAGAAGGTTTAAATAAATTATAACAATTTAAGTAGATCGACACCATATTTTATCAAAGTTTATGATCGTTATTATAATCTAACTTATCAGTACAACCTGTCATTGTGTAAAATGCTTCATACCAATTGAGGCCGTTCTTTCTTTGAACACTGATTTTGACTACCGATTTCTCCATTTATTCAATTAAGATATAAGGCTCTCGGCGGTTATGATAGGTCGACAGGGTACCCTTGGCACCTGATCCCACCTGGTATGTCCAGGGGTCCGTGTTTGCCATGGTCTAAATTTTGTACTCTTTATAAGAGTTATGAGACTGACCATTGTTCGTTATCTTCACCTTTTCATAAATCTAGTATCAACTTTCTCGATGAGTTTTTACACAGGATAATTATTTGCTTCTTCTCTATAGAAGCTTAGAAAAGAATACAAAATCAGAACAAACTCACTTGAGCTTTCAGGTAAGAAAAGTAATGAAGCAAAACTACAAATATATCTTAAATACACATGTACCATTTTGTATGGTATATTTCATCCTACATTGTAATGTATTTTGTACATTAAATATGTTATTGCAGATAATGGGGTTATTTATCCTGCTGGAAGTTTTTCTTCTCTATGATACTGTTAAGAATTTTGGTACTCGACTAAAAATCTTCAAATCTCCTTGAAGAATTTTTTGTCTTTGGAAACTATATCTATGATTCTACAATGGGCGGATTAAACCTCGAATTGCGAGATACTAATACAACATACCATATTATGCATTTTGATTTTACACAATATCAATATCACAAAAGTAGCAAAGAGTTTGGACTTTGCCATGTCAGGTGTTTTGTATACACATGCATTTGTAATATCTCTGCTGCTAAAGAAACATGATGCGAAACACAATAGCAGATTGCAGCGTTCATATAATTGATGTATCCGACTTCGAGTTGTTCTGTTATAAATTTGGATATTAATTCTGGTCACATACACGTTGTTTATATAAACTGCAACTACAATCGTAGTTTTCTTTCAAGTTTTACCGTTTCGTCAGCGACTTGATAAAGACTGATGGTTGCAAGTTGAAAATGGCTTCGTTCGAAAAGCTCGTTATCTTTACAATCATTAACCCTGCAGAGACAATCCCTAACATTTCTTAAATCATAAGTACTTCCGTTGTCTAAACGTCTGCCATTATGGCTTTTCACTGGCCTACAGTACTTCAAGAAAATAATAACTACTCATACTTGTAGAATTCAAAGGTAAATGAAATGTAATGTATTACAGACAGAAGTTAGTGGCAACACGAAGTGTATTCATTTGAAAGGTTTTTAAATGATAAGCGCAGGTCTAGTTAGGATACGTTTCATTTACTTCATCCAAAGTATCTGCATCATCTTTAACAATCTTTAGACAACATTGATTACGCTTTGCAAAATTATCACACATGCGTTGTTTACATTTAATTTTTTGCAATGCCAAGCCCACTAACCACTGCGCAGTTCTTCGAAAATTAAAGAAATCTACTACAAACAAAATGCTTAGTTTTTTTCTTTTCATAATTTTTCTACTGTTACGTCAAATTTGACGTTGTTGACGTCAATTATGTCGTTTTATCTACAGTCTGCTATTTATGCTATGGCCGAAACGAGATAATCAGTGTAATAAGTAAACGTTCGAAAACCAATTAAACTAACAATCTATACAATTGTGTCAGGACGAAAACAGAACAGAATAAAAACTTCCAAATCCGCTAGAGGGTTTTATCTGTCCTGAAATATCATGTACCGAGGCGCTCTAGGTCTTCATCTCATGCGAATGATGTACCAATTCAATCTGACAGCTGCGGAAGCCATATTGTAAGTGAGAGAAAATTCACGTAGTTAAGTCACCTTTCAAGCGATTCAATTTGGCAGCTGCGGAGGCCATATTGTAAGTGGGAGAAAATTCAAGGTAAGACACCTTTCCAGCTCAAAAGCGATACCAAACTAGAAATCTAAGAAAACTTTTTTATGGCACGCCAACCTTGAGACTAAGTCCGAAATCCGAGACCGTCTCCGATTTCGGTCTCAAGTGAGCTAGCCAAGTTTTATGGCTCCGGAGCCAGACCCAAGGAAATAAGAAATGTAGACCTTATTTTATTTCAGTAGTTAACAGATTGGACATATATCTGAATCGTCTTGTTTCATATTTTAACATCATATTGAATACTTTCAATCTTTCTATCACACGTAGGCATCATGTACTCGTACTACCGAATATTGTTACATGTATATAAATTCAAAAAATCAAAATATTTCATTGTGCTACATTGTAGCTCACCCTAAATTAGAATTATGCTGTATATTTTTTGTCAGATTTGGAACACCAAATCATGACATTGACAAATAGGAACCATGTTTTCAAATTACAATTAAAAAGCGTTACATATAAACTGAAGCTGATTTATTTGATTAAAACGCCTAATTTTACATACATGTATTCACTCACGTTGCACAATAAAATAGTAAAAGAGATGATATGCATAAAAGGTAATAGTAGAAGCATAAGATAGGTAAGTATATAAAACATACAAGTACATACATTCCACAAAACTGAATCAATGTCTAGTACGATACTAAAATGGGTTTTGTTGTTGTTGTTGTTGTTTGTTTTTTTAGTTGTAAATTAAACGTTTCTAAATAAATGATTTTTCCATTTCGCCTTAAAACTGTTCAGTGATTTCGACTGTTTTATCTCTAGAGGTAGATCGTTCCAAAGTCGAGGACCAACGGTTCCGAAGCTTCTGTCACTGAACGTTTTGTGTCTGTTAAACGGAACGTTGTAGCAGCCGTAAGAATATTGAGCGGAGCGTAACTTTTGAATTGGCACATGTTTTGGCACATATATACGCATGTTTAATTTCCAACGGGATATACATTTATGTACATTTATGAAGATAGATCCAAATTTAAAAACGCTTTTTGAACGAAAATGTAAGTCTATTAAGAATTCCGCATTTAATTAAAAAGAAGCACAATGTAGGTGTAGTCCAATAATTCAGTAATTTTAACCGAAGTTAAATGTTCCGATTTCCTTAGGTTGTTGTCTGGAGTCGGATGACTTGATCTCTTTCAATGTTGATTTCCTGTCCTCAAGTTCCACAGCGGAAACATCCAGTATTGCTGAAGGCGTTTTCCTCATATTAGGTTCTTGGGATGAGAACCTCTTCTCCGACGGATTTGTCTGCTCTTGTCTTGTAGATTTGCTCTCTGGTTTGTGGGATTCAAAAGACTGTGTTTCCCTCAACGAAGATTTTTTATTTTCAAGGTCTTCTGGAGATATACCGAATAAAACAGAGGACTGATTACCGGATGTTGAATCCTGACTTGCAGATTTATCGGCATTTGCTGTAATATTTCCTTGTCCGTCATTATTTGAACCAATCTGAATTCTAGCAACATGCTTTCCATCGATATCATTTTCTGAATTTGAGTTTGATGAAACAATATTATTGTTCAGTTCTTGCTGTGAAGACAAGTCATCCTTTAAAGAAACTGCTGTTCTGATATTTTGACTCCCCTTACTTTCATTGCAACCCTGAACGACAGCTTTGTTTAAAAGGGCACCATTTTGAATGATATATAATGCTGGCCAGACAACAAAGTCAACATACGTCCCTTTATCTTGATATCCTCTATGACTGTTGTTGTCGAAAACTTCAAAATCTGCGCGAAGGTGTAAAGGTGGAGTTTGGATGCAAGCATACCAGCAACATTCTAGACATCGATCCTGGTAAATCTGTAGAGCTGCGACCTGTTCCTTTCTGGGAAATTTCTGCAAGTTTAAACTTGTGAATTACTAGTAAACTATAAATCACTGGACGTTCTTTCTTATGCCAGTACAGAGTGATGGAGAGAATTAAATGCTAGTACTCAATTTTATTGATAACAAAAATTATAGGTCTGAATCTACGTACACGTACACTGAAGGCTAGCGAAATTTCACAGCTCTACAAGACTATTAGAATCCAACAGTTTTTCAGCTTCTAAGTTTTGAATAACATTTTCCAAAGCTTTGAAGGGACTGATTCACGATTTTCCCAAAATTTTGTTTTTCATTTTTAATGACCAAAATTTTATGTCTAATGTGTTTAAAAGACTTAATAAAAACTGAAGGTTATACATTATGATAGAAACTCATTATAGAGAGTTCATTATTTGTTGTGTAAACAAAAACTGAGGTATGTTATCATTTAGAAAGTTTTGAAAATTTATGGTTATAATTCAAAGCTTATGATATATATCATATTTCAAGACGTCTACAGGTAAAATATGTCATTTAAAAAATTTAATTTGTGTTTGAAAAATTACGATGCATTAAATTATAATATTAACATTTCACTAATTTGTTGTAACTAAAAAACGAGACTCAAGTCATATTAATATAACATAGAGGTAAGGCTAATTATTGCCCTTGTCTTTGCATAAAAAGGTCCATTTTTTGATTTTCAGCTTTAAATGAGTTAGTTTTAATGTTGAACATAAAATTGAAAAATAAGGTTTTCAAAACATGTGAACCTTAAAACATGACACTTACACGTTGAACATGCGTCACCAGTTCTGGAGCAACGCTTCTAATGAAATCATTAAGCTTTGTCAAAGTAAGTTGTGACAGCATTCCTATTGGATCCTTCTGAAACAAAACAAAACACCATATCATACTCTGTATCATTGTAAGACCTGTTTAGCAATAAAAGTCTGAATAAAAAGAAACTTACCTCTGCATCATCCAAACACAATAATGACGTCATTAGTCGTTTATTCTGTTTCTCTGATTCTATTTTGCAAAACTCGTAACAGTCCTTAAAATCAAACAATTGAAATTATTATTCGAGCAAAACAAAAGTACACAACGATTACAAATCGGTTGTTGACGACATATTTTTAAATAATTAAGACATGCCATAACAATATCCAGTAATCTTTTTATAATGACACGATCACTTTGCTCGCCACCAGTCTTTGCCTCCAAACTGAGATATTCAAATGCGTTTGTCCACTGATTGTCGTATATTTCGCTGAACATTTCTGAAAGCTTTTGTGGTCTTCTTGGATCACTGAGATCCGAAATTGCAGAATTTCCCTCCATCAGTTTAGATCCTGCTTTTTGACTCTGTCTAAAAGAGGAGTAGAATGATTTTCAAATCGGTAAGGTTGACAGAATGCATTTCATTAAATTTTTGTTGCGTATAGCCATATATAAGGTTTGTTGCGCTGAGGATATTATTTATACATTAAGCAATGCTGATGTTGCACTACAAAAAATTAATGTAGACAAATATATTTTATTGTAAATTTCTATAGTTCGTGCGGAGAACATGGTTTTAGGAGTTTTTAATGAAACTATCATTAAATATTATTCAGAAAATCAGTAATAGTAATTGAGAATAGTATTTAATATCCAAGTAAAAAAAATACTAATTACCATAATGGAGTTTGCAAGTCGTGGAAATTTAGGCGGCAATCAAGGGGCAATATGCACTTGTAAATACAAAGGAAGTACATGGAATAATATCATATATACACCGTCGACTCACCTCGCCACGAGGTCGTCTGCTCTCGTCTTATCACTATCCGCCCCTGTCTTCCTTATATCCTCTCCGAACAACTAATTCAACTGTATGTAACAACAAGTTACACAAATATATATTTACATTTTCAAAAGTATAAATCTTGCATGTTGTAAAATCTTAGCTGTAATATCATAACCTGACAAACAAAGCGATACGTACACCTGTAGTTTCTGTTGACGTTGAAGATCTCCGACCTGTTGATAAAGATGTACTTTATTTATTACTGGCATTGACAGGTGAAATGTCGCTTCAAGGCTATAGATACATATCTGGTAACAGGAAGAATAATTTTCTCTCTTAAATAGAATAGATTTTATACCTTGGGCCCGCACTCTTGTAATAATGTCCGGTGATCACGTGCACCAGTTCCCTCTACGAAGCTAGTTTACTACTAGTGATAAAAAAGTCTTTATGGCACCACATTTTACTCTCTATTTCACTTATCTAATACCTGTCCTTTTCTTGAATAAATTTATTCTATCCATAATAATTCATTTTGATATGGTCATTAATGTTTATTTGAATATCTTTAAGTTTACCAAATTCTATTTTCGTCTTGCACGCATTGCACTGTACGCGCTGCATATTAATACTCTGTACTCCATGCATAATAGAAACCACCGAGCTGTATTCTATAATACTTACGTTTTCAACAGATGCAGATTTCTTCTACATGAAATTTCACGCTATATATTTGTCGTCACCATGGGTTGAATTTACTCTCACCATCAAAAGGACTATGACTTCCTTATCAGCTTTCTCTAGTACTTGCGTTTCGGGCCATTATTTGGGTTTGTTGGTACGCTAATGTAACTTCCTGTCACATTTCATTCCCTCTGCATAAACCGCGGCTTTAATAATTTTGCAAAGCTTTTAAATACCTGAGTTTGTCTTTATCTGCAACACCTCCACATTACACCGTGGTGATCTTTTTTTACAGATAAAGTTAAAAATCATACAAACTTTGGAGACACTCACGCATTGCATGGATGTTAAAAAATTTGCATGACACAATATTTCAAATAAAGGCACATACTTTTTTATTGAAAAATCACCACTCATATATCCTTGTATTCTCGATAGAGACTTAAACACGCAAGCCACCTTTCAACTTAAAAACAATATATATATATATATATATATATATATATATATATATATATATATATAGATAGATAGATAGATAGATAGATAGATAGATAGATAGATGGATGGATGGATGGATGGATAGATGGATGGATGGATGTATACTAGTATATTTATAAGGAATGGATGTCTCAGTATTCGTAATCACCAAAGTATCTGTTCCAACAATTAAATACATTGTCCATGCACTATTATTATCCATTTAAATACGAATGTATTAATGTTTTCAAAAGTCAGCTCAAATTTGCAGCAATGCAAATTCAAATGAAATATAATGATACTTCGTATACTAGATACGATTTTAATCACCGTGTGGTTGAACCAGGCCCTTCTTTAGAAGTGGTCCACCTTCATGCAGTAATAGTGATGGCCAGACATTGAACGCTACTCTCTTTCCTTTTCGAGTATACAGCCTTAAATGTTCGGATATTCTCTGATCTTCATGGGCCCAGAGCAAGCACATAGGCGGATCCTGAATGTTGAAGAGCCATGATAATTCGATGCACAAATTTGCATATTTTATTAAACTTTCCTGGTGCAAATCAACGTCAATTAATCTGGATAACTGTCTCTGTGTGAACATCTACAGAGGTGGAAAAATATGTTATATGGCATTAGACACATCAAAAAAAAACTTTTATAGACATTGAGTTCCTTATTTCACGTTGACTTACCTTTTGTATTGAAGGAATACTCAATACTCCGTGGTCTTTCCTGAACTCTTTCAAACCTCTTGAAGCTTCTTTTTGTAATTGTTTGGATACGTGAAGCTATACCAAAATATATTTTTGTAATTCTTAAAAAAACATTTAACAGAAATAATAAGTACTTAGAAGTACACATATATTATAGACAAGCATGTAGTATCCACTCCGGTACGCAGAACAGACCACTTACTCACTTCGTTAGGCAGAAGAGGTAACATATCCCCTCCATTAGGTAGAATACGTCACGTACCCACTGCCTTAGGCAGAATAGGTCATGTACTCACTGCGTTAGGCAGAATATGTCATGTACTCACTACGTTAGACAGAATAGGTCACGTGCTCACTACGTTAGGCAGAATAGGTCACGTACTCACTATGTTAGGCAGAATAGGTCATATACTCACTACGTTAGACAGAATAGGTCACGTGCTCACTACGTTAGGCAGAATAGGTCACGTGCTCACTACGTTAGACAGAATAGGTCACGTGCTCACTACGTTAGACAGAATAGGTCACGTACTCACTACGTTAGGCAGAATAGGTCATATACTCACTACGTTAGACAGAATAGGACACGTGCTCACTACGTTAGACAGAATAGGTCATATACTCACTACGTTAGACAGAATAGGTCACGTGTTCACTACGTTAGGCAGAATAGGTCATGTACCCACTCCGTTAGGCAGAATAGGTCATGTACCCACTCCGTTAGGCAGAATAGGTCATGTACCCACTCCGTTAGGCAGAATAGGTCATGTACCCACTCCGTTAGGCAGAATAGGTCACGTGCTCACTCCGTTAGGCAGAATACATCACATACCTACTACGTTAGCAAATTAGGTCACGTACGCACTCCGCTAGGCAGAAAAAAGATACTTTTGCACCCTAACACAGATTATGTCATTTGCCCACTCTGTTACACACACTATGTCATTTGCATATTGCTATACACAGAATAGACACTTACCCACTCTGGTACGTTCTTCATTGGGAATAGTATCTTCTCCCACATTTCCTGAAACTGATCGGACGCCAATTTCTTGCAGTATTGATATGATGCCTGTAATATACAGTGCAATTTTTGAAAACTGTAAAGGGATACATTTCATTTTTGTAAACATGATATTTTTTTTCTCACTCACAGTTCCATTAACAATCACGCAAAATTTGTCAAAATTCTTTTGAGTATGAAATAGTGCACACACACACACACACACACACACACACACACACACACACACACACACACACACACACACACACACACTATATATATATATATATATATAATTTAAAAACATTACGAAGATTGCTTGTTGGGTATCAAATTTTGTCTACATCGTTTAATACAAATCCATTACGTAAGTTCCGTTCCATTAAATTAAATGTTTTAACCATACCTTGTGTAGCGATAGGCATGTGTATTATACGTATATAAAAAGTCGATTCGCAATATGAATATAATTGATGAATAAATGTCTAGTTTGTGTTATAGGGTTATAAAAACAACGGAAACATGGCATGATTTCTTCAAGATCAGCCTGGCCGATTATGTAAATTACCCATAATTTCATTATTGTTTACATCCCCATTAATGTAATACTATTTAGACAGTAATACTCTCACGCATGTATTATACCATATTATATTCTTGCTGCATTGAGTATTCTGTTGGGCAAGTGCACTGGGCTCAACTCAAACACTATTTCATAATTGTTTAAATATAATTAAAAATAGCTGAGGTCTTGACCCCTAAACCATATATATTCCTACTGTCCATATTACGATGCGTTGAGTATTCTGATGGGCAAGTGCCTTGGGGTCATCCTAACCACTATCATGTTTTGACTGTTCAAAAATCTATAAAATGGTTGAGATTCCAACCATTAAAGCAAATATATTCTTGTTCCTCAAGACACAATGCAATGAGTGTTAGGTTTTTGGCCTTATATCCCCCCCCCCTATTTTTCCCTCAAATGAAAAAAAAAAATCTGAAAACTTATTGCACATCTAAAAGACACCACCAATCATCTCCTAAAACATAGAATTCTGGGAACCAGAATTTCTCTAGAAAAAAAATCGTTTTTGCCCTACGCCCTGGTAAAAATGAAAATTCCGAAATCTTACTGCACATCTACAGTACACAACCTATTACTAGTCTTCCAAAGGATTGACCGATTACTACTTAAAATGAAAGAGGAGTTTGAGGGAGAAGAAAACTTGATAGACGGACGGACAAGAAAACAACAATATACCCAAACTTTCTTTAGAAAGTGGGGGTATAACAAACACATCATTTTTTTTTTATTTTTTTTTGCATAACGATATAACACTCAGTTTAGCTATCCCAAACACAGATGTACTCCGTTTATGCTTCCCCACCTCTAGAATGTCTGCTAAAAGTTTAATATTTCCATCCTCGTGGTCTTCTTTGGTTTTGCGTAGATCCTCCAGGGCTTTTGTCCACTCAATGTCGTAAAGTTCCGAGAATCTCTCGGCGAGGTTTGACGGTATGTTCTTTTCACTGAGGTCTGCTGTCTTTTGATTTTTATCTGTCAGTTTTTCTCCAGACAATTCATTTACCCTATATAGTAAAACCTTTTCAATTGCATTTTCACAAGACGTTTAATCGTAGTATGCACATTGTATGGTACAATGATGCACATGCAAGAGCAAAAAAACAAAAACAAAACAAAACCAAAAAAAAAAACAAAAAAAAACCAACAAAAAAACAAAAAAAAAACCCACCAAAAAATACAAAAAAAACATGACATTTGTCCAATCTGTAAGTTGTTCATAACGTATGCATGTGGGTACATGTACTAATTGTAAAATAAGGAAGTGCTTTACTGTATACATATAGGAATTCATATTTGTTAACACATATAAGTACAAGTATAGTGTAGTAATAATGTTTGATGTATGCTTTTATTTGGACTCGTACATCCCTATCTTTCATTTTTCTGATAGGGTCTTTTAGCAGTGAAGTTTCTTTATCGTAGCAATGCCTACAGTTGTATGGAAACTCAACTTTTAAGGTCTCATTCAAACAATTAGCGATTTTTACTAATGCTTGGCGCTTGCCAAAGGAACGGTATGTCGTGACGGTTATTTCATCCCATTTCCAGAAATCAATTACGTATGGTTATACAAGAAAATACGTGTACATTTCGCTTAGAAATTTACCTTGATTTCAGTTTCTCTATTTCTTTTTGTTGCAGTTCTATAAGATGGGAATTATTTTCCTGACGAGGAGATTCCGGGATTTTCACTTTCTCGTCGATGTACTTTTCTTTACTCCTTATGTCGTCATTCTTCTCTTGTGCCTCGATGATAAATGTTTTGGAAGCTCTTGACAGGCTGTCTAACTCTTTGGGGACGTCTTGGAGATCGTGTATTCCAGTGAATTTTTTACTTTCAACCGTTCTCTAATATTTAACAGAGAAAACATTCAAAGTATACATGACATTGCATATCATATTTTTTCTCAACAGTTTTTCTCGGTTTATTTAGAAAACAAGATAAATCGCTTCAAATTATTAAATGTTAAAAAAATATGATAATAAATGCAACTGCCAAGTTAACATTCAAGTAAAGACATCGTTATAACAAGAAATTACATGGTGCATGTAAGGATTATCAATTATCTTTCAATGTTCTTTCCAGCATCTGAAGTTTCATTTTTATCAAATGTGCAGTGTGATTTCAATTCTAATATTGTTTTTAAGTACAAATCGAAATTTTCGTTTTATTTCAGTATTAAGGCATGCCATGAATAAATTAAATTTTGAAAACGAAATGCAACATTACATGCATTATTATCGTTAACTTACAGGCACGTGTCTGTATCCTTTGTTTAGAGCTTTCATCAGCGTTGTATAGTCTATCTGAGCATCCACTAATACCATCTCTAGTTTTTTCCAGTCCTGTTCTTCAGCTGCTTTCAATGCGGCTCGCAAAGATTCCACCTTTTAAGATATTTGATACTTACGACGATGGCGATTATGATGATGATGATGTTGATGAGAGAGAGAGAGAGAGAGAGAGAGAGAGAGAGAGAGAGAGAAACACGTTCTTTTAGTGTCTGATATGAATGTATTTTTGTGGAATAACATTGTAATTTACAGCTATAAGTTTCATGCATGTATTATTGATTTTTAGCATTTTAAGAAATCCTGGCTTTCCTCCTTACAATTGAAGATAACTATAATATGTAAGAAAACTGTAAACACATTTCAGATCTGAAAGGTGCTTCTGGGTGTTTATTTAACATTTACGAGTTTATAACAGTTATATTGACCACCTCTGTTTACATACTTGATTGCAGTGAATAATCTATAAAGTTTGATAAGATTACTTGGACTTTAGGACATCAAAAAACTCTATTACACGCTGCCAGTTACATGAACTTTGTGAGGGTAACACTTGTCTGTTTCTAGTAGAAAGTTAAAACTTACAAATGTTCGTTGCATCATAAATAACGCAGTTAATCACAGTACAATGCCATTTGTTTACAAAACGACATACAATAAGACTGTAAATAACCTACATTATCAGCCTCCGCTCCTACAACTCCTTTTAAAAGGTAATTTAGATCAGACTTGGCATTCTGAATGTTCTCCCACGTAAGGAGGTGATATTTCTTCTGAGCCACAAGTCCAACCACGCCTTGCAATGCACTGCCATATCCGGACATATCTCTACGTCATCCTCAGCTTGAAGCCCACAGAATGAAACCAGCATGAATAAATTCTATGTGAACGACATATTTACTTATTACTGTAACTTTTCGGAAAGTTTAATATCAAGTTAATTTTCTTTTATATCTTGGTTCTCTTAAAACTTGTGAGATGTTTACTTTTAAAAGTAGCAATGATTTGTCAACAAATAAATTCGTTCTCACTTTGAGATCTCTAATACATTTCTTACCTTAGTTTACACGACCTGAAGTATTCAACCTTCCTATCTTATACAATCCAGAAAGATATTAAATTACTAGTCAACGGACCCCTCTAACATTGTTTCCGATCATTGATCACATTAGCATATATGTCTGCCTGATTGGGGTTTCTTTCTTGAGAATTCCAACTGTGCATTTAAATGCCCCTGATTGGATTAATCTGAAGAAGATTAAGTTTTGTAAGACAAGCGCACTGCTGAATATGTGTGTGTTCAGAAAACACCTGGTTACCTTTTGAATTATCTATTGATTTATCTGTGAAAACTAATATTTGAAGATTTCCCCCCATGAAAATCAAGTTAAGCACACTCCGATTTTCCTTAACAGTCATAACTTGATTTTCACGTGAAATTAGATTTTTAAAATGTTGGAATGATTTAATTTCAGTTATAAAAAAAAAGCTTTTATAAGAAAGCTTTTAGTTATTGGTTGGTTTTCTGAAAAATGTAATTGGAATAATTTAATTTGATATTTCAATTCTAATGAGAACTTTTAGTTACTAGTTGGCTTTCTGAAATGTCAATGAGGAACTCTAGCATCTTTTTAATACTTGTGCGTTTTAAGCAAAATAATTTTTTTGCATGACTTATCTTTAGATATGAATATTTCTTTTCACCATTTTCGTTGAAGAAGCAACTATCTTTGATGTCAAGAAGTATAATCTTTAATTTAGCGTTAGGTATAACCGTGTAAAGTGTTGTAAAGTCATACCTTTCAATGTTCTCTCATAACTCCCATAAAGAATACAAATATCAAGAGTAAGATAAACATGGGCTCATGTACATACCAGTGGTATTAAGTGCCAAGAAGGAGAATAAGCATCCCCTGTTGACCGGTCACAAACACCGTGAACACTCTGTCTTATGAATTCTGTCGAAGAGTATGCCATACGATCGACAAAATCTGAAAAAGAACTTGATATCATGTCAGAATGGAATATTAAAATCCCGTATCAGACATGTCAAAACAAAAATGCGTACCATCTATTCTTCTGTGTTCAGTAAATCAGAAGTGATAAAATAGTTAGATAGGTTGCATAAGGAATATGTTTTGTTTCCAGCTGACAAAGCAGGCAACAACATTGTATTTGTTTGTAAGACTCATTGTTACAACTGCATTCTTAACGAACTTGGCATTAATTCCACATTTATTAATCGCACATGTACTACAACTGCCCTTTCAAAAGATGAAATTCTTCAAACTCATGCTTCAGTTTTTAAATACATTTAATATCCCAGTTAATGAAGGGGATGAATATGAGTTTCCGTACCTATACTGCATCCCCAAACTCCACAAAAAACCTTACAAACAAAGATACATTGCTGGATCCAGTAAATGTTCTACCAAGCCCCTATCTTGGCTCCTTACGAAAATATTAACTGCTGTGAAGGAGAAACTTCAAACGTACTGTGCCACTACATATGCCAGAAGTGGTGTAAATCAAATGTGGATTCTTAAACGTTCACAAAACTTTTCTCAAAATCACAACATTAAAACGTATGATTTTACAACATTTTACATGACCATATCTCACGATAAATTAAAGACTAGATTTTTTGACATCATAGACAGTTGCTTCGTAAACAAAAATGGTATAAGGAAATCTTCATATTTAGTGATTGGTCATCCCAAAAATTATTTTGTTAAACACCACTCTGATTCCACGCATATGTACTCTGAAATTGATATTTAAAAGATGCTAGAGTTCCTTATTGACAATATTTTCGTAGTCTTTAGTGATCAGGTCTTAAAACAGTCTGTCGGAATTACATGGCTCGAATTGTGCTCCTTTGTTAGCTGACCTGTTTTTATATTGTCATGAAGCAGAATTCATTCAAAAGCTTTTACATGACAAGAACAAATCTCTTGCTGTGGTCTTCATTTCGACATTTAGATATATCGACGACGTTTTGTATATTAACAATGATCATTTTCATTCATATTTCTATTCGATATATCCCAGTGAACTTGAAATAAAAGCCAACACAGAATCTTTTACCTCTGCTTCGTACTTAGATATTTTACTGAAAACATAGGTCGGCGACAAACTAAGATCTCATCTTTATGACAAACAGGATGATTTCAATTTCTCCAGCGTCAACTGTCCTTATTTATGTGGCAATATTCCATCATCACCTGCATATGGTGTTTATATCTCCTAACTGACTTGACACGCAAGAAGTTGTTCTGCATATGATCAATTATTATATATAGCCAGGCTACTGACAAAGAAATTGATGTTACAGGGGTTTGTACAGTCTCGTCTAAAGTAAGCATTTCGCAAATTTTATGGTCGTTATAACGATTTTGTTTGCCGGAACAACTTACCATTAAGTAAAATGCTGTCTGATGTGTTTCATACCAATTGTTATGCCGTCCTTGGCACACTGATTCTGACTACGGATTGCTCCGTTTACCTGATCGGAATGTAGGGTTGTGTACGGTCGACAGGGGATGTTTACTCCTCCTAGGCACCTGATTCCACCTCTGGTATGACCAGGAGTCCATGTTTGCCCATCTCTTTGATTTGTATTTTCTATAGGAATTACGAGATTGAATACTGCTAGTCACCTTGACCTTTTCATTCAATATAATGACAGGTTGTATTTGCGAATTCAATATATATATATATGATCATTATAATAACCATAAAAATTACGAAATGCTTACTTGAAACCCCTGTAACATCAACTTATTTACCAGTAGCTTGTCTCGATTTAAAAATTGATCGTACGTAGAGCATGCTCCCTCGAATCAAATCAGTTGAAAGACATAAATATAAAATATACTATGTAATATGATTTCCACCAAAACGTCTCTTGCACTCTAACTGGGAATAAGCCAGAAACCGTCAATAAAATTTGGTAGCCGGTTTCGATGTCTTGTTTAAGAAGCACCCGGATCTTTAGTTAAGAAGCTGGGAGATAAATTATATATTCATAGTTTAAAACATTGTAGAATTTAGGCGTATGCTCGGCGCTTACGGTGTTTGAGCAGGGAGGAATCTTTATCGTGCAACACCTGCTGTGACACGGGCCTCAGTTTTTGTGGTCGCATCCAAAGGACCGCCCCCATCTACGAAGGAATGCTACACCAGAGAAATTTGAGTGAATAAAAAGTCGAAGATATGAACAACAATATTTTGAAATTGAAAACTTTCAAATTTACTTTATTTAGTCAAAAAATGCATTTTTTATAGAAAGTAATTTGATTTAAAAAAAACAACAACAAAACCTGCCGGACTCGAACCCGCGATCTATAATTTAGTATACTACGTGCTAAACTACTGAGCTACATTATGTACTCATCTAGACAAAGAAATTTTAAATGAGTAGACAAAAATTGCTGATATTCATATTTTCAATATTAAAAAGAAAGTCAGCCATTACAACACTGTAGAATACCTCCTTAATCGCCTCTTGCGACAAGCAGGGGATATTGAAGGCCTATTTTAACCTGGATCCCCACGAGACTGGATGAAAGAGAAACGCGTGTAACCGTGATATTGTACACATTCATACCTGTGCCACTAATGCTTCATTTTGTAAACTTGACGGACATGAATAAATTATCAACATAAAACAATTGAAATATATTTCAGTTATATATTGAATTGTGAAAAATTGAATTGTCAAAGGTATTCTATTACTGTAACTTAGTGGTAAATTTATAGTCGATGTGTCCATATTCAGACAAAAGCACATCTAGATAAAACAATTATTTTAAATGGTCATACAATTCTCATGAAACTGATGCGAGGTTAAACCGAATGCTATGGAGAAAAGTCACCTTGGCCATGTACAAATGTGTTTTCACCGGAGGCATTCGGAACATCGCTCGGCCTTTCCCGTCAAGTCGAAAAAACCTCAAGGTTTTTTTTTATTTCGCCTCTAGGCCTATTCCTATTGCACTTCGTGTTCAATGACGCAACCTTTATTAACTCATCGGAACGACTGTCCGGAGAACTATTATCAAGACCCCGGTGTCGGCGCCATACTCTTTAACTTGGGCTCTATCTTTTGAATCAAGGGAGACAGGGTTTTGATATTCCATGCCTCATGAAGGGAATTTTCTTTTGGTACGAAGACATTTGACCAAAGGGATATGGCTTTTATATTATTCATAGATGCCCCATGTGCAGATGTTTCTTTTGAAACGAAGACTCTTGACCTATTGACCTTCACTATGGACTACTTCGAACTACTTTTTAAAAACTTAACCCGGTGAACCAAGGGGGATAGAATTCACACACACAGACAGGGAGAGATAATATATATATATATATATATATATATATATATATATATATATATGAGAAGTTTAAGGGTCTCATTGCCATTTTTAAAGAAGTCCTTTTCTTGACCGTTCAGAAAGTCCTCCACTGCATGTATGACGTCATCATCGGACTGAAAGTGGGAATCGGAAATGGCCATTTTCAGTTTTGGAAATAGATGAAAGTCTGATGGTGCGAGATCAGGGGAATAAGGCGGATGCTCAATCAGTGTAAAGCCACAATCGTTAATGGCAGCCATGGCGGACTTGTGAACAGGGGCATTGTCCTGGTGGAACAACACACCTTTACGGAGTTTTCCGCGGCGCTTGAGTTAATATTTTCACGTAACTGCCTCAGAAGTGCTGCATAGTATGTGTCATTGATTGTTAGTTCATTTTGGAGATAATGTATCACCAACATCCCAGAAAACTGAGGCCATAGCCTTTCCAGCTAATGGAGCAGTCTTTGCCTTAGCAGGGTCTACCTCTAAAAGGTTTAGATTAGCACGCCACAAACAGTGCCTGGTGTACTTCTGAACAATTGTCAGAGGTCTTAGTACCCAACGCACTAAAAACCAGATCCTCTGTCAGAAAGAAAAGTATTCTTTCCTGTGAAATGCCAACTGTACTTGCTATATATTTTTCTGTAACTCACATCAGTTATAAAAATGTTATGGACTTTATTGACCATTTCTGGGTTGCAGCAGACATGCATTCCAGGACGGGGTTAGTCTTCAAGGCTCTGCCTGTCGCGTTTAAATTCCGCCACCCACCTTGTACTGCAGCGTACGAAGGGGCATCTTTCCCTCGTATTGCTAGCATATCAGTATGGATATCCTAATCCTTTCTTATGCAAATAGTGGATCACTATTCTTTCACCAATTTTGTCCATTTTATAAAAGTTACTTGCTTTCTTGCTTTGCTTACTTTAGAATGCTACCTCGTCCACATAAACCGACAAAATGGCACCGGTATTCGGGTACACAACCTTAAATAGTCAGGAATACACACACACACACACACACACACACACACACACACACACACACACACACACACACACACACACATATATATATATATATATATATATATATATATATATATATATATATATACACACATGTATGCATGCATTTACTTTCCTTTGCCAGTTTTCGAAAGGTCGGTGGTCTCTTCCCGGGTACATTGTATCTAGGTTCTCGCCTCCACCAATAAAAAACTGGACACTATCAGATAGATGAATAATTGTTGAATGTGGCGGAAAACAACATGGCCGCGTCAAACATAAGACATAGATATAGGTAGTGATTGCACTTTTGCCAAACGCTGGGCATTTAGAATTAAGAATCACAGATCTTTCAGATATGACCTTAAAAACGGAGGTCCCGTGTCACGGCAGGCATTGGCTCATTAAGAAACCCTCACTGCCACGGCCCTGAGCACTAAGCATAGGTCTAAATTTGTGGTACTTCATCTATAGCTGGTGACGTGTCATTATGAGTGAAATATTCTCGATGGGGCGTAAAACAAACAACCACTCACAACGATTGATAAAAGTATATTTAAAAAGATGAAAAGAAACACGAAGACGCTTGGTTAAGCTTTAACCTTCATTTCAAATCTTCAGAAGCTGAGATTTGAAAAGAAAGCACTAAAGCTAAAGTATATGTATGTTTTCATGTTTTTTGTTAACTTTTGTTTGAGGTATATATATATATGGCTCATGCCTTTATTTTGGTACCAATACTTCTAAAAAGTCTAAAATACTTTGTAACCTTGAACTTTGACCTATTTTTCAAAAAGTTTAACTTTCGCTATATCTTTTGAATTAAAGGCGATAAGGCTTTCATATTTCACATATGAATGTCTCAGAACCATATAAAAACCATTCAATTTGGTACCAAGACTTTTGATCCAGTAAGCTTGACTTTGGACTTTGACCTACTTTTTAAAAACATGAACTTGTGCTTTATCTTTTTAACCAAGGGTGAGAAGGTTTTGATATGCCTCGTGAAGAGACTTTTCTTTTTGGTACCAAGACCTTTGACCTTGTGATCTTTTCTGTGAACTTTGACCTACTTTTTAAACCTAAATGGGGCTATATCTTTTGAAACAAGGTGGGTAGGGATTTGATAGTTCACATGTAGATGCCTCAGAGAACACCTTTTGATACCAAGCCGTTTGACCTTGTGACCTTAAACTATTCAAATGTTTAACATGGGTTATATCTTTTAAATAACAGGGTATATGGCTTTGATACTTCACATCTATATGCTTCATGAAAAGACCTTCGTGTTGGTACCAAAACATTTGACATAATTATCTTGCCATGAACTTTGACCTATTTTCAAAACCTTTATATAACATATGCTTTCTTCCATTTATATATCCTTTTTAAAAATGAAAAAGTGTTCACTTCGCTTACCACTGATTTCACAAGAAATCGGGAACGGTCGCTAAAATACGAGACGTTTTACATTACGATTTTCGTCAATCTTGAAATTGTCTCTTTAGTGTTTGGTCTTTGTCAGAAAATGATGCGAGTGACAGCCCTTATAACATGTTTAATATGCACATTCTTACTTTGCAATGAAGAATATCTATACAATCTTAAACAAAAATACATTACATTAATTTATAAATGAAAATAGTCACAAGCATATATGTTGCGAATTATTCATTCATTTATTTGAAAATTGAATACTTTGTATAACAATAAAATTATATACACTATTCCAACTATTTAAACTAACCATAATTCATTTATTGACTATTTTATCTTTCTGTTATGTTTTGTACATTTAATGCAAACCAAACAATAAAATTACTTGCAGAAAATAAAAGTCTTAAAATCTATGAATTTTAAGTAATTTAAATTCCTATCATAGAAATATTATAATAAATTAAACATTTCTTCATAATCTCTACTTGCATGGTAGATAATAGGTGTGACTCTAGCATTGTAATCGTTTTTAAATTTTTTTTCTGATGGTATGATCATGATACTATAATATAGGCATTATTTATGTATATATTGGAGTCATCAATACGTGTATTCTGTATTATGTAGAGAGAAAAAACATAAAGAAACACGTGCACTAAGTCACATTGCTCGAAAATCTTGATTGCCTACAGATAGATCACATGAATAACATATGCTAATCGCTGTATATAATGCCTTCACTTTTTCGCTGCTATAACTGAACCCTTTGCTAAAACCTTTCGTCCCTCTTGTATGAGAACAGCGGGCCAGACACACATCGACACATACTTCCCACTATCTGAATGAAAGTCATATTTGTCCGTGTCAACTCTATCGCCCTCAGACGGCCAAATCAGAGCCATGGGTGGATCCTGCACACACATTAACCATATAATTTCTATGCACTTGTCTATGTAGTCATTAAGAACACTTGGCAATTTTGTATGATCCCAACGAAAGTCCTTTTCAATCGTTGTTTCTTTGAATTTCTATAATAAGAAAAATAATTCTGAAATGCATTTATTGCCATTTCCATCCAAAAAATAGCTTTTCTAATCCTCTCTCCGATCTAACAGTATTGAACGTTTGGTGGGTGGGAAGACATAAATTTATTATCAATTATAATACATCACTGATGGCCACAAAATTGGGATCAAATCATCAAAAAATGATTTTTAAATAGGCACATTTTTTTAGGTAGTGCAGATTTATGTCATGCGATAGTTGAAGGAAAACCAAACTTTTTAAAATTAAATTTAGCTCTTCACACATTTTTCTTTAAAGTAATATCAACGTGGTCAAATTTGTTACATGAGCTATAAGGACTTCCTTCGTTTAACATTGCAAGGAAACACAACTCTAAATTTTCGTCCATAATTTCAGACTGATGTTAGAACTACGATTTATCTACCTTGCAAAGCTGAGGCGCCGATATCGTTGCCACTTCCTGGCGCAGTCCTTTAACGTATTTCATTCCCTTTGATGACAGCATCAAACGTTGTTCTCGTGTTGGGGAACTTTCCTGCATGGGAGAATTCCGTTTTACTTTTGGATAAGAACTCATTTCTTCCATTTTTTAAATTTCTTGTTTTTACGGTGATTTTATGGATGTATGTATCCTAGTGATGTTAGTATTAATTCAAATTCAAGGATTGGTGATTGATGGAGTGGTAATAAATCTGATATTGTTTGTATATCTTTTTTTGGGGGGGCGGGGGGTCCCTTTATAATCGTAATTTTTTTTTAATTCACATTACTCGTTATTTGCAGAATGTCATGAATGACCAATAGTAACTTACATATTGCATTTATCCAGACTTTATAATTCTATGAATCAGATTATATATATATATTGTGAAAGTAATTATCTGAAAACATTGAAAAACATCTGTCCATATGTTTACGTGCTATATATATATATATATATATATATATATATATATATATATATATGTGTGTGTGTGTGTGTGTGTGTGTGTGTGTGTGTGTGTGTGTGTGTGTGTGTGTGTGTGTGTGTGTGTGAGTTTTACCAGATAAGGGAGTTTGATGGGTTGTAGTAAAGGCACTGCTGAGGTTGTGGTCAAATCCAGTAGTTGTCCATAAGCGGCGGTTTGGCAAAATGAGTACGAATACTGAAATAAAGAGCAGTAAGTCATCTCGTAACTCGAATGCAATAATTCAAAACCTGAATTCTGAATAGACCGATTAAATAAAAGGTTTGCAATATTGTTTAATCCCCTGTTAACTATAATGTTTGTGAAGTGTCATAGTTTACTATTGAAATTTACAAGACAGCTGAATACTTCGGTTAGCAATATTTATAGACGGTAGCCACTTTGCACTTTAAGCAGTAAATTGATAACATTCGCATTAAAGAAAATCCAGCTAGCTTGTTCAGAATCAGTTTTCACTGGTGATTGAAAATAATTTCAAATTATATAATGGACTTATAATTTACCCGTATAATTCGCATGAGGTTGTACATAATTTCGTTGTCTTTTCCTTGGTTCCATAAGCTCATTTCGTTATAAGCACGTTGATACTCGTTATCCCGGAGATTTTTAAATCGTTTAGTAATTTTCAGGGCTTTGCTAAGTGTTGTCTCATCATCCTCTGGTCCACCACCAAGTCTAAGAATGGCGAATTCAAGATTTTACTTACATGTATTCAATTAACCCATTACTGAAACGTAATAATTTTCTGTTCAAAATCGGAAAAAAAAATCGATACTGTAATTCAGTTCGCAACCTTGTCTTGTTCATTAATCTTCAAATTGCAATTAAATTCAAAGGATGTTTCAACTTGATATTTTAGTTCCAAATGGAAATCCACATCATTTGCCACATCAACAAATCAGACGTTTAAATGACATCCTGTCGATACACAGATACACGCGGGTGTCTGTACGACGCTTTCTACATTTATACCTTTTTGTGAGCTGGTCAATCTTAGACTGCTGGAATTCCACTGTCCTGAGGACATCCTCGTAGTCACTGATAGAGGACCCTGTCAGGGACCGACTGCTGACTTCAGTACGGGAAGTCTTCTTACCATGCTTGTTCCGGGGAGACACCTCCATAATTGTCATTCTCTTGGGAAAGTATCGCTGAGGTAACTCCTATGTATTATTTGATATAAAGTTGTGTTGATAATTAGAATCATGTGTGCAAAGATTTTATATAAAGTCTGAATACATTACATAATGAACATACACAAGCACTCCAGTGTAAATGTGAATCCAGTGTTTGTACACGGATGAATCAAAGCATTACTACTATTTTACTTTGTTTTCTACCCTGAAGTTCATTTTCGTTACCATGGTGAAATTAGTTGTCTAACAGTAGTACAAAGGTGCAAAAAGACAGATGAATACTAACCACTTTATTTTGCATATTTAGAAGCATTTTCTCCGATCGTTTGAGTGAATTGTATTCGTACAGCGCAGTTCCGGAGGTGTATTTATTAATACTAGGTTCCCGGCATGCAATCATCAGAACTTCTTTTAGTTTGCTTTTTGGACCAACCTCTGGGCCATGACGAGGACTTTTCTGCGTTTCCATGATTCCAGAGATTAAAACATCTTGGTACTAAAAGAATTCATCAACGCAGGAATTAAATAAATTCAATAGGAAAAGATACACGAAATGTTCTTCTATTTAACATATCCATTTACAATTAATGCATACACTTTCAAACTATTACATGCACCAAAAGCAGATGTATAAGCAAATTGGCTTTTAAGCTACACACAAGAGGTGCACGTTCCTGAACATTGTGTGGTTTTTTTTTAATCTATATACTTTCAAATGTTCTTCAAACTGTTTTGTTAAAGCAAATACTTTTGCGACTTCAGAATGATGACGATTCACCCCACGTACTGTGGTTGAAGTTTTTTTTTTATCTATATTAAGATTGTGTTGCAAAATGCATTTTGGTTTTTAAGCTATAGACTGGGGGTAATTGACCAATTTGTCACAAATACTGTTCAATCAAACTTGAAAAAGAAACTTCTTTGAGTTTTTAAATAACAGCAGTATATGACCATGAACGTAAATGCATTTTAACGTATATCGGAGTTATGTTTCAGAAGGCATTAAAGGCATAAAGAAAACTTCTATGAAGGAACAATTACCTCGATGGGAGAATATGGAAGAAAGAAAACAACCCTCTCCAGAGCACATCTCACGTTGAAATAATTTGAAAGTTTATTCCTAGTTGTTGCAGAAACATTTAATTAATGCATATAAAGAATTACTGTTCGGAAAATCGACAAAAGTTTGATGGGCAAAATGGAATAAAGAGAAAACTCTCCCTCTCTCTCTCCAGGAGACATATCACATTAAAACCCCCAAACGGTGTTAAAGTTCACTTCAAACAAAAATCCCGTTGATGGAAATTCATTGTGTGGTCAGCGCTAGTGTTCAGTATATTGCTTAATGCTTTAAGTGGTTTTAAATCGGTCTAGCTAACACATGTAGATAAAACTTAATTGATTTTAGACCTTAATACATACCTTATGCAAATATTTCTGTACCGACTACAGATACAGTTCGTCTCATCACACCCAAAGATTGTGCACATACGCCACTAATTTTACCATTAAAGCTGTAGAATTTTCAAATAGTCACGAACTGATGTAAAGATTATTCCCATAGTGAAACCACTTTCTCCAAGCCATATTTCGCACAGCTGATTTTGCAGCTGGGATTGTATTTTTATTATACTTCTATTAGCTTTTAAAAGTCTTCTTCACTTTCTGTGCAAATAACTTAATTTATTAAATTATATAATTTGTAACTACTTTTTCACGCATTTTTATTTGTATTTATATGTCCTTGTGTAATTTTGTATATTCTTCTATGTGCTGTCTATACAATAAAACTATAAAAACACTTTTGTCACGATATCGATGCACTGTGTATGTACAGGTATCATTTAACTTTTAGTGCGAGCTACACTTTAAAGTTGCTTCAAACATTTATGCACCTCGCAGTGTAATTTCCTCTATAGATTACTAGATAAATATTATAAAGTTAGTGACTCTAGACACTTAAAATTGATGAGATTGAATTAAGTATTGATGTATTTGAAGTTGATTTATTTACCAGCTGGGGATATCGCTCCTTGAGCAACTGTTCAGCTTGCACAAGTCCAACATATTCCACTTTAGCAGCTTCTAATTCCTCTTTCGACACATAACCTTCTATTTCTTGTACAGTTTTCTGAATGTTGCTGCGAGCATGACGCTTCAGAGACGGCAAATTCAAATCCGGTTGTCGCTTTGGTGCTGTGCTAGCCGCCTTGAACATCATTCATAGATCACCGACGTCTGCGGGAAAATGATTAGAATAGGTCACTTATTGCTTCCTTGTCATTGAGCAACGTTACCATTTAACGTTAATGCTTATATACTCTCTTATGTAAGGAGATTAAATTGGACTTGATAGTTTTAATAAATATGTGTACCACGAGTTGAAAGTCTTGAATCAATAGTAGAAATATTTACATTACCAAACGTTACCTTTTTTATCTACGGCTAACTCAAAGAATCGCCAAAAGGTTCAGATTTCGTCCTGTAACTGTGAAATTTGCACTGTACAGTGTATGTTTTTAAATCCAGCATGATCTATCATACATATGTATAAGCCACTCTTGAAGCATTAGCGCAAGAAATAATGGGCTTTAAAATTTTTATGTCGAAATTTAAATTGAATTCATTGACGGATAAATAATGCACCGAACTTCGCGAAATATCATTGTCAAGAAAAAAGAGTGAATGTGAAAAAAGAAAGTGACTTACCGAATGGTTAAATTTCTGGATTCAATTGATCGGCAGATCAATTAAACATCATATCCCACATTTTAGATCAGATTGACAATCGATTCAGCTTTGATCAAGAAGTAATGTCCCATGACTTAGATAGGTATTTTGGAAGTTAATCATTTAACTAGTCACCAATCAGAGGATCACCCTTACTTGGGGGTCGGCAGGTTGTGTTTTCTGATTTTCACCTGATAAACGATATGCTAGCCATTTAAATGACTACAAGAACAGACGACGTCAAAAATTAGAAGAGTCGAGTAAAGTTGATAAGATCTCCATAAATATTAGTTCTGGTTCTTTTGTTTGCATTAAATGAACTCGTATAAGGAACAGAAACATTTTGACACCCTGTATTGAATACACCGACGATATTTTTCAAGAATGATCGCTTCTTTGTAACTATGCAATATCGAAACACCAAGGTTTAAATTAGTTATTGATAAATCACAAGTAAATTGATTTACCTAATGGCAAGGAAAACAAATGTCCTTCGCGTGAAAAACTAGAACATTAATTTCAATGCCAATGACGCCAAGGAAACAAGTTGGTTTTTATCGGAAATTACAAGTTTACTAAATCAATCACGGGTACATATAACTGCAAATTGTTGTGTTATTTACTTGTTTTCTTTCTTTTAATGGTTCTGTGCAGGGACACAGAATAACATAATATGTCCTAAAAAGGCATCTTCGTACTGTTTTCTTGAAACATATAGTTCGCCTTGAGGCTCCGATCTTTTCTGATAACATCGAATCTAGCTGTCGATGGAATGTCTGATTGGTTTGTCAATTACGTAAACATAAATGCAGCTCAGATTTAATATCTACATTGATCATTGGAATTAAATTGATTCTGAATGAAATATTCATAATTTTAAAATGTGAGATAATATGTATTGTGTGAATAAGAGCAAAAGAAATAGGATGAATGTACAAATCTATTTGTCGATATTCCTTTAACGGTACATGTAACTATCAAATAATATTTCATAAGTATCTCAAATGCAATATGGAAATACACCTCTTGAAATGTCTCTACGTACACAATTAAAACAAACTAAATTTCATGCTTTAAAATCCACGTAAAGGATTTTGATGATTCACTAGCACGATTACAGAATAAAGGCCCGAGGGGACCCGAGATAGAATAGGTCCTCAGTACCCATTGCTTGTCGTAAGAGGCGACTAAATGGGGAGGTCCTTCGGATGAGACCGTAAAACTGAGGCCCCGTGTCACAGCAGGTGTGGCATGATAAAGATCTTTCTCTGCTAAAAGGTCATAATCGCCGAGGATAGGCCTAAATTTTGTAGACCTTCACCGGCAATGGTGACGTGTCCATATGAATGAAAAATGATCAAGCGGGACATAAAACAGTATGTAATCAATCAATCAGAATCTAAGGCCCAATGCCTTATCGAAGACACAATTTAATATCTGTGTCTAAGTATATCAAAATAACTCCTGTAATTGCCAACACATAATGACTGCAAATTCGCACCAAAATAAGTTTTTCACTTTCAGTTGTTCGTATTTTCTGTCCGTTTCTTTAAAGATCGATTGATTGATTGTATACTGTTTAAAGTCCCGCTTGAGAATCTTTCACTCATATGTAGACGTCAGCATTGCCGGTGAGGGGCTGCAAAATTTAGGCCTATTCTCGGCGCCTACTGCCTTCCAGCAGGGAGGAATCTTTATCGTGCTACACCTGCTGTGACACGGGACCTCGGTTTTTGCTGTCTCACCCGAAGGACCGCCCCATTTAGTCGCCTCTTACAAGCAAGAGGTACAGAGGACCTATTCTAACCCGGATCCCCACGGGGTTTTCTTTAAAGAAGAAAATATACCGTCATAACAATTTGTACAACATGTAAGATTTATTATTAATCACACTGCTGATAATACACTGTACAATTATCCATATAGTTCTTAGCAGTGATTGCTTCTTTGCGGCTTCAGAAGCAAAAGTCTCGAATCTTTTGGGTCATCATACATGGTGATACAATAAAGAACATTTCTTGCTACGTCCTTGGACGCCAGACATAGGTCATCGTTTTTGGCACTTTACATACAACTGGTGAGATCTCTATGTATACATTTATATTTCCAATGTTTTTACTTTTGATAACTTTACAAAGTGTAATGAGAGCATTTCCTCATAAACGCGCTGCAACTGTAAACAATGCGCGTATGAATCTTGATAAATAAAATTGTCTATTTCAAGGACTGGGAATTCCCACAGAAAAGAAATTCATTTTATTCTTAAAAATACCTGTTGGTATGAACTGCAACGCTTCATTCTGGCATACTTTTCATGACGCGCTAACGCATTGTCGCTTATATGCACGTTCAGCGTTTAAAAAATGAAGCATCTTTGCAATGTTCATTATTCGGGGGTCATTGTCGATTTCCGACCGATAATGCTTTGGGACATCCAACAGAAAGTCTCCATAGACTCTCTCTTTGGTTCATAAGGGAAATATTCATTATTTCTTTTAAAAAATTTCACGACTACTCGATATCTACTTTGAAGTTATAATGGTGAGAAAGCGTTCTATCGAAGTTGTGAAATTTATCAACCCTGTGTCAAACACAGGTACCAAGCTTTCCTGAAAAGTTTTGTCCCCTAGTGTGTTTATAATAATCTAGGGGTTAACTTTTTCAGGCGAGCTAGGTTACTATGGTGCTATGGTTTGTTTGTTTGTTTGTTTATTTGTTTATAGCCGCCTGAGCAATTTTTCAGCTATCCGGCGGCTGTCACCATTACCGGTGACAGGGCTGCAAATTTAGGCCTATGCTCAGGGCCTTTGAGCAGGGAGGGATCTTTATCGTGCCACACCTACTGCGACACGGGACCTCGGTTTATACGGTCTCATCCGAAAGACCGGCACCCACGTCCCACAGTGGGATTCGAACCCCCGACTCAAGGATCATCAGATCTTTGAGCCCGACGCTCTAACCACTGCGGCACGCGGGCGGCTGGTGCTATGGTAGAGTTTGTGGCTTATATAATGAAAATGAATTCTTTAAACATAAATGCAGCTCAGATTTAAACATCATCTTGACTTCCAACAACCCAATGGTGCATAATGTTGAGGAGCAGCAATATTAAACAACAAGAGCCCCACAAGCCTTATCGGTCACCTGAGTATCAGTTAAACGTATCACTAGTCCCAAATTAGTATCAACAGCAATAAAGAATATGTATATTGGTCTCGCCCTGGAGTCAGAACCTCTGCCCCAGGAATCATGAAATTTACAATTTTAGTAGAGACCGTCCTGATCTACATCACTATACATTAACGTTTTATTTCACTTGCGGTTCTAGAGACGATTTTTGAAAATTGGTCACTTTTTGTCCCGCCCCCAAGTCCCAGGAGTCCTGAAATTTTTAATTTTTGTCTGCCTTGTCCAAAAGATGCTTCACACCAAATTTGAAAAGAATTGTAAAGGTAATTATCAAGAAGTTAAATATGTTCATTTGTTAACATATTTAATCCCTGAACTTAATACACATTAATAACAAAACCCCTACCCTGTGATCATGAGATTTATAATTCTGGTAAAGGGCTACCTGATCATTCTAAATATGTTCTTGGCTTCAATTTAGTACCAACAACAAAAAAGAAGTGGTATTTTGAATGTTCCACACACATATACTATACATATTCCAACTTTGGCCCCGCCATGGGGTCAGAACCTCTACCCCGGGTATCATGAATATTATAATTTTGGTAGAGGCCTTTCTGCTCTACATCTCTATGCATTTAGGTTATCTTATATATGTTCGATTCTAAAGAAGAAGATATTTAAAAACTGGTCACTTTTTGACAGTTTTAGCCCCGCCCATAAGGCCGCAGGGGGTGCAGGAATCCTGAAACCTACAATTTATGTTAGCCTTGTCCCAAAGATACTTCATACCAAATTTCAAAGAATTGGAATGGTAGTCATCAACAAGTTAAAAAATGTTCAATTGTCAACGCACGAAGCATGACGACGGACGCAGACCTATTGCAATAGGTCATCTGAGTTTATCTTCCTTTTTGTTCTCATTAAACATTTATATTGATTACTTTTACAAGACGGAGGAATAATCGGCCTTCAAAGAATTTCGGAATCGATTGAAGAGGAATTAATGATTGATTAATGATTGATTATTTATTGCTTTCCGCCACACTCAACAATTTTTCAGTTATCTGGTGGCGTCCAGTTTTTGTTGGTGGAGGAGAGAACCAGATACAATGTACCTGGGAAGAGACCACCGACCTTCCGCAAGTAAACTGGCAAACTTGCTCACATAACGCCGCGGCCGAGATTCGAACACGCGCCGACAGAGGTGAAAGGCTTTGTGATTTTGAGCCCGATGCTCTAACCACTCGACCACGGAGGCCCCCTGGGAATTAATGACATATCTGAAATATTAAATTTACTTTATGTTGATGACAGTTATTTTGGTGAAGATTTACAACACGCGTTGAATGAACACTGTACGCAATAGACATTAAATGTTCATGTTGAAAAAAGAAATTCTGATTTTTCTAAAGGCCCTGTGTTGAAGAAATGTTTTATTATAATGGTTTATCATTGAGAATGTAACGGAATTCAAATATCTAGGTATTGTATATTCCAGATCAGGTTCTTTCTGCAAAACCAAAATCATCTATTCGAACGAGCCCAGAAAGCTCAATGGCGTAATAAGGAAAATCAGACAATTTAATTTACCAGTTAAATGCCAGCTTGACCTGTTTGACAAAAACATTTTACCAGTTTCAATTTACGGATGTGAGATTTGGGGATATAGCAATTTACAAATTATAGAAGTTCTCGATTTAAAGTTTTGGAAATATATTTTTCATTTTAAAAGCCCCACTCCGTCATTTATGGCACATGTATATGGCGAACGGGACGTTTTCCTATTTATATTAATATGTATGCTAGAATGATTTCTTAACGGGCCAAATTAACGGCTGGTCACGAAAACAAATTTGTAAATATTCCTTACAAATATTCATATAAATAGTACTACAATGAAACATTGAAAACTCCAGGGTTCGAATGTATCAACAGAGTTTTAAACATTTGTTCATTTTCTAATATATGGCGTGAACAAGGTATTGTAAATGAAAGGTGGATAACAAACGCTGTAAAACAAAGTCTTAAGGATCAATTTATCCAGACGTGATCAAGTGATGTTTTTAGTAATTGTACATTTAATTCTAGAAATCTGTACTCATCTACAGTTTGAGATAGCATGACAAAAGTACGGACAGACAAGGAATCATTATATGTTATAGTGCGACTCTATACTAAACCTAGAACTACGTGTGCGCTCAATCCGCAAAGCAAGCCACCAAAAATACAACATATAATCAATACAAATACAAAGCAAGTTATCTATTTCATTTGACATAGTTCAAGAAAGGTCGATGGCAATGTACAATATCTAATCCCTACACTTATGTATTTAATATGAAACAATAACTCCGCCCATTTTGACCTGCAATCGAAACACAACGAAGCCATTAGAATATCTTCATCCAGTATACTTTCTCTTACAATGGATCGAATTCTTCCTTTGAATTTTTCAAAGAGATTTTTTTGATATGAAGATATTTTAAATCTTAAAAAAGACTGACTGCTATTCAACATGCTTTACTGCTTGAAATGCCACTGAAGAGCATTTATGTAATAATTCCCGGTACCACCGGCTTTGCCACATTTGCAACTGAAACAGCCCACGGTCATGTCATGTCAATAGTCAAAATGCTTGTACAACACCTTTAGCCATCATGGTACCATTCTCGTGTAAATACAGCGTCGGCCAGACAGTAAAGTTGACTACTATTCCATGCTTTGTATATTTATATTCTTTCATATTATCGTTCATTTCTGAACCTTCATCGTGCCAAAATAGTTTCATGGGTGGATCCTGAATTGAAAATAACCAACATATTCGAACACAGCTTTCTATGTATGTCATTATTTCTTTGGATTTATCCCATCCGATTTCTCTTAATCCCCCACCGTGTGTTTGTTTGAAGATCTAAAATTAAAATCAATTTATTTACTATTAATATACGATTACATGAATTGTTTTCTAATAAGAACATTCACAAACATCGTTAAACGCAAAACTAGAAGCATCAACGTTATATAGCAGCTAGATAGCATAATGAATGCTACCATTGTGTGCTAACATGTATATAGTTCCCTCAGTAGGAAGTTCAGTTACCTCTTGAATAGCGGGTAGAGCATAGATTCCCGTATCTTGTTGTATCTGACGAGCTGTAGGCTGAAGCATTTTCTCGGTACTGGGTTCTACTTCTACCTAAATATAAGAAGTACTTCAGGGATTACAGATCCCAATAGTGATCAATTTGAAGACGTTATTCAGAAGAAAATTTACTGTGAAGACATTGTAGTCAGAGTTATTTTTCAAGTTATCATATCAACTTTGAGCGTTAATGATGAAATATATTCAATTGTTAATGTAATTTTAGAATACTTGTACGTGATTGATTGATTGATTGATTATTTATTGCTTTCCGCCACACTCAACAATTTTTCAGTTATCTGGTGGCGTCCAGTTTTTGTTGGTGGAGGAGAGAACCCAGATACAATGTACCTGGGAAGAGACCACCGACCTTCCGCAAGTAAACTGGCAAACTTGCTCACATAATGCCGCGGCCGAGATTCGAACACGCGCCGACAGAGGTGAGAGGCCTTGTGATTTTGAGCCCGATGCTCTAACCACTCGGCCACGGAGGCCCCGACTACTTGTACGTGTGTTTAGAATACTAACTGTCTCTGCTGCTCTTAATGGATGTACTAGTGCCTCTGTTATTTTCCCTCTATGTTTTCTAGCTTGTTCACGACATAATTCATATGCCAACTGCAAGAAATATCAATTATACATTATACATACGTCATTTCTTTTTCCAAAGAACCCTTGACAAACCCTTCACCCTTCTCAGTAATTTAATATAATGACTGTAGAAAAAGGAAAAGTTTGCTCCAAGCACTGATAAACCTCAAAAACTGCACTTGTCTACTAAACAATACACAGCGATTCACAGTAAAATGTATTCTCTTCCTTCAATAACATTTGAGTCATTTCCCTCCTTTTGTAATAACTCCTCATCCCAGTAATCAATTCAAAGATATATTATTACTTTAAAACGAAAATACCGCTGTAATGTCATTTAGTGAAACTCTATATTTTAAAGTTCACTTGTGATTTGTCGATTTTCTACCATAAATCCTCATAGCTCTCATTTCTTTAATGTTTAATGATAAAAATCATCTGGTAACCGAAATCAATTACCAATACACATTACATTAATGCAGAAGAAAGAATTGATGTCATTAATATTAATAAGCAAGTTGATTAGTGATAAACAAGAGCCGATACATTGGGGTTTTCTACAGTATTTAGCAGCACTAGAAAGACGCACAGTTCTACATTCCTCCATGAGACTGACTAACAAATGTCACATCCCATGATCTCGTCAGAGAATTTTTTGTTATATGTTATGTAATTCGTCATGATTTATTGTCATAATCTTACCATTAACATTGTGCTCAACTTCTTTATTATATCTTCTTCGTTTCTTATCTGTCCACTGTTCTTTAATGCTTCAAAAGCGTCAACCCACTCTGTGTTGTATAGTTCTTTAAAGTCTTCAGCCAATTTTGTTGGACTGTTTACATTACTAAAATCTATAATAGACGGATTGTTGTTTCTCGATTTCTTCTCAGACATGTAACTGCTTAGACTGTAAATATGACAGAAACAAGATTTAGCTGTATGATTACTGTATACAGCCTTATCTTCGCTGCTGGTTAATTTCACAGTTTTTTGTCTAAATCCCTCTTCACAAGCTTTATTAATTCACCCTTTTGATTTCCTGTTTAAGTGTTATGGCTAGGTTTGGAAATACAGTGAAAATACTGCAGCAAATGAAGGTTGTATACATTGAGCATATGTACAAGTACGTGTTCCACAGCTCTTGATTTGGGGCAAATATTACCTTGTTTCTTCATATTCACTTGATCCCTCTTGGTCGGAGTTCGTCGATTCTTTCTTTTGAGCCTTCATATGATTCGTAAGAATAAATAATCACAATAATGAGAAAGTATAATTCAAATGTCAAAAATAACATGACATTAGTATAATATCATTAAAATGATTATGGTTCAAATTGACTTAAGTTTATAAAAAATATAATATACATCCAAACCCTTTGCGGCTGCGCCTAGACAATTTGAGTAACAGTTTTCATATATAACCTAAATGTACAGCGTTTGCAGATTTACAATACATACATCGACTAAAGGAGACGTTACAGTTGTTTGTCTTTGAAGGAAAGTTTGATACTCTTTCAAAAGATTGTGATATTTTTCTTCACCATCCGCCTTGTATTTCAGAACTTCTTGCAGGTGTCTAGACTGAGCAGCGACCAGAAGCTTTGTAATATCTCTCTACAAAATGAATTATATTGATGCCAAAACGTCCATTATGTGTGGATACAAGATAAAAAAAAATTAAAATAAGATTGCTACGTGAGATCCACGACTACGTATGAGAAATGGGGTGTATTTATGGCAAATTGCAATAAATGACATCCTTTTATCATGTATGTATAAGAAGAACTGACAGCATCTGATCAGCCTACCTGTGTATCGATGGACAAAATAGGCAAGGCCTGGCATATTATTTTGAGTTCTTGAATGGCCGTGTCAACATCTGATGAACTGAAATCGCTCTCATAATATTTACCGTGGTGGAGTTTATCGAAGACTTTCTTCAAAAATGTGTACTTGTCAGACATCTTTAAAATGTAACATTTCCCCTGTTGGAATAAATATATTGTGATAGAATATTTGACAACAATACTAGAATGAGTCATAATAGTTTTCAAAATAGATATCAATGATATGTAGTGCACGCCGTGTGCCAATATTTTAAGAATAACAGAACAATTGTAAAATGGATAAACATCTTGCAGTTTTATTCTCATTGAGTTTATACAAAATATTTTCCATAAGAAAACACTAGATGTCAACACTTACCTCGATCACAGATGTCTGTAAGTTTTTAGAGTTTGTAATCATTAACTTAAGGACGCCTAGAGGTGTACTGGGGTGAATTAACTACATGTACGTTAATCATTTCTTCCACTTACAAAACTAGAATTCGGTAACAAATTGCAGCTTTTCTTTCCACTATGACTGGAAAGTTAAAAGTAAATAATCATTGGTCTATGGGTCACAACTTTCAATAAATTTCCCCACCCTTAAAACTTTATATTCCCGAAGATAAAACCACCCAAGATTTTAATACAATTTTCTTAAAACGGAAAACAGCTTGAACGGCAACATGAAGGCGTTACATCCCTTCAATAATGAATACGTCGATATCCAATCTCAATTTCAGTACAAGGAAATACTACATAAACGTTCCTAATTGTATTTTACATGCAGTGTAGTCCCCTGTAGTGGACCCAATTTGGATCAGTAGATTAAGTTCAGAGTCATGGACGAGACTCGTTTTGATTACAATGGATCAATACCACATATCTGATCTTCACAACTATCAACACAATTATTCGTGACAATGACAAGATGCAGAGATATAGTTTTAGATGCAAGAAAAAAATACTTGTACATGAATATTTGGTGTCGCACAAATATTCATTCTTCTGGCGACAATCGACATTTTAGTATTCATCAGGACACAAATCTGAACCTACACAGTGTAATCGTTTAGTTATTTAATTAATTGTATAAGATCAGATGAGCATATGCAGATACACTATATCACTGCGATCATTCTCTATTTTTCTTCATAATGAAATCGTATAATGAGGATTAGTCTTGATGACAAAGGAAATATATACTTGCTGGAATACATAAAATCGTACTATTCGTAAAACGCATACCAACTTCGATCTTTTTACCTTTCATAAAATCTCAAATAGGATACAAAACAGCACTTTTCTTACTGCAGAATTTGTAGGGGGTATATATATATATATATGTATATATATATATATATATATATATATATATATATATATATATATATATGAGAGAGAGAGAGAGAGAAAGAGAGAGAGATTTAAAAATCTGGAGAGGAGTGAATTTAACTCCAAAAAACAAAGGTCTTATAGCAATGTTATTAAGAAAGATCGAAAAGCAGAAATGAAACTTTTTTGTCTTTATCTCATAGCTGAAGGTTGAACTTGCAACATTGAGTGTTTGTAGAAACATAAATATCACAATTCAAAGACAAAAACAGTCTTGTATGAAATCACATCAGTATCCTATTTTATAAAGCAAGAATACGTATCCTGCGAGACTGTTTCCCGTATATACGAATATACCATCATATAGATTTAGTAGAAATCATTTCTCCGCGTTTTTACTCCATAGGATGACAAGATAAATCCAATTATTTATTATTCTACTAGCACGTAGGAATTTAGCATTGACGTACGACATAAAGATTTTTAAAAATGTATACATTTTGATATTTCTCAGTATCACTACTATAAAGGGTAGCGCAAAATATGCACTATTCTTGTATTGAAATGCGCTTTACGCTACTTACTGTTTCCTTATGTTATGCTGATAAAATTGCAGACAAGCTACTTTGAAAAAACACAGATGTTTATATCATCTCTGTTACTTAGTAAATTATTTTATTATAGACGTAATAATCACTGAATAACAACTGAGTATCACAGTAATATTCGATTGTGTTGTAACTGTTATCAAACTGGTTGAACAACACCCTTGCACATCAAGGGACCGTTTTCGTGAAGATACAGCGATGGCCAGACGACAAAGCTAATTACATTTCCCCGCCTGGTGAATTCAATCAAATGATCATCCAGTTTACTCTGTTCTTTTGGCCACAACAATTTCATAGGTGGGTTTTGAATTGCAAATAGCCAACAAATGCGAACACATTTTTCTAAATAAGTCATTATTTCTTTAGAATCATTCCACTCGTTCTTCCTGATTTCATCTTTGTGTTGGTTTCTAAATATCTGCAAATCAAATTATTTGTACATATAAATATTTGTGAATTACAAATAATTAATCAATTGTTTGTTTGTTTTACGTTCCGCTGAGAATTTTTCACTCATATTGAGACGTCAACAGCCGTAGGTGAAGAACTACAAATTTAGACCTACACCTAGCGCTCAGGACCGTAGCAATGAGGGTTCCTTCACGTGGCAACGCCTGCCGCGACACAGGACGTCCGACCCGTGGTTCTCACTTCTAAGTGCCGAGCGTTTGGCAAAGGAGCAATCACTATCTATGTTAACGTCTAAGGTTTGACGCGGTAATGGCATGACGGGTTCGAACTCACGACCTCCAGGATTCGAAGCGAACGCCCTACCACTGAACTACGGTGACCGATGAATTACATATGAATTTATGCTTAATAAAAACAAACACCATATGATGTTTGTATATACATGCATGAAAATATTTTTAATCGTATCGAAAATAAATCGTAAATTTGAAAATTGTTCTATAATTCAAATGCAAAGCAATTTTCATTAACCTTAACCTTGCCCAATTAACATTTTTATCCAAAAAGGTAAAAATTTTATAATCGAAATTACTGTCTACCTCTTGAACAGCTGGTATGGTGTAAACACCTGCTTCTCGTTGTATTTGACGGACTCTTGGGCGCAATATTTCTTCCACATTAGGTTCCACATTGGCCTACAAAATAACAAGTTTTAGAATTGTGAGAATAGTTGAATAGTTGAATGTGATATTGTTGATAAAATTTGGTAGTTCCAGAAAACCTTTAAATATAACCCCATCAGTAGACATTTGCAGTCAAATTAGTCATTCTGGTATTCAGGTTTGAAACACTTTGAAAATTCACAAATTGTCCAACTCTTAATTTTGTAGGAGTTATGTTTGTTTGGTTTTTTTTTTATTTATAGTCGCCTGAGCAATTTTTCAGCTATCCGGCGACTGTCACTATTACCGGTGACGGGGCTGCAAATTTAGACCTATGCTTAGCACTAATGGCTTTTAGCAGTGAGGGTTCTTTTACGTGCCACACCTGCTGCGACACGGGACCTCCGTTTATAAGGTCCCATCCGAAAGACCCGTGACTCTCACTTCGTAATGCCGAGCTCTTGGCGAAGGAGCAATCACTACCTATTTTAACGTCTTAGGTTTGACGCGGCCGGCCCGAGCGGGGCTCGAACTCACGACCTTCCGTTCACGAGGCGAGAGCTCTACCACTGAGCCACCGTGATCGGTGTGTAGGAGTTATGAGAATATTGTTCGTTATCGTCACCTTTATAGTAGATATACTTAATTGCAGCTAATTTACAAATACAAATGAATATGAACATAAAATTTGCAAATTACCCTTAGAAAACAATATCGAAAATAGCAAATGTACGAGGGATGATTCCTCTGTTGTGAGCTTTATTTTTAAGGATTTAAATTTTGACGAACACATTGCATCATTTTTCAACATAATACTCTTCAGTATATACACGTTTGCCAGCAATGTTTAAGTGCCACAATGCCATTTTTAAAGAAGTCCTTTACTTGACCATTCAGAAAGTCCCACACTGCATGTATGACGTCATCATCTGACTGAAAGTGTATACTGGAAATAGCCATTTTCAATTTTGGAAATAGATGAACGTCTCATGGAGCGAGATCAGACCAACAAGGCGGATGCTCAATCAATTTAAAGCCACAATCGTTATTGGCATTGATGACAATGACAGATTTGTGAACAGGGACGCCCCATTGATTGGTGGAGAAACTCATATTTACTTAATTTTCCGCTGCGCTTGAGCTTAATATCTGCATCAGAAGCGATGCATAATATTTGTCATTGAATGTATGTCTCTTTTGGAGATAATCTACCATCAGAATACCATCAGCATCTCAGAAAACCAAGGCCATAACCTTTTCAGCTGATGGAACAGTCTTTGCCTTTTTCTAGCTGGGATGAACCAGGGTGCTTCCATTGTTTTGACTGTTGTTTGGTCTCTGGGGGTGAAATGATGGATCCAAGTGTCATCCATGGTAACAAATCTCTGCCGAAAAATAGCGGGATCTACCTCTGAAATGTTTACATTAGCACGTGACAAAGTGTGCTTCTGATCAACTGTCAGAAGTCTTGGTATCCAGTAGCTGAAAGCTTGCTCAATGCAATATCCTCTGTCAGAATGGAATGCACTCTTCCCTGTGAAATGCCAACTGTACTGGCTATACAGTTTGCTGTATCTCGCCTGTGAGTCATAACAATACCATGGACTTTATTGACCATTTCAGGGGTTGATAGTGACAGGCCTTAAAGGACGTGGGTCATCCTCAAGTCCCTACCTGTAGCATTTTAATTCCGACACTCACCTTTTTACTACTTTTTGCTACCATATCAGTATGGATATCCTTGGGTGATAAACCTTTCTTTCAGCCAGTATTGGATCACTGCTCTTTCACCGATTTTGTCCATTTTGCAAACGTCACTTGTCTTGTTTACTTAAGGGTACTACCTCGTCGATATTAACTGACCAAATGACACCAGTCTTCAGGTACACGGCCTTAATTAGTTAGAGAATAGAAGGGCTGAAAAGGACGTTGATGCGAACCTCCATCAGTACAAGACTCACAACATAGCAATCAGCCCTCGTACAAGTAAGAAGTAAATTATTATACATTTAATGTTGCGTGAATGCCCATAGGATGTACTAAAGTTTCTTGTATCTTATCTCTGTGTTTTCTTCCTTGGTCAAGACAAAACATGTAAGCCATCTGAAAAAGGAGTACTATTATAAAAATGCAGTAACCAATGTGACACATCAAAGTTTCAAGAAGATATATATGTATCATCATATATACTCGTACTTAACATGTAAAGAAGAAAACCGTACAGTGTAAATGTATAGTCGATATCAATACTAGTATCTTTACTACCAACACCTTATCAAGACTGTTAGTTTAAGATTAAAACATTTTATTAAATTGAGCACAATGTTGTTTTCCCTCACCTTTAACATTTTGCCTAATTTCTTAATTATTTGTTCATCGCTTCTCATTCCTGGCTTGTTTTGTAGTGCTTCATAAGCATTCGTCCACTCGTTGTCATATAATTCTTTGAAGTATTCGGCAAGTTTGGTAGGTCTGTTCATATCACTAAGATCTGTTATGGACGGATTGTTGTCCCTCAATTTCTCTCCAGCAACTTTGCTTAGTCTGAAAATATGTATATATTTATTCAGAGAGTAAACGAAAAACCTAAAACCAAATATGTCAACCGACGCTACGTGTACATGTATATTTCACAAAGTTGAAGCACATCTATAATCAATTTTGTTATAAAAGTATCAGGATGTACTTTGAAATGATTTTTAACATTCCTCCTGAACGACTACAGAAACAGTTCAACTAAATAGTAGGAGTTTCTCTGATTTTGATGAAAAAGTGAAATAAAGAATAGTTATCAATCTCATAAATTCTATAAAGAATACAGAATTAAGAGTAGGACAAACACGGACCCCTGAACTCATCAGAGGTATAATCTGGTGCCTAAGAGGAGTAAGCATCACTGGTTGATCGGTCACACTTGCCATGAGCCTCATATTTTGATCAAGTAAACGGAGTAATCAGTAGTCAAAGTTAGTACTTAGAGAACGATCTAACAATTGGTATGAAACATTTCAAACAACTTCGACCTAATGACAGTCCGTATATGCAAATTAGATCATGATAACGACCATAGAATTTGCAAAATGACAAAGCCAATACAATGAACAGTATTCAATCTTGTACTTCCTGTAGAAAATACAAACCAGAGAGGTGGGCAAACACGGATCCCTGGACATACCAGAGGTGGATCAAATGCCTAGAAATAAGTATCCCCTGTCGACCGGTAACACCCGCCGTGAGCCCAAACTCCGGATCAGGCAAACAAAGTAATCCGCAGTCAGAATCAGTATGCCAAGAACGGCCTAACAATTGGTATGAAACACGTCAGACGGCATCTGACCTAATGGAACGTTGTACTGGCAAACTAGATCGTTATAACGTCCATAGAAATGCTGACATTGAGCGTGATTGTTGAAACCCCTCTAACATTAACTTGTTTCTCAGTAGCCTGCCTTGATTTAAACATTTATCATACACAGAATATACTCTTGCGTACATGTATTGGAATCAGTTGAGAGACACAAACACCGCATGCAAGTTGATAATGGAATATTGCTACAGAAATATGGAAATGATGGAATAATCCCGTTTGTCATAAAGCTGAGTTGTTAGTTTGCAGTTACTATTCATGTTCAATGAAATATCCAAATATGCAGTAGATATGGAAGATTCTGAAAAATCTTGAATTTCGATTTCATTTGGATATGTCAAAAATTAACGAAAATAGTATTGTTGATAGATAAAACGTCGTCGATATAGCTAAATGCCAAGAAACTTTTGAATTAATTCTGCTCCATGAGAATACAAAAACAGGTTAGCTAATAACGGAAAACATTTCGTTCCCGTGGAAATTCTAAAATTCTGTTGGAAGTTTGAATCACCACGGACTATGGTAGATATTGTCAATGTTCAAGATATATTCAAAACAGGAAGGAGACTGCGATTCAGAATCAATTCGATTTTACCAGAAGAAAAAATTCAAAACTTGGTGAAATACCGGTTAACCCCATTTACCTTGTTTCAAGTTCGCTTATTTCCATATTTTTTCTTGTCAATTCGTTAATTTGACTCGTTTTTGAAGGCGCTGATTTCGAAGAACTTTCATATTCGTCATCTGGCCTGTTTGGTGTTGCTTTTTGTGAGCCCTACAATGATAAATATACATTTCCAATGTTTTTAAATAACATGAATATTGATCATCCATACATTTTAGATATTTTAAACCATTACTATCTTCTAACTAAACAAGATAAAATAGTTGAGTTATGCTGGATTTCAAGTCATATTGATATCCATGACAACACCAAAGCAGACAACGTGGCATAAATGCACTTCAGTGTGATATTGTACACTTTAAAATTCCCTACATGCCTCAAGTAGTTTCAAAAATGAAAGTTATTTCTTTAGAAATACTGTATTTCTATTGATTGAGAAAATGCACCATTGTCTCATCACGGGTATTTCCATAACATTGCATGCATTTTCTATTTCAAACAATAGAAACTGAAAATTAACCTCCATGATATTGACATACTTTCTAAGATTATATAGGTTACGTACGTGTACATCTGCAGCTGAGAGGTTCAGTTTTGCATGCTTTTCGTATTCCTTGATGACTGCGTTATAATGGGAGATGCAGTCGCAATGGTGTTTGTATTTAGCTATTTCTTGAACTTTCCTTGATCCTACTAAGTCTAGAAATTTGATTAATTCTCTCTAAAAGTAAAACAAAATCAAGACTATATTTAGCAGCGATTTGTGCAAAAATATAAGCATAACAACCCATGTAAAAAGCAAACCAACAATGCTTGTACCTGCACATCTGCGGTAATGGTGGGCACTGCCTGACAAATAGCCGAAAGTTCCCGTTTTGCTGTTTCTACATCGGAATCGCTGCAGTCGCTCTCGTAATATTTTCGTCTTTCAATGCATTCGACGACTTTCTTTAAATGACGGTATCTGTCAGCCATACTTCAGCACTAACCTGTGTATACTGACAAAATCAAAAACATAGTGGAGTCGCCTAATGTAATGAAAAGTTGACATAATCAAAATCATGAAAATAATAGTGAAGTACTTTCGTAAATATTTCATTTAAAATTAGATATACGTAAAATCAATTGCATATAAAGATGTGCCATAACTGTAAAGTTATATTGATGATATTTTCTGAGCACGACCGATTGTATAAATTAATACCTACCTGCATTGGTCACAATCTACTTCCTGTTTTGGTTTCACGGGATTGTCATAGCAACAGAGATACAACAGTCAGAGAGGCTCTTTAAAGGGGGATTTATTAGCTTGTTAAAATCTATTAGATTTTAGATACATACTTTCATATCATTCACTGCATTAATCCTCTTGTCAACAACGACAACAAACAATAAATAAATAAATGGGAAGGACAAGACCAAGTTAAAACATATACAATTACGATCGTTCATTGGTTTGAAATATTGGTGCACATTGCTGATTAGTAAGATTACGAAGGAAATATGCTGATCATTGCCTAAAAAGTGCATATTTATTCAACAATTAATATCATGTGCATGTATTGCATATCCAATATTTACATTTATTAACTATCCAGTGTTAAAATATATTGCATAATGTAGATTTGCATGTAAAACTGAAAGGAAATGATATGCGACATACGTAGATGTGTTACGTTATTTAAGCAATAAGTAACATTTATCCTATACAATTCCTTTTGTTTATTCCCCAGTCAATCTTTCTCAAGTGTCAACTTTCCGTTGGGGAAATCCTACTATACAGTTATTAATACTGGTACTGCTGTAGTTAATTTTCAGAAAAAAGATTATGAGAGAAACATCACTGCAGGTTCCTCTTTGAAAATCCCATTTTTTCCCCATATATATGGCTCTTGTACACGTCAAACCTTAGACATGAAATAACCCTCTGTCAAACGCTCGGCATTCAGATTGAGAGTCGCGGGTCTTCAGGATGAGACCTTACAAACTGAAGTCCCCTGTCACAAAAGACGTTGACTCGATGAAGAACCCACACTACGACGGCCTGAGAGTCAAACATATGTACAGTGCATGCAACTGGTGACTGTCAATTAAAGTGAGAAAATATCAAGGGACGTATAACCAAAAGCAAACAAACAAAAACAACAACCCAAAAAACCAAGAAGCCAATGGGCTTTAATGGTCACCTGAGTATCATAATCCATACAAGGAGTCTTCCATAAAAGCCTCAATATGGAGTCTTCTGTGCACACGTTTCTTTCAAAAGGCATACAATTCCTATTCAATTACAGAAGGAAAAATGAAAGTTTGAAGCATATAAATATTTTAACATTCCCTAATTATTTTTACGCATTTTCATTATGAAATTAAGGAAGAAGTTTTTTAAAGATTTAATATATTTTCACTATTTAAACCATATTGGCCCCACCCAAGGGCCTGAACTCCTGACCCAGGAGCCACAAATTTCACAATTTAGGTAGAAAGCTTTATGGACATCATGCATTCAGTTTATATGTGGAAGTAGAGAAGATTTTCTAAGATTTAATACTTTTTCACTATATGGTCATATTGGCTCCACCCTAGGGTCTAAATCCCTGGCCCAGGGGTCATGAATTTCACACTTTTGATAGAAGGCTTCATGGACATCATAACCATGCATTTAGTTTTTTTCCCACACGTGTGGGAGTAGGGAAGAAGATTTTTTAAAATATAGCCTCTTTAGCATATTTGGTACTGCTCACGAAACCCCAGGGGTGGTATATATACTTCATATTTTTGCCTTTGGTATCTTTAAAAATTGTAATAAAAGTCATTTCCTCATGAATGCGCTGCAGTTGTGAACTATGCGTTTATGAATCTTGATAAATATATTAGGTCTATTTTAACGGCTGGGAATTCCAACAAAAATGAAAGTAAATATGAAAATGAATTTCATTTTTTAAAATACAAGAGGGTATGAACTGCAACGCATCACACGAGCATACTTTTTATGAAGCGCTATTTAAGAGTCCCATAAAGTTTGCCGGCGTGAAGTGTTGTAGTTCATGCCCTCATTTATTTTCAAAAATGTAATTTACTTTTAAATGTAAATATACATGCAATGCGTACGTATTAACCCTTATGCAACAAATGAAGAACTTGGGTTGTAAATACAAGTATAAAAAATCATTTTAATAAATTTTATTCACGAGTTGAGGTGTTCAATGATTAAATCAATTTTATATGGAGTACAAACATTCAGAGTGTTGTAAAACTTCCAGAGTGTTGTAAAACTTCCAGAGTGTTGTAAAACTTCCAGAGTGTTGTAAAACTTCCAGAGTGTTGTAAAACTTCCAGAGTGTTGTAAAAAGTGCATGATATACACCAGCTGTGTGCGACACACAAGTAACTGCACGACGAAGTAACATCAAAAGTAAATGATCATTATGTTCCTTTGATCCGACAGGTTGCTCTGACAACAAATTGTATGATGAAGACTCCAACAGACACATGCGATTTGTGAATGAGGTGAAGGGGGTGGGTGGGGGGGGGGGGGGGTTAATAACTAAAGAGTAACCCAAGTTGGACGGCATCGGGAAATAAGTACTAACTTAAGTATATATACATGTAAAACAAAAACATTGATGGACTAATACATATAGATTGCTGTATTTTGTCAATTGGAATATCGCTGTTTCACACCGACAACATTTCCCATATCATGTAGCATTCAAAGGTCTGGATTTGTATTATATTTTTAAGGTGTTGCTGATAGTGTTACATTTCTTGTACATGTTTGTGAGAAAGCATCACATAACATTATAACAACATGATTAGTAAACCGTACAGCCCTTTATATACAAAGTAGTATTTGTTGAACAAACTTTGGAAGTACCTATAGTACTTTGGTTGGTTGTATATCATTTAACGTCCCGCTCGAGAATTTTTCACTCATATGGAGACGTCACCATTGCCAGTGAAGGCCTACAAATTTTACGCCTATGCTAGGCGCTGACGGCCTTTGAGCAGGGAGGGATTTCTCTTTCACCACACCTACTGTGACAAGGGAGCTCGGGTTTTCGAAGGAATGCCTCTATTTACTCGCCTCTTACACAAGCAAGGGATACTGAGGACCTATTCTAACCAGGATCCCCACGGGGTTAGTATTTTGGCATCAAGCACATCTTAGAAATACACTGCAATACTTTGGTATCAAACACTGCAATAACAGAAACACAGCAAACACTCCCTGTTTTTGACAAGTGCGAGTGCTCACAATGTTGTATGCAACTAATCATATTGATAATTCTCTATAGTATATAATTCTATGCTTCCAGCTTCTCACAGGCTGTGCTGCATATATTGATATATTTACATTCACTCTGTTTATCCCTTAGCATCATTACTGACTGAAACTGAAAGTTAATATTTTATAAACTTTAAAATACATAGTAGACTAATCACTGCGTAAAAATACACTTGACGTAATATACACGTTTGCTTAAAATCGCGTATAAAATGCCATAAATCACATCGACATGCACAATTTCATGGACGCTAAAACGCTTCATTTAATATGCCGGTGTAATGAGGATCGAGGGTATATCTAAAAAATTGAAGAAAAAAATATTTCTCAAAAAAATATCTTATACATCTAGGCCGTTTTCAATCAAATTTCACAAATCATCTCTGTAATCCTGTACTTGGTATCATTATAAAAGAACTGCATCGAAAATAATAACGTCGAAATCATGGAACTTTAATCATGAAGCTCCCTTATATTTTTCAGGCACTATGTATACCTATACGCTTGTTACTTTTTTCTCTCGAATATGACGAAAAATTAAACTTTACGTTCGTGTGGAAAAACGTAACCCTTGCTTACAATAGGTCCCCTACTGTGCAAAAACAACACAGGCCAGACTGGTATTTTCACAACACTTCCCTTGGTTTTGTATAATTTGTAATAGTCTCTATTTATTGTCTCTCCTTCTGTAGCCCACGTGATGACCATAGGTGGATCTTGAATGCACATCAACCAGGTCAGCTCTATACAAACATCACTGTAAGCTAGGATTGGTTTAGGAAGTTGGCGGGGCTCCAGTTGAATATTTTGTCTCAACACTTGTTCTCTAAAGACCTGCACCACAGAAAATAATTATTCATAATACATGGTTTTCAGACAATCTGTCCAGTTTAGCAAGACAATAATTTTAGCGGCATCAGTTTTGCCACGTGTACTTTTGTCTTCGAGAACAACAGTTTTAAATGGATTCATTTTTCTATTATCTATTTATCCAGTACAATTTATAGTTGGTTTGTAGGTATCAGAATTTTTTTTATTATTTTACTACGTTTTATGTATTCAACGTCTGCGTTCAAAAAACATAATCAAAATAACTGTCTATTAATTAATTTCATACAAGGTAAAATATAGCTTCGATAGATAAAAAACAACATTTTTGGTTGCAATACCGGTTTCTAAAACCCACCGATTCTTTGATTTTCCTGTACACTTCCTGTCAGTGTCAAACAGACTACAACTTTGGAACCTTTCTTTCTATTCATTTTTCAGTACTATAAATAACTTTACATTCACTATTGTATAATTTGCGGTTTCTTATTTAAATCTATTTATACAGTATTAAATTAATATTTCCATTATCATTCTATATAATGTTTTGGTTAGTTATATTCATCACATATCTAATTCATGATGTTTTATAACGTTATAAAATGAATGAATTACAGTAGGGATATCTATCAATCCTACCGTCATAGTTTTGGATAATTCAGTTCAATCGTTATTACAGTTTACATTTTGTACTTCAGCAACAGATTTTTAACTTTAAAAAATACCGTTCTAATTTCTCTAGTCATTTTGTGGATAGCTTTAATTTAGAATTTAGGGGGAACGTTCGTACTGCAAACAAACTAAACATTTATTCAAGATTTATATTGTTATCACAGTGTGTGCTATGTTGTGTGTGTGCGTGTCTTAATAAAATCTCTGTTGGTATATACCCTAAAGTTTCCTAACCAACAGTTAGCATAGTTTGCGTCAGGGTGGGAGGTATCTTTTTTTTTTCAAACCCTAGACTTATCCACGCCACTATAATGTTTGGAAATAACGCTAACTGCACTTTCCAGAACTCAACACCACTCTCCTTCCGCGGAGCGTGAAACAGAAAAAGATAGACAACTCTTGCAGATATAAAATATGGTGTGCAAAAAAAAAAAAAAAAAAAAACTAAGGGGGGAGGGGTGTTTATTATTTTTTTTTCTATAAGCCATACTATTTTGTAAATTGATTTGGTTCATTTAATGAATGTATAGGTTAATATGAGAAATTGAAAGTAGGATCAGTACTTTTATCAAGAAATAAAATACACTGAAACAATAATGTAAAACAATGTCAAATTATAAGACAGTGGTAAATATTAATATAAATATTTTTCAAATAGATTTCAGTCCTGGTCATAATTTGGATCTTTGATTTATATTGTTTTACGTCCCGCTTTGTAATCTTTCACTCATATGGAGACGTCGCCATTGCCGGTGAAGGGCTGCAAAATTTAGGGCGATGCTCGGCGCTAATGACCTTTGAGCGGGGAGACATCTTTATCGTGCCACACCTGCTGTGACATGGGACCTCGGTTTTTAGGGTGTCATCCGAAGGACCGCCCCATTTAGTTGCCTCTTACATTATTTTACGACAAGCAAGGGATACTTAGGATCTATTCTACCCTGGATCCCCACGGGAGGATCATAATTTAGTTTATAACCACAATTCACATTTTGGTCTAGTGAATCAGGAATAATTTCAATACTGAAACCTTTTGGAATTAAATGTTTCATCTATTTTGGCAATTTTACCTCTAATAATTTAAAACTTGGAACTCTACAGTCTTTCTAAATTCTTTTATTTCTACAATTTGCTTTTGACTTTGTATCAAATTTCCTCATACATGCATGTATTTATAATTAACCATTTGTAATTGGGTTCAGCCCTTCTACCTTTCTAAACATTTTACCCACAATTTACCTCTTGTAATTCAGGAACGGATTTCAGCCCCACGGCCTTTCTGAATTCTTTAGCATGCCTAGTGCACAGTGGTCTTAAAGTGTTCCCTTGGCTTTCATCCAGTCGTACACCAATTGAACCGATAGACAACTTCAAATTTGTCTGAAAATAATTTCCACATAATTAATTTCTAATAGAATTATTATAGATACGTATCACTACTGTAATGCTCAATATTCTTTTTATTAGTCATGCACAGATTGTTTGCCTACCGAGCTTGTCATTGAATTGCTGAGGGATGTTGACGGGTTAAGAATATGTCTCTCCATTGATTGCGCTAAATCCGAAAGCTGAGTTTCTGATTTCTTTTTACAGAAGTCGTAGGCATACTATTTTAGTGTAAAGAAATTTGAGACATCTACAGAACAAATCTCAATAATATAATATTTTAATATGGAAAACTTTAGTTTAAAAGATGAATCATCAGAATGTATATCATAATAACCAATGGAAAATATGGCTTTATTGCTTTCAAACTTGTCAATTTCTCGTTTTCCACACTGAATATTGTCGGTTACATTTCATGGGTGTATTCATTAAAGACAAGTCATTATACCCTGAGTATTCTCAGAAGAACTCGCAAACATTCTTCCTCTGTGTACTTGAGTTGTGTCTGGAAGGCATCGAATGCGTCGGACCACTCCTCGTCGTACAAACATCCAAACTTTTCTCCAATTTTTGTAGGTCTGTTCTTGTCGCTCAAGTCAGCCATGTTAGGGTTACCGGCTAGTAACTGCTTGCTGGCAAAACTACTTAATCTGTAAATATTCAAAATAAAGAATTAAATGATAAAGACTTTGTTTTTCTCTTTCATGAACATAATGTCAGTTTGCCATTTTCACTATGATAACTGAAATACTACAATTCATATATTCATATATTTTTTTAATCTTATACGATATATCTATTCTTCAAAGAGTATAGTTTGAGATTTGATGAACCTTGTCGTGAGCTCGTCTATTTGCATTTCCTGTTGTTTGATTTTTCCGTGCAGACGATCGTATTCCTCTTTCGATATGAAGATGGACCCAGCACGGTACTGACTTTTGTATGCCTGTGATGATGGCGGCCTTGAGTTCCTGTCATTGCTGGCTCCTTTGGTAAAGCTTGTGTTGAAGTCGTGTTTATTTGCGGAAGCGCCCCTTTCGTTGTTCAGCGCTATAGTAACTTCATGCCTGGTATGTACGACTTTCATCGGACTTCCTTTTGGTACAACCTGATGGTAGGGTGTAGGAGTTGATGGTTTGCGTTTTACGAGAATGGATCCACTTAGATCTTGTTTCAATTTTGGTTCCCGTGGAGAGCCAGTAGACTACATCAAATAATTATCTTGATTAACGTTCAAGTACATACAATCTATACTCGGTTTCTTTATGACATTGTATAGTGTAATAGGAAATGCATCTCAATATGCCAAAATTTTATTCCACAGATTTTATACTTACAGACAAATGCTTTTTTTCTTCATATGCTTTTGCCGATCGTTGTAAAGCGTTCAGTTCCTTCAATGCGTCATCAGATAGATTCTTTACTTTAGTTTCCTTCGATAACTGGATGATGTGAAACAGCTTGGGTCCCCATACTTGATCTATATAATTAGATGCAGTGGGTCGTTTTTCGGACGTTTTCTGGAACTACAAACGTTTGTCCGACTTAATAAAAATACTACTGTTAAACACAGTGGCTTTTTCGCCAACAGCTGAAACTCTTATGGCTGAAATACATGATTTCTTTCGTAGCTACTTTTCCTCCTCCTTGATATCCCACTTTGTCCACTACTTACTTCCCTTGGGCTAAGTCAAGAGAGCTTTACTGACCCAAGTCTGTCCGTCCTCACGATGTCAGTTTACTTTCCATATTTTCGATTTCTCAAGAACTCGAATTTTTCCAAACTTGCCACGAAGTATTTTGGCTTTAAATAAAAACACATTCTCCTTCGCTGGAGTAATACGTAAGGAGAAAGTATTGTTTCAAAAGGCAAAACTTGAATTGCATAAAGTATAAATTGTTTAGTGAATATTCAAGTTCGTTTAAACTATAACCCTCGGGGCAGGATCACAAAGGTTTGAAGTTTTATATAGGAAACTCTTTTAGATTCATGAATCCGATACGTAAGTTAGCCGGCAAAATCTGATGAATTTTAATTCTTCTCATTTATAAGCAAAGGGAGATAACTCATGTAAATGATTTGCATTGTATCAAGCTATATATCGGAAACCTTAATGAAACCCTTTGAGGCAATATATATATATATATATATATATATATATAGAGAGAGAGAGAGAGAGAGCGAGAGAGAGAGAGAGAGAGAGAGAGAGAGAGAGAGAGAGAGAGAGAGAGAGAGAGTTACATGTACAGTATGTATACACTTGACCTTGAATCAACAACAATGACTCAAAAGAGACTTCAATAGGAATTTAGGCTTTGCAAAGGAGTATATGAATATCACGAAAAACAAACAAACAAATAATCGAATAACAAGGCTGCAAAAGCATCTTAAAATATAACAGTTTGTTAAATGATCATGCACGCGTTCTGCAACACGTATATATAGTTGTAGATCTGGGCGTACTATTTGGCTTATTATTTTTTTTTATTTTTTTTATTATTATTATTTTTTTTTTTTTTGGTTTTTTATCACATAAGTAACGTGATCAACATGTACATGTATCCATTATGGCATCCAATATGACTGCTTGCTTTGTAGATTACAAAACATGGCAGTCCCATAGACACTCGTCACAAACAGAACTATAAACAAAATCAATCATCTATTTGTGTTGCTTTTCTTCGATATGCATTCTGTGCTATCCATCCAGAGGGAAAATCATACCCTTTGAGATAAGGGGGTTTGATTCTTGAGAGAACCCGAGACGGAATCCTCTAAAGTAGTATTCCCGGGGGTGGGGTGGGGGGGGGGGGGGGGTAATGTGTGAAAAATCCTACTCTATATTATTAATATATATTGTGGATAAAAATGGCTTGTTTATCAAGTAAATTTAATGTTCTATGCGACATCATCATTTTTTATCAATGAAAACACCAACCGTTTTAATATCTAACTGCTTTAGTTTCTTTTCCACTTCCATCAGTTCTTTGTATTCCATCTTGGCCATTATAAGCATACTCTGTTCAACATGTGCTCCCATTTTACCGAGCAGCTTCTCTAGGTTAGTCCTATAATGCTCCTCCAGTCCTGGTGGCTTAATGTCCACTGTGCCTTGAATTAATGCTTTTCCAGGGGATGCATGCTTTGGAGTTTTGATGGTGCGACCAAATGAAAACCTTAAAACTACATACGAATATGTATTAAAACCGTAGTAAAAGGTATCAAATATTTAACAGAAAACGTCGTGTATTCTAAAAGAATGTCACATATTTTTCATTACACTGGTTTTGAAAATTAAGATATGTTGTGTTACTCAGAGGGAAGTGGTAAAATTGAGATCGTACAATGGTGTGCAGGTACATCAATACATTTGTTTACGTTGGTGATACTACTTTCGATTTCACCTACCTTCAGCCATCTTTGTTTACATGGAACGAAATTGTTGAATAACTTCCCTTACGATATTAAATTACGATCCCTATTTCATATTCATAGTAATCATATTCGTATATTTAGTCTTCACATTAAATATCCAATATCTCAGGTAAACAATACAAAATCAATACACTGGGGCGCTTAGCGGGGTGACATTCAGAAATCGGCTTAATGTAAAATGCTGACCGGGGAGTAATGGAACAGTGTTGTCAGATAGCTTTCAAAATTCACACTGTTAACTCTTGTAAGTTATGCAAGTGTGCACTACATATGTAATTAAAGTCCAAACTCTTCCAAAACCTTCAGGTTATATACCTTCAAAGACAAACAGTAAATCAGATATCTAATGATGATGTTTCTGTATTCAGATTACATCAAAACACCCAAACTGCCCGCTTCCAGACTGGACGGATGAGGGTACGGAGATGTTTGTACGTCCGTCCGTTTGGGGTTTTCTATTTCTATTTTCATTTCAAGACGAAACTTGATGTGCACCTTCTTTGTTAGTCACGCTAGATCATGTTGCAATTTTAATCCATTTTGGTTCTTTTGCAGACGTTTTGCCCTTTTTTGAATTTTAATGTTGTATAGAGGGTACATAATTTGTCCGTCCAACTCCTCCAATGGTTTTCAAGTGAGGACCCTCTTATTTTACAGTGTTTATATGAATATTGAAAATAGACGCAGGCGGCAAACTAAAAACTCGACTTTATGACAAACGGGACGATTTCAATTATTCCATCGTCAACTTCCCTTATTTATGTGGCAATACTCCATCATCACCTGCATATGGTGTATATTTCCCAACTGATTCGATACGCAAGAGCTTGTTCTGCATATGTTCAGCTTTTAAATCGAGGCAGGCTATTAACAAAGAAGTTGATGTTACAGGGTTTGTACAGTCTCATCTAAAGTCAGCATTTCGCAAATTTTATGGTCGCTATAACGATCTAGTTTGCCAGTACAACTTACCATTAAGTCAAATCCTGTCTGACGTGTTTCATTGTTAGGCCGTTCTTGGCACACTGATTCTGACCAAGGATTACTCCTTTTACCTGATCTTAATGTAAGACTCACGACGGGTGTGATCGGTCGACAGGGAATGTTTACACCTCCTAGGCACCTGATTCCACTTCTGGTATGACCAGGGGTCCGTGTTTGCCCATCTCTTTGATTTCTATAGAAATTACGAGATTGAATACTGTTAGCTATCTTGGCCTTTTCGTATGCATGTGGCAAGGATTTTGATTTTCTTTAATTTGAGAAAATTACAGGCTATTGAACGTCGTCGTTTCAAGGAAATATTATATAAAGAGTATATGATTTGTCCGTCTAACTTCCATCACAGTTTTCAAGCAAGGACTTTTGTAATATCTCGGGAATTTATCCAGCAACCATCCATGTTCTACATTGTAGTTTTCAATGTTAGTCACATGACTTAGCATAAATGCAGCGCAAAACAATTGTCGTCTGACATTATATCGTCGAAGCCCTGAGTGAGAAGACATGGTGGATAAAGAAGGACAGTACTTTGCAAATAATAAAGTGAATTACTGAATACCCGGTGTTTAATTCCGTACGTTGTAACAGTACTAGAGTCGAGGTACTGAGGCTGTCCTTTCAATAGACTGATCTTAGTCACAAGAGGTTTGCCACTGTTGAGGTCGACCAGATAGAAAAGCTAAGCACATAATTTGTCTGGACTTGATTGACAATTAGGCTGTTGCTCACAGTGTCTACATAAATAAGCCTCTACAGTGTGTGCATTGATTGACGGGCTGTCCGTTGTACTTGTGTCCTGAATTAGGCTATACAGTACAAGCTTTAGGCTATACAAGCTTTAGGCTATACAGTACAAGCTTTAGGCTATACAAACTTTAGGCTATACAGTACAAGCTTTAAGCTATACAGCACAAGCTTTAGTCGAGGTCAGTCGTTGCGGAGGGTGGTCATACACATTGTTTGACTATTTTGACATTGCGAATTATTTGGCTAACCCCTGATTTTTGTATGATGATTGAATTCCCTTGATTTGAAAGTAATTATTAATCTGGGTAGGGTTAGGCCATATCCGTTTATATTTGCAAGTTCAATTTCTACTCACATTTCCAATTTTATTTTATCAATGAAAGTTGTTATTCTACATGTAACTACACACCGAAACCTTGAATTGACAAGACACGAACTTCGACAGCCTTCTTAAAAAATCTGGATTGGATAAAGATGTGCTAAAAAATTACCGTCCAGTGTCAAACTTATCTTTCATATCAAAGATTCTTGAAAAGGTGGTAGCGACACGCCTTGAATGTCATCTGCAATCCAATTCACTTCTAAACAATTTGCAATCAGCATATCGCACTGGACATTCCACCGAAACAGCGCTTATTCGAGTTCATCATGACATTACATCAGCATTAGACAAAAACTCGTGTGCCGTTTTAGTCATGTTGGATCTTTCAGCAGCGTTCGACGTTATAGATCACAATATCCTCTTCCACCGTTTAGAATATTCCTATGGCATATGTGGGTCTGCTTTAGCGTGGATAAAATCATATTTGTCAAATCGTTCTCAACGGGTCGCAATAGGATCGATCTATTCAAATGGGATACATCTCAAATACGGAGTGCCCCAAGGATCTGTGCTGGGCCCAAGACTTTATTGTCTTTTTTCGAAACCGATTGGTCAAATTTGTCGGCAACATGGCATGGAATATCACTGCTATGCAGATGATACACAAGTATATCTTGTGTTTGAACCACTAGATGATTGGATAGACATAGCAAGTCGTCTAGAAGCATGTTTGGAAGATATCAGTGACTGGATGCGATCAAATCTTCTAAAGCTGAATCAGGATAAGACCGAACTGATTGTTTTTGCCCCTAAACACCGGGTGAACGACTTTTCAACTTGTCAACTTTCTTTCGATGGCACAGTGGTCAGTAATGTTTCATGTGTCAGAAACCTTGGTGTCATTTTCGATAGGACACTCACTATGGAGAAGCAAATTAGTACCACTGCTAAAGCGTGCTTCTTCCACATTCGAAATATTGGACGTATACGTCCATATTTAACGAACGATGCCTGTAGAACGCTAATGAACTCACTAGTCACTTCCAGATTAGATTACGGAAATGCGATGTTATATGGACTGCCGACAAACATAACGAACAAATTACAACGTGTTCAGAACACTGCAGCTCGTGTTGTATCGAGAACTAAAAAACACGAGCATATCACCCCCACTCTTGTTAATCTCCATTGGTTACCTGTGCCCTTCCGGTGCCAGTATAAAATTCTTGTGTACGTCTTCAAATGTCTTCACGGCAGTGCACCAACGTATTTGCAAGACATCGTTCGTGCTTACCAACCAACACGTTCGCTGCGATCAGAGGACTGTACACTACTAGTGCAACCTCGAATCCGCACCAAAATATACGGCGAGAGACGCTTGGACAAATCTGCGGCCACTCTCTGGAACAACTTGCCCAGATATTTGAGAGATAAACAATCCATGTGGGCTTTTAAGAAATCTCTCAAAACACACCTTTTTAGACTTGCATACGGAAATATTTAACTCACTTTTACCATGCATGAATTACTTTTAAAACTCATTTCTATTATTGTTCTTTTAAGTTATGTGTATTTCTTTTTACATGTATCGGTCATATTAAAGAAAAACCAAAAAAAAAAAAAAAAACCAAAAAAAAACCAAAACAAAAAAGCCAAAAAAACCTATGTATGTATGTGTGCGTATGCAAGTGTATATATATATGCGATGTGTGTGTGTGTGGTGTTTTAGTGTGCTATATTAGTCTTTTTTGTAGTTAGCGTAACTAAATATACTTTGTGTTTTAAAATACCCCATTTAGTCCTTTTCTTAATTTCTCTATGTTGTATGTATGTTTGGCGATATATTAATTGTGTATGTTGTAAAGCGCTTAGAGTAATATTGATAATGTTAGATAATGCGCTATATAAATGCCTTGTAATAATAATAATAATAATAGTGTCTAAGGAAATTTGTTACTTCTTCTTATTTTACAGAATATTGTTTGTATGGCTATTGCAAATATGTATGTGACAATGATTTTGATTTTCTTCAATTTTCAAAAACATAACAGGTTGCTGAACTTGGCCAGTTTTGAGGAAAGATTACAATGCGAGTACTTTGTTTGTCCGTTCCACTCCACGATTCTGAAGTTAAGGCCTTTGTAAAGAGTGTCAAGATATGCATATTGCAAGGATTTTGATTCCCAACAATTTTTCTAATTTCCGTTGATGTTTGAACAAAATTTACAGGTTGCTGAACTTGGTTTGTTTGTGTACCTCCTACCACAGTTTTTAAGGTAGAACCTTTTATTCATTTGATGCAAAAGAAAGTATGTCACAGCTTCATGACAGGTGATAGTTCTACAACTCATGGCTTAAAAAATACACTACATAAGCTTGTGACATGTGTAACATATAACGTTTCCATTACTCCTTTTGGAATTCACAAAATAAAATTTTAAAGGAAGTTTAAAATTAAACTTTTGATTTTTTTTAAAAAGTTAAATAAAAAAGAACTTTTAGTTTAAAATTTAATAATAAAAAAAAAAAAACCCCTGACACTATGTCTTGCTATTTTCAACAGTTTGATAATTACTCTCCTCTCTCTCTCTCTCTCTCTCTCTCTCTCTCTCTCTCTCTGTGTGTGTCAGCTAGCTCTGTACAGTTAGAGCCCTTTTTTATTGTTTTGTTTTTCTGTTATGCTATTAAATTAAAGTTTGTTCTAAAGAAGGTGCAGGTTATCAAAAAAGAAATAATCATTTTCTTAGTTCCCACTGTGTGTCACTTCACTGATTTGTATAATTTTTATATAATTTATCTATTGACCTTGCATCAAACACTTTGGTGGTGTGTTTTGTCTATCTATCTATCTATCTATCTATCTATCTGTGTTGTATAGTTTGTTTGTCCTCTTATATTCATTTTATTCCTTTCGTTAAAAAGTACATATAAATAAGACGAAAAAAGATAAAACAAATTTACTTTTGAGTTTGCTTCAGTTATAATACTTCAACAACACGGGCTAAACATAGGTGTACTGATTTGAAAATTCACTAGAGTTCAAATATACAACAGAATTGTTAGTAAACATGAATGTCATTTGACAGACCCCTCGTCTACATAGATCAGGAGGCTCTGATTCACTTTCGACTGAAGCACCACCTGTTTCGCCTCTCCAAACTCCGAAGTGCGCGGTCAAAGTTTTACACTAAGCCTTTCAAATCAGTAAGCCTAACTGAAATTGTTTGTATTTTTGTTTTTTTTTTTTTCCCCCTCTCTATGCATTTAAGAGGTTATCGTTCACCAATGAAAAGCACACTTTTAAGTAAAATATCAGGTGAAGATTTCCTGCTCTTTAATTTTATTCGACTGTACGTATACCGGACTTCATTTTTAAAAATAGAATTGAATAGCTATAGAGTTAACAACTGTGTCAACCGGGTTCGATCGTCGGCACCATGCATATAGAACTAGCGATCTGGCCCGTTTCTCCAGTCTAGCCGGAGTGAGGCTTCTCGGGGGATTAAAAACCCTAAATTCACAGACTTCTGGCGTTTTGACCCAAACTTCCTTTGACGCCTCCACTTCCCGTTTTTAATATACAAAACAAAACTAATAAGAAATCCCGCAAATGCATGGATTCTCTGTCCATAGATTTTTCAATTCCCAATGTCATTTTAATTTTTTTTTTTTAATTAAACTTTTAAGTTACACAGTTAATAAATTCCCCTCTATAGAACAGTTCTGTCGATGTGTTGATAAGGAAATAATGCTTGAAATCTTTATATAAACATTAATAGAAGATTTTTTATCTGCAAACAATTTGGAGGTAGGTTTGTTTACTACTTTCATGTTTAGTTATTGTATTTTCTACTTTCATGTTCAGTTATTGTATTTTCTACTTTCATGTTCAGTTATTGTCACATTTTTGTTTCCATAAACATAAGTCATAATTTGTTCCATTTCCAATTCAATTTATTCTCATATTGCACTAAACAACATAGAGAAGATAGAAACAGTACAACATTTAACTCTGGACACGACAAAGTCCAGACTTTGCTACCCTTTATGATAAAGATTTTGTGAAAAATCAAAGTGCATGCGGTGTGATTTTTAATTTACAATAATTCTACAAGGATGTGTAAACCCAAGCTAAGTCTAAGACACACACACACACACACACACACATATATATATATATATATATATATATATATATATATATATTAGATAGATAGATAGATATCAGCCTCCAAAGACAAAACTCCTATAGGAGAATGGCAGAATTTTAAATCCTACAAAAATCTTGTCATAATCCTATGAGACAAAAATGCCTAATATTCCTATGAATTTCTGTAGTATAATTAATCCTATATAAAGTGTACTTGGAAGAAATCTTCTAACTAGTTAAATAGTTAAGTTGGTAGGATAAAATGTCCCATGTATTTAATATTACTCCTATGTGATATAAAATACTTGTAACATTCACAGGATATTTGTAGGATTTAAAATCCTGTCATTCTTCTATAGGATTTTGTCTTTGGAGGCTGATATCTACTATTCTACAAGGATGTGTTAGCCCAACCTTGGACAATAACATACTGCTAAAATATGCCACCACATACACTTTGATTTTTCACAAAATCTTTATCATAAAAGGTAGCCAAAAAATATTGACTTTGTCGTGTCCACAGTTAAATGTCGCACTGATTATACAGATATATACAAATTCAACTAATACAATGCATTGCAAGATTGTACAGTGTATATTTAAACTGGAAGGGTAACTTTCTTACGAATAATATTTATAAATTTAGTAAGATTACTCATAATAGATACCTTTTCACATGAAAACAAATTAAAGAATTTTATGACATTTGGTCTGTTTGTATATCTAGAAGGTAAATAAAATTTTTTACTATCACTTAAAGCTGAACAAGTCATGATATTATTAAACTCCTGCCCAACATCATTTTTACATAGGTACAAATTCTTTGATTTCTGGGTACATTTCTCCATTTGCCTGTTTCAATAGGCAATCTGTGATTACTTGCTCTAAATCTTGCTAATGTAAGATTCATTTTTCTTGATACATTAGCTTCTTGATAACTTATGACGTAAAATACTATTTGTTGATTATTGCTTTCCGCCACACTCAACAATTTTTCAGTTATCTGGTGGCGTCCAGTTTTTTGTTGGTGGAGGAGAGAACCCAGATACAATGTACCTGGGAAGAGACCACCGACCTTCCGCAAGTAAACTGGCAAACTTGCTCACATAACGCCGCAGCCGAGATTCGAACACGCGCCGACAGAGGTGAGAGGCTTTGTGATTTGAGCCCGATGCTCTAACCACTCGGCCACAGAGGCCCGTATTGTAAATATATTATAAAGTACACCGTTCTCTGATGTATTACAATCAGACGCCCATTTTTGTTGAAATTTGATCATTCAGAGTGTGTTTAATAACACTAAAGAGCCATTTTTCATTTTCTATTATTTGTAATACCCAGATATAGTTTAAACCACATTGTTTTAAAATTTTCTGTACACATCTAGTCCATTTAAAATCAACATCAACATGATCTATTGTTGAGTTATGTAAAGATTTGTACAAAGTACTAGACAATATGGTGTCTTTACCTTTCGAAAATTTTACCCAGAATTTAATCATTCTCATTTTGAAATGTATATACATAATGGATAACCATAAATCATATAATTCGGGGTAGATGTCTTCAGATTCAATATAAGTTTCCAAAATTTTAGATGTGATCTCTCAATAATGTCTAAATTTTCAAAAAGAAGTATTGGAACAACCATTTTATTAAACCTATCAGGTTGACAATCGATAGATAATTTCAGTTCTCTTGTTTGTTTTAATTATGGCATACATAATCCTGGTTGCTCTTCGTTCAACACATTTGCTGGTGCTGTAAAGGAGCCCGTTCTTGAGGACACAACTCCTAAGTATTTTAATTCTTTGACAATTTTAATTTCATTATTATTTTACAGAAATTTTACATTTGAGGATTGTCTGCCTTTTGCTAAAAATAACAATTTTAGTCTGATCCACATTCACTTGCAACTTCCATTTATCGCAGTATTTTTATTTTTTTTTTAAATAAATCAGTTGGAGTTGGAGGTCATCTGTAGATTCAGACATCAGTACTGTATAATCTGCATACAACATTATCATAATTCTTAAAAAACAGTCCAGATTTTGTTCAATTTTATCAGACACGATGCTTAACTCAACCACATTTTGCTGTATCAAAAAATCTTCTAAATCGTTAATATATATTGAAAAGAGAAGGGGGCACAAATTTCCACCTTGTCGAACTCCATTTTAACAAGGAAAATATTCTGAATAATTATTATTGTGTAAAATTCTAGATCTACAACCATAATACATGTTAAAACTAACATTCAGGCATTTTCCTGTTAAGTGATATTTCACACAAGTTTTTTTTTATAACCCCACCCGCCACACTTTAACAAATGAAGCCTTAAAGTAAATAAAGACCCAATGTAATTTCTTTTTCTTAAGTAATGACAATTCAATCAAGGAGTGCATTACAAACATGTTATCAACATTGGAGTATTGTGCCCTAAAACCAGTCTCATTTTCCTTGATATGATCAATGTTACAAGTATACGCTGTCGACCTTCTACACAACACAGAAGTAAAAACTTTTCCAAGACAGCGTAATAGTGTGATGGGAATAATTTTGTGGATCAGTGAAACTAACCTTTTTCTTAAAACTTGATGTTATGTTCCCTATAACCATGATTCTGATACACTTCCAGTATTAAATACTAGATTAAATAATTTTACATACAATGATACCATAACTTTGATACATGACAATATGTTCATTGATGACAGCATCGATTTATTATTTTTTGTGGTCAATACAACTTCACGTATTTCATCTTGTGTAAATGGGTCCTTGATAAAAGAGCTGTCTATAAATGATTCGTGGAATGAGATGTCTAGTTCTTTATCAGGATCATGTTCATTTTTATTTACATTCCTAAAGTAATTATAGAAATCATTAATATCTATATCGTGATGATCCTTATTACGTTTATTGCTCACAATTTTCCAGTATTCTTTTGGATTTGAGCTTCTTAATTTCTTAATGTTATGCTGTAATTTAGATTTATATTTCTGAGTGATTTATTCAAAATTGATTTAAATTGTCGTTGCACGTTTTTTAAATTCAAGTTTAAATAGGTTACTTCTATGTGGTTTGTATCTGCATCTAATTTTTCTACAAAATTTTCGAACTTTATAATATTTAGTGTTAAACCATTGTTTTGTTTTGTTATTCCTATTAACAGTAGATGTCAAATGTTTGCTTAACAGAGGATAGCAATAGTACAGCCGTACTATCAAATAAGTAATCTACAACTCACTTTTGAATAAGATCAGGATCTAATAATTTATCCTCAACAATTCGTTCATTTTTGTCCAGATGTAATGTATCTATATTACTAGAAAAATCATTTGATTTTGTTGAATTCCATGATTTAATTCTTTCTTTTGGGGTGCCTAGTAATCTGCGCTCTACGAACTAGCCATCATCAATACTCATGATGTTTCAACCTGAATGACATGTCAGTGACACGGGTATATCGGGATATTGGCAATTAAATTCTAATACTTCAAAATGACTTAAAAATTAAAAAAAATAATCATATGTAATAATCAGCAACACTTAACCTTGCAATGGTAAAATTACCGCTTTCTACGTCACTAGATATTCTTCCATTCATTATATATAAACTATTTGATTTACAAAAGTTCAAGAGCTGATAGACATAGTTATTTACCGTTTTATCACAAGAATATCACATTCTGAAGAATATCACATTCTGATTCAGAATATCACATTCTGATTCAGAATATCACATTCTGAGGAATATCACATTCCGCATTTAAGGATAATTCAGTCAGACAATTCATTTTCTTCGAATTTTTTTTCCTGTTAGATACAATAACATTAAAATCACCTGTTCGATATGTAAAATTATTGTACCTATGTTGTTATATGGATGTGAAATATGGGGCTTGGTAATAATGATGTAATTAAAAAAGTGCCTTCAAAGATTTGCAGGAATTTGTTGAACTTGAATGGAATAAAATTGTTAAAAATATTTTAGATCACTGTAGCTTAAGTAATGTATGGATTTCTCAAAATTTACAAAACAAACTAACAAAAGGTGGCTTGTAAGCTCTCCAAAACAAAACTTATATGATCAATTTCAGCAGCAATGTTTATCAGATTATAACAATAGCAGCAAAGGTGAAATTTACAACTTGTTTACAAATTTTGAATTTAAATGTCAAAATTATATTTTGTTAAATTTGAATATTCAGATAATACGTAAAATTGCAAGATTCAGAACAACAAATCACAGCTTACCAATAGATACTGGACGATAGTCTGGTATCCATAGCACCGATAGAAAATGCAGTTTGTGTAAATCTGATATAGGCGATGAATTTCATAATGTTTTGTCATGCAATTTTTTAAAAGACCTCCGAAAAATGTACTTACCGCAAAAGTGTCAACACAGACCAAATATAAAATTTTATGATTTATTTTCTACCAAGAATTCCAAATTGTTATTAAATATGTTGAAATTTATTGATGTTATAAACAAGGTGGTCAACTCTTCAAGTTGATTTGTCAATACTGTAATACCCAAAGATGTATATGTACCGTAACACGCATGTATTATCAATTTATTGTGATTGCTGATATATTTTCTCTGTGCCATGTTTTATTGACGCGAGAATAAATAAATGAAATATAAAGTGTATTGTACCACAGCGCGGAAACGCTTTTCACGATACCGTGGACGATGATGTTCTTGAGTAACTCTATTCAATTCCTTTCCAACGGTATAAACACAAGCCCTCGGCTCCACATAGTTTTAAACATATAGTCATTTCAATAGAGCCAGTCGTTGACCGATGTGGTAAAAATGGTTGGGAAACGGGTTGAAAATATTAAAGAAATTAAAGCTTATATAAAAGTTCGCATAAAACTCGGTCATTTGGTAATGCAGATTTTTACTGAATTGGGGGAAGTTTATGGGTATGATAAGGTATCTTATGAGACAGTTCGTAGGTGAAGAAAGAAATGTCTGACTCGCACAGAGTCCGTTAAAGATGCAGCAAAATCTGGCCGACCTGTGACTGTAAAAGGCAAGGCAAATGTCTCAAAAGTCAGGAAAATAATTGAAAGTGATGGCAGGTACATGATACGTGATATTGCCAAAGCTGTTGGCATATCGCTATCACGGGTGCATTTCATTTTGAAGCGTATTTTGAAAGTACGAAAGATTTCTGCCAGGTGGATACCGCATATATTGACAGATGACCAAATACGAGTACAAACCGCTAAGCAAATGCTCAAAATGTTTCCCAAATTCAATCAAAGACAATTTGCAAACATTGTTACTGGTGATGAAACATGGGTTCACTTTCGAACCAGCAAGAAAAATCGGAAATAAAATATGGATAACTAAACACGGTACAAGGCCTGCAGTTGCCCAAAAGAACCATGAGCACAAAGAAGGTTCTTTTATGCATATTCTTCTCATGTAACGGTATAGCCGTACAAATTTCGGTGTGGAAGGCCAAAAGTGTTACTTGTCTGTATCATCGAGATGTTATACTAAAAAAGCTCAAGAAATATAATCATAAACGACGCCCCTGTATCAGGATTTAGGCATGTTCGTCTAATTCATGATAATGCTCCATCAAATACATCTGAGCTTTTGAAGCAATTTTTTGAAGTCGGACAAGGTTACCGTCTTGCCACACCCACCATACTCTCCAGATGTAGCCCCATGCGACTTTTTCCTTTTCCCAAAACTTCAAAAGTTCTCATCTGGTCATCGTTACAAGTCCCGAAAAGCCCTTGGCTCAGCCATCAGTCAGTGCCTCAGAGGTACCTAAACCAGCATACCGTAACGCACTTCAGAAATAGATTCAGAGGTTGAAAGTATGTATTTCAAACCGCAGAGAATACTTTGAATCGAATTTGAGTCGAATGTTTTTGAGGTATCGTATGATACACATTACATATTGAACAACCCTCGTACCCGTTAAATTGGCTTATGAGGTTTATATATTCGATTTCAATTTCATTAAGGCTTCTGGTGAGCTGTATGGTGAGCCATCATGTGGGATATAAACAACCCCAAATAACACACTATTCATACACTCAAATAACCATTTACTTTTAACCAATATACATATTTACAATCTGTCTCTATTGGTGTAATGTGTCTGGCAAAGGTCTTATGAATCCCAACTATAATGCCACCCGATCTCACTCGTGCACACGCGTTCCTATTTTTAGATAAGAATACATGTATGTAGTCTTTTAGCTCAACACTGTCCAAATCGTCTGTTTTCGTTTTATTGTAGCAAACAAGGTCGTAGCGGTTCACTAGTTCTGTAAAATCAGGGTCTATTAATGCCACATACACTAACGGATACACTTTTCAGAATTGCTAGAGAGTCCGAGTCTGAATATTCATTTGGGTCGCTGGTTACATTTCTCAAAACCCTCCCTGGTATTCCTAGTATTGATTTCTCCTTCGCCCTCTGATGTCTTCTAGTCCTTGATGTCCTCCACCCAACGGCCTTGGTGTGAATGCTGGGGCTGCTGCGTTCCTCATCACTAAGTTCTGGCGTAGAAAGTACTACATCTATATATAACTTTTCATATATTAATGCGCGCGCTTTGCCGATTTGTAGTACGAGTGTTGGATTTTCCGCTTTACATTTGAAGAAATTGCTCACTGATGCCAAATTTTCGGATTTCTTCTCCTTTCAGTTTTTTATGAAAGTGTTTTCCCTGTTCATAAAGACAGACATGTTCATTGCGTGGACTCTGTGGTTCACGTAGAAAATAAAACCAACTGCTATTGGGAAAAGTCAGTTTGACTGCATGTATGTTTTCACCGGAGCCAATCGAAACTCGGGCTTTTCTTTTCGATAGATTGATTGTTTGTTTTACGTCCCATCGAGATGTCACCAGCTATACATGAAGTACCACAAATTAGACCTATGCTTAGCGCTCAGGGCCGTAGCAGTGAGGGTTCTTTAACGTGGCAACGCCTGTCGCGACACAGAACCTCCATGTTTAAGGTCCTATCCGAAAGACCGGTGATTTTCACTTCTTAATGCCGAGCGTTTTGCGAAGGAGGAATCACTGATTATGTTTACGTCTGAGGTTTGGCGCGGCCATGGCACGAGCGCGACTCGAACTCGCAACTTCCCTTTTACGAAGCGAACGCTCTAACCACTGAGCTACCGCGACCGGTGATTAGTCATAGTCATATCAAATTGCAACCATTCTCAGTTAGTGCATATTTTAGTTTATTAAATCATGGTCCCGGGGTTATGGCGGGGCCTCAATAGGGGATCAAATTTATACAAGGCAATGTATTAAGGAATTTTATATAAAAATCTTTTCAAGAACAACGTCATGATTTTTCATCATTATTATGCAAGCATCTTCTGCAGATCAATTTCGTTCAAATCATTGCCGGGAGTAGGATGGGGCCGCAATAGGGGATTAGAAGTTTACTTTGGAAAACAATTCTCAACAAGTACCACTATTGATATGCAAATGTAGCGAGTTATTTCTTTGCATTTTTTACACATAATTTTCTCAAGATGATAGATAAATCAGTTTATCATTGCAATGAAATACAACTTATTTTAAAATTATTCACTTGAATTCCCTTCCTTTACCTCTAAGAATGTCAAAAACAAACAAAACAAACACAGAAAACCACCTCTGTTGTTCTCTTACGACCACTCCATCTTTCACCTATAGGATGACGGAAATGAGATGTAGAATATATATATATATATATATATATATATATATATATATATATATATATATATATTCTGAAACATTCTATTATTGCATAGATTAGATTGTATGGGAATTCAAGTGCGATAACAGCAAGGACTGTCAAGTAATAGCGAGCAAATGATAAAATTCCCTCTCTCACACTCTCACAATCGCTCCCTTGCACGCACTCCCTCCGTTGGTTTGTCACCCATGAGTTCCCTTCTCCCCCCCCCCCCCCCCCCCCCCCCCTTGCCTATGCCCTGACTGCCTAATGTAAATCATTTTAGATGAGAAAGGAACGAATGACCCTTTTAAAATATTTAAGATCCGAACTCAAACTTTAATTTTACTCTGCATGAATTTAGGCCTAGTTCTACAGACAAATTGCGTAATAAATATGTTCCCAGTTGTCAACAGCGCATTAACTACAGGTGACATCCCATTATTTTCCATGTTGCTTTTTCATATACTGAGTTTAAATGTTGTCATTTTTTTCTTTCCAAAATGACTAGGCTTTACTTACCTACACTGTAAACATACATCTATACATGTAACAGCAATACCTTCAAAACCAGTATAACACTTCGTTAGATGATTAAAGCAAAAATCATTGATGGGTGTATGATTTCAGTCCGACCCAGTTTTTATTATTATTATTATTATTATTTTAATTCTATAATTACCCCCAAATACGATTAGCGATCTATAGTTGCGTGTTCTAAACAAATTAACCTTTTTTTATACAATGTACAAGTATATATACAGATTTACCAATTACCCCCGCGTTATTAAACTTTTTAAAAGAATTAAGGAGTAACAGATATGATTTTAATAAGCCAGTCATTGTTACACTAGGTGTTAAAAGTAATGTTATGAGGATGTTCGTGTCGGACAGCTGTTTTTCTTATCAAATGTCACAGCGTTAGCTAATTGCAGCAATCGTAACAAATCAGAGAATCAAAATAGACTGAAAAGATACGATAGCAATCAGTGTAAAAAATCACCTTTTTTCTAAATTAGAATTTGACTGCTCTTTCGTAGTTTTCTCATTAAATATCAATGTCATTTTTAAAAAAGGAGGATATCTTGTTAAAGGATGATACTGAACACATTAGGTAAACAATATTGTCGATCTTTAAGTATTTCTACAAATTTCTGTAAATTGGCAAAGCGTCAAGAGAAGCGCGCGCACTACTATATGACAAGTATGATGAAACTAATATATATATATATCTATATATATATATATATATATATATATATATATATATATATATATTATGATTGAGGTCTCAGTGTTATTTAATTTCTCCCTTTAAGAAATTTGCAGTGAAGCCATTAAAAATTATCACTGAATTAATTATTATTTAGGTCCCCTGGGTATTTTTTTTATCATTTCATATGTAAAGTATGGATAACTTTTCCCTACATCTTAAAAGCTACATCAGCTGTAATTTTGAATTACTTAAATGTCATATATTATTAAATCAATGTCCCACGTGCTTGTATCATCGTCTCCATGATTGCAATTTTCATGATTACATCCTCTTTAAAAACAAAATACCCCCTCCCCCCCCAAAAAAAAATCATAACCTCAAAAAATAAATAAATAAACACCCCCCCCCCATCCCCAAAAATAAATAAATCGCTGAATTTTAATGCCAAAGGAAAGATGATACTCTAAACATTTTACTCATAGTACATCGCCAATTGTCAAGTATATAAAACAGAATACTGTGAACTAAATGGTAACAACAATATATATATATATATATATATATATATATATATATATATATATATATATATATGTGTGTGTGTGTGTGTGTGTGTGTGTGTGTGTGTGTGTGTGTGTGTGTGTTCAATGTATACATGTGTAATCGGCTTGGTATTTTCATTTCCACACAAAAAATGTGTTTACTATGTTATGATTTATTTAATGGTATTCCTGGTGTAGCTGCACGAGCATTTAACAAGTAACATTTCAGTTAATACTCATAAAATAATTATTGTCGAGCATCATGCGCAACATCATCAAAGGTCTGACAACTGCAGGGAGGGTAGTTGATGAATTATGGATATTTCTACTGCTCGATTAATTTTATTCAAAAGCCGTGCGACTCGGTGCGTTTCTATTGGGTTTTACTTAAGAAGGCGGAGTCTTGGAAGCAAACAGGTCACTTTTAAAAATTAAACCTTTTGAATAACACACTGAAGCTACTTATCAGATGATAGCGTGAAAAAGAGCGTCCTATTTCTGAACTAGCTCACGGAGAAGAAATATTCAGCGTACTGCGATGGTTTTGTTTCTTGTGACAATGACAGAACATCATTTTACAAATACTCGAGTTTGCGGACTTTATCTGGAGGGAATCGAACAAGAGGTGTGAGAATCCTCCAGACTAGGGACGATTACGTCGGATTAGGACAAATCTAAAGAACATCGATTGGAAAACATTGATCATCCCCGTACAGATCTATACTGTTTTTAATTACGAGCGGATTAAAGCGTCAAAAGATGATTTATTTAGGCATGAAAACGAGATTATTTCTCGTAAACGAAATAAATTGAATTACATTCGAGTTTTCCTTCGCTTGAAGTTTATTCCGCGAGGTTGGACATTATGGATGGTTAACGTACACAGTTCAACGCATCAAAATATTGTATCCTAGGCTCGTTCCTGGAATAATAAGATACACTTGAGTTCGATCGTTTTTCACTTAATGTGTGAGGTTTCATATCGGAGCTTGACATTTTACCCTGCAACATGAAGCTAGGACAGATTTGCATATTAATACTGCTTGTGGTTCAAGTTTATGCTTTGGAGGTGACCTACAACCTTGCAGAAGAGTCCGGAAATCGAGTACTTGTCGGAAATGTTGCAACTGATACTGGGCTGTCCAACAACATAAACAATCTCCAGTACGGTCTACTCCAGTCGGGATACCCTGCGGCAAAGCTGTTCAGCATCTCAGAAGATCAGGGTAAATTGTACACGAACACCTCGATAGACAGGGACAAACTTTGTGAATTCCAAGATCAGTGTGTGCTAAATTTGGTGGCTGTTGCGTCCAATTCCGATACGGGAGATTTCTTTAAGATTAAAATATACGTCAACATTTCAGACATAAATGACAACTCGCCCATATTTCCAAAGAGCGTTGTCAATTTTCTGATATCAGAAGACACCGTTATCAACTCTACTTATTCTCTTGAAGGCGCCGTGGACTTAGATACTGGTATCAACTCTGTGAAGAGGTACCAGACCTCATCGCACGATTCTCCATTTCTGGCTGTGGCCGACATGTTTCCTGATGGTCGTTCCATGTTGAAACTTATCCTTAAACAAACATTAGATCGCGAAACAAACCCTACCCATCTGGTCCGCGTGTTGGCTTATGACGGCGGTAGTCCCCCAAATACAGGTACACTAACCGTGAATGTAACAGTAGGAGATATTAATGATAATTACCCGTTATTCTCCAAACCCTCTTACAACGTTACAATAATGGATGATCTTTCCGTGGACTCTTTGATAGTGAAGACTTTTGCAAGTGATAAAGATGAAGGTCCCAATGCTGAAGTGCAATATCAACTAAGTTTGCGTCAACCTGAGGACATTTTTCAAATCTTCCATATGAACACAACAACGGGGGAAATATTTCTCAAGCAATCACTCATTTCTGGTTCTCAAGAAAGCTACAAAATTCTTATAGAGGCTAGCGACAAGGGTAATCAGCCACTGATATCAAAATCGCAAGTCTTTGTGCGCGTGCAAGACAATCACAATAACTTTCCGGTGATCAATGTTAATGTTTTGTCTGGATCTGATACTGCTGAAGTTTCTGAACACGCCAGTCAGGGTACCGTAGTAGCACACATAGCAGTTAAAGACCCCGACACAGGGGCAAATGGTCTGGTAACGTGTGATGTTATCAGTGAGTATTTCAAGATTCAAAAGTTTGAAGAAAACGAGTACAAAGTTGTAGTCTTTGCGTCATTAAATCGAGAAACCAGGGATAGCTATGAAGTTACTGTTAATTGCAGGGACGCAGGCAGCCCACCAAGAGAAACAAATTCCACATTTCCTGTCATTATCGTAGATGAAAATGACAATGTCCCTCGCTTTGAAAGAAAACAATATCAAGCTAATATAGCTGAAAACAACAATGTAGGCATCAGTTTGTTAACTGTCTCCGCAGTAGATGATGACATTGGTGTTAATGCTGAAATCAGATACACCGTGTCTAAAGAAGTAGAAGGCATAGTAAGCATCAATGAAGCGACTGGTAGTCTGGTCCTAGAGAAATCATTAGATAGGGAGCAGCAGAATCAGATCTCATTTTATGTCTATGCTACTGACTCTGGAAATGTACCATTAACCGGGACCACTACTGTGATTATATTTGTCAAAGATGTAAATGATAATGCACCTACATATCCAGAGGTCGTCTCAAAATTCACAGTGTCAGAGAATTCAGCAGCGCCAAAAGTAATAGGAACTGTTTCTGCGTTCGACAAGGACGAGGGGATCAATTCAGAAGTGAGGCATTATCTGATTACCCAAGATGGTCGTGAGCCTCCACCCTTCGAGGTGAAAGAAAACGGGACCGTGCTGGTAACCAGATCCCTCGACCGGGAAACTGTTGCGTTGTATGACTTAAAAATCATGGCTATGGACAAGGGAATCCCTGCAAGAACGGGTACTGCCTTTATACATATTATTGTGAAGGATAAGAATGACAATGAACCGATCTTCATCTTCCCCAGCGAAGCAAATAGGTCCATCACAGTCCCGTTATCAACGACAAAAAATACAGTGGTCGCTTCGTTGTCTGCAACTGATAAAGATATTAATGTGAATGCACAATTAATGTACTACACGGACGACCAGAATATGACTAAGACCTTTATCATTAACAGTGTCAGTGGTGAAATCGTAGTTGTACGCACATTGGACTCTGATGACCTTGGATTCTTTCAATTCAAGGTTAAAGTCAGAGATGCAGGGGATGAAATACTAACAGCAGAGGAAACTTTGCTCATAACTGTGATAGCAGACTCAGTTACAAACGATTCGAGTTTTTCTCGATACTATGTGATAGCTATCAGCATGGCTACAGTGACGGTTGTCTTGGCCATTGTGATAATAGTTGCAATATATTTATTACGAAAAGTAGACAGCAATAAAAGAAAACGAAACGACAGTGCTCGCTCAACAACTGACATAGTGACTAAAGAATTGGAAGATCCCGGTTTCTATGACAACTCTCCCTCACTTCCCAAAGAGGTCTTTTATCCACCCGGCTATCACTTGGGCAACAGACAGTTTTTCCCTATTGATCGTTCAATATCGGTTCAGGTAACGTGGGTAATTAAATCAACATTTGATATTGCAATCTATTTCTCATCATTTCTATTGATTTTGGATTCCCTTGCCCAAGTATATTGGTACAGCTAAAATTTGTCGTCTTCTGTCTTCTTTTCATTTGATTTATCCGTTATAGATAGTATCAAATAATTGTTGCTACCTTGAGACCTGCTCTTTGCTTTCCTCCCGCTTTATCACGAGCATTTGATATTTATCCTATCCTTTTACCGTGTTTTAAAGGAACAAAGAGAAGAAAGGCAAGTGTGTGTAGTTTATTCATAACATGTCAGCATTATAATATATGCCACTCACGCGAGCATTAACGAATTACATTATGGGCCAATTGTAAGGGTTGTTCTGCTTAAGGTTAATTCAGCGGGAGTTCTTTTTTGAACGATTCATAGTGGTCACCTTGGGTGTCAGGGGTTATGTTTGTTCTAATGAAGCCTGTTGAATCTAGTAATAGTGATGTAATTATCAGTAAAGTCAACATGAAAAATCCCTGACCAATGAAATCAAAATTATTCTTTATCATGATTTTAATCTTTGCTGGTTTTCATAGTGACGCATTGAAAAGTGACACTATGAAGAGAAGTAAGTTTCAATTGAATCAAAGAAAACATCCATTCTCTAACAATTATACTCGTAATCTTAGTATTCAAAAATTAATATGCTACGGCACCAAGATTTCACTTTAAATCTTTCAAGGTGGCATTAAGAAAACTGGTTATCGATGTGACTAGACATATTTGATCTTGTTCAGTGTTTTGAACTTCGCCAGAAAATATCCTTTTAAGATTATTGTACCAGACATCAAGAATCTTTTGTAAATGAACTTAATTATTTCGTTAACCTGAAACGTAGATACACTTATATTCACAATCAGTGGTTGTATACTTTTTTTTAGATGAGCAGCTACAAACGAAGTTAAAAGATGATTGTCAGCTTTAAAAGAAAAAAATTTGAATTTGAGACTAATTGTCCACGTACTGCGACACAAAACTCCTTTAAATCAAATTAGCGTCAACAAAATCATTTAAAAATCATTAAATTTATCTTGATCATCACGGAAACCTCATTTCACGAAATTAAGTAACCAAAATTTTTATTTTGCTATGTCATATAATTACCCCTAGGATATCTAAGTACTTTAAAATCAGTCTTTAAACAAAATTTTGGGTCGAGCACAACGACGCTGGTAAATTTGCGTGCACAGTACAGCGCGCGCGCACACACACACACGCGCGCGCACACACACACACACACACACACACAGTTGTATACTAGAATATTACAAAATGCAACATCGAAAACATGATGCTCTGAAACTTCATTTTGTACGATACTTCATATATCATCATCGTTGATTTACAGGTTCCACCAACAATCCCGGAAGCGGATCCCCTTCCTAAAATCCCCAGTGACCCGGCATTGTGGGAAGGATGTGAAATCGTGAACGAAAATGAAAGAAACCGAAACCAACTAATGACCCTGCAGTACCACCAATCACTGATGAGAATACAAAGCGTCAAACGCTCCAATTCGGTGAGATAATTTGTTGCATTTCCTCATATGAAATAAATCATTAAATTTTCTTTATACAGTTACACTTAACACAGTAATTAACACTCCTCATTCTTATAGAATATTACAATGAGGGTCTAGCGAATTGATATGAAAAAAAATCTGAGTTGTCCATTACCTTTAATATTTTTGATATTTCTTTATCATCAATAAACAGGGCATAAATATTCTTTCGTTATTATATCACAAATGAAAATTTCGTCCATAAAATGCAGTTAATTCTATTCAGCTTTGAGAATTTTGAATAACAAAATGAATTCTTGTAGCAATGATACGATTTTATACACATTGTGAAAATCTCATGAACTTCAATAAGCAACTGTGGAATATGATGTAAAACCGTTATATGATGAATTCATCAAAGCCGCATAATCTCATTAAACGGGATAAGTCCTCAGTACATGTACTATATTATTTTATTCACTTTGCAGTGTATGATTACAATAAACGATTCAGCGCTTAATACAAAATTTTAAAAGGCTGATTGAAAAACACATTTCTTTCAAAACTAAAAAAATTAACGAAGAAGCATTTACTTTCAGCTAGAGATTTCCGAAAATCTGAAATTAAAGTTCGACTTGTTTGTAAATTTGATTAGGCCATTTTTCAAGAGCCCAAGTTTTTAGTGGACAAAAAAAAATCAAATTGATCATTACCCCTGCGGCGGATATAAGTAATGGATATATGTTTATTTTATTTCAACACATGCATTAGGTTCATGACCACGATATGAATATCAATTTAATCTTTCAATTAGTCAATGGATTCGAAACATGGACTATCTGTGTACAATAATTTCCATCTTGTAGAGTAAATACTATTGTGTTAGAGTGAAATTTATTATTACTAAGCTGTGGTCTTAATCTATTTTGTATTTCTTTTTGTAGACAATTTGACATATTGGCAGTTGAACCATAGCAAGTATTAATTAGATCTATCTTCCCCATGGGACTGCTCTTCACGAGAAATAAACTAACAGTGAATGTATTAACAAGGAGATTATTTGACTGTGTAAATATGGCGAGAAACTGAGAAAAATCTCAACATAAATATTGATTCACCTGTTTTTACAAACTGATACGAAAGTTATACATGGAACAAAAGCTTCTTATGTGGATGAAAACGGAAGCCGATCTTGTGTAAGCACGCGACGAATCAGGTCGAAGAAGAACGAGGAATGACGAATAAACACAGCCTCGAGAAACGACAACCAATTGAACACTAATCGTAAGTTTACAAGGATTGTACATCTTAAGTGCAAGATGAAAACGCTTTTAAAGGATAATCGGCCAGGATTTTGTGTACCCATTAATTTTGTAGAATCGACATTAAGAGAACCCACTTGTTAAATATATCATCCTCGATCTCAAAAAAAAAAAACATAAACGAAACGAAAATATACATCATTTTATTGTAACGGCAATGAATGGAATACAAGTTATCGCAGGTTATTGGTTAAAAACCTCCTTAGTTGGAAATTAAAAAGTTGAGTCTACTTGAACATAAGTGACAAGTCCTTTGCTTGTCAATTAGGTAACTCTTATATATTGTTCTGATGTTATTTCACACAAACAATCAACGCTTCAAAGCCGCCAATCAGACTCCTTAGTGCTCTTTATTTCACATGCAGAAAACTCCAAACTTTGCCCCACTAATTATTTAACCGTGATTTTATTTCATTGATATATGAATATGCATATTGCTGTCCATATAGTTTGTTTGTTTGTTTGTTTGTTTATAGCCGCCTGAGCAATTTTTCAGCTATCCGGCGGCTGTCACCATTACCGGTGACAGGGCTGCAAATTTAGGCCTATGCTCGGCACTCAGGGCCTTTGAGCAGGGAGGGATCTTTATCGTGCCACACCTACTGCGACACGGAACCTCGGTTTATACGATCTCATCCGAAAGACCGGCACCCACGTCCCACAGTGGGATTCGAACCCCCGACTCAAGGATCATCAGATCTTTGAGCCCGACGCTCTAACCACTGCGCCACGCAGGCGGCCTGTCCATACAGTAAACGTTTAAAAGCGAATGTGTATACGATGTAGTATACAATTCTTTTCAAGAGCTGTCAGTTGATTTAATAATTTTTTTAATCTGTTGTCATTTAACCGAAGCTTTCAATAAATATTGGTTTAAGATCGTGTGTTTCCCCTTCCACACAATGCTTAAATACAATTGTCAGGCATATCCAACATGTCCCCTAGTCGCTGTACTTATTGACACGATCAATTTCAATAAACTTTTTATTCAACCAACAATTTAATCCAGAAGTGCAATTATATTAAGTATGCTTTCTCTTTCTTACAGGTCGAACTGATGGAAAATGCCAAATGTACCTCGAAGTTCCACAACCGGAAACCTAGTATTTCGACCAGCCCAGAAACTGACAATTTTGGCTTTCAGAACAGCAAGCTGATGAAGCAAGTTTCCAATAACTAGACAATTATCTTTTGTGTTTACTTGTAAATGGTGTGCCAAAGGCTTAGTGTGAACCCCTTAATGGATGGAAGAAGAGATTTTATTGCAATAATTGAGACGATTTTCATAAAATCATGTCCGTGTGTATGATAGTGAGAGATCTTAAATTGTAAATGGCATATTGTATTGTTATGTTAATATGGTGCTATAACCTGTTATGAAATTGGATTAAAAATATAATTCATCAAACTGAAAACTATTTCTTCCTGTTTGATTGAACACGATACATTTGAAATGACACTCGGTTCACTTCGCCTGAAAAAACACGGTATCAAAATGGCTAAAGTCCTTCAATACGGAATGAACGACTTGGAATTATCGTTTGCCTTAATAGGCCTATGGTATATACATATAATGTACATTTATATGGACCAACAGCGTTAAATGAACATAACGTATCAATGTGTGTTGTATGAAAAGGTTGTAATTATCTAGCAAATGAGCACGAACACGCTGGGTCATAAATACTATGTTTTATTCTGCTCAATACAAGTGGTATAAAAGCGTGTTCATTACGCTGATTAGTGACAGATTTGGTGGTCTTTTCATCGCTTGATCTCTTTGAAAACTCGGTGACATTAACCCAAAGTGAATTACAGAGTATACATCTGAAGAAGAAAAAGCCCGCTCCCTGAGGCTTGTTATTTTTGGGGGTAATGTACATTCTCAAGAAACCGTATCGTTCTTGCGTTATTACAGTACATTTAAAAATCCTAAACGTGAAGTAAACAGGTTTTTGGAATTGACCTGGCTGACTTTATGCAATCTCAAATTCACTCGAGAAGATAATCAAATGACACGACTTGAAATTTGAATAGAAAACTTGATATCCGGTTTTGAGTATTTAGCAATTGCTGGATTGATATCTAACATAACATATGCTAAACACTGGATGTGTTGCCACTTGATGATATGTAATAAAATATCAAATTTGTCCGTTATTCAATTGATACACTGTACCAGACATAACACGCAAAGTGCAGATTACCTATCATACAAAAGTTGTATAATAGTCTTACAAAACAGCTGTTTTGATTAAGAGTCTAATTACAATCCATGCATAATTATCTATCTTTAGAATAAATATTTTCAAAATGATCGTGCATAATACATAATATTCTAAAAGTATTACTATTTATTGAACACGTGAAATATACATTCTGTAGTACAATCATCGACAACCAGTTATGTTTCACTGTTTCCACTGCATAACCATCTTACTTTTGTAAAATGACACTATCAGAATATATCATTATGATTGGTAAATACATTCTGAAGGCTGGCCATGGATTTTGATATTGGTTTTACCCTACAGGACTCAGCATGGGGCTAGTGTAATGCGCAGCTCGTGGACAGTCATTGGCCGCGAGAGTTTTTGATGTTGACCGTGGAGTGATGACTGTCGCAGATAGTGCCATGATATCTCCACAGAACACATTTTCATGTGTGACCATCAGACGCTGTCAGTAATAAATTGAATTCTTTTCTGCAGATGATGAGAGTGGTTAATACTCTGTGGCGAACGCACTATCAAACAGCAATTTGCTTTTCAGCGTTAATGGCGCGACACGTTCTTTATGTCGCCAAGAGTTGTCCCATCGAAAACTTGTTGTTGTAAATTATAGATTCGATGTGTAAACAGGAAAAATATGGTTATTTGATTGCAGAGTCACAGTTTAAATGCACGGGTATTTTGTCATTTCAACATTTTAATTTTTTTTAAACGTGTACGGTTGGTGCGTCCATGATTTGTTTGATCAAGGCACATATAACACTTATTGGAAACCTATTTGCATAGGCTATACATACATTAAATTTTCAACAGCAATTTTGACTTTTCTAATTTATTTCTTTGTATATTAAACACACGACACTTTTATGTGCACGTTGACTGGCTCCATTGACGATTTAGTTTTTAAACCATCTGCAGAGGGGTGTTGCCTGTTTTAGCAATATTGTATTTAAAGAGAAAAGACAAACTACACGGACAAAATGGTTCTGAATTTGAATCAACAGTTAAAAGTTCTTTATTTCCTTTTTTCTTTCTTAAAAAAAGGTCTTTACAAAAGTCCGAATTTTGTTAATGCTGTTTAAAAGACGATGATGAAAAGCGCATTATTTTCTGCAGACTGAGGGAGTTAAGAAAAATATGAAGCTCCTTCAGTGTATTGTACAGAAATACGCTGTGTCAGACATAAGACGTAACTGAGCTACGTTCAATGCTTTCACAATAGAAGTAGGGTATCTGAATACCCATCTCTTTCTATAGTGAAGAAAGGTAAGATTAGAATTACTCCAGACTTGTTTTATTAAGCTTTTCAAGATTGTTGACTTTCGTTGCAGGAAATTCATTATTTGAGAACATATTTACTGAAAAAGATAGTATTCCTGTATTCTTCAGTAAATTTATTATTTAGATCATCCAATTCTATAAGATTGAAAAGCCCATATAGAAGCTCTAGCGATATGCAAATCAAAGCATTACTAGTATAGCCCCATGATTTGCTCTGTATAATACTATTATAAATGTTTCAACTAGGGACCCTCTTTATCTGGTGAACTGACGTTTCTTCCTTTCACCAAAATAAAAGTTCCTTGTTTAATCGTTTCATGTTTCACCTGGTTAATTTACAGTTGATCTTATTGCTTGCTAGAAAGAACTTTAGCTAAGCATAAAATCAACAACAACTGCTAAAAAAAAATCTGTCTAATGGTTATCATTTTTGAGTGAAAATTTAGTAAGCACGGTACATACATTTACAATTATATGATGACAACCTGTACTTGCTTTGAACATTTTTATTGTAATATTGATTTCCAAGGGATCGGGATACAAGGTCTAACAAGAGGCCCACAGGCCTTATCAGTCACCTGAGTACTAGTTAAAAGTATCAATAGCCCCAAGACCTATGAAATCTAAAATAATTTTTTCTGTTCTACATATCTAAGATAAATTTTGATATTCAGCAGCAGTATAAAACAAAATGTGTTCTTAAAACACAAATGCCCCCGAAAGTGACCATACTGATGGAAGACATCACATAATATATAGAAATATGAGTTTCTTAGTATATTGACACTAAATGACTGTTATGGGCATGCCTTAGAGTCAGAACCCTGGGATTGCAAAATTCACAATGTTGGTACATCCCTGTCTGTTTTTCTTAAATATGAACTTAGTTTTTATACAGTATCAGCCAGTTTAAAAAATGATAACGGCAATAATCACTATGAGAATTTTGGTCCCACCAAAATCTATACCCCGGTATAATGAAAAGTACAATTTAGGTAAAGGGCTAACTGCTTTTTCTAAATATCCATTTAATTTCAATTTAGTATCAATAGAATTATCGAAGATATTATTTAAATGTTTTACGTATAAAGACTATATGCCAAGCTTGGCTCCACCTTCGAGTCGGTAATCTACCACTGGGATCATGAAATTTACGGTATCGGTAGAGGCTTCTCTGCTCTACATGATTACACATTTAGCAAATGTGTGGTTGTAGGAAAGAAGAATTTTTTGAAACTTTTTGTCAACTTTTGGCCTTGTCCCTACGGCCCCGGGTGTGCAGGAGTCTTGAAATTTATAATCCATGTCCCCCTTGTCCCAAAGATACTTCACACAAAATGTTCATTTGTTAGCAAACACACAGATATATAATTACTTTGACCACTTTGGCCCACCTTGGCACCAAAACCCCTACTACTGGGATCATGAAATTTGCAAATTTGCTAAAGGTCTATCTCCTCCTTCTAAAATGTCCAAGATTCAATCTAGTATCAATAATATAAAATAAGATTTTATTTAAATAATTTACACGTAAACATTATATGCCAAGTTTGCCCCCCCCCCCCCTGTTGAGTTAAAACCTCTACCCCTGGGGATCATGAAATTTACAATCTCCATGTTCATTTAGTTGCGGTTGCGAAGATTTTTGAAAATTGGTCAAGTTTTGGGTTCACCCCTATGATTCCGGGTTGCAAGAATCTTGAAATTTACAATTTATGTCCCCCTTTTCCCAAAGATGCTTCATATCAAATCTGAGAAGAATTTTGGAATGGTAGTTATCAAGAAGTTTAAAATGTCAAACGACTCTCGACGCCGGACTCGGATCAATAGCTCTGGGTCACCATAGTGACTCAGATGGACAAACAACGTAGATCTTCTCTCCTTAAAGTATATCTCTGGACAACTTCAGTATTGCAATCAATTAATGTTTATTCTTGCCATATCAAATGAAGAACACCCTCCCACCCCCACCCCACTCCCTACCCCCAAAATAAAAAGACATACATTTGTGAAAAGGTTAGTTTAGTTTGTTTTTAACCGGGAGATCTAATCCTTTTCAAAATGTTATTTATGAAATTTTACATACTGTAACTAAAGTAACATGAATGATGATTGGATATGAGTGTTGCTTATGTACAAGCGCGGATTTAGAGGGGGTCTGGGAAGGGAGGATCCTGGAATTTCCAACTGAAAGAAAATATAGTCATCTTTCAACCTATCATCGCGTTTAATATTGTTTCATCAACTCTCTCGATCGACTTTATTCGCTCATTGGGGGCGATTTCAAAATTCAAGATCATAATATAATATGAAAATTACCGTACCGCAATTTTGGGAGCAGATTTCGCATACTATTAGTCTACTGTCTGTAAAAACGTGGAAATTCCGGAGGCTTCGCCCTAGAACCAGGTCTCAGATCCCCGGCCTTTGGACCCCCCCCCCCCCCCATGAAAAAAAGCTGGATCCGCGCCTGATGTATAATTCAAAGCAGTTATGGACGACGTACACCATAAGCGAAAATTTATTTCCGACAATAAACCAAAGTCTGCCATATCGTTTAGATCATAAAGAACCGAAATGCAAGTATGGTATTGGCACTTGTTTTACACAGACACACAGAAGTATTCAAAAATTTGATTTATAATAAAAAAAAAAGATAAGAAAAGAAAAAAAAAACAACTTGAAAAGCCAGATAGTAGTTTTTTTTAGACTTAATAAATAGAAATTATTAGACAACACTTAAACTATTACATAATCGAAACGTATATTCACTGATTATTTCAATAACAAACACAATATATCTTTGAAATTAAGGGCATATCATTAGTACTCTGATTAAGAAAAAATGAAGATTTGCAATCTTGCCGTCTTAACAAGGGAGAAAACTTCATCCTCAAAACAATTTATTTTTTTCTGCTAGAGTTGTCTCGCATTAAACATATGTCCCGTAGCATTTTTCACCACAGAACGTTTACTGTCATGTATTTTTGAATTTCCATGGTGGGTGTAAATGCAAAAAATTCAATTGTCATATTGTAATTTTTGTATTCATACACAATTCTTTAGGACTCATTTTTAAGAAATGAATTTAATTTTTAAAAATACATGAGAGCTTGAACTGCGACGCTTCACGTCAGCATACTTTGCACGAAGCGTGTTAGCGCCTCATGAAAAGTATGCCGGCGGTTGAAGCGTTGCTATTAATGTCCTGATGTATTTTCAAAAATGAAATTCATTTCTTATTTTTACCTTCTACTTTTGTTTCTGTCCGAAATACCTCGGAAATGTAAAATTTTAAAAATATAGCAAGAGGAACATTTATGGATAAACCTACAGGTTCATATGATTACATGTCGTATATAACCCTGTAAAACGCGTCTCATTGTACCACTGTATGTATTATAATTATTTGTACCACTGTATGTATTAGTAATTATTTGTACCACTGTATGTATTATAATTATTTGTACCACTGTAAGTATAAGATATGATTTGTACTTAGTTATTATTTATACCACTGTATACATTATAGTTATGATTTGTACCACTATGTATATATGTTTGGGAGGTCGGTAGCCTCTTCCCGGGAACATTGTACTTGGGTTCTCTCCTCCACCAATAAAAACTGGACGCCACCAGATAACTGAAATATTGCTGAGTGTGACGGAAAACAACAAACAGTCAACCAATCAATACCACTATCTATGTATTTAGTTAAAGTTATCATTTGTACCACTGTATGCATTAATTATAATTATTTATACCACTGTATGTATATACTTGTTACAAATAATTAAAGAGTCGAACTAGTTTTTAGAACTTTTTTTTTCAATCCTTTTGATTTATATCGGTAAGATAACGCTTAAAACAATGACATTAAACCCTTCACTGACTGGGGGATAAATTTCGTTGTTTCGTTTAGTGTACAAGAGTTAAGCTTCTTTTTCTATTTACTTTTAGCTCAAGCTCAAGTGAGCATTTCTGATCGCCCGTTGTCCGTCGTTCGACTGTTTATCCGTCTGTCTGTAAACATTTCACATTTTCGACTTCTTCCCCAGAACCACTATTTTCAACCAAACTTGGCAAAAAGCATTCCATAGTAAAGAGGCGTGAAGTTTGTTCAAATAAAGGGCAACGTCCTTCTCCGAGGAAAGGTAATCATGAAAATGCAAAAATAGGGTAGTGTCATTTGAAAATCTTCTCAAGAACCACTTGGTCAGAAAAGTTCAAATTTACAAGATAGCTTCCTGGTATAATACAGATGCAGGTTTGTTACATCATAGCTCCCGAGGATAGAGTGGGACCACAATAGGGACCAAAGTTTTATATGCAAATATATAGGGAAAATCGTTTTAAAAATTTTCTCAAGAACCACTGGGACAGAAAAATTTAGATTTGCATGAAGGCTTCCTGACATAATGCAAATTTTAGTTTGTTAAAATCATGGCCTCTGTAGGCAGGTTGGGGCAACAATAGGGCTCAAAGTTTTATATGCGAATATATAGGGGAAATGTTTAAAAATCCTCTTCCCAAGAATCTTTGGGTTAGAAAAGTTCGAATTTACATGAAAGCTTTCTGACATAATACAGCTTCAAGTGTGTAAAAATCATGGCCCCCTGGGGTAGGGTGGGGCTACAATAGAAAATCAAAGTTTTACATGCAAATATATAAGGGAAACTTTTTTTTCTCAAAAACCACCGGGCTAGAAAAATAGAAATGTACAAGAAAGCTTCTTTACACAGAACTTCATTCAAGTTTGTGCACATCATGTTCCCCTGGGGTAAGGTAAGGCCACAACAGGGGATAAAAATTTCATATGCTGATATATAGGAAAATTCTTTTAAAAAATCTCTTACACTATTTAAGCTAGGGCTTTTTTATTTTGTTTATACATTCTTTAAGGAAAGATCTTCCATGTGATGCAGTGGGGTGTGATCTTGTGACCTTGACCTGGAAGTGTGACCTACTTTTGATAAAATCTTGCCTATTCAATATGTCCTGAATTATTTAAGGTAGACCTTTTTATCTTGTATATATATTTGTTATGGCAAGACCTTTCAATTAATATCATCGTTGTGTCCTTGAACTCGAAGTTTGACATACTTTTAAGAAAACGTAACCTATTAAATGTAATCGGGACTATCTTAGGAAGGGGATTCATATTTTGTATATAGATTTTTTTAGGCAAAGACCTTGTACATAATGGCATTTGATCTTTTGACGTTGGGGTTTAACGTACTTTTTAAAACATCCCTGGCCTATTCAATATTTCTTAAACTATTCAAGGTACATGTAGGACTTTCATATTTTGTATAGAGATTCTTTATGGCATGACCTTATTATTTTGTGAAATTTCACCTAGTGACCTTGACCTTGCTGTTGAACCTATTCTTAAAATTTCTTGCCTATTTAATATCGCTTGAATTATTTAAAGTAGATCTTTCATATTTTGTATATAGATTTCTTATGACGAGACCTCTCATTTCACACTATGATATTTGACCTTGAAATTTGAGCTACTTTTAAGAAACATGACTGGTTGTATATCTTTGGAACTATTCAAGGTAGAGCTTTCATATTTTTACATAAACTCTTTATGACAAGACTTTGTGATACAATCACACCTGATCTTGTTTCATTGACATACTTTTTTTTTAAAAAAACATGATCTAATCAATATCTCTTGATCTATTTAAGGTATTGCTTTCATATTTTGTATACAGATTCTTTATGGTAAGATCTTGTTATAGTTTGGTGTTTGACCTTGTGACCTTGACCTGGAAATCTGACCTACTTTCAATAACAAATCTGATCTATTCAATATTTCCTGAACTATATAAGATAGTGCTTTCACATCTTGTACATAGATTTCTTATGGCAATATCAAACTATGACCTATGACCTTGGTGTTATCCAGAACAGCAAGATCATGTTAGTCATATTGGTGTCAAAGCACTTCTGTGTTATTCATTTTCAGTTATGTTGATTCTCTTGGGCTAAGGTCAAACCTTTTCTGTGGGAATAAAGATTGATAAAAAAAATCTTTGGAAAATTACAACAGCTGAACAACGCAGGGCTAAGGTGACTCGGGTGGTGGTTATTATCTACAAATATCCTGGTTCATATCAAATTTTAAAGTGAAATACCCTCATAAAAGATAAACGGCATTGGAATGAAATTCCAAAATGTGCTGGAATTCTGTTTATGGTTTTGAATGTATTTGTATCCAGTTTTTACACTTGTAAGGAAAATACAAAAGGTTACTCAGTCAAATAGATTGAAGGACAAGGCCATTTGAGAGTATATGTTCAAAATACGCAATTTCCGAGATATCATTACTTCTTTTTTATTTTACTGAACCCTTGGGTGGGTACAGTTTGCAAGTATATAATAGAACTGTTAGTTATGAAAGAGTGACTTTTCTTATACCCACACTTTCTAAAGGAAGTTCGAGTATATTGTTGCTATACTAGTCCGTCCGCCCGTCCGTCTGTCATACTTTCTTCTTTCTCAAACGCCTCTTTTATCTTAAGCAGCAACCATATATATATATATATATATATATATATATATATATATATATATTACCTTTGTTACATTTTTGATTTTAAAAAAGTACTCCATTTTTCACTTGAACCGAAATTCTCGTCAAGTTTTGCCCAAGTGGAAAAATCGAAGCCCATCATTTTTATATATTTGGTGTCATAAAACGGAACATCTTCAGACTTCAGAAATGCCGGTCAAAGGTGACTCTCATCAGGCTGGTGAGAAATCCACCTCTGTAAAATAATATTCACATAGGATTTTGATGAAATCACATGGATAGTTTTAAAATCCTAAGGAATTTATAATTTTGTAAAGTAAATTTGGATTACCTTTAGAGAAACGGATAAACAAATTCTGCAGGATAATTTTTTTTTTGAATGTTACAGAAAAAATTTGAAATCCAGTATATTTTTTAAATTTGGGATCTATCTCTAAAGACTTAGAAAATGTACATAGCTTATCAATATTTTGCATACTCAAAAGAGAGAAATATTTTTCTTTCTTCCCCATTGATCAGAACTGAGATTTTCAAGGAGAGAACAGGCAATATTCTAACCTATTCTCTATTTACATTTCATAGTTAACAAAGTTTTGCCAATATTGGTCAAAATTAGACACCATGAACCAGTTTAGAACATGTGTGTAAAATGTGCCGAGTTTCGTTCCCCGCGATAAATTTATTTCTTGACACAACCACATACAGTCATTGACATTCTACGATACTTTAACGAAGAGTATTCCCATTCAACCCACTGGTCATTTTTGCAATAAATTTGGTTATCATCGCATTATTATATCTTTATGGCTCAAGTCCTCAATCAACGATTCAATTTTCACATTCATTGGCAAAATAAGAGAGGCCTTTTGCAATTTTACGGACATTATTCACGGTTAACAACGGTCGAATATGGAAGTAGAAATGGCCAGTATCAAATTAATTTCACAGTCTCTTTCAGTTGCGTGACACAAGGCTGTTTTAATGCATGCAAATTCGCTGTTATCTTGAAGAGCAAATCTCTGACTTTTTTCCTTATCTGGAATAAACAGACAATAATCTAATATTCCTTCTAGGGGATTTCGTGCCTGGATCGTAAAATGGAGTGAACTCGTTTTGCGAGATTGGTGTGATTGAGCAGCTGCTCAAACTTTTTTGTGGGGGATATGTAAATAAAAAGGTTGTTTAATGTCCGGAAAAGCACCATTTCGTTGATTATTCGGGATTTAATGCTTTATCATGGTAACATTGCAATAATATACCGGTAGAATTGACGTAGCTAGCTCTGGTATTGACTAGAGACAATAGCTTCCCCTTTTACACACTGTTGAGAATTCAAAAAAATTATTTATCGGATGCGAACCTGTTGAATGCACAATATATATGTATAACCACAGTAGAGGTAATAATACAATTTTCCATCTGGAGGAGCATGGCATCTCTCTTAAAATCTAAATGCTTTTTTCCGCCTCGACTCGATAAAATTGCTTTCAGGTTTCAATTTCTTGTGAAGATTATAGGCAACGTACAATGAATATTACAACTGATAAAACAAACAAGCTGTCAGCCAGTCCTTTCTTTGTTTTCAGGTGGATTACAAAGACGAATTCTCATCTGTCTTAAGCCAGAGGCTGGATTTGCTTTCCTAGTTCCATCAAAATAACTCCATTAAAAAAGCATTTTCTGCTTTTCAACGACTTTCATTTTAAAGATTTGCCACAAAATCTTCATTTGTTTGATTGCATACTCTAAACTGAAATATCTTTGAGATTCAGAAAAATCGTTCTACATTTTTTTTAAATGAAATCAGATTGAATTCGCAGTGTGGGTATCTGTGTCACGGGTATTTCAAAGCAACGATGTTTTTTTTTCTTTCCATGCACCACAATGACGGATAAAATTTCCATTCCATTGCATACAGTCTATCGATTTTTATCAAATTGATGAACTTTTCTGTGAATTAATTGATAAAAGGGTCATTCAGTATGGTATCGCATCGTGTCGCCGTGTTCGAGAGTGTGTCGTTGAAATGTCAGTCAACAGAACGAGCCATGAGGGAATACTTAGAGGCCTCTGTCCACCCAACAAGCTTAGTTTTTATACAATTTACTAATTAAACTAATCAAGCCTACTTTCCTCATTCTACTTTTAGATGTGCATGGAAATTTCTATATTTTGAGCTAATTTTCCTATTGTAAAACGACAATCCTTCATATTGTGTACGAAAAGGCAATCTTTGATGCAGTCATGGGAATTAATTCCGCAGTGTTATAAATCATATAAAGCTATAAGAACAAGCTTGTTACTGTATCGAATATTAATTTAATTACTTGACAGTTGGATATTATTTACTTCCATTATAAACGTCAAATCCAAAATAAATGTGTTTTGATCATGGCATGGAGGTCCTTAATGATTCCCTATCGGGATAACAGTGGGACAGGGTTATTGCACGTTCGCCTTTGATTTTTTATTCAATGCAAAAATGACATTAAAGGCGACCATATCATTAGTAATCACGTTCAGGACAGCTGTCCCAAATTTACTGAAAATGGATAAAAGACAACCATCGCCATTTCCCGCCAAATCTGGGTATATTCCATCCATTTCCATGGATACCCGGCAGACGACAGGTGAAAGTCACTCCAGGGAAGGGAAATTGAAAAGAAATAGACAACATGGAAACCAAGTTATATGTATTATCTTGTGATGAAGATAATTCTACGGCTTAATGTTTCCGTGTAAAATACCCAGGGGTTACATTTAACAGTTTTGATTGCGTTAATGAAAGATTGATAGCGGATCTTGACTTTAAAATTTCCAACCTTCAGATGGCTTTAATCGTGTAGTATGATTTGATTACCAGATTGTAATGAGCAGAAATGTGTTTTTCACGCCTAAATTTGAATTAATAATAAAATCTATAGTGGTAAAAGTGTGTAACTGCGAGCAGCATTCATCTTTGAAAAATTATTGGAATAAAACATTTCAGAGGCGGGAAGAGAGAGAAGTAAGCAAGAACCTAAAATACTATACATGTATACATGGAAAATTGATTTTTTATAAAGTTCACAACCGATATCAAAAGTCAAGAGCCCCATGGGGATATGGGTTGTTTCAATAGATCCTCAGTACCCCTTGCTTGTCGTAAGAGGCTACTAAATAGGGCGGTCCTTCGGATGAGACCGTAAAAATCGAAGTCCCGTGTCACAGCAGGTGTGGCACAAAAAAGATCCCTCCCAGCTGAAAGGGCATAAGCGCCGAGCATAGGCCTAAATTTGCAGCCCTTCACCGGCAATGATGACGTCTCCATTTGAGTGAAAGAGTCTCGAGCGGGACGTTAAACAATATACAAACAAGCAAACAAAAGTCAAGAATTTATTTATTTTATCACTTATTTTTTATTTGAGGAAAAGTGAATCATCCCAAAGGATCTGCAATACGCCATAATGACAAACGGGTGAGTAGAACCATGTCAAAACTGCAAACGACTTCACAATAGTGAATGAATGTAATGTTTACCCCTCGAGCAAAATTGAGCGGTGAGCTTTGTATAGTTACTGATATTTTCCAGGACAGTACAAAGCTTCAACTACCTTTCACCGAACTTGGTGATCGAGATGAATATCGTACTTTGAAGGTAGCTATTAAAGCAACGTATGACCTACATGTCAATGATTGTTTTATCATTTGATCGAATGAATTTGCTACTAGAAAATACGAAACGATACCTGGTCAGCCATCTTTGTTTTTGTTCATCATATTGCTAAAGGTTGGAAATATCGAAACCGGCTATTATACAGTTTACCAAAATATGTCTGACCAGCCATATTTAGATCGGGTTCCATGTTACAATCAGTTCAACATTTGTTAGTCCAGTTTGTGCAAAGTCATCCTTTCTACATAACTAGAATGCATGACCTAGTCGAAAGTGAATCGAGACGCAAGTAAACTTTTTGTTTTACCATCAAAAAGTAATAATCAGTCGTGTGGCAATATTAGGATTTCCTTCACATATTTCATCAATGATATAAGTGGTACATTTTCTTATCGTCATGGACATGTGCAATTCTAGTCTTGCCTCATCCACATTGATGTTGATGTTTCTTGTACTATAGGAATGTCATTACGTTATAGCACGATACTTCCCAATCTGATCATTCAAGCCTCTTTACAAATCGAATCACTTTGGCATGATGTTGGGGGAAAATAAAACTAGTAAAGGTGAACATTATATAACGTTTCTTGTTTACTAATCTCAGCCAATCATAAAGTCCATAATTATTCATCATATGATGATATACAACTTTTGACAATCATCGCAGTGTTTTAGCTACCTGAGAAGTACATTTTTACCAAAGTTTGGGAAAAAAATCATATTGATAAAGAAAAGAAAATGTCACTTATCGATTGATATTGACGGCGCTTGATTTGTGTACACCGACCACAGGTGTACACTTTTTGGTGTACACAATCTACACTACAGAGCAATTGTTTGTAAATGCAACGAAAAATTCAATATGGCTGAAAAATAGTGATATGGAAAATTTGCTGATTTTTCTTTCCGTACTTTGTTAGCTATAAAGTATCTAAGAGGAGAATATCCAGTGTACTGCAAATAGTCTTTTACTAGAGGTTAAAATGTATTCTAAAGAATAGATGAAAAGATTGATATTTCGGACAATCATCAAAAAACAAATTCGACGCGCCAAAAAAAAATCATCAAATATTTTGGAATATGACCTGGTACTTAATGGGTATTAAAATTCATTTTTGTAAAACAAAAAATAAATAAAAATCTGAAATTCTAGTAAGTATTGATTTTGAACTTTATTTACATTTAAATCGTTAACTCTCCAATGAGGATCTCCTCAGCTGCTGAATGTACTTATTAAATATATGACTGCACTTGAATATCAAGTGTAAACTGACTACATTGGGTGTGCAACGATGTAGACAATTCAAGCGCGCCGTATATGATTGAATAATGTAAGACTTACGAAACAATACCTGGTCGTTTGTTTACATCTAGAGTGCAAAACCTAGTCGATTAGAGGTGTGAGTATTTTGGACAACCAATAAATGTAACCATTCGTATACATTTTGAGAATTCCCAATTTTTTTTTTGACTGGTGTTGTAAAACTTAAGTGTTATCTTCACCTCAAAGGCATGTGGTGGTGAGTATAACGTTCTATTTTTCTAGTTTGCCGGATCTCAGGTCAGTCAGAAAGCTCGAAATTTTATGCATATAATAATTTCATTTGCCGGAAAGAAAGCAGAGGGGGGGGGGGGGGAGATGTAACGGATGTAAGAAGTGAGGACTGGAGACTTCCCCATCATTATGCATACTGCAACACTTTGGTTGAACCCCGCGTGGAAGCCCTAAATCGAGGGAGTTTATTTAGTTTTTTTTTTTCCTTTTAGGTTAACCCCCCCCCCCCCCCCCCATTTTTAGCAGAAATAGGTTTATATAAGATATCAATATCTGGCCCTGTCATTTTTTTTCTGTATTCTCACCAGCATTCCGTTGCTTTCGTCAATGTAGCAAGCCGTTTGCCTAGAAAAGGATTATCATCTATCTGATGTCCATTCAGTTATTTTAGATTCCCGACTGTAACTGAAATTGACTGTTTAAGACTGCTTTCGGGGACTGGGAAGAGGTTACGATATATACATGTACATGTAGAGGTACAACACACTAATTGTAAAATGTGTGACTTGTGACTTTTTCCTACCACTTACTTCAGGCATATACACTGTACACGTATAACTTCAACAAAACTCAAAGTGACAACAGTTAACCTGTTTACGTAGTGATGTTAGGTTGCGGATCAGACCCCGGTCAATTACTGGATTAGTTTCTGTATATCCCCATACTATAAATATAGTTTTCGGTCTTTGTATTAATTTACACACATAATAAATACTGAAAATAATACCAATTAGCTTCTTTTAGACGAAAATAAATTCTTGAATATAATGGCATATCGCTATATGGAGAACCTTAGATAAGCTATAGAATACAATATTCGAACTTCTTTATACATCTCCTTATCAACGATCAGGAATGACTAGTTTTACAGTCAGTTTGGGACATAATACGGAGTGTGAAATAGAAATCCGTATTTGGTGAATGGACTCCGTATTATGTCCTAAACTGACTGTATGAAGAATTCATCCCGCTGAAGACCTTCATAAAAATATCCAGATATCAACATCTTGTTTGATAATCGGAGACGCCACCATTGCCAGTGAAAGGCTGCAAAATTTGGGTCTATGCTCGGTGCTTATGGCCTTTGAGTAGGAAGGGATCTTTATTATGCCACATCTGCTGTAACAGGAAAAGATTACCAATCCATTTCCCATAGACCTCTATACTAACATTTGGTCCTCTCACTAATTATCGAAATTGATTTTAGATTAATGACCGCCAAGATTTCAAAGTTCATTCCAAGTGCTAATAAAGAATGACAAAAATTATATATGGTCCCGTTGCTTTTATAGGTCATATTTGTACTTTTAACAACAGATAGCAATTTGCAGTAAATTACACCTTTCATTTCAAACACACCCCTACCATGGCAATTTCCTCGGTCATTTCTCGATTTTGTGCGATGGTCATTCACCCCGACAATTAATTTAAACTTCTATATTATTTCTCTCAATTTCAAATAATTTCACTCTTGATATTAGCTAATCTCGCTACACCTAAACATTTATACCTCCGCTCAATCCGGGGTAAACTGCGTGCGGTTTACGCATCCTGGGGTTTGGTACTCTCATTAAAACAGTGACCACAGTTTTTGCGGTATCATCCGAAAGAATGTTCCCATTTAGTCGCCTCTTACGACAAGCAAGGAGTAATTAGGAACTATTTTAACTTGGATACCCACGGGGGTCTGAAGTGGGAGTATTAGACTGAAAGATATGTGTAGAAAAATATATCACATATACGTAATGGTTGGTGTCCAGTTTGTCTCCCTATAAAATGAAATACAAAGAAAAATAGAAAGCGTGCAAAAAAGATCAACAAGTCAAATTCCAGGTCTAAAAGTTTTGAGATATCCAATAAAACTGGAAACGTTATGTTTACCAACACGTGCTTACCAAAGAACAAAAGGTGATATGATAGAGCTCTATAAGATGAATAAGTAAAGATTCTATAAAAGATGCAAAATTAAGAGAAGGGAAATCACAGAACCCTGAACATACCAGAGGTGGGATCAGGTCCGTAGGAGGAGTAAGCATCTCCTGATGACCGATCACACCTGCCATTAACTTGTACAAATTTAATTGCAAATTGGATCATTATAACGACAACAGAATTTGAGAAATGATGACTTTAAACGAGACGATGAAACCCCTGTAAATCAACTTATTTGTCAGTAGTCTGCCTCGATGAACGGTAAACGGAGTAATACGTAGTCAACATCAGTATATAAAGAGTAGTCTAACAACTGGCATGAAACACGTCAGACAGCATTCGATCCAGTGATAGCTTGCACAGTGTATTGCAAATTTTATCATGATAACGACCACAGAATTTACGAAATGCTGACTTTAAACGAGATTGTTGAAACCACTGTAACATCAACTTATTTTTTCAGTAGATAATTCATCAACATTCTGACCGGAAAACATAAAGCTTTGGGAAATTACAACAGAACTACAAGGAAGAAGGGGCAACTCACTGACTATCTATCCTCAACCTAGATAAAGAGAAACTATCTCACTCTTCGTACAGCAAACATGTGGAAATACGTCCCAGAATAGAAAGGAACGACACCTTCTAAAACACTTTTTAAACAGACTGAACAAATACTTGGAGGATCAATAAGTCCTCTACTGCAACAACAATGCCTACAGAAAAATAGGAATTGGCGACATGAATATTGGAATGAGGACAAAGAGTCAGGTGAAGAGGAATGTAGTCAGGTGCCGGAACTTATCGCTAAGTAAGATATGGAAATCCGCGAATCTGAGGAGTTCAAATTGACTAGCAATCTGGAATGGCTACGCAAAGTGACGAACTTAGTGAAGGTGTAAAACTTCAAGTCTAAAGAGGCTTTAATAAATGTTTGAAGATTTGTATCGATACATGTAGAATATGTTAAATAGGGATTCATGAGGCGGCAAATGTAACAATAAGGAACTATATACATGTTTTCAAACACCCGAATCACAGGAACTGTTTCACCGTAAATCGACGGTTGTAAAGTAACTCTCTCTTCTATGCAAGGTCTTTCCAAAGGGGTAGAGTTCTGCAGTTTATTGGATTAAGGTCTCCAAATCAAGGTTATACATGTACGTATAGAGACTAAACTGAAACTGAAATTCAAACCCGCTTCATGGAAGTGGAAACTTTTTCAGATCATTTTTACCGTCGCATGCGTAATGTCAAAACAATACCTTGCAGTGTCGAAATTAGTAAACTTCTTACCATCTAATCATAAATGTCTAATAAAACAAAATATTTTCATTTTTTAATATTGATTTTTTTCAGTTTATTACAAAAAAAACCACTGAATTTATCATGTGAAAGACGTCGGCAAAATTTATTCAGCTATATGACTGATCAAAATTTATTGAAAGAAACTCCATATATCCTTAAGATCAGATCAGTATAACTCCGCAGCCGACCACATGACCGTCGCTAACCAATGAGGACCGGCGGTCGTGAGGTAGATGACGGTGTACACCTAGAAAGACAACAAAGATCAAACTTATTAGTACATTCATGCGCAAGTTCATTCGTATTGATGTTTCATCGAATTTAGATTCGGTGACGCAATTATCTACAATAGCTGTATTGTAGGAACTTCCCACAGGAAGTCCATATTGAATGGCAGGAGATAAAGCCACCAGGCATCATCAATCACATGACATGCAAGTCTCGTCTGTCCAACGATTTTATGTGGATTAATTCTACATCTTTAACCTTGAATTGCCATCAGTTGATAAGACTTGTAAGGAAATCTCGATAATTCAACTTTTTGAACAAATAATACCTTTGAAGGAAAAGTCTTTTATCTTATGATTCTTTATACATGTATTTATATTATTCCTACTTGGGCTTTGTTCAGATCCTTTTTGCGTTTTTAATGAGTCAAGCATTGATTCCATTCATAAGCAAAGGAGCTCTTGGTTGGAGAGAAGAATAACAATATGGTATTGACTCTAAATAGTACATATTTCTCATTCAAAGAAAATGAACCGGATTTTCTAATTTATAACCTCAGCAACTAGACACGTGTTGCTAACAAAGCTTTAATACAGTTGCATATTTTAGACACCTTTAGTATCGATCATAATAATTTTGAGAATCGCATATCAAACGAATCTCACCTTGATTGCATGTTGCTTGCTGTTGGCGAGGATCGATCTTTAATACATATAATCCAGATTTTAAATGGAAATTTTTCCTTTGAGCAACATCCGTGAAGTATCTTTTGATGTCTGGATGCTTATTTCGTGTAATTTTTCAGGAATGGTCTTTTCTTGAGTGTATGTAGATTGCATATAGATGCAGAACACTTAAAAGTTCAATGATTTCCTCCACAAAAAGAAACTGGGTAGTGGAAAGTACATAGTTAAAATACATTGGATATAAATATAGTTTTTACACACTCTTCTAAAAATGACAATGGGTACGCATAATGCATAACTAAGCTGCCTTTCTTCTCAGATCATCTGCAAATAAAAAAGAGAACGACACTTAGCAAACAGATTCATCTTAATCAGATAAAGTATCCTGATCTGAGCGAAACAGAAAATAAAATCCATGTTTAATGGGCTGCAATGTTTCCTCAGTATTGTTGTTTAAAATGTGTTGTTTCAACGTAAGAAAATAACTTCTTAGTCTACATATCGGTTTTTGAAAAAGAAAAGCAATTTTTATTTTGTCATGGACTCTGTCTTTATATACATGTAGACCATGATAGCAGGTTGCATGTGTACATGTAAATATGAGAAGATATTAATTCTCTTAAATGTTACTTTCACACCCCTGGAACAATGGGTATATCAGAAATGTACCCGACCCACTCCGAAATTTACAATACGATCAATCACTTTTGTTCATTTAGAGAGGAACAGAAATGTGACAGACGTTCTAGTCTTTCTTATTCCATCTGCTTTTGCGAATTTACATGTGTACATATCTCTTTCACACTTCTGATCTGTCAGACTACATTTACCAAGTAAATATGAACCCAGTCGACTCTAGGAATAAAAGAGTTTTCAGTCATTATGGGGTGGATAAGTGAGGATTATATTTCGATATTGCACGGTCGATTAATGGACATTTATTTGGAGAAGCAAAAATGATTTTAAAGGCAGAAAGGATGGTTCGTCACCAAACAAAAGCGCTAAACGGTCTTGAAGATAGTTCGATAGAGGAATCCAATTTCTTCTGTTATTGGTTTTATAAAGAATCATTGTTATATTGGCCTTATCTGGTTTGGATCACGGTACCCTTTACCGTGTATGAAGAGGATTATAGATTCTTCACATGTCATGTTACTTCAAAGTGTTTGTCAAATTGTAATAGTTTTATTTCACAACTGGAATTGACTAATGTAAGCACTCAATAAAACCAGAATTACGAAGTTTTCTCTTCGTTCCTTAAAATTAATTGTCAATAATGTGTTTGCAATTCAGTTAATTGTTTATGCATATAATGTTCTTTTCCCAGTGTCAACTGAGACCGATAATGATTTATGAAAATATTTTGATATTGGGGATCGATGTTTGAATAACACTACAATCAAATGTAAAGCAACAATTAACCCTCTTAAATGGTCATAAAATGTTTTCTCACCACATCACAACTCGGTGTCCATTGCACGTTCTCGTTGTCAGATGCCCATTCCATTTGGTTTTTGCTGTAAAGGTTCGGGATCTGTCTCTTTTTCTGCAACGAGGAATAGGGGTCGCTATACGGGTAATAGGTATCCCCAGCCTCACTCGTACCCCAATCCCAAATTACCACATCATCAGATACAACTTCCGCTTCGTGGGCACGTCTGTTAAACTACAAAATAAATTGAAATTATATATACTCTTTAAATATATGATTAACATATATAAAGTTTAATAATTTATCACTCTGTTGTCTTACAGTCCTAGCAATTTGATAAAATGAACGATTTATAAATTTCTTTGCAGATGGTAAAAATTACGTATTTTCTATGACATCGGTCATCAGTTCGTACCAAGTAATTGCAAAATCTGAAAAATGTTTGTGATTACTTATGTTGAACCAGAGTTTATCTCCTTTTTGATATCAAGGGTACAAAATGAATCTTGAAGGCTTGTTCTGAAAGCAAGAGTAACACAAGCTAAATTCACCGTATAATCATTTTACAATGACAGAAAATCGTACCTAAACCATATACGGCCGATTTTTAAATATTTACCTATTTTCCATCGGAAGCGTGCAATTTCTTCTCATTTAGATAACGATTGAAAATACTATAATAGTTTACTTTAGCTTAAATTTCCAGTAGAAGTTAAGTATTGACTTTAAATGCAAAACTGAATTGCAAACATATTAAAGAAAAAGAACCTCGAGATTCCATAGCCTATTGTAACAGATATTTGTTCCTTGTGTAGATACTTTTCTATTACATCACATGGCATGTTATTGTACGAAAATAATAAAAGTGTCGGTGTGAACAGATTTTCTTGATACGAGTCATCTTCGCCGTTACAATTTGGCAAATCGGCAATTCGTGTTCTCTGTGTATTTTACACAATCTCTCTATATGAAGCTAATTAGTGGAATATTTGTTCAGGGGATGGCTTATTATTCAGTGGGCGCGATAAAACACGTCCTTGTTAGTATGGACAAGCCACGATCCTTGCGTCGGACTCTACTTTACACCGAAGTTTTTACGACTCATCGCATGGTGCCTTGTAATTTTGCATTATAGAAAATCCTTGTAAAACACAATGTACCGCCACGTGCTCACCATTAGATCTCACCAGCCTCCTAATGACTTATCAATTACAATATTCGATTTCAGAGATGGACTTATCTTGAAGGATTTTTTCGTGCGTCACATTATGGAGACCCGAAATACCGTGAAATCCACGCGGCTGGTCGCACAGAAAATGCACAGTCCCGGAGAAGAGATAACACCAGAAGCACCTGCTATGTGGCATTGCATATCAATAATGTTTTCCTTGTGTCGACGGGAAAAAAATATTATAAAAAATCGATTTGTCAAAGAAAAAAAATTGAAAAGGTCTTAAGTTCTGAAGGGAGGAATTTAACTGCTTGGAGTCACGAACACTTTGGAAAATCGGGGTTTTGTGTATGTTGACACGTCTGAAACCAATAACCAACGTGTATATCTTGATTAGTTTTAATTAATACTTTAATTTTGTCCCCAATATGCCTTTCACATACCACACATAAAGAAAAATTTAAACACGTTATAAATACTGTCAAACAACTTAATTTTATCAAAATTTTTGTTTTGGTATAGCCTTGCGTTGAATAACACTCATTTTACATTACGGGTATTGTCTTTTCCCAGATTAAGTACTTATGGTGGTGATAATAATTCTAAAATACGTTTTAATCTTAAGATCATGGCTTCAAGGGCATTGCAACAGTCAAAGAGAATTTTACATCAAACTTAACACTACAGTATTCGTATTTCAAGAACCAGTTTTTAATACAAAACAGTATAACTGGTCATCTGGAATAATTGCCCAAACGACACTCATAAAAGCAAGAGCTGGCTCAATCAATGAAAGATGTTCAATTCTTTATTTCTTTTTTGACGACAAGACCAGTAGCCCTATTTAGGTCGTTCTTTTTGATCTTATTTTTAAATGCAGAGTTTTATAACACGTAATGTGTGGTTAATTTTCTGGTTTAAAATACAAACTGTAAAGGAGCCAAAGAACTGAAATTAATAACAGTGGATAAATGTAATAAAGAAGTTCCATTAAATCATGATACATTTATCATCAACAAATGATTTGAATATTTTTGTGTGAAGATGGAGTTGGTGAGTTAGCAACAGGCAAAAGTACCAATATCAAACGCGACAGCACCGCATGATGCCTTTTCTTAGGTCGTCGGCTATTTCCGTGGCTATTTTCTTAAAACTTTGACATTTGAATACATGCATTGTCCAATTCACATAACGAAAATTATCTTTAATGTTCTCATGAACGTACATTGTAGATTCCAAGGTACGAATTTACTAATATCCGATTACGATGTAATGTCACGTCATAAATCGCATTAGACACAAAAGACTCTTTTACGAGATTTTTGCAAACATAATTATCCAATTCCTGAAAGTATTCTTTAATGCAACTTATACTGACTTTTTCGGTGGCAATAAGGGCTTGAGAAAATGTTTAGGTAGTCAATACCTTTAAATTAACTTTTCACTCCATGAATGATAACATGACATTCAAAGGACCAGTAATGTACGAATATATGATATATCGTTTCTTAATTTCCACTTATATTTGTACAATTTGAAGATAATATTTGAAATACACAAAAAGTGTATTGTGGGAAGATTTTTAAGGTACCTAGTTCCTGAGAATTTGGCCTTCAATTTATTTTCACATACCAGTTAAGAAATTAAATAACGTTTATAAAGAAAAGAACATTCCATGGTTCCGGATTTTATACGAATAGAATTATATGTGAAGATGAGACTAAGAAAATAGCTTATTTATTTAAGACTCTCACTTTTAGCAAAAACATCACTACTCGTACTTTATGGGTTTACTCTCGATTCAAGACCCGAAACTGAGAAGAATTATCACAATAAGAAAATCATAAATATACAATTCAAAATACATCCATTGTTCTGTTTTTTCCTTCCCAGATGTGGGATAGATCTTTCATGTAATGTATTTAGATTTTTTATTAACGGAAAACATCTGGATATAAGTGTAGCCTTCCTTTTTGTCACTTAGTGTGTTACTTTGTTAACGATTCTAAACCCCTCTCTTGTGAGTTTACAGCGCCTTTCGTTTTGCTTTCTCACCTTTTCTGTAAGTTCTGCCGTTTCTTTGAAGGAGACCTGTTTTTCACGGGGTCGCCATGCTGGTTTTGCGACACTTGGTTGTTCGTATGTCTTACTGAATACGCCGTTCATCCGTATTTCGCTGTGACTAAGATCAGTCTCCAACGTCGAATTTGACGTCACACTTCCGTTGGAAGTATCCGCTTTATGGCGGTCCCGTCGTCTGACGTAACAGATGGCGATGATGATGATAGCAGATAAAACAATGGTGACGCAGCCGATAGCTATGGCGATTGCGTAATATCTGACGGACTCCTCCTCTGTCAGTGGGTGGGCAGAGGCTGGCTGTGTAGAAATTTTGATTTCAAACGCTGTGATGGCTTCCCTTGGAGTTTTGCCATTGTCCCGGGCAATAATGAAGAAACTTCGAACACCAACATCGCTGATTCTTAAATCTCGACTCAAAAGAAGTTGGCCGGTCTCGTTATGAAGAGAAAACATGTCAGCAGTGACATTGTCACCATCCAGAAAATAATTAACTCGAGAATTTTCCCCTTCGTCTTGGTCTGTAGCTTGTACGTTCATAATTACGGTATTTTCTGTTGAAGTAAAAGGAATCTCCAAATAGGGAGTGTCGATGGAAGGAAATTGGATTACCGGTGTGTTATCATTGACATCTTGGACATGAATCGTAAGGTTAACGGAAGAATTAAGGGAAGGTGATCCATGATCATATGCTATCAGATTTATCCGATATATATCTATTTCTTCTCTGTCTAATAACCCAGAAGTGAAAATAGATCCGTTCTCAAGGAACATGAAAGGTAGAGAATTATACCCGCCGTCTGATGAAGCAGAGAGAGACAGTTTCCCATTCAGTCCAGAGTCATAATCAAAAACATTTAATGACGCTATCATCGTGTTAACTGAAATGTTTTCTGGAACCCAGAATTCAAACGTTTTGGAATGGAAAACTGGCTTGTTATCGTTTAGGTCAGCAACACTAATTTTAAATATTGCACTTCCGGTTAATGATGGCGAGCCATTATCAATAGCCTTGATCTGAAGTTCAATTTCTGGCGAAGTTTCTCTGTCTAACGAATAATTCAGAAATATTGCACCACTTTCAATATCAATATGAAACCACTGAGATAAGCTGTGGCTATTTTCAATGCTGTAGGAAATGTTTTTGGTATTATCTGCATCTTGAGCTTGAACTTGTCCTATGTTGATGGGGACTGGGTTGTTTTCTGTGACAGTCGTTTGATATACACTTTGGGTGAATAATGGTGGATTGTCGTTTGAGTCAGCTACATGAACACTAAATTCAGTAGTAACGCTAAGGGAAGGGGAACCAGCATCACTACAGGTAATATTCACCTGGTGAACAGATTGTGTCTCTCTGTCTAAAGCTTTATCTAATATTACATTATATTCGGCACTGTTGTCATATTTCTTTAATTTGAAGTTATCATCGTTTATTGCACATTCCACATGGCCGTTTGGACCAGTATCGGGATCTTTTACAGATATTAAAGCTAAAACGGTTCCTATCGCAGAGTTTTCAAATACTTTAAGAGTCCTTCCACCACTAGGAAAAATATTGAGTATAACCTGAGGGGCAGTGTTTTGTGTATCTAAAACGGTGACAAAAACAGGCACCTGCGAGATTAAAGGATTTGTAGCATTGTCGGAGGCTTCAACAATAATTTCATAGTTTGCTTTTCTTTCCTCTACTAAACTTTTGATTACTTTTAATTCACCTGTTGTTGCCTCTACTTTGAAGGTTCTGTGAATGCTATCAGCTTGATGGTCGCTTAATCTGTAGATTACGCGGCCATTTTCACCAGAGTCCTCGTCCGTTGCGCTGACCGTCAATATTGTGGTCAGGGACAACACATCCTCGGCAACAGAAATATTGTACATCGCCTTCTCAAATATCGGAGGATGATCATTAATATCACCAATAACGATGCTTAAGGTCAGCGTACCCGTTTTTGCCGGCTGTCCACCGTCTTCCGCAAGAATGAGAAGGTTGTAATTATTTTCAGTTTCTCGGTCTAATTTTCCTGTAATGATTAATTGCAACTGAGATCTTCCATTAGCATAATATTCCGCCGTTAAATTAAAAGGAACATTTTCCGGCAACAATCGATACGTTTGAATGCCGTTACTTCCGGCGTCCAGATCTTCGGCACCCATAAGCGGCGTTGCTGCCCCCGGAACGGAGGCTTCGGAGACAATTTGCTGTACAACCGGATTAGGAAATATCGGAGCGTTGTCATTTCGGTCGTTGACGGTGACTGATACGGATATTTTATGAAAAAAGGAACCACTGCCCGAGGATTGACCAATAACGTCAAATTCAAGAACACAAGTGGTTAAATATTTGCAGATCACATCTCTGTCAATCGACTGACTGACGAATAATGCACTGGTCTTGTCATTGATTGTGAACCAATTTGCGTCCTTATTACCAGCGTAAAGAATATTATATTGTACATCCGAAACATCTTCCGTAGTGAGAAGTTCGTGTAATTTTGCATCGTCTGCCACTTTCCCTAGAAAATAATCAGGCTGGTTTTCTTCGTCTATAGTGTAAAAAGCTTCTCTAGAGTCTACTAATGTACTTAGAGACAACAAGACCTGGACGAGGCTGAGGATGACCATTATTAGACTTCATATCCATGCAGACTTTTCCTAACAACAGACTCCAGTTCCATTTATTTCATTCTGCAAAACAGACATGATTCTTTACACCCATTCACACTATTAACTTTTCAGAAAAGACATTATTTACACTTTGAAGAATTTCAATGCACAATTTAAAAATATTGTTGTGAACGTTTTTGACAAATAAAATTCCAATAAAGAAAGGAGGACGATACCTGTACGGATAACCCAGTGTTGTCCCTGTACTGTCGTCTGCTTACACTTGACTTGTGATGACTTTCATTTGTTGATCAGCAAGGTGTTGAACAAGTACATTATTATTCCATTTGATTACATTTGTAAGGCAATAAACGCACTGTAATTCCTACATGCTTAGAGTCCTCTGAATATACACCATTTCAAGTCGGTATTGTTCTTAGTAATCATGTACACAAATATTAGTTTGTCCTCACCTCCACTCGATAGCTAGATACCTAGTATGACTTCACTAGAATGAAGAGCCCGATCCAGCGCTTACTGTTTTTACACAAACCCTTTAATAATCGTATTTGTGTTGAAAGCGAATTTTAGACAAAAACCATACACTGTGGGTTCCCCATGCAAGCAAATGTTTACACAATATCACATGAATTATACCCGACTCCTGAAATATATAAAAGCAATAATTTTTTTCTCACAAAATAGAATGTGCATGGTGAGTAACTCCGCCCACTATTTATTCATGCCAACCAATGAGCGTGACTTTTATGCTGATGTTATGGCATGAGCAGCGGTCTGTATAATGGAGTTTTGAAATTGAAAGGAACTGTACTAAGTCCAGTGTCTGAAATGGGGTGCTTTACACGGTAGAGAACAGTCGTCATTATCGGCGATTTATGTATGTAAATAATACCTTTGTGGACGTCCGAAACTATTGTGTGAGCATCGACCGAAAATCTTGATTCCAAAATTAATCATCGTTTCCCTGATTTTTATCGCAAATTTTAATGGGGACTCGACACAGTCGTAACTACGTAATTGTATATTTTAATTGGTATTGATTATCAAATAACGTGGTAAATATACAATTTAGAATTTTTATTTTCCTGTCTTTCGGGAAAAGCATTTTTTTATCATTGACTTCATTCAAGATTTTACAGCTGAAAAAAAAAACAAAACTGTGAAGCGGACTGAGTAATTATTGATTGAAAGATAACATTTTCTTCGGGGATTTGCATTTCAAAAAATCAATGTGAATGCAGCAGCAATACATATGAATTAATAAGGAACTGTAATGATGATCGAGCACATACATGTATATAACCAGCTGTGGGAATACTTAAAAACGCAGAGCATTCCAATGAAAAATAATTTATTGCATCTTCAGGTGTTTTCTGTACGAAATAAAGGTAAATTAATCTGCATAAATTTGAAAATTCAATGCGTGTAAGAGGCGACCAATAAACTATTCAGTACAGTTTATCTACTCATATTTCTACATGAAAGAAAATATTTTCAATATATATTTTTTTCATAATTGAGGCGTAAAGTAATACAACCTTCATTTTTCTTTCTTGACACTTGTAAATAATGCATGAAATAATGATGTAGTGCGTACATTGTACATGTAGTTCAGTATATATTGCCTATGTTTTGACCAGGGCGGAGAAAAGAATCCAAAACATTCGCTCGTGCATCATTAGATTCACCTGTCTTAGGCACGTAATAGAGCGCCATTAACGTTAATCCGTTACGAGATATTAACTCTGATTCATTAATCAAGATGTCGTTACGAAACAACAACGAGATTATCCGACTCCATGCCGCATCTAGTTGCAACTAAATCCCGTAAACAACTCCTGCGTCAGGATGTCAAGTACCAGCAGCCGTCATGTTTACATGAAACTGCTACTAAAATTGACAGATTATCACAATAAAGTTTCCTGGACAAATTGCTTTGCATTCTGTCTGTGAACGTTTTTCTGTGGAGACTGGTATATATGAGACGACTTAATATCAGGAGGATTGCATGTAACAGTACCAGCGTTCTATAAATAAATAAGAATGTTTGAAATAGAATAAGACAAATGCAATATATATAATGAATGTAAATAATTTTCATTCTTTTATTTGTTGTCTTTTTATTCATTTTTTTTTTAACTTTTATCAACAGACTTTACTTAAGACATTGATAGAGCACTTTTGTATCCTGTTTATATATTTTATTCTAATGTTATTTGAAACTGAAAGTTTAGTCTGTATACAGTTACTCGATAGATAAGACAGCCAACATTTCACCATAGATATGACTTTTTACATTTAAATACATGTAATACAGACTCGTTACAATCGTAAAAAATTACAGGTATTAATTATAAATAACATAATTGTATATGAAAACGTTTGTTACTTAAATTCTTATGCCCAACTTTTCAAGGGAACTATACTCTTCCTTCAGCTTCTTTGTAACTAGTATAAAATTTTAAACAATGCATCGTTCAAATAATTGGAAAAGGGTTGTCTTTTTCCTTCTTTGAAAACAGAATCTTGTTGAAACAAAGGAATCAAAGAACAGTTTTGTGAATTGTTCATTAGTAAGCTGGTATGTTATGTCATTATATTGATTCTAGGGGGTGAAATATGGAGAGCCCGCGTGTCGCATGCAATGTTTTACATAACTGAAGCATAATTTTCCGTAACGTCAAATACAGAGGTAATCGAGAAAATCGTTCTCTGCTTAAAGAATTCTGTCTTGAATAATATTTAGATACTGGGAATTGGGGTCTCGAATTCGGGCTAGCCACGGACAACTTTTGTTGTGAAAGGACTGAGCGTAATCGTATTACAAAGTCGATTGTATTTGTCACTAACTCGGTAATCTTATTATAAATAACTGCTTGACAGATAATCTCCTTCCTTAATTACAAATCTATTTTTATCATAGATTGTCCGAAAAACAGTCAACATTTTTTAAATCGATTCGTAAACAAGTAATTCGTAAATAAATAATTTCCAAAATGGTATGTTAGTCACAAAACGGTATTCATGGGATCTCCTGAAGCCCACGTTGTATAAGTCACAGCTTGGCATTTCAATCAAGGAAATTGGGACGAAATACATGAACTATATGAAACAGTTGAGTGAGCTACATGCATACCTAGTGATTTATTTACCCATCCAAATCTGAAAAAAGCATTCCTCTTTGTACTACCTATTATTACAGAACTTGACATACAATAGTAAATGCCGGTTTAAATAAAAGATAATTCTTCATATCTAGAGATAAAAATGAATTCACAGAATTACGTGAATCGTTCAGTACGACTCTCTATTATAGAATTCTCATAATTTTCTATTTCAAGGATGCCTCTAGATCTGATACAACAGCTTAGAGACCGCCATCTTGACGTGAATACAAGTAATTATTGCGATACTCTCTCTGTCTATTATCTTGTCTGTTCGCTTCATAACAAAGAAAAACAGCAATCGAGTACAACCTGTAACTAGCAGATGTTGAGTAACACGGTTCAATTGAAAAAACCTATACGCCACATGTTTACATTCATCAGGATCTCTTACAAGGACATTAATGACTGATCTAATGCAATTAGGGAGCCAAAAAAACATAGACCTGATCCAGATAGTGATATGGTAACGGTAACTGGACACGAGATTGGAAGGAAGAGGAGAAAAAGTTCCTAATTTGTTTGCTGAAGATCATTTTTTTCTCCAAGTGTGATGGAATCTGGTGATGAGTGGGTATGCATTTCCTGCATTAAATCAAACAAAATTAAAACACGTTTTCTTGAGAGGTGAAGCTGGTGCAGTGCAATAGTATTAGAAATAGATTTATCCGTGTAGAAATTTACTCGTTTCTGGTCAAGAATACCCGTTCTCACTTTTGTTCTATTTCACGTACAGGTTTTGGAGGACAGGACCCTCTTCTCTACATTCACAACTGCAGCACGTTCATGAGGAAATGAATATCATTGCAATTCAATTTGTAAAGATATCAAAGGCAAAAACAACGGAAATGTAAATATTTCAAAATGACTACACGACAAATATTGACGATTTCAAAGTGTAAATGCACATGACTGTAATAATCTAACTGCACAACGCCGGGTATCTGTCTCTTGTTTGAAAGCAGTTACCTGTATAGCTACTTGTTAATGCAATGAGTGAAAAAAGAAAATTACATTTTTTTTTAAACTGATTGGAAGTGATCGCGTGATAATGATCTACACAGACCTCCAGCCTTGCAAGTACACAGCAATTATTAAATACACAGGTGCTCGGGCACGAAACACCCCTCATCATATGTCAACACTGTGTAAATATTTCATGTGTGATGTAGATAGATATAAAACCACTATTGGAAAAAGCGTAATAGGAGCACAGTATACATATAAACTAAAGATTCAACTCAAACAGGAAATGTTCATTGATCAGTGTTGAAATGAAAGCCAAGGCAGTCCATATTTTTTAGTTTATCTAACTACAAGAACGGGCCGCACTTAAACATTACACATCTACATGTACATTAAACTAAAAAAAAAAAAAAAGAAGAAGGACACGTACATGTAAAAAAAAAAAATAAAAAATAAAAATACAACCATTGATGAGGCACTCAAATACACCGACATTGTACATGTAGCTCTTCACCTAAACACATAAAACTCCAAAAGGCTTTGAACTTCGTTAAATTGCATGTGTATAATTTGCACGTAATTATACACGTACTAATTAGGTTAAATTCTGAAGTCTGGCATACAATGGTATGTATAACAGACTATCTAAGTATGTAGCATAGACACTAATTACATCTATTTGAGGAGGTGGGCTGAAAAATTAATAGAACCCCACCCCCAGCATTTCAGTTTCATGATTGCAAATCTGTTAATTATTCACTGGGCGTAATACATTATGAAGAAAAATTGGAGGAGCGGATGTCAAAACCAAGAGATGGTAGCATCCTCTTTTCCCCCACATTGGTGATATTTGGCGACTAGAATCCCACCCTAAAAAAGGTTCAGTCCCCGAGGTAGGTATTAGATGTTTCCAAATCCGATTTTATTCTTTATAGGCGTAATACATTATGGGAAAAATTAGAGGAGCGGATCTCAAAAACAAGAGATGATACCATCATCATTTTTTTTTTACAGTGGTGGTAGTTGACCACTAGAATGCCACCCCAAAAAGTTCAGTCCCCGAGGTAAGGGTCTACGATGTTTGTAGTGTTGCCTAATATTCTCTCCAATACGTTCTAGAATGCAGTTCAGAATTATTGCCTTCCAAATTTTTATTCGTTAGAGATATTGGAGTTATCTTTCCATGAGCATGTACTGGTTATAAGAAGGAAGATAACTCGTCACAATGTTTTATATTTTCTTCTCCATTTTCTTTCATAATGATCTTGAAGAAGTTGTCGCCCATAACTCAAATATAACAATTCATGAAAGCAAAATTATTTCTTTAGAAATATGGTATGTGTGTGGATGATGGGGTATATGCATATATTTAAGTCTGTAAAAAAGTCTCATTTTTAGGGATATGTTCTCTCAAATTTTATTCAATCATCTGTAGCAATCTGTAGTCTATAATGGTCTCATTATTCTAACCGTCTGAAGGACTAAAGATCTCGTGCACGTCTTCTCTCAGATAGTCTTTGGCATGCCATGAAGCTCAAACTTGAACTTTGAAGATCAGACAGCGAGTAATCCTATAATCCGATGTGTAGTCCTTTCTCCAGCTAATAATGACAATTTAATTCCCGTTGAGACTGTTCTAGGCGGGTCATTAGCTTGACCCCTCTTGACACCGACGTGTCACTTCGTATTTAAATTGAAATAGGAAATTTTACCTTATGCTGTGGGTTTGCTCTTTTATATTTGCCTGGAAAGTAACTCACATATGAATTATCTCTTCGTTTTTAGTTTTTATGAATCATGAAGAGAAGACGTTGGACTTGTGGATGAAAGTTTGCCTATCATCTGCTTTTCATTGAGTGTTTACTCTTCTCGTTTCTCCGGACCAAACTTAGCATACGATCTGCCACGATAAAGGGGATTCAAGTTTGTTGAAATGAAGGATCAGACAAATGTGGTCATGTTCCTTCCTAATGGAATATGATGAAACTTTCATTAAAAAGAAGTATAAACCACTAGGTCAAAGAAATTTAGAAACCTTTAATGCTGTATTACACGTATGTTCCGTATTTAAGGTAGATACCATTATGTTTGTTCACGTTATGGTCCCAGGGGGTCAGGATGACACCACAAAAGGTGACAGTTCGACGTTATGCTCCCCTGTCAAAGGGTGGGGCGAAGAAAATAAAAGCTTACATAGGAATTGCATGTACTATTAACAACCAAGCTACATCGATTTGATAAAATAATCTGCCATCAGCTGTAGATAGCTACATTTAAAGTTGTGTTGGTTTTTTTTGCACTATTCGCCATGCACGCTCTATAAGCAACAGGTCTGCGTATTAATGCCATTAGTCATAATATCTGATATTATTGTTAAAATTTTAGTATATTTTCTTGGGTTTTCCATCGCGAAAACGCATTTACTGCACTATACAAGTAAATTCATTTGATTGTTGGTAAAGTCCCAAGTAAAATCATTTATCATTCCACGTCATCCACATTAGCATTTTCATTGGTGAGATATTTTGTAATTTTCTGAATTCACTCTACCATCTGAATTGAGTGTTTAAGTGGAATTTGTAACTGTTTAAATTTTATTGCAAAAGCTTTCATCAAGCTTATCAACACTCTTGAAACTAGAAATTTGTATGTCTTGGAAATAAAAGCGCCAGTATATTACATCAACTCTTTTACATGAATACATGGATTTAAACTTTGATTTGAACATATTTTATTGTCAAGATGTTAATAACAAAAGGATCAGGTACAAGTTCTTAAAACTTAGAACACCTTCTCTTAAACTTTAACGAATAATGCAGTATATACATCCATTCATTGCATGTGAATCTATTCACTTTATTCAGAAAATGTAGATTTTCACTTTTCGATACGTTTCCCGACTTCTTATTTTATGTCTAATAACGAGAAATATTTTCAATGTAATGTATGTACAGGGCTTTTTTTCTTGCGTTGATAGCTCAATTGAGCTTTTCTGATCGAAATTTGTTTGTCGTGTGTCTGCAGTTTAATTTTCAATTTGGATATCTTCAGAAGAACCATCGGAGCATTTTCAACAAAACTCGGTATAAAGCATACTCGAGTAAATAGGACTTTAATTTTGTCCGTATGAATACCACGCCCCTTTTTAAGATGAGGCAGCATGGAAATAATAAAAGTAGAAGAGGCCATTTTAGAAATTTGGCCTGTGGCAATTGCATAGTGAAGCTATATGTATTTCAGCTACAGTTTATAAGAACAGCATGCAGAAAGGGATTCTTGTATATGTAGCACAGATTCAAGTTTGACCCCCAAGGGTCAGGATGAAGCCACTTTCTTTACAAGCTTTGACTTAGCTCAAGATGGGGACACGATAGAGCTGCATCAACGTCACGAAAACCACGGTATCCAAGTCATGTTCTTACAGTCTGGGCTTAGCTTTGAGCCACAATTGGTAAAGAGCTATGGTTAATAAATCTACAAGATCCAGGTTTGAAGAGTCTCTGGTGTGTATTGTGACCAGTGGGTTTTTGTGTCCATGCATACGTGTATATACTGAATATACATATTTACTGAAAGGACAAGATTGTGAAAGTTTAGATATACTGAAATGTAAAATAACCCACAATTTATGTTGATTAGACCACTTTTCGGATGAGATTATGCCCGCATTTTTTAAAGAAAGTTCGAGTATATTGGTGTTACCCTGGTCTGTCTGTCCGTCTGTCACACTTTCTTCTTCCCTAAACTCCTCTCTATTTTATGCAGTAGCTAATTATTGTTTGGAATATAGGTGGTGTCCTGTAGATGTGCAGTAAAGTTTCAGAATTTTCAGTTTTACCCTAGGACAAATGTGGATAAAAACAAAACTGATGAGTTTTTTTCTAATAAAACCTAGTTCCTAGAACTCCTCATACATATTACACAATAGCCAAATCATCTTTTGGAAGGTAATTGATAGTGTGCTGAAGATGTACAATAAGGTTTCGGAATTTTCATTTTAACCATAGGGCCCAAATAGGGGTTAAAAAATGATGTTTTCTCAAAAAAAAAATCCTGATTTCCAGAAATCCTATTACAATTTATACCGTAGCCAAATCATCTTATGGAAAGTAATTGGTGGTGTCCTATAGATGTTCAATATGGGGACCAATTGGGGGGTTAAAAAGCAACATTTTTCTATAGGTAAATCTGGTTCCCAGAATTCCTCTTACATTTCATGCAAAAGACTAATCACCTTATGGAAGATGATTGATGGTGTCCTTTAGATGTACAATAAGTTTTTTGGAATTTTCTTTTTCACTTTGAGGGGCAAATGGGGTGGAAAACGACAAACAATAAACTAGTGCTCAGTGCATTGTGTCATTTGCTACAAGAATTTGCTATTAGGGTTTAAATCTCAAAGATATTTGAACAATCAAACATGATAGGGGTTGGGATGACCCTGGGACACTTAACCATCTGAATACTCAATGCATCTTTATATGAACAGCAGGAATATATGGTTTAGGGGTCAAGACCTTAATTATTTTAAATGTATTCAGCATCGTGCTCAAGACAACAAGGCCTCTTACCTCTTGTCGGCGTTGGTTCGATTCTCGCTCGCGCCGATGAGAGAAAGTTTGACAGTTTACTTTCGGAAGGTCTGTGATCTCTGCCCGGATACATTGTATCTGGGTTCTCTCTTCTACCAATAAAAAACTGGGCTCTACCAGATAACTGAAAAATTGTTGAGTGTGGATGAAAAACCACAATCAATCTTTACTAATTACACAAGTACGATGGAGAGTACATTTAAACACGTTACATGCGGTTATTACAGTCTAATGACAGTATCTAGTTCTATTAGTTGCTTGAACTTATATTTTGTTTAATTCAAATACAAACTTTTCATTACATATTTATAGAACTAACAATTCAGTGTAGCCTACATATGAAGTAAAAGCCATCAGGGTGTCCAAGAAGTTTCAGATCACCTTTAGAACAAATTTTACGCTTGTCGAGTATTGTTCCTATGTAATCCTTTGAAAATCTTCGACATAACAGTACATTTGTTCTTTTCCTACGCAATGCTTGATAATAAATCTTCACTGGACAAACAATATCCATGATTGAAATTGTATAAAATTAAATCCTAATAATCCTTGATAAGTAAATTTGTGAACATTTATGAACTAGTTGCTAGGATTCGCGATTTTCATAACCACGAATAAAATCACAGGGGAATGTAATATTTGGGCCAGGGTAAATCTTGTACAAGAAAGAGATCGATTGTCTATATAATGTAAATGGCGTTATCAATCTGGAGGGGCCGTTTCACACAGTTTGGATAACTACACGATAAGAGTATTGATAAAATGAAATGATATGTTTAACTGCCCTTGTCGAAGCTGAGTTGATTGACTATGCATCACATTTCATCTGATGTAACTTTTGTTGACAATTTCGTGTTCACACTGTGAACAAGGATTATAAAATATTTGCTATCGGCCATCAGAGGGAAAAGATAATTTTGTGCGCTGGTTTGGATACTATTGCTATATAGTTAGTGACATTATACGAAAATAAGTCTGCTCTGTACATTTTGAAAAACCATTGAATCTTCTTGCTGTGATTTGGTTCGCCAAAACTGAATGCAAATGTTGTTAAGAACAAGATTTAAATCCAATCAATGTTTGCAGGTACAGCTGATAAACAAGACGCTAAAAAATTGTTTATATAAATTTACATGTCAGATGTCAATCATGCACTTGTGTTTAAACTTACCATGGAATAGTTTGTATCATTTAACCAATGTAAACACAAAATTTAAAGTTTAATATGACAAATATTGATGCAAGAATCCACGGACTAGTAGATTCTGAAGTGGATACTTGTGAAACATCAGAAGTCGCTTTTATACTATTTGAATAGACAGATCTGCCAAAGACAGAATTTGGTCTCTTAAAGATTTTTCAATGACAGGCATCCGATTTTTCTTCAATTCAATTATGCTTATCGGGTGTTTTTAAAGAAAATTTTAATATTGAAGCCCCGTGACAACGGGAAACCTTCAATGTAAGCACACAACTAACAATGAAATAGAAATAACTTTCTGACTTCTTTTGTGCTGCCCGTTTGTTCGAGCGAATCAATGCTAAAGTCGTTCATTCGTAAGTGTTGAAATTTTAATACTTGATCTTTGTAATCGAGATATTGCAATATCAAAATATGTCGGTGATCATGATTTTGAACAATTCATTTCTATATCTGATATCGTTTCGGTTTAAGGGGGCATGCTTGTTACTCGCGTAATAGCTGCATGTTATTCATAATACCAGACCTCTAGTCTCTTTCGCGGCAGTGTTTCCTTAATTATGTTTTCTCTAAATTTACAAGAATTTTGTTGTATTGACCTTCGAAATATTACATTTTCCAATTGTGTACGTCCTTATTTATGGACATACAGAATTCATGTTGCGAGTGTCTACAACACAGCGTGGCGCTTAAAACGAACTCCTAACAGCACTTTGTGTTTGAAAACACAGAATTCCTGAATTACTTTGAATTAAAACAATGTGTATGCTTTGCTTTAAAGGTAAAAATTTTAACAACTGCAAGTTTACGTTATATCATTAAAAATTAATGATGATATTACATTGCTTCGGTTTGGGATAGGGCTCTGAATTTTATATACAATGCGAACAATAGATTTTAAAAAAATTAAATAATTTATTTCCTATAATAATACATATATGATGAATTCGCCACCTGTTACAATCCAATCAGCTTTTCATGGACGCCATATTCTCAAAATTAATACCAAAACAATAAAGTTTACAGCCCATTTCATTGTTTTCTGTGGTGTAGAGGGACTGCTCTGTCATGATTGAGTGAAGGGTTTGGTTTAATTTCCCCCGGATTTATCATCACAAAGAAACTTCCAATTCTTGTCCGAGGAATGGTAAATGTGATGGTGTCATGATATCTCATCATTGCGTCTTTTGTTTTTAAAAAGAACAAGAGTGCGTTTGGCACCTCGATTTTTTTTGATTTTTTTTTTTGATTTTTTTTTTTATGGCTGTCGCTGAAAATGATGCATAGATCATGACAAAACATATTCCAATGTTAGTTGTAAAACAAAACAAACAATAATAATAAAAATAACCACAATGTGAAATAGGGAGGACGTTCGACGCTATCAAACGTTACAGTTCAATGTTTATCTATATATGTGCGGATATGAGACATTCTCCACGCTATTGTTTGTATGTACTGATCATTTGTTTTAAATTTCAGGTATGAGGTCAGAGTATTCCTGTGTAACTGTAAAATGTCATTTAAACTGATGATTATTCATCATAAAGATTTTGGACAGTTTTCGATTTTTGCATATTCAGATGTTTTTCTTGTAATTTGTATTTGTCCTATCCTTCTTGCGGACATTCTTTACAGTTTGATAAAGAAATAAGACTTAAATCAAAGTATGCACACTCCTCAAGAATCTGTCAAGAAGTCATTCGCTGTCCCTGTCTCTGAAGTTCCGGTATATGCGCGTGGACAGCCTCAAACGTGACCTTTTACTGACTTATCACCCTCTGCCAATCAATGTCGCCTGTCAACAACTTAAAATATCTTTTCAAAAGTATCTGAAATCATTTTTGACGACGATTTAAAAACCCTAAAGTCACTTTACGAATCGATAAAAATCTATGCAGTTATCGGTTGTTTATCGAAATGATTTTAATTTTTCTGAAAGCCTCTACAAGGGTCATTAAGAACTCGCATGAATCGTTCAAATACTTTACAAATAAGTCATCTGACCAATGATATGTTTTGATCTTAACATTAAATGTTTGAGGTGAATTTGAAGAAGTCATTTTTAAATGGTATTAATGATTGTGATATTAAACTTTCACTTGTTTGTCAATGCTTCTAATATATAATTGAATTTATTGTAGCAAGAAAACACATTCATTTTAGCATGTGGTATATGCCATTTTCTAATGTTATAAAAAGTTCATTTTTTAATTCCTTGTATTTGGTTTTATCATGAGCACGCCAATCCATAAAGATACCGGTATGTGAGTACACTTCAGAAATCTTGTTGGTGATGGAATTTGAATTAATATAATTACATGTAATTTTTCTCACATAAACACTTCAAATGAATTATTAAGTAGATACGCATCAGAATGGCTGCTTTGAAGTATTATCTTCGGGGAATCACAGACATTAAGTGATCAAGGACCGTGAAAAAAAGACGAGGTACATCGAGAATACCCCGAACCCTTATCTTATAGAGAGACCAAGACTCTATCACTCTTGATCATGATAACATCCATAAAAATCACACCCGATTTTTAATGTCTCAGTTCTAGTTTCTTTTCTGTTGAACACAGTTCGTTTCTCTGCTCATCAGATACTAGCAAATTAGATGGACATTACCTGTGACGAGAGATGGTAGAACTTAGCTGATCATCATTTCAGATAATTTTTCCACGGTTTAAATTCCAATTTTAAACACATTTAGGTATTCGATTTGTACTATTCTGTACTTCCTCTAATTGCACTCTATTTTTATGTAATTCTATAGACCCGATGGAACATGATAGCTTTCAGAGTCAAGATGTGCCATATACAGGAAATATAGAGATTTTGAACTTCACAAGTTTTGCTAATGAGCAATCATATTTCATTAGGAAGAATTTGATATTCTTTTGGAATAAGGCTAAAGAGCGTTATTTGGTCTTAACTATTGGGGTGGGGGTATTAACAACAGCATGCAAGGAGAACAACATTATGTTGCTAATCACAATAAAAATTTCGTAAGCACTAAATTTGTTTCCAATTAAGGATACTTTTTATTTCATTTAAGTCTTCTATTTGAATTTACCTGTACATTAGGAATTCAATCCAATTAAATCCTTTTCATTATTTATTATGATACTCCACAGACAAAAAAAAACATAACTACGTAAAGCGTTAACATAAATCTTGCTGTTAGTAAAGATTCTGTTCGGTGTTTCAAAGAAATGTGGATCAAACGTGTCACATAATTTACCTATAACCCCTTGATTAATTACCAACAAAACGAGTCAATTATAAGTTATGACTTTATTTACCTTCACGAGTATTAAAGGATTACGACTGAAAAGGAAATCAGAGCGCGCTCGCCTTCCACTGTTACCCCAGGTCAAGATAATCCAACGTGACTAACTGGCGAAGGAAGCTGCGAAATGTTTTCTTAAGGAATTAAGGCAGGTGGGATCATCTTATTGAAGTTGTGTAAAATTCAGTAAAGCTCACCACGGTGAGATTATCGAAAATCTCATCTTGTTCTAACATATCCATTGGGAGAATTACAATGTATTTGTACGAAACACTGTTAAATTTTATCCTTTAGAACACGTACTTCTGTATTTTTGATAAATTTAATATCCTTGAGTGAGCATACTTTTAACGAAAGGATATCTAGATATCACAATGATGTAAGTATTCCAAATATAACAATATTATCATAACACCCCTATTGCATTGCATAACATTTTGTGTCTGTTTAAACTTTTCCGTTATGAAGCATTCATTACTTTTAAATCTTTCGTCTGGGGAATCGTCGGAATTTTTATTCCAATAGTGTTTTTGGAATATTGAATTTGTAAAGCCTTTATGAAGGGGTATCGCTCTTTTCATTGGATGTAATAATGAGATTATCTAATCGTTTATGGCAACATGGAATTATTCTTTAGATCACCTATGATATATTGAAGTTGTCAGTCATATGTCGGAATGAAAAACTGTTAGACACAAAGATAGATATTCAGGGAGAATTGTTTTCTGTAGTGTGACCAGCGGGTACCCGACACCCTTTCGTGTGATTCCGTAAAACGAAAAATACCTTCGAGCTATCTCGGCGCTTAACGTACGCAAGGGTGACAATTCTTACCTATGTGGCAGTACCGCCATATCAGTCAATCTATTACAAATAATTAGTGGTTCTCCGCGTCAATCAAAGGGAATGTGTAATAGGTTTTTGTTGTTCCGTGAAAACAAGCCATAAGATAATTGCTTGGCATGACGTTCCTCTCGTTCAACTAACATTTACGGTTATTTATTAGTTAGAGGATGTCGGAACATTAGGGGATACCATAATTTGAAGTACACATTGCATGTTCACGGTTCTCGACACAGATTTAAACCGAACTAGAGGGGGAAAGCACATGCAGACTCTTTATGTAAGTATACTCATGTTTATAATTAACTTAACCAATGAATATCTTCGTTAATATCCCTTACAGTTGGATGAATTCACATCGCTACATGATGGTTGTAGGTATCTGAAGGCGAGAACTGCATAAAAAGTTCATCTCTAATAATACATCATATTTCGGTAGTAATATTATACATTTAATTACATATTCTACTAAGTAAAAACATATTTATATGAAAAAGTTTCATTAAATTGAGTATGTCTTGTTTGAATTGTCAAAATTTCATTCTTCAGTACTGATCGTTTGGCTTTTTTCTTTTCCTTTTTTTTTTTTTTTTCTTTTTTTTTTTAAATCGATTTTCATTGCTGTAAATACTTAATAGAAATAAAATGATAATCCAATGTACAATGATGCATTTCATAAACCACTGTAATTAATTCTGATGAATAATCTTGTCCAAGTACGTGTGTGATGGTAAATGTTCATAATCGTTCAACATGGTTAAGAGCGTAATTTCAAATATTTCTGTTTTTAATGAGATTTCAGAATTTAAAAAAAAGGATTTTGGTACATGTTTTTGAATTAATGAATTAATATCATTAATACGTTTAGGTGGCAATTCATGACACACCAAATGCCAACTGCTGTGCACCTGAAACAGCTGATTGAGGTACATTATATTATAATCAATCAGCTCTTATTCTGACCGTTTTACAATCTCTAAAGACCCGTCTCTATCCCTCACTTCATCCTTTGTGCATCTATCAATCCCAGAGGTGTGCACACAATGCACGTCTAAGCACAGCAATGAAAAACTTTGTACTTAGTTACGATCACCAGGAAAAATTATGAAGACCATTAATCATTTTTAACAGCGTTCTACCCTTCTTTACCGATTTTGCAAAATGGTGATGAAAGGGCAACAAAAGCCGCTCTTAAGCTGTGCTTTTAAAGGAATTTTTTCTAGAGGAAGATATGTTTGTAAAAGAGTTCAGATAGCTTCTTTATGAGAACTAAGTGGGGGTGAAATAACGGAGAGACGAGATGTGAATCAAAATACAATTTATCTTGTTTCCTTTTTTCAAACGACTGAAAAAAGACCAGTTTTGAGAAGGATAGGAGCATTCAGTATCAAGATATGGAGAAGACGCTTTTACATCGAAAAATATGATAAACGCTTTAAAAAGAAGAAAGAAATATTTAAATCTATGCAATTCTTTTGTATATCTAGTATTAGGGACGTTTTGAAATTTACAGATACTAGAGTAATATCAAGTTTACTTGATTGTACTGTTTTGAAATGTCAAGAGAAATTGGATGCGAGAATGACTGGAAAGTAACGTTTTGTGTAAATTTATGCCCACAAAAAAATCTAAATTAGAAATTCTGCAAGACCGTGACAATCACCTTGAGAACTAGATACCCGTTATTTTGGATATTTTGATACTCATAGCCGTTAAGAAGATTAAAATATGAATTGAAATAGATTAGAAATTCAAATATCGCATATTTTATTGTAACAGTTTCAAATTTAATCTCTCTGAGAGTTATTAGGTTTCTCCATAATCGTAACATTGCTTACTGAGCCACAAAGTGTGTGTTCATTGTATCTTTCTAAAATAAAATGCAACTTTTTTATTGTGTTGACATCTGAATTGTGTTCACTAAAGAAGATTTGAATACCTGAAGCTCAAATGAATAGTTAACATTAATTACAGTACATGTATGTGAATAAGTCGATCAATCCTAAATTTAAGGTTTCGAGACCATTCTGATTTTATCAAAAAACCCAACGACATAGTTCATCAATTTCCAATGGAATTAGACGAGTCATTTTTGCTCTTGATTTCACTTTTAATTTGTTTGGGAACTGCGTTAAAATTAACCACTGAGTTTTAAAACGAAAGAAAAACAAAAGACTGGTATCCTATTTTACTGGGCTAGCCTCCACTGATTTTCTGGTGATAATTAGAAGAATGAGGTTACATGACAATCGGAGACTGGGGCATGGCCATACTTCTCACGTGTTTATCTACCACTATTCGTGTGTAATCGCTCAAACCGAAGGTGATGTAACATTTGGAATTAGGCAAGTATTGTCCGCTGATCTGAAAGACAAACATTGAACATTGTAGGTTCCACACGGGCAATTTTTCGGCCTCTTCGGGGGTGTAAAGAAAATCCTTAACGCTGTCTAATGACTCACGAGTTCCGAGGACGTCGCGGAATGAAAAATGGACAGCAAATGATTACACATGTTTTGATTTGTAGATATTGAAGTCGACATAATATTTGGCTAGCTTCCGGGTAAATTTCTGAGCGATCTTCAAGTTTGAGACATGGGGGCGATCGGTGCGATAAAAGAAAACAAGACTAGACTATGGGGAAATATTCTACTTACATATATGTACATAAGAAATGAATTCTGCTTGTTTGTTAAACTTTGTTTAGGTTTTATTATGTAAATCAGGAGGCCAGATTTCTACACTCTGTTATTTTTTATGCTGTATATCAGATTTCCAAAGCATTTTTGCTGTGTAAAAGTATTCTTCTTTACTGAGAAATGTCATAAATAAATTCAAAATAGACATCTGGCAACAAAAGATGAAGATTTCTCAACACTTCTGGGTTATTATGTACCTTCACCACCATCTTCAAAAACTTAACTGTTCATGTCGTGAAGGTGTTCATCTCCATTTTATTTTGGAAAAGAGTTCCAAAGAATTTTAATTACCAGTACAGTAATTAAGATAACGACGTAAAACTCCATAGAGGCGCCAAATCACAGGTCGTTGGATGGCAGAATTAACAAAATTAAAATTAAAACCTGTTTTACCGTGTACCTTTCAATGCTAAATGTTACATAACTTGTAATTAGACTATTTACAGTTATGAAGATATTACAGAAACCTTTCTCAGTGTGCATTTTGCCATGAATAGTATCATAAATATTTTTAAAAGACTTGTGACTAACTTTTAAATACAATCCATCTAAAGTGTATTGATAGCTTTTTGTAATTCATGGGAAACATCCTTTTATCGCATTACAAGTAATGGTTGCAGCCTTGCATTCCCCTAAAATCGATCTGAACAGCCCATGGTCGCAAAGTTTTGTAGTCGATATTGTTTAGACAAAATACAAATTAGATACTATCTCTGTTTTTTAAATTGCTCTTCCATGATCAGCCATTGAATTTTTTTTCTTCATTGACTTTCCGCCTCTTATTTTAACGGAATTCTAAAAAAAAAAAAAAAAAAAAGGGAACACCTGACGGACAGATATAGTCGCATGTCTAGTCGTCCCTGCAGATCTTGTTTAGCGGAGTGTGGAAGTGGGCGGGGCATAGACTTTAACGATTCTCCCCTTGCTAAATATTAATGTCAATGTAAAAGTAATATACTGATCAAATAGCTCGCTGGATTACATTAGAGAATGTCAATATACACTTGTTCTTAATGTATGTTTTGACTAACGGATTACTTATTAAATGTGAAAGTTTTCCTTCTGTGGGATTTTTCATCTTTATTTACACAAGGATTACGGAGGGAACATAATTACAAAAAGAGAAAAGTCACATTTTCCAGGTATATTTGAATCGGACTGTTTGAAATACAACTGCCACTGGTCTTCAGCACTTTTATTATTAATTGTCAAAACATTTTTACCGTGTTTCGTAGATTATTTCATATCATACCTCATAAAAATAACAGCAGTCCTTAAAAAGAGTGTCTAGGTTCACGGTGTATTAGTGTGATAATGTATATTGGTATAGGTAAGTTATTTCAATATGAGTATCGTATTTAATGAATTTCCTTTAAAGATTTAAATTTTTTCGTTTTCTTTGTGCTCTTTCAGGATGTCGTTCGACTGACGTGGTGATAATTTACTATCTCAACCGTTGCATTTTCGTCACCGTAAAGTGTTCAGCTCGTTATTGACAAGATGCCGGGATGTCACAGTGTACAAATGGTGATTATCGTGGTCTCCAGTCTCCTGACTTCGTATACAACAGGGCAAGAATTAACATACCGAATCCAAGAGGAACAACCAACAAACTTTTTCATTGGAAACATCGTCAACGATTCTAAATTCTTAGAACAAAACACCACAGAAAAAATTGATCGTGAAAATATTCGTTTCAACATCCTATCGCAGGGAAATCCTCTGGCTGTGTACTTCGACATTAACGACAAAACTGGGGCGTTCTATACGAACGGAACACTAGACAGAGAATCTCTTTCACATTGTAAATTTTCAGAGATTTGTGAGATTAGGTTGGACGTGAGTGCACAATCTACAATAGGTACGTTTTTCCAAATCATAAAGGTGAAAGTTGTGGTGTTAGACATCAATGATAATAAGCCATTTTTTGTGAGGAATAGAACGAACTTGGAAATTTCGGAATCATCGATTCCGAATTCAAACCTTTCTGTAGAGGGAGCTGTGGATTTAGATAGCGGTGTGAATACAATAAAGACATACATCTTGAAACCATCAAATTCTCCTTTCACTTTAAGATATGATATTTCGATGGTTGGGACTTCTACATTGAAACTAGTTCTTAACAAAACATTAGACCGAGAGAAAACTGGTTCCTATAATTTAGTGATAGAGGCAATAGATGGCGGAAACCCTGTCAAAACCGGAAGTCTGTTGGTAGCTGTCACTGTAACGGATGTAAACGACAATCGACCAACTTTTAGCCAACCAAACTACAACATAAGCATAGATGAAACCGTAGAGGTGAATTCAGTGATTCTAAATATAAGTGCCACAGACAAAGATTTGGGCAAAAATGGAGAGGTGATTTACCGACTCAGTCCTTACCAATCAGACGATATAAAGCAAATGTTTTCGATCAACCAAACTCATGGAAATCTTAGTCTAATCAAACCTTTAACATATTACTCTGGTGAAGTTCTGAAAGTCATAATTGAAGCATCAGATAACGCTGATCAACCTTTGATCTCTCAAGCAACTGTGTATGCCAAGGTTCTAGATTCAACAAATAGCCCCCCAATAATCAACGTTAATTTGTTGTCGAATGCTCAGACAGCTAAAATCTCTGAATCGGCTAGTGTCGGAGCAGCTGTTGCGCATGTGGGCGTAACAGACGAAGACACTGGACAAAATGGACATGTCACCTGTTCTGTTAGTAACCCTAGCTTTCGACTCGATAAACTCGATGTAAATGAATACAAAGTAGTAGTAAATGTCGGGTTGGATCGAGAAAAACTCGACCAATACGACATTACGGTGACATGTACTGATTCTGGCATTCCTCCACTGAGTTCGTCCTCGACCTTCAAGGTCACGGTCATTGACATGAACGATCATTCCCCCAGGTTTATCAAGACCACTTACTATGCAGAAATGTATGAAAACAACGCAATAGGGATTGAAATCTTGAAAGTTTCAGCTTTAGATTTTGACATAGGCATAAACGCAGACATTGAATACTCTCTCTCACAGACTGGACGTTTCGCTTTCAGTATTGACCCAACCTTTGGTACAATATACGCTAACTTTAAAACAGATAGAGAAAATGCCTCTGAGATCAATTTCAAAGTAGTCGCTACTGATAAAGGAAATCCAAGAAGGTCTTCTACTTCCAATGTAGCTATTACCATTCTGGACACAAACGATAATAAACCCAAATTTACGGACCCTCGGTTCACGTTTACCATTCCGGAGAACCAGAGATCCGGACTATTTGTGGGACAATTGACAGCTAAGGATGACGATCTAGGGAATAATGGGACATTTGACTTCATCCTGTCCAGAGATAACGAACCAAACCTACCATTCTTTATTTCCAAGAATGGAACTATAATCACCACAAAAGCATTAGATCGGGAAACTCATCCGCACGGAATCAACTTCAAGGTTCTAGCTATTGATAAGGGCACGCCGACATCCCTAAACGCTACCGGATTCGTGATTGTATTTATGTCTGATGAAAACGACAATTACCCTGAAATAATATTTCCTAATGCGGAGAATAAAACCATTGCGTTTCTATTTGATCTTCCAATCAATAGCATCATTGGGAAGGTAAAAGCTGAAGATCAGGACTATGACATGAATGCCAAGCTGTTGTACTCTTTCGTCGAAACCATTAGTTTCATCTCAATGGACCAAGACAGTGGAGAGATAAAACTAAATAGACCGCTAACATCGGATTACGTCAATCGATACCCAATGACTGTCGTCGTAGAGGACCAAGGTGCACCCAAATTATCCTCCAATTTCTCGATGACAATTGTGGTTTTGTCCCACCATATCCCCACCCCTGTTTCTCCACAAGTGGTGGAAAATGACAACTACCTGATGATTGCTGTCATCATTTCGTGTGTGACTGTAGTCGTGGCGGGAAGCATCATTCTTGTGATCTTCCTCATCAGGCGAAGCGACCAACAGAAACGTATTCTGGAAAGGAACAACAATGGTGAAGTGGTTACAAAGAAGCAGAATGCCATTAACGACTCTAAGGAACAGTATGATGCAATTGATCAGTCAATGAAGAGGGAAAAGTGTGAGAAACGAGTTAGCTTCTCAATGGATGAAGAAAAGAAATTTGATACCCTGGAAATGGAACGCCATCTGTACCAGAAAAACCCTCCCAAACAGGAGGTAGATCGGGTAAGTTGCCAACTTCATACATATTTTTAAAAAATCAATCATTCGCAAGAAGAATCTAATGGCATTTTTGGTATAGGTAAACACTGACAGGATGTGTGGGTTTATTTGTAATTATTTACTAGTGTATGGAGTTTTACGACTAGTCGCTGGAATTTCAGTCATTTTTTTTTCCAATGATTATTTAGCACAGACAGACTTAGCAGTGATGTGACTAGATGCATCGTTTAGCTTATCGTTCCAGTCAATTAAATAATGAAATAACTGTCACAGATGACAAACATTAAAAAGGAAAATGAACTCTATCAATATGAGAATATCAATTATATATAGTCTATAGAAAATTTTCACTTTCTATTACTGTTCAAATTAGGAAAGTGACGACACCCATTAAAACATTTTCCCTCTTCTTATGGACTTAAATATGTGTATATCTCATAACTCCTATTGTTATGCTTAACATAATTATCCCACAAAATATATGTATTTCTTTGATTGTTTGCAAATAACTTTAACCCGAATTTTTAAATGTTTTCACAATGCTAATGCTTCTGTTGTTGCGTGGTCTTTGTTAAGAAACTGAAAATTGGAGTTGATTAGCATTCCTGTATAAGTTTAGCCCCGATTATTTGTTGTTTTATAATAACAGTCATTTGAAAAATTAGCCAGTGTTTCCGAGGGTTTCTTTTCGCTTTTCCACTTGTCCCGGTTCCTGACAATGGCGTACAGTACAATGGAAATAATAGTTATTGACTCAGCTTTTGTAAACGCGGATTGCTCTCCACTGATAAAACATTCCATAACTAACTATTCATAGTAAAAGCTTAAAATTTAGACATCAATTTACTCGTGTTTAAATTTGACATATTGTACACAGAAATGTATGTACTTTAGAAAATAAGACACTACTCGGTTTGTTAAGATTTGCAAAATAGAATAGGGTTCTAAAAGCAAAGGAGAAACGGCAGGCCAACGCCAAATAAAACAAAACCCACTTCAGCTAGGATTAAGATGACTCAGGTTTTTTGACAGCAAACTCCAAACATATTTAATAAATATTAAAAGGATTAAACATTTCCGAATCGTGATCTAAATCGTGTTTTATCAATTTTTAACAAAGATTCCACTCAGCCCAACACCTTTTGGTCAAGGGTCACGTGATCAAAACAACTTCAAAAAGATAAAGTAAGCCCTTATCGGGAGCCTTAATTGACATGAGGAATCTGTAGTGGACTAGGTGGGATTACCCTGTCAACAGACCCACCGAGGGCCACATGAAAACATAGTGCCTGGTTGTCTCGTGGCGATAACTTTGTGATATCGCCCGTTCACAACAATCACCTGCCAAACTGGAATGCGTGGATATATTCTGTCTTTAGACCCCCCTCCCCGTCATAGATTTTTTGGACAGGCAAAACAAAGGTATCCCTAGTCCATGTTTTTCCAGTTTAAAGTAAATATTTGATGGTATAAATGTGTCATTTTACCGATATCTTACTTCTTATTGCATGTCTACAGAAGATCTCACGATCATGTAACACACAACATATCAAATCACTTCGGCTTTTTATCTAATCCTGAAAAGAAAATGCGAAATCCTTGTTCAACATTATCTAAAACTTCTGAATGAAGTTGTCTAAGTCTGAATAGGATATTGCATCAGTTTGACAAAAAGTAGTTGTCCGGTATTGAGTTTCAATCTCCTTTAGTTATAAAGCAGGTGCTGGATTACTTCTCTCTAAATTTCCCCCGAGAACTTTTGAGAAAGTTATTTTCCACTACATGTTCATCCATTTTTGGGATGCTACAATTTTTTTCATTAAACCTAGATGTTTGACGTAGTGATTGTTCGTTCTCCAAACACCTGGCATTAGAATTGAGAATCACGGGTCTTTCGAATATGACGTTAAAAATGGAGGTCCCGTGTCACGGTAGGCGTCGGCACGATAAAGAACTTCATTGTTACAGATCTGAAAGCCATGCATGGTCAAAAATTGTAGCACATCTTTTACAGCTGGTGATATCTCTATATAAGTGAAATATTCTGGAATGGGACATAAAACAACATGAAAATAAACATATCTTATACTGAACAAAGGTTCAATATTTTTTCTCCTTAAATTACCATGAAATCTACAGAGACGGTTTTCTTGATACCATTTTTTTTACCTGAAATTTACAAACTAAGTTCCACCTTGAGAGCTATTTCATGGAGGAGGAGAATGATATTATAAAGTGAATGACGATATTTTACTTCTTTTCTCCACAGATCTTGGACACCATAATGCCCTCACCAAACCCTAGAGTGGCGCAAGTAAAGGCGGTCCCCAGCCCCTCCGCTTATAACTACCAGCCCCAGTCACAACTAGGAAAGCTTCATCTTCATCAGAACATCATCAACATGCATACAAATCCGGTAAAAATAAGTCTCCATTTCACATATGTTACTGTTCATATTTATATTGAACAAATATAATTTATTTACTATTTGGAAACCGCCGGATAGCTGAAAAATTGCTCAGGCGGCTATAAACAAACAAACAAACTATTTGGAAAATATGTTGTCTGTATCTGTAATAGGACTAGCTTGCTTTTTGGGGAAGTTTGTTCAATAGCACCATCAGACAATGAAACATTAAGTGTATTATAAACCGGAAGTAAGCTTATAACAGTGGGTTAATGATACTTCAATAAAGAAGAAAGCATATCAATCCAGCACAAATTCAGGTTATTTTCAAGCGATTATATATACTAGTAAATATTAGTAAACGATTTTTAAAAATGTACGCTATATTTAAGTATTTTCTTAATAATCAGGAAATTTTGCAGTCATTGTTGCTGTTAGTGTGTACATTTTAGTATATGTAGAAGTTTAAAATAATATTCTGTTAAGTAAGTAGAGTAACCTTCTCCTTCATAAATTGTCATGTACGAATATTTAATCCCCGACTTCCGAGTTAGAAATGGGCGTTGTCCAGAAATGCATGTTGTCATCATGATAATAACTCTTATACTTATAGTTATCAAATAGATCATAAGACCTATTCAAAGAAAAGCCCTAGTCCCTAAAATACAAATGAGTATAAATTTATGAAATCTTGCGGCATTATATATGTAATATATCCTCGTGCACATATAGAGTACTTATTCAAAAGCCGTTTGTAAATGTATGTTACAAATAACTTGAATGCTGAATAGCTATTTTATGGTCTTCTCTTGCAGTCACAACCTCATTGTGACAACGACAGTGAAACTTCCTTGGAATCGAACACTTCTGACAGCGGGCGGGGAGGGAGTGAGAGCGACATCCACAGTAGTGGCGGCCTGTCACAGTGTCAGGAACTAGGTCAGGGTTAAGTCCAAAAATTACACAAATAAATTCATTTGGTTTGATCAATGTCTACAAAATTTCTCTTTGGTAAAGTGTTTTAAAACCTGAATTTCAACACATTTATATAGCAGTTATGTCATCATTTAAGTGAGTATATACTATTTTTGTTTCAGATTTGTTGAAGCAGTTATATCCATGTATGGATAATCGAGAGCATCATAGACTGAAACATAATTCAAACAATGTTGTTAATTTAAAAGACATTAGACCAAAACTTAGGGAAAACAGAAGAGATGCTCCGATGGATAATGGCCATCGGAAGTACGCAGACCGACGGGTCAACCAGCATGGCGATCCCGTTGACATGCATGGCATTTCATTTTCCGCTTATAAACCGAACAAATATTTTAATTCTATGTCGGACATTTTAGATGGAAGTATGATGACAAACGACGACGACGACGATCTTAGTACAACTACTTCTGGCAGTTATACTGTGGATGATTTAGATGATAACAGTTTATATCCAGAATGTGTCGTCTGATGGAAAAAAAAATAACTCATCCAAATTTGTGTTCAAAATTCTACGATTTGTTTTTGAAAACTACATTGCATAATGAAAGATTTACAGTTATGTGAACTATGACCTGCAGTACTGTTCCTTATATAGCGTGCCATTAATCATTTGACTGCGGAAATTGTGTAAGGAAATATGAAAATGTAAACACAAATACAAATGAAAACAGGACAATTATGATATGATGAAAATATCAGATTTCCGATAGATTATTGTTGGATAGTGTCGCTTGCCAAAGGACATCCACGATCAGAATATACAGTGTCTTTGATCCGTGTTTTCAATGTGCCAAATGTTTCGTTAATATGTTAATATAAATTGTATAATTTTGTATTAAATAATGCTAAAACAGCCATTGTTATTGTCTTTACATATAAATGATTTCATGTAGAATCTGACATTCGTTTATTTGACTTGCTTTGCGTTATCGTATAAGAATATAACTGATCGTAAAATAGGAAAACTGAACACCAAGGTATAGGAAAACCTCATGAAGCATTGTGTACAACATATGGATATTCATATATAGTTATCGAGATACAAGAACATGCCAAATAAAATCTCTTTTATTTCTTTGTTTCATGTGTAAATAATGGTTATGATGACAATTTGTGAATGCTATGAAAAAAATCAAAATTAAAAAAAATCTTGAAACTGTTGTTCCAATGTATGTAAATGAATTGAATTAAGTATGTATGTCTCAGTGTCGAAAAAAAAGAAATCTATCTGTACGAAAATATTCTCCGGGCGAAAATTGTTGGAAAACTTTAGTATCTATACATGATATTTACCAATGAATTTGCTGTTCCATTGTGTTTTATTTCTCGATAAAAGTATCATGATGTACCAGCCACCTTTTCATTAAATAAAATTATACTTCTAAAACGAAAGAATTTGGATATCACAATATGAATGTATATTTCGCTTGTTTGTGTTTGTTTGGGGTGTGTGTGTGTGAATATATTTGTTTTTTTATTGTTTGTTTTGTGTGTGTGTGTGTGTGTTTAATTATGGTATTATGAGGGGGATACAGGAGTGGGATAATTTTTCTTCGCTGATTATGTGATAGAATGGTTACCGGCGATAACTTAGAACTGTCTCTCCGTTTTTAAAAATAACGGATATGAACCTCTTGCCATCTTGATTGGAGCGCATCGAGTGAAAGGCTCGATGTTTATCATTCCAAACACTTTCAAAAACTGAAAACCTTTCTTATATTTACATTTCAACTATTTTTGAATTGTATCTTAATTATAAATACATTTGTATTAGCCTACATGTAGATAAAATCCAGTGTATTCACACGCAATTATTAGTCTATTTCAAAATCGAAAGTTTTCGAGATATTTGCCTTCATTTTCAGTTAGTTGGAATGTTATGTCCAGAAACAACGGGATGAATGTTCATATACACTATATATGATAGTAAATCAATGAAGATCTTCAAAAGTTTTAAGAATTCAAAAAACATATTTGTTAACATGCATTTTGTCGGGGATATTTGTTAACATGCATTTTGTCGGTGATTTCTGTCGGTGATTTTGCTTGAATTCCCGGATTTGAGAGGTTGCAAAACATTTAAGATGGGCATGTGCTCTTGCTCAATAACGTTCTTTTCAGTGAGAGTGAAGACACCATATTTCCAAAATGAGCTTTTTAGACAAAAATACGCCAAAAATAATCAATCCCTTTGACAAAATCCTAGATCCAGCCATAAGGTTTTTTTAACTGTAATCACTAGACCCACTTTTAGTCAAATTTCTTCAAATTTGTGTTATCCTGCTTTCAAACAGACAATCTCATGTAAAATCTGTTTACGAACAAGCAGTCGAAGAGAGAGGAAAAAGAAAAGCATCAATGTATAGGCAGATGCCTCATTACGATTGTCTTTTAGGAAATAGAAATTAAAACTTTTGTTCCTTGTCTTATGATGGAGGTACATTCGTTTTCGTGACATATGTCTGAAAAGTTATATGGCTACGTTTAAAATCTGTGACATACTCTACTGAACAATTCAATTCAAATTTATGACGTGAAAGTCGATCGTCTATCTCCATGATAGTACCAGAAATTTTTAGTATACTTTAGAAATGAAGTCACGTAGTTAACAAAATTTCGCTCAGAAACTACTCCCATATAGTTATGATAGAATTATGGGAATCTTTGGCATTTAAGGCCAGGGTTGGCGCGTGAACCCTTCACCGTTTTACACGTTAGGTGCAAGAAACACCAATTCTAGGTTACCTGAATTTATTATTAGATGTTGAGATGAGCTACCTCATATTGCTCTTTTATACCTCATATCAAGATAATATGAGACCAAGAACAGAGTTTTAATCAGTGCATACATATTTCTCTGACCTTGCTTATAATGATTCTCCATAGAAAACACGATTGGGTATCATTATGGTTTTGCGTGCGGAATGATAATCTAGAAATTCTTATTTCCATTACTGTTTTGAAATCTATTCAGTGAGATCTATAGCTGCTCGCGTTGACTGGGAATTAATGTCAATCCTAAATTGTGGTGGTTTTGAAAACAGAATGATACATTGCAGTTATTATCAAAAGACTTTCGACGAAATGGCCAAGACTTCGAGTCTAGTCCCACTTAGGTAAACCAATTGTAGAATTGACTCATCCCTGGCAAGGCTACTCCCGGGTCGATTTTCAGAAAGAGATAGTTCTTTTAAATACCTTTAACATATTAGAAGTTAATGAATTATGATTCCCATTCAGTCAATGATCTGAATTATTTTGATGCATTTATAATACAATGAAATTTGATTAAAGCAATTTAACGCATTCCTAAACACGTACATGTAGGTATCTCTTGTTGAGTTTCAGCCAAAAAAAAAAAATGGAGGGTTAAAACAAAAGTTCTCGGACACGAAAATTTCATTTCTGTGATCGCAAATATCTATCATTATGTTTTGAATAACTACACCTTTGGGAAGAATTACACATTGTCACATTTGTTTTAAACTGAAGTACACCAAAGATGCTACATATTGACAAAAATAGGTAAATAAATAAATCTGAAATATATTCTTTATCCTTTTTAAAATGATCACCTGTCTGGTTCGCTCAGTAGACTAAAACCTTGGGGGTTATAATAAAAGATAATTTAAAATGTAATAAAATAAAGTTGAGTTGATAATCTATAGGTTGTGCTTTCGATTCCTCTCTAGGTTTTTAATTTCTGTTTTTGTTCAATTTACATGTACACTAAAATTGCATTTGTTTGCTACATGCAGCAAAATTTTAGCTTCCAACGCCATTACACTACTACACATTATATCCTATCATTTCAATTCATTTCATTCTGCACTTCTATTTAAAATTACCTAGATCAATATATTATTGTTCTAAAGGATTCAAAATATGGCGGCGAGGATTGATATTCGAACTAACAAGCACGAACGCATTTATCTCGCCATTGGCTACCAGCGAAAGATTCTATGTAGGAACTTCTCATACATACATCTCCACCATACCTTACAGAACTAAACCAACAAGAACATTACGTTCAGAACAGTCTTTGCTGATCGTGAACCCTCGATATGTGGTATTCTTCGTGTTGACCAAGCTGCAACAACTCTCTACCGGACAGGTTCCAGAAATCACGCTAGAAACTTTTAAATGAGACCTTAATACACAGCTTTTTTAACAGTGTGTAATTATTTTACTCTGTGGCTTTTTATCTGGCCTCTTTTATCATTTCTCTCTCTCTCTCTCTCTCTCTCTCTCTCTCTCTATATATATATATATATATATATATATATATATATCTGGCCTCATTTATCATTTATCTTTATACGTCTTAACTGTCAATTTTCAATATTTTTATACAGTTTTTAAGGGTTTTTTAAAACTTTTATTGCATTTTTTGTAACAAAACATTTTTGAAATTCTTATATAATTGATTAACATTATCTTTAGTATGCTGTAATTTTATTCTTTAATACTTGGAATGATATTTTAGTACACTGTAATTCATATGATGTTCAGCGTCTTCGTTTAATGTATTTCAAATAAACCGCTACATAAATATTATTATTATTATTATCATTATTATTATTATTATTATTATTCATAACATCTTTGATAGGCCCTCCTTATTTTTTACTGATTGGGGGACTCCTGCGTATGCAGAGGGAAAATTCCTCATTTGTAAGGAATATTTGGACGTAAATATTCATATAGTATATGTATATCAAGAAAAATAATAGGAAAAGCAACAAATTGAACTTCTTTACAGATCAACTGAGGCTGGTGAAGTAATATACATTTTCAATTTTTACGATCGGACATCGGGTGTGGTCGGTCAACGGAGGATGCTTACTCCTCTTGGGCACTTGATCCCACCCCTGGTGTTTCCAGGGGTTTTCCCTGCACTTTTTTTTTTCTATTATTTTTAGGATTTATGAGATTGATCTTGTTCGTTATCTCCTCTTTTGAAATCCTTGTTTGTCGCTAATGACAATCAAACAAGTAGTTATTACTGAACATCACAACCAAAACCAAAAATTTCTCCCAAATTACTCTATACCATTTCATTTATTTTATACATTTAAAATTGGTCTATAAAAGTTCGAAGGCTGATAGAATCAGTTTGAAAATTGAAAGCTATTGTCAGAGTGTTGTAAAACGATTTCTCGACGGTGAGATATTTTTATGACTTTTTTGATGCAGTTGTTAAGAAGACATTAAGTTTGTAGTGAAAATTAAATCTTTGTCATGCAGTGATTCCGAAGGTTTATTTCATATCGCGGATGCAGATATTTTTTGCCCGTAAAATAAAATGAATTTGTTTAAAATATGACAAAGATGCAAGAGTTGTCGACCTTGTAAGTTCTGAAAAAGAATCCGCCACAGCCATACCATTTGTTCTCCGCTTTCATTGAAATTGAAGTTTAGCTAAAGTTCGGCCGACTAGACACGTGGGTTCTAAATATCTTAATTCTGTGTTCATTTATAAAAGCAAGTGAACAGTTGATTAAGTCCACACATTTATTCAATTTCTCGAAGTTCATACTTGACCTCTTCGAATCAAAATGTCCCCATGGTCTCGTTAGTCATGGGTCAGCACTCACTAATCACCTACAGACGGTGGGGTACGGGTGTCAATATTTTACTTCCCTTACAATGGATGACTGGACTAATTTTAGAAAATTGTAATAAATACCATATGATGTTTTCACAAATTAAAAGACTCACCGCTGAGAAAATCTTCATAAAATTTTATAAATACGCTTCAGATTGAATTGGACGTGATTTGGTCTTCTTAATTACGGCTGCTTCAGAGCAAAATTGACGACTGTGGCGCACACTTAAACTGGTGCTGAACCTGTAGGAATGTTTTATGTCAAACTTCATACAAACCGCGTATCAATTTTGATTGTTCTCCAGATGCATACCAATATTTTCCTGGTCAATAAATTTCACTTTTATGCAGTTTGAAAAAAAAACATCGAGATATTTCATATTTTGAAACTATGTACTGTTCCATGCCAGTTTATAAAAATGAAAACCAATTGTCTGAGATACGAAAAATCATTTACTGTACACACTAGCGGAGATACAACGCATTTTGGTATTAGTTCCCGTCGTTTTAAAAACATTCTTATTGTGCCTAAATCATCACATTTAAGAGAGAATGCTTACTCCTCCAGTCCTCTGATCCTACCTATACTCTAGCGGTTCCAGAGGTCCGAGTTTTCTTTGTTCTTAATTTTATATTTGTGTGTATTGATGAGTGGTCACTATTCGTTATCCTCGTTTTTTATTCCTCAGTTTTTTTAGATTAACTTATTATATTATGTTGTATAACAGATATATTTTAATGTCTTCAATCCGTATTATCAGAGAATAATCTAGGTAAGTATCTATCAATTTCATTAATGTCAAATGATATATTGACATTTGCTATAATGTATGAATATTCAAGGTAAGGGTGCAATATTTTCAAAATCATTAACATGAAGGTCAGTTTTATGCACCTTGGAATTTTAAGGAATGATAGGAACATTTGTTGTTTAAAAAAAACTTTCTTATATGTGCATCAACACACACTTTTTATATCATGAATTTCAAGCCAGCTTATCTAATAAACTGTACAGCAAATTTCTCAAAAAGTTAAATGTTTTACGCATATTCTTTATGCATTGCATTGAAAACCGTTAGGGGATACATGTAGCTTTCATTTACACCTTAAATAATCCTTATCAACGAAACTTCTTTGTCATTGAGTTTTAGAAAAATTGTCTAAACAACATTTGCGAATAAATTCATTTCCAGATATTTGTTACAACCTAGTTTTTTATATACGTTACATAAGAAATAAGTTCGGACGAACTAAACATCAACTCCAATATCGATAAAGGAAGCAATTTTAAATTTGGCCAAATCCGGAACATGCATCATTCGGCAACAAGAGCCTTAATGCTTTATGTTAGGATGTAAAGAGGCCAACGACAGGATTTAGAGCATTTCATCAGGCCGTTAACATCATACGTATGCAACAAGGAACAAATTTATTATAACAAATTGTCATAGGATACATGCAACGATTCCAAAAATGGTAGAAACGTATTGATGAATCACACACGACCATAACTAAGTCGGGATGAGCCTCCTGTTGTGACTGAAGAACAAGACTATAAAAAGGCTCATATTTTCGAAAACTGTTTTTGCAAACTGTCCGATTTGATTATTTTTGACCAACTCTACTCAATTAGGTATTTACTATTCCTGGTAATAATGAGATTGTCCGTAAGGGATGAAAAACAATCACTTGATGTTGGATTTCACTAAAGCTTGGGACACTGACCTATAAATCTACAACTTCTCATAGAAGCGACAAATATCCTTCACCACCCTCTCATATTGTTAAGAAAATTTGTCTACTCATGTCAGCAGAAATCAATCAGCAGAAAGTTCTTGTCTACAAAAATGAAAGTCCGAATGCCATAACAAATTACCGACCTATACATGTGTATCACGTGGGTGATTAGAGGAAATGTTTTTATAGGGTGTATATAATCACATTACGACTATTTTCTTTATGTTTAGCTTCTTTTCTACAAACCAATCTGGTTTATTATAAAGTAGATTCTTCAATCAATTAACTTCTTCACACACACACACACACACACACACACACACACAGATATATATATATATATATATATATATATATATATATATATATATATATATATATACATATATAAAGACATAGATAAAAATGTAATGTTGTGCTTTCTGTTTGACAGAATGTGACATTAAGGTCTAAAAGCTTAGAAGACCAGGAATATCAGTATCAATCATCGATCAAGTTGTTGTAAGTTCTTTATCCAATTGAAAACTACGTTGCTAGAGAGTTAACAGTTCCGTAATATAAAACTTCGGAAGCATTAAAGATGGTATTCCCCAGGGTTCTATACTTGGTCCTTTGTTTTTTCTTGTTTATATCAACAAAATTAAGTCCATTATGAAATAAAAATGTGCATGATACGACAACCTTTATGGCACAACCCTCTTCCTTAATTGTGACTCGGAATAACTAATATTGGGCTAACAAATAGCTTGTCAAAATTAATCTCCAAAAACTGAGGGTCTCTTCATATCTTATAAGAAAAAGCATAATCTTGGCCATTGGAATCTGCATGTAGAAACAATTTTATCTATTTAAGGCCCTGTCATACTGTCACTTGAGATACGATAGCGTACGAATTCAAAAATCGCAGTAATTCGGGATTTATCGTAGAGATAGCCGTCGGCTATCTTCCTGTATCGCAGTAAATCGATAAACGCGGCGATTGTTCTGAGCATATTCAAAACAATCGTGGCCACAGTACGATTTTTCAGCAATCGTAGATCATCGCGCGGCACTCGCAATGCACTCGTGCACATATTCGTAGTTAATCTTCAACATTCGTAGGATATTCCCAGAACTTTGTAGTACTTGTGACACAGCGAATGTCCTACGAGTCCCCTCGAGTAGCCAACGAGTTACTGCGAGTAATCTTCGAATAAACAGGAATGTATTGCGATTTGATGTGAATAGACACTAAAACATTCGATTGATGGCGAGTGCAATGCGAGTACTGTGTGACTGAACTACGAGTAGTCGTATCGTACTTGATTTGAAAATAACATTGCCTAAAGAAAAATCTCAAGACAGACCTACCAAATGATGGTGATTTAATTCGTGGGAAATAGTAGTATAAGTCGGGACAATGTAACGGGGCCTTAAAGTATCTTCAAGTTTAGCCTTAGGAAACATAATTCAACTGAAGATCCTTAGAAAAACTTGTAATCAAATAATTATATCTTAAGATATTATCAGGTGCTGTATCTCAAACAAATTAGTTTACTATCAGTCAGATAGTTATTTTTAGTAGAAAATTTGTTTACTTTACATTGTAACAGTATTATTTTTGGGAAACTTCGTGTTGTTCGCAAATCAATGAAATAACGATATCAATTTGATTAATCATGAAAAATCAGTTTTTATGTAAAATCAGTTCATTCAGAATTCATTTTCTAAAACATATTAAAAACGTTTGATTTATTTCAAGATAGGAAAGGATAAAACAAATATTATTTTTTAATACTCCGTAATAATTTCTGTCTATGCTGAAGGAGTTTAGGCATTCGATGGCACATATATTTGTATACCTCAGATCAGGTCTTTTCCCAATTTTCTTAACGCTGTATACAAAATTTTGAATAATGCGATTGTGTACCATTCTTTTTTAAACCGAATTTCAACGAGTGTTGCATTATTAAGATGTGGTTTGAATGCATAACGTTCATAAATCTTTTTTTTTTCTCACAATGAAGTAGCGGATACGAAACAATTAAAGGGATGAGTTGCAAGGTACGTTTTCCCCTGAAAGAGACGTCGTCAAAATCTTATATATATATATATATATATATATATATATATATATATATATATATATATATATATATAAAAGGGGGTGCAAAAAATAAAATATTTTGTAAGAAAGTTTCGAACTGGAGAGAGTGCCCACTAACAGCCACCCCATTTAGATCCGCCAATGTAAGGTGAATATATCGATGTGGTAACAAGAATTCATTAAATATAAAATAGATCAACATTTTCACTTGAGAGGATCACAAAAGTTCTGAACAAAAAGATAAAAATTGAAGGTGTGTTGGTTGAAAATTTAACTGCATGTGCTAAAACTAATTTACGGCGCTTGCTTCGACCAAATATTGATTGACTCTTAGAGCCATATGCAAAATAACTTGTTTTGAAAATCATCAAATAAAAATTACTGTCACATTTATGTGAGAATCACTTCGTACATGCAACTCCCCTCCCCTTTTCTGTGTAGCGACTATCAATTTTCATTGGTCATATCTGTCTCGGGAGATGTCATTTTAATCAGGATGGAGTGCCCATATATAAAGAATTTAGCTATATTGGACGAGACTGAAAAGATCATCTTCTATTTTGGAAAGCTACATTTTGTGAGTACCAAATACACATCCTTTGGAATGCTAACTCACAAGAGAAGATAAGTCTAAACAATTGAGTGGCTGAAAAACTCAATATGAGAGTTACCTCCCTTGTCGCAATGTAATTTTTTAAAAAACTGATATTTATTCCAGGGTTAATTTGACGGAGACAGTAAGATAGTTACTGAAAAGAAGGAATATAATTGTTGCTGTTCTTAGACACAAAAAAAAAATGTAGCAAAAACGATATATTTGATGACTGTGATGGTTTTACATTTGTTTTAATGACATTCTTTGTGCAAAATTCAGACGATAAAAATGTTGGTCGAATAATAGAATTAAAGTGGTTTTTATTTTATTTTTTTATTTTTTACACAATTTCTAGTTTTCTACCAGATCCTTCTTTGTGAATATGAAATTCCTGACATAGCTAACAATCAAATCTAACTAAAATGTTGCTGAAAGTTTATTTACTAATCCTGTATTAAAAACAACCATTGATATTTTTATCAATTTGACAACAGTAGTTGACTCATTTTTAATGTCTTTATCGTAATTATTTCAGTGAAACACTAATATAACTTGACCAGAAAAGTACGCTTAAATAGAAGGGGAAGGTTTTGCACTATAGGACCGTTCAACTTTCTTAAAAAATGAAAATACCTCATATTTGAAGTGATGTTACATGTATAAAAATATGTAAAATAATTTTAAATGATTTTAGGATACATGTCAAGTGTAGCTGAGTGCTTATCATAAAACTTAATGAGCAGCATGCAGGTGTCACCATAATTTCTAGCATAGAGATGGGTGCAAGTACGAAACTAAACCACGTGGTCCGTTGCTGAGGAAATTCAGATGAAAACCTACATGGTCCAGGAAAAGGTCTGTAGCTGAGAGGGGAGGTGGTGGATGGTTCCATATGAAAGTTAGACTTTTAAGAAGGGCAGACAGAGTTCCTGATTGAGCACGGTGTCTACCTCGCACGGTACTCTGATGGGGTTTGGGTGGTGCAGATATAGCCCAAATGAGAGAAAATCAAAGTTAGAAAGGGGCACCTGCTCGGAGTATGTTTGTGCACCAGAACCAGTATGTATAGATTACATGTAATTTAGGTAATAAATTATTAACTACACCAATATGAAATACAAATATTGACATATAGAGGGAATATGATTTTTCATTAATAAATCATAACAAGACTTTGATGTATACTTCTGCCTACATATTTCAGAACAAACAAACAAACCAACAACAACAACAAAAACAAACAAAAGCAACAAAACAAAACAAAAAAAACTGTCCTTGTCATTTGTCAGAGGAACTCTTCAGTGACTGCATGAGTTTGGTCTCGGAGTTACTTCGCTTTTCTTTACAACTTCAAAGGTTTGTAAGGAAATTCGTTTGTTGTGAAATCTGGCCAAACACAACACAATCTCCAGATTAATTACTGCATGGGATTGTTGAATTGCCTACCACATTGCAGAAAAGGGGTCTAAGTGTATCACAGATAATTTATATATGGCAGCATTTAAATGGAAACCACAAATACATCCTATTTAAAAAGTACTGTTTATGAAGAAAACCCCTTCTCCTGATACAAGTTGGTATTCGCTACACAAACACTGTGTTGATTTACCAGCAATTCATCTTACTTTTCAAATGTCGATACGACTACCATGATAAATGGTCATATGTTTTGCGACTGTGTGTAACATGTTAGGTCGGACAATCGCTGCATTGTTTACCAGGTGTTGGTCATTAAGTGCCATTAAGGACGAGACACTTGAAACTCTCCCCCCATCACCTCAAAGCTGCTGGTACATCTTGTGGGACCCTCTGTCAGATGTCAAGGGGGAAAATTCTGTCAGGTGAACGATCGGCCAACCTCGTAGTATAATACAGGCTTATCTTTCGATAAGCTAATGAATGGCTTAGGTATAGATATTCTGTAGAAAATAAGCATCGAACGAAATTATCTTCAATATTCGAGATATCAATCATATTGCTGTAGGACAAGATGCAATTATCCTCCAACACGATTGTCTGGCTTCACTCGTCTCAATAAAATGCTGATTTTGTTCCAGTACCAGAAAGTAATTAAGATGTGAAATGAGCCACAATAGATGCAGTATTGGCATGCTTCCTACATGCCTGTAACCGGAGAGGGAGACAGCGTGTGTATTGAGGCGTAACATTTCTATCATGTTTAGTGACGATACTCATCTATTGCTTGTGTAAGAGTATTCTAATACTTCACAAATATAAGATGTCGAAAAGTCGTAATTCCTGGTCAGCGAACTTTGAATTATAGAATTTTATGTCACGAAAAGCTTATCCCCATTCATAAATAGAATCTCATATTCTTGTATCCTATATCGGAAAATCATAAATATCAATAGGTAAAATTTTGACATCTGACTTTTATCAAATGAAAGTTTAAGCCCGAGCAAGTGTGAAGTCGCGCCAGAACTGCGCGGTGGAACCTAAAATATTGTTATATGCAGATCATGTGATTTCACATCAAAGACCAACTGTCAAAATTCTTGTCCGTTTCTGAGAAAATTGAGCGTTAAACGTGCGTAAAACGTGCGTTCAGAGGGGAATTTTGACGCCTTGTTTCACATACAGAAGTCAATAACCAGATGCTTTTACAGGTGCATCGCGATATTGGGGATAGATTTATTGAGGCAAAAAGTTGTAATGCTGTCTTCGATTTCAGGGTAACCCTCGCTTTTATTACCTAACTTTTCCCATACCCAGTGTATATTGGAAAACGAACACAAGGATTACCACCTCCACGGAAATCCTGTACTTTTGTGAGAACCTAAAATATATATGTTTTCATGTCACAAATTTACCCCCCAAACGGTGTCTTTTCAAAAGAATATCGTATACAGCAGTCATAATGAAGACATGTTATTTTTCTTTTGGCGTCCATGAGAGAGTTTCATTCATTGTGATCTACATCACTCCTGACAAGATCGCGTTTTTCAATCGGACTGTTGACCTGTGAATTATCACAGTGGGGTATAGATATCAAATGAATATCATTCATCTTCTACACCTGTTTTGAATGGTGCTAATAGCAATATGGTATTATATGAAGCATAATAGAAAAAGCCACGAATTTGGTTTCAATCATTTCTAAACTACACTAGTTGTATAATTTTGAATAAATTGTATATCATTGAATCATTATATTAATATCAGAAAGGTATTTTTCAGGTGTCCCAGGGATACAGTGACTCTTTAATTCGCGTGATCGACCACATTTTACTTTCGAGAGAGACAACCTTTCCTACTTGCAGTTCCTCCATAAGCAATTTGATGGGAAAAAATCGCAAACTGAGCACTGGGAGTTACCATGTACTTATTTTTTTCCAAATACAAGAGCAATTACAGGTGTTTTGTGTCAGAAATAATAGACAAATGTAGTTAATGTTGATTTAGATCATTTTGTGCACATAGACATGACATTTTTGTTGTTCTGCGTAATGGGGACAGCGAAAGAAATTTAAAACACAATAGAAACATGCTAGTTTTATTTTGCCACTAGACTTATTATTTTCCAATTGAATAGTTTTGCATTTCTAGGTATCAAAATATTGTTTGCTAAATGTAATTTAAAGAGAAAGTTGAAATAGATAAGTACACAAGTTGACATTAGCCTCGTTTTGAAGTACATACGCAGGCTGTTCGATATGTAATATGTATTGCACAACAGCGCAATAACGCTTTGTACGATTTCATGGATGATGATACTCTTGGAAAGCTCTATTCAATACATTTCCAACGGTATAAACACGAGCATTCAGCTCAACATAGTTTTAAACTTATAGTTATTTCAAAAGAGCCAGTCGTTGACCACTGTTGTAAAAATGGTGGGAAACGGGTTGATTGTATTGAAGAAATTAGAGCTTATATGAAAATTCGGACAAAAATAGGTCACTCGATGATGCAGAGTTATACTGAATTAGGAGAAGTTTATGGATCTGACAAGGTAACTTATGAGACAGTTCGTAGGTGGAGAAAGAAATTTGTGACTGGCACAGAGTCCGTCAAAGATGCAGCAAAATCTGGCCGACCTGTGCCTGCAACAGGCAAGGCAAATGTCTCAAAAGTCAGGGAAATAAATGAAAGTGATGGCAGGTACACGTTGCGTGATTTTGTCAAAGCTGTTGGCATACTGCTATCGTGGGTGCATTTCATTTTGAAGCGTATTTTGAAAGTGCGAAAGATTTCTGCCAGATGGATGGTAAAAGGCCTGTAGTTGCCAAAAGAACCATAAGCACAAAGATGGTTATTGCATATTCTTCTCATGTGATGGTATAGCCGTACAAATTCCGGTGCGGAAGGGCATAAGTGTTATAGATTGGTATTATCGAAATGTTATTCTGAAAAAGCTCAAGAAATATTGTCAGGAATTAGGCATGATAATGTTCCATCACATACACCTGAGCTTGGGAAGCGATTTTTGAAGTCGTCGAAGGTTACCGTCTTGCCACACCCAACATACTCTCCAGATCTAGTCCCATGCGACTTTTTCCTTTTTCCAAAACTTAAAACGTTCTTATTTGGTCGTCGTTGAAAGGCCCGACAAACCCTTGCTTAAGCCATCAGTCAGTGCCTCAGAGGTCTACCTAAATCAGCTACAGTGATGCATTTTAGAAATGTTTTCAGAGATTGAAATTATGTATTTCAAACCGCGTAGAATACTTTGTTGGAATGTAATGTTCATTTCACTATTTGAGTGGAATGCTTTTGAGATACCGTGTAATACACATTACATATCGAACAACCCTGTAGATTCAGCGTGGGTGGGATGAACCGTCATTTATCTCTATCCTTGATTGATTTCATTGAAGACCATAAATCCTCACATAATTCACATAATTATGTTTTTCATCACACATATTTTTATAAAAATTGATATAAAATGTGGTATGAATATGTGCTCTATAAAATTTCAAACCGTGGTCGATAGTATATTTTCTGCATAGATGTATAATATCAGAGAACCTCTTGCATTTTTAACGTTTTTTCTCACTTAGACTGAATAAGATCTGGTACATTTTTATGCATTGTTCTTAGTTTTTGTGATAGTCGATGATAAAGGAAACGAAAACTTGTAACGACCAATGATAAAACATGATTTATTGTCAATTACTAGACTAGACGATCCAAGATTTAAAATAAACCCGGGTTTTATGTGTTTAGCAACACTTTTAAAAATCTTCTCGTCTCATGCTGAGGATTACTGAATGTGACATCAAGGAGATAATTTTCAATACTCGCCAGGTCTCATGAGATTAGTGGCTAGTGACCCGAATGACAACAGGAAAGGGGTTCCGAAGATTAATAGCGGTCGTGTTTGCTGGGCGACACGACTAATTTGGTCCACTTGATGGAACCAGAGGCATCAAAAACACCGTGACAGCTAGTTATTGCTGACCCCCTGCATGTAACACGACACGAAGTTGTATTTCTACAGTCAGTTATTTTTTACACGAGCAAAAAATTATAAATAAATAATTAATAAATAAATAAATAAGAAAGGCTGAATCCTTCCTCAGACCCTTTTATACAGACTGGAATATTGCGGGAACTGTCCATCAGATTATAACAATTGCAGCTGAGATACAGATAATTTACAAAACATGCCTTGATATTCCAAATTTACATATAATTTGACTATATATGCCTTCATATTTCCACATGATATCCATGGAAAATATACACAAGAAATGAACTTGACGAAAGCGTCAAAGGTATCAGGTCATAGAAGATATGAAGAAATCATTCAATCGAATTTTTTTACTATTTATAGATATACATTGTTTGGTTTTGTTCTGAGTGTACCGTGGAAAATATTTTAAGAGTGGTCATAAATGCAAGGGTCAATCAACAGTATGATGACACGGTACGAGAAGGACCACCTCGATCTGATATTTCCTCTGGTTTGAAATACTGACCGTTGCTTTGTGACCAGTAACCTGATAGTCTTCGAGTTGTCCACATTAATGTCTAATTATACATATCAAGTCGGATAGGTTTTAATAAAGTTTAGATAGATTTGATAATTTCGTCATTAAAAGACCGTAAAACCAGAGGTCAGTTTCGTGGTCAGATCACATATAACCACTCACCTCTTGTGTCAGCTGTCAGCAGTGTTTTATTTATTTTTCAATAAAAAGCCGATGTACTCAGTTGAGTACTAAAATCTTTCTGTTAAAGACCAACATTAAAGGACCCCAAATCAACGTCGTGTTCCAAAAAAATTATATCATAAAAAAATGAACAAAAAATAAAATATTCTCCCATCGATACTCGTGTTTTGTATTTTCCAATTTTACATATAGCGAAGTATTGTGAACATGTAATATTTGAGTAGGAAATCACTTAATTTCAAAATAGAGATAAAACTGAATAGAAATCTATAATACTGCAGCTAGAATTGGGACTGGTGTACCTATTCCAAAGAATCATTGTATTTCGAAACGGGTTGGGGAAACTTTAAAAACAAGACGCTATGTTGCAAAAATGACTACGATGTTCAAAATTAACATTAGAGACGTACCTGAATATTTACACGAAATTGTCCCCCAACAACATGAAAATGTATCCACGTACAACACCCGAACCAAAGATTAGTTTATTGTTCCAAGATGTAATCTAGAATTATTCAAAACGTCTTTTGTACCTGATGCTGTAAAACATTGGAATTCATTAAATATAGAAACAAAGGCTTCCATCTCAATCAACTCATTTCGCAAATACATAACTTCTACTGTTTCCAATCCGCCTCTGTACTTTCATTTGGTAAACGTTATACCAACATCATTCACACTAAATTAAGGTATAAATGTTTACTCAACGATGACTTATACAAGCGTAATATTTTCAATAGCCCTTCTTGTTCTTTAGGTAAAACTGAAGATGTGCATCATTTCATTTTTGCTTGTAAAATTACACAAATGTCAGAAACATTTTTTTTACTCGACTATTCAAACCTGATCTGATAGATACAAAGATACATAGATACAAATCTACTATTATGGGGTAATACAAATTTGTCATTACAAACCAATACCAATATTTTTGCTGCTGTTCATAAATTCATTGAAGACTCCTGTAGATTCAAGTAATCAATAGATACTATGTTACTTAACCTTGTTTTATTTGCTATCTTTCTGAGTATACAATGTTCATGATATATATATATATATATATATATATATATATATATATATATATATATATATATATATATATTGTAATATTGTAAGGATAGGAGCCAGTAAGTTGTAAGAATCCATTTCAATACATTTGATTATTCAATAAAATATGTTTAAAACAAAACTGAATTAGGTTTGTTTTCATTTTAATTCTGGAGAGTCTCTCTCTCTCTCTCTCTCTCTCTCTCTCTCTCTCTCTCTCTCTCTCTCTCTCTCTCTCTCTCTCTCTCTTGTTGTTTGGTCATGATGTGTATGTCCTACCTTCTCTTATAGACATTATCATCTCCTTCTTGTGAGAATGCGAATGGTGTTTTGGTTCGAGTGTAGCGATACCTTTTGAATGCATGTGCATTGAATGACTCGAGAATCATGGCTGTAGTCAGAAAATGCGTTAATTTGATAGAATTGTAGCTGCTACTTTTACCTGTATCCCCTCCTTGAAGTCTGCACTTTATCTTTGAAATTGAAAAGAATCGATACTACTATTATTGATAATAAAATATGTTTCATCAGATAATTCATTAAATCAATGTTCGTTATCTTCACCTTTTCATGATTTATCACTATTTTAGCCGACTCAAAAGTTGTTTTTTTTCTTGATGAATAGTTTCAATTCCATCGTTAAGTTTCTATGTGTACTGAACTTAGAACTGAACAGAGTTGTTGTACATTCTATAGTTTGTAGTTTTTATAGCATATGAATATCAGAATTTTATTTATATTTAAATTGATAGAGTAAAGTTTTATTTTTTACTTTAACCAGTTTGGAAACTAACAAATACAGGGATTCGAACACACACCTTTGTGATTCTTCCATTTACCCACTGAGCCACTACGGCAGTTTGACCCATATTTGGTGCATCATACAGCCGAAATTAAATCGTTTATTACCAGCTCCTGCGCTGGTAGAATCTTGCGTATACGGTACCTCTTAATTTTTTTACATTCAAGGTGGTCTTGAGAATTATTTGTATTGGGCCATATGGTCACAAACTTACTTATGTACATCGTACCAGTTGCATACTACCACAAAAAATTCGATATTGCAGGAAGCGCTATTTTGTACTAATTAACAACATTTCTTTAATTAACATCCCATATAAACATGTCCAGCACGCAATCTGATGCTGACAGGTTGATAGGGTTGTGATCGTAAAACGAGGCGCAAAAGTCCACTGTAATGTTCATGTCTGATTTACTCGTCATTTCTTGACCAATCCCAAATTCTCCCCACGATTTATACAAAAGTATTGTTCATAAATTGTGACTCTTTCTGCTCGTAAAAACCTTTCATACATTTCGGTCCACTAGCAGAAAAATCATGATCAATGTCTCCAATATACATATTTTTAACTCACTTTTTACATTAAGGAGGAACGCTACATCAGAAATATTTGATGTGGATATGTACAACAATATTTTGAAACTTAAAGCTTTCAAACTTATTTTTAGTGAAAAAATGCAATTTTATTAAAAAATAATCTGAAAAATTTTTTTTTAAAAAAACCCTGCTGGACTCAAACCCGCGGTCTACAGTTCAGCGGTCAACGTGCTAACCTAATGACCTACTTGGGTAGTCATGGAAATTTGAAATGAATAGACAGATACTGGTGATATTTATATTTTCATTCATAATTTTAAAGGAAGTTAGCCATTATGACAATGTAGAGAGCCCCCTGAAAATGAATTCTAGTCATACATGTACATACATTCATTCAAAGTAGTTTTCAACATTGTCACATACAGTCATGCATATGTAAGTATGATTGCAAACATGATATAGAAAGTTTGTCGAATATCCATAGGTTACCTAAAATTCCCCAGCACTGTGCTATATTCTGTGAAACGTGTCAGAGCCTTGATGTTATATGCATAAGCTGTTTAGAATTTAATTGGGCAAACTATTAATATTGAACTTTCTCAGGTCAAACTTTGCATCAAAGAACCTCTGCGATTATGTTTTCTAATATTTTATTTTAGATTAACCCACTTTTCAAAGTAAATGAATTATAGCAGATCATATTTGTTTGTGGGTAATCGAGAAATCGTTTAGAAAGGTTGCAAAAATCTCATGATTTACTTTGCGTGATTTAATAAATCAGAATGACTTAGCAAATGATTTCACATACTACGGTGAAATTTGTTTTTAAAATGCCGCCATATAATTACACCAATATCCAGAGGTTCGCATCGTTCAAATTCTTATCTAAAGGTTCATAATGAAACGACCATGACTGCATAATTTAATCATTAGTGTAACAATGAACGACAATTACGTCCCCCTTCCTAAGCTAGCTTAATTGAATTTTGAAAATTGTTTTCTATGTACATTTTACACGAGATGTACCGTAGAGGGGGAAAAATGGTGTCGAATCAACAATTTCGGGAGATCTGTCAAACTATCAGATATTACAAAAGAAAGTCAAGCCACCCATCAGAAGAGGTCATGTGACAAACAAACCTCGTTGTGACAGGATAATAGTTTCGCAGTCAAATCAAATGGCGCACACATACCCCATTCTTATTTCTTATCAATTCTAAGAGGGATATTCTTCCTTGATTTCATAAAAATATCTCAGATTTCATATTTTCTCGGTTCATCACAATGAACAATTAAGCGCTAATGTTGGCATAAATTGTATGGAAGGGACGACTCATAAATCACCACGGCCGGCAAACAAATCAAACTTTCTCAAGCTTTAATTTTCAAAATTCCAGTAAAGCGATGAATGATTGTCTCTATTCTTCATCTTATGTCATCCTTAAGTTTTACCTTCATAATAAAGGAAAGACAAGAACATTAAACGTTTTATCGGTCATACTTTAAATATCACGCTTTTCCATTCTTTATTCACGTTAGAATATCAATAAGGTATATGAATTTTCTCTCTGTATCAACAAACTCCGTGTCACAGATTCATAGTGCGTATCATCGCTTTAGAATACCTCTATAAACATCTGATGAGGACTCGCCCTTTGAAGAGAAATTTTCTTAAACTTTGAAAACATAGATAAAATCAATTACACTTTTACTTTGCTTTTTCAATGTAAGTAGGGTTGTTGGGCCAACATTCGAATATGAACAAAACTCTCACTGAGCCTAATATTTTCCTAGTTATGTCCCTGTTTCTTGGAATCATGACTACACCAGGTATATTCATTGCATTTTCTTTTTATTATCAAATTTACTGGATCGCATACATCAATAAAATACTTCACGTAATATAGTTTATAAAATATTTATTCAGTGAGGAACATGAACATCAACAAAACACAATTGAAAGATTTGGCACTTTGGGAATGAAACATTGGGAAGACGAGTACGTTCACGTCCTCCCATCGCTTAGAAGAAGGTTCGTCCTTTTACACTCTCTGGTTCCACACATAATTATTCTCACTATGAGGTAAAATCTAGCATTACCACTTACACAATTTTCCACACACAAATAGTAAATCTGAGATGAACATTTCCTTTTAAAATATCCGTTTCATCCATTTACACACGCGAGACAAGAATTACTCTTGGCATACGTAGAACATGTTGAATTAGAAGTATTCATTTAGTTGGAAACTAGATCAATTCTAATTTCTTTGACCCACAAACGAATTATGACCCTCAAAGTTCGTCAGACTTGAGTATATTCTCTTGTAATCATGTCATCTAACTCCACTGTATAGCTCCCTGACGTTGTGGAACTGACATCATCACGTTCATCAATAGTTGCCACACTTCCTTGGAGAACACGTGTCACAGGGTTCCAATGAACAGAAGGCTTTTGTTTGAATCTGCGGTCATTATTAACATCTTTGAGACTACTGTTACTCCGAGGTTTGGGACAGTAATTTGGATTTTTGATAACGATATATTCCTGGTCTTCAATGGGGTCCAGCATCCCAGGATGAATGTCGTGTAGGGGAATGGCTTGATCACTAAGGTGCCGCTTTAACCTATGATTCGTATCCGGTTGATAAACAATTTTTAAAGACCTTGTGGAGCCTATGGGGATGAAATCAAATGATTAAATGATAATTTAAAGTCCAATTTATGATGTTTCTTTTTCTATTTTGCATGTATCAGGTTGCCAAATTTCTTTTCCAATTTAGATTTACAATTACATGAATTATGTGGTTTAATGATTTCGGATAGTGATTTTTTTGGAATTGATTTCATACCTAATTCTTTGGACTTGGGAATGATTATTGTGGACCCAGTTTGTACGTCACTCTCACTGCCTCCTCTCCCGCTGTCAGAAGTATTAGATTCCATAGAAGTTTCACTGTCATCATCGCATAACTTCGGAGGAATCTGTGAACCCTGTGGGAACGAATTTTAAATTACAACATAAGAATTCACCAAAGAAAGAAAAATGGATGAAATTGCAAATATACAGGTTGATGGTGTTCCGATAAAATGACTATCTACACGATACATCTACTTTGAAAATTATTAGAGTATTCACAATTTACATGAAATTTGATATGTATCTACCGATTTAGACTGCGATATGTTGCATATATCAGGACGAAGTAATGAAGAGGGATCCTTGGTCATGTGACCGTGACTAGATCGAGATGAAGACCCGCGCTGCATACTGGCGATTGAGGGACTCTTGGATGCTATTGATGAACGGATCTGAGCGAACTGAGGTTGACTGGCAACAGAGGAACTTCGGGAGGATCTGGTATAGTTTGAAGGGACAGGTGTTATTCTCTCTAGTATCTAAACGAGAAAAAATTGCAATCTTTAGGACGAGGATAGCGAATAACAGTAAAAGTTCATATATTGAAGTTAGTAAATCAAACAGCAATCCTCAACAAGTCAAACATAATCACTAGTAGCTGATTCAAACAACTAACGCCTTTTTATCACATTTTTAAAAATACATTGCCTATTCCAAAACCTTATTGTGGACATCATTGAAAACATTAGACAACATATGATTTTGCTTTCCATAAAAAAAATTCAATCCATTTACTAAATTTATAGGGAAACGTATACGTTTGAACCTGTCCATTTGACACACGACTGTAATCATTATAAATTTCTGGAAGAAAGCTACCGGAACCTTTATATCATTTTTTCCTTCCTACATTCGACCCCTGATGGGGAAAGGTGTCTATAGAGACAAGAAGGAAACTTATAAAGTAACAAGGCATTGACTTTTTTTTTTTTAACATCTACTGAGCTAATAGCACGGAACATTACCTGCAGACATTAAATAGCGCGCATTATGAAAATTCCTCTATACACAACATTTTATATTTGCACAATAGATGTCAAAAAAACACCCTATATTACTTATATTTAAATTTTAATGCAATTCTGAAAATACTTTAAAATGTAGACATATATATGTGTGTAACTACCAAAACAGCAACAGCTGGCTTAGCCTATTAGATATTTGTTCTGTTTGTGCAACTAATTCCCAGTTTCCTCTAGCGAGGCAGGGACAAGAATTCTCATCAGTTTTATAGTGGAATAACACACGAATTTGGCAATGTAGTTTAAGGGAGAGCATATAGCTGTATGTATATATGCAATTTATGATGAAATACGGATATAGGAGGAAAACTTTCAGTTCCAGAAAATATAGGAAAACTAATATGGAATATGGAACTTCACTTCTGAACATTAAAACCAAGTAGTAGTGATATTCGCATCAGTCAACTGCATAGGGTGACTTGCTTCTTATTTTGACAGGCTCGTTTCACAAAGAGATCTAAATTTCGGATATAATTTAAGACTGATTAGCAAATTTACGCCAAAAGTATATTTCATTTACTTTTTGTTAACAAACTTCTTTCATAAAATCTACATTTTCTCCACATTTTTTAAAACGTATACTTTGATGAAAACTAGTGGATTTAATCTTTATCTGATGGAGGTGTCCAAGACTGGATTTGTGGCCTTTATAAAAAAAAAATCTACAGCTCAAATTTCTTTTAAAGTTTGTAAACAGAAGCAGTTTGATATAATAAAACCTGCAATATTGTGAACGGCATTTTAATGATTAAGTACAATGTATGCATGTTGGATGTAACAAGCCTCATGAGGACACACGCAACGTTTCTCGGCAAGATATCATTTTTCGTGACATTTTGCGTACAATTCACTTGCATTCTCTCTTGGGGAATATTATCTCTGCTTTAGAGTTAATATATCTTAATAGTTCCTGGTTGTTGCTTGTAAAATGTAAAGACAGCTCTTATGTATTACAGCAAGTTGCACAAGTTGTACAAATATGCTTTAGAGTACCGAAGAAGGAAAGAAAAAATCTTTGGAGCAATCGGCTAACTGAACCGGAGACCCTTTCATCACTAATTAGGTGATATAACCACTGATCTACACAGACTGATATATAAAGTATTGTAATATTATCACGATGTAAAATTTAAACCTATTTCGGAAATCATACAAGAACCCTTCATATCGGGGAGAAAAATAAAAACGATTTTAGAAAGTGTCAGAAACGTCGAGTGTGTCCTTAACGAATTGTTCTTCATCATTGTTTTATATCATTCATTTTTAAATAAATTTAATGAATTGAATGTTAGCCACAAATTTTGTAAATGAAATTGAAGGTTTCATATTTCTGTGTGAAGATAAACACTGTCCAGGTGTAAAACATGAGTTAACGTACAAATTACGTCTTTCTTAAAGCGAACATCTATATACTACCGTGCACCTTCATTTACATTCAAATAACGTTACGCCTGGGTCTCAACTTTTAACACAACTAAAATAAAATAATTCAATGATTGAGGAAATCTACAAATGCCCCAGATGTTGTGATACATCTTTTGAAAATACGTTTAATATGCGATTAAAAAAAAAGTTCTGTAATTTTGCTTTGCGTTGATGAGTGATCCTTGCAATCTGAACAAGACTCAAGGAATGTTGAAAAGGCGTTATCAGGGCTAAATTCTCTTAATTTCGTCAAACACTCTACACTACTTTTTTTTTTCGAAATCATCGCTAATGATGATATCTGCAGAACTGTAGCATTATGGTTTTATATTTTAGTCTTTGACCATAACGCGACGTTTTAGCGAGATCTCGTCAGTAGGTCAACATGGCTGTCGGATGGCAGAAAATTCAAATTAAGTGTGTTTATTGGTCTGTAGAGATATGAAGAGTTAAGAGGTGGATGAAATATACAGGTTGGTAAAGAATATGTCTAGAATTAGGGAATGAAAGGTATTTGATTGACCAATGCTGGAAAGTGGAGAAATGAATCCCCAACCGTGCGCAGAAAATCTTGCGCCGTAAACTGCACCATATTTGTATTGCAGGAACTGTAGCGTTATGGTCAAAGACTAAAATATAAACCATAATGCTACAGTTCTGCAGCTATGATAATGACTGATTTAGTGGACTATAATTCCGTTTACTAAAAGTATTCAACGAGGTTTTCAATCAGTTTTAAAGAATAACCTGATTTGTGAATTTTACATATTAACTTATTAATTTTAAAGTGTTTGTGACGCATATTGAAAATTGCTACTTGCATAACAATGTTTTATCCACTACAGTTACTGTCTACTAAATTGTATCAGGGAGAGGTACAGTACACTGAGCGTGCATGTGTGCGTGTGTTTCTCACTTTGCCATTGAACAACTGAAGATTACAAGCTTAAAAACTAAATGTAGATTGATACATTTTAGTCAAATTAAATTTTATCGAAAAAGATCTCCATAATCCTGTTTAAATTTATATTGATTTTCCACCACTTAACAGGACACTTAAAAGGGGTAATTATATAGCATGCTTTAATCCACTGCCAAATTGCTGGAAATGGAAAGTTTCTTATCATCTAAGGGTTGGATAATTTGACATAGGAATTTTCAAGGTGTTTTATTTTCAATTATGCTAATGCCAGTTTTTGCTTATGGTTACACAGCTCGGTACAAAAACAGTAAAGAGCTTTCAGCAGCGAGGCAGTAGAATTTCTTCTTTCATTTCTTTTTGTAGAGGCCGGTTTTATCGGTGTCCACCATCACGCGCCTCCGATCACCGATAGCGGTGTCGCCTCTGAGAAATAGAAGCCTAGTCAACTAATCTCCCACCCTGGCTCTTAGACGCACACATGGACAACTCATAATCCCTCGTTAAGCCAAAACCTGTCACTTACAGGTTTTAACGAGCCCTACACTTTCTCTCTTCAAAACTCATCTCTGAATACACGAGACACTCATTATCAAATTCCCTCGAACCCTTTTAAGAAAATGGTGTGATTTTTCAGTTAAGGACCTATTCAGCATTTTCCCCCGTCACGAAGCTGTTGGTTTTTGATAATAATGGTTTATAATTGTCTAGAGAACCGAATAATGTCAAGGAAATTCTTGTGGTTGGCGAGACCTCAAAGAAGTTACATTGCTACGTCATTATAAATTAAGCAGAACTTGTTTTACAAACAAGATATACTGCCATACTATTGTTTTTCTGTATTGAATTTCTTAATTCATAACAATGAGTTTTCCAATACCATCAATAATTTCTTTTTTCTTACAGCACGAAATCTGATTTTTCAATTTTGCACGTATTTGTTCAATACTGTTAATAAATATTGACAAAGAAAATTCAGGCCACTCCTTTCAATATTTCCCTTGTTACTCTGACGTTTTGTGTCCTGTGTGAGAATTAAACAAGTGTTCACATACGAAAACTATCGTAGAATGATTACAAAACTCAAATTCCATTCATATAAAAGGCTATGATTATTTCATTGACGATTAATGTATTTGTATATTCTTATTTGTCCATTGGCAGTTTGGTTTTACAAGAAGTTGATTCGAAGTCCTAACAAAATATAAAAGAAAATCTTCGTATGATTTTGCCCCGTCTCTCGTTCTTTTTTTTTTTCCCTTGGGATTGATTAAATACATTTTGCATTAACAGCATTGTCTGTACAAGAAAAACAAACAAGATTAACGCTTTTATCCCCGACTTCTGAATCAACAAGAAAACATGGAATGCTTTCTGCACGTACCCACAGAATGGACGGATTTATTTTTTTTTTTTTTTTTTTTTTTTTTTATCTGCGGGATCCAATGTTTGGCAAACTTCAGTAGGGGGTTTTAAACTGAAGAGAGCTCATTACAAATTATTACTGCAATATCTTCTGAACGAATTTAAAGTCATCCGTGAAAGCTGAATAAACTCGTGACGGCATTCGGACTCCGAAGGTTGGTTGTTTGCTCGCCTAGGGAAGAGTAAAGATTAGTATCGTCATGAGCTGATCTTCATTTCCATCGCTTTAGAAAAAAAATGTAAATTGAATGGCGAAGAGAATGAAGTTATCCTCGAAATTCTCGTGTTGTGTAAGGGGTCTGGTGGGTATTTGGGTTCCTGTTTGTTAAATTAAAGGGTAGGCGCAAATACTGAGCAACCAATGCTTCTCATTTATTGTTATTAACATATACCATGTTTGGTTATCGCCTGGCGATCTAAACTCTTAAACGTAGATTTCTCTTTTTTAAAGAGTACAGTTATAGCTTTTAAAATGGTGTTATCATCTCATCATTTGCACTTTTTCTGTCAAACTACGGTGGGGGGAATTCATTCAAATGAGAATGCAAAATACTGTTAGCGTGTTGTTGTCAAACAAGTATATCGACACGTTTTATTTGTTTTTTACTTGAATTTTATGTTTGTGAACGTAGTTTTCAGTGCATAAATAACAATATGATGCATAATAATGGGCAGGGAGCGTGGGTAGATAGATTTGGAAAAAGCAAATCATGGTGCACAAGACAAGAGAATGCACCTGGCCAAATCTCTTTAAAAATACTTCTTTCATAAGTCATAGAATGCAAAATCCAGTTTTAATCCATTTCAAACTTTTAAAAAGCCAAATATTGACGTTTTATTTGTACTAGTGATTACATGTCATGTAAAAGTTTTATTTGTGTCCAGAAATAACTGTTTATCGCCACAAACAACAAAAACCAACCACTAAATAGAAATCCATAGTTGAGTTCTCCTAATTTGTATGAACAACTGGAACATTTGTTCACGGACGTATACGTGTTGATATTTCTCATTTTCGTGCATGTAAAGTTCTTAGCATGCGCCTTGCTTTCTTGTCTTCTATTATGCAATTTTTGTTTTAACATCAGTTGTATATTGAAACTTTTTCGCTGGTGGTCGTGAATTTCAAGACATACACAAAACTTTCGGGGCTTGTAAAATTGATCCCGCGTCCTTGCCTTTCAAGGTGTGCAGCGAAGTTCGATGGCGGCACACGACATGGGACGCGGAGACAGTTTATCATACTGTCAATGATCCATGCGAAAAATAAACGACAAAGTACGCGACGCTAGATAATTTGAGACATGCCAAATTATACAAATCCTACAGGTTTATGAATTGTTTATTGATAATGACAATAAAAAATACGTTTATGCTTTTCTTTTCATCCGCTGTGGTGCACTGAGCATGTCATAAATTTCACCAAATAATGCACTACTGGCATATAATTCTTCTAAGCAGGCCTCTCTCGTAATTTCTCACTGTATCTAATCGATCAATTTCACAACTTTGTCCAGGGTGATGTGTCATCTCATGATTTTGCACATTTTTTGGAAGTCAGAAAGATACGAAATTTTAAAGCTATTCGGATTATTGTTAGTGGGGAAAGTCAAAACATTTAGATGAAGTAATTCAATTAGAACTTGTTGATATTTTCGTATTAGTAACGTAGTATAATCTTAATGTGCATTATAAATATTACTGTTAATTGGTTAATTATGATATAGAGGTTACACATTACTAATAACACGGTACATATATGTATTACCTTCTCTATTTCATCTTCGCTTTGGTTGGATTGTATGGAGTTTCTCTCTCCCAGAAGCTGATCTTGAGAGGTGTCAACGGACAGGTCAATTGAAGCACTACCCCGCCCATCCACGCTGTGCGCCACTCTAGGACACATTGTCCTAGTCGACCTATCTATGACGTCATATATTCTATTATCATTGTTAAGCGTGTTTTGAGCAGAAGCGTGTTTATTCCTATCGTGTCTTCTAATTAGGAAAATTATTAGAATGATGACACCCCCAAGAACCACAGTTACACAAGAAATCACAACCGCAATCAACATATAGGTGTCGCTGGGTGACTTCTCGCTGAAAGGTGCGAGAACTTGGTGAGAAGTCACAGTGATGACAAGTGTTTGATTTTGGCCTCTGCTCGGGGTGCCTTGATCTTCCACAATTACCGTTAGGGTGTATCGATCGATATCCTGTGGCGAAAGATGCCTGGTCACATAAATATCACCTTTGTCGGCATGAATACTGAAAATGTCGCTCCCGATAAATGAATAACTTAGCGCAGAATTTGGACCATAATCAATATCCACAGCGCGAATCCTCCCAATAACACTGTTAATAGGGATATCGTAAAGAAAAGATATTGTATAATTCACATTATTAGGAAACAATATATCCGGGGCATTGTCGTTCACATCCTCAATAAACACTGAAACATAGCAAGTGGAATTCCATGCAAATGGTAATCCACTGTCCGTCACAACCACTTGAAATTGAAATCCATGAGGAACAGTTTCTCTATCTAAAGGCTGCTTGGAATAAATAGATCCGTTTTCTGCCACTGAAATAGGCAGAGAATCAGAGCTCGTTACTATCGAGTATACCAAATCTGCGTTCGAACCCGCATCCTTATCTGTAGCTCTCACTTGTCCGATGAACGTCCTACCCGGCAAGTTCTCTCGCACTGTAAATTTATAAAGTGGTTTGGAGAATTCTGGTTTATGGTCATTGTGGTCCAATATGATAAGATTAACATTGGCAACAGAGGATAATTGTGGATCACCCATATCGGTGGCCACCACCTTGAAATTTATTTCACTCGTAGATTCCCTATCAATAATAAAGTTAGCAAATATTTCTCCAGTTTCCGAGTTAATGACGAAATCATACATTCCCACTTGGTCAAGCGAGTACACTATTTCAGAATTATTTCCAATGTCTGCATCAGAAGCAGACACTTGCAAAACCTTTTCACCAAATCGGTTGTTCTCTCGAATAGATCTGCTATAAATAGATTCACTAAACTGGGGTGCATTATCGTTGCTATCCAAGACATCGACAACAAAAGCTGAAGACGAATTAAGGGATGGATTCCCAGCGTCTGTACACACAACTTCCACATTATACCTGTCATTAGCTTCACGATTCAGTGGTTTTGCCAAGATGACTTTGTATTCATTAGTAGCAAGTTTCTGAAGTTCAAATTCAGTTATCTCAATTGAACACGTCACTACCCCATTCATGCCAATATCATCATCAACGACTGCCACGTGAGCTATGGCGATACCTTTGGTTGCCGACTCTAAGATTTTAGCTGTCGTTGGTGAAAATAAGTTAATGTTAATTTGAGGTGGGTTATTTTTAGCGTCGTTGACCTTCACATTAACCGTGGTTTGGGTTAACAAAGGTTGTTTCGCCATGTCAGTCGCATCTATAATGATGCTGTATATTTCATCAGGTTCATACATCAGAGATTTAGCAAGGGTTAGGTAACCATTATCAGGATCTATGTGAAACATTGCAATGTTGTCTTCTGATTGATAGGGACTAAGTTTGTATGTCACTTGTCCATTGAGTCCGATATCGGCATCAGTTGCCGAAAGTTTCAATATGGTAGATCCTGGGGCTAGATCCTCGTCCACCGTTACATTGTACGTTGGACTGCTGAACTTCGGCCTATTGTCATTGACGTCAGTAACATTTACGTAAAGTGTCTGCGTACCCGTCAGTTTCGGGGAACCTCCATCCACCGCTTGAATGAGAATGGTATAAAATGTCACGGATTCGCGATCTAACGATCCATTAAGAATCAAAGCAAGCGACGATCGACCATCAGCAATTTTGGTAAATTTAACACTGAATGGCGTGTCGTCTGGAAGCAAATAATAATTTTGAATGGAATTCAAACCAAGGTCATTGTCAACAGCTCCATCTAGTGGAAATGACGTGTCTTTGACGGATGCTTCTGAAACAGCAATAGTTCGTGTGCTTGAAAGAAAGTGTGGAGGGTTATCATTTATATCTTGAATATTGACGAACACAGTGATTTTTCTGAAAAACGTTCCGACAGTAGACTGGGCAATGATTTCTAATGGCAAAACACACGAATCGGCATATGCACAAAGTTCAAGCGATTCGCGATCCAGTTTCAATGCCGTGTATAATTCACTAGTTGTTGATGAAATACGGAAGTAAGCCGCGTATGGGTTTCCATGTGATAAAAAGCTGAATCGCATGCTTCGTCTGATATTTTCATCGTTAATCGAATCCGAGATTTTGGTATCATTGTCAACATTGCCGAGATAGAAATTCGCTGGCTTTTCCTCCGGAAGTTTGTAATACAGCTGACCTTTCACCATAAGAATGGAAGCCAATATTCCAAGCAAGATGGGGAAGATTGAACTCATTTTGGCCGATAGTCTTCATTAAATCGTAAATGGTCGGTTGTAGTCCAAAGCATGTCTATATTCTGACGATAAAGTTCATCCATCCAAGAATATACCCAGTCCAAACTGCATTTTGATTTTATTCCTTACTAGATCTGCTGTACAAAACGTCATTTCCATAAACCGATCTATTCTTTCATCTCTGGAACGAAAGGAAAAGTGAATAAATATTTGTTCACTGCTTCACTGTTTAATAGAATAATCAAAAACTTGAAGGGAATCTTTAAATGCTTGAGACTGAGAAATCGGTTCAAGGTGTCTTTTAATTTGAATTACATTAAATCGGTGTGTGCTTTATGAGAATTGAATTCATATTAATATTCGAAAAGAGTACATTAAGAAGATTGAATTTCTCCAGCAGATTGGTAAGCAAGGTTGGCTTTCGAAATATTGTCAGCTAAAAAAGAATACAATGGTAGCATAGTAGAGCGAAAGATAAGGGGGAACCAAGGAATTGCCATGAATACAAGTGACAAATGATATTAAGTTCATATTAGTAACGCTGACACGAATCAGTGAGTTTTTAATCATTAGCACAAGGTTATAAAATAGATTTCCTACATGTTCAATATCATTCGCACTATGTGTCTTGTATAAAACTCGTGGGAGTACCTTAAGACCTGAATCAAATGATGTTTAAGAAAAAATGATAGTATTAAAAAGTAATTATTAACCAATATTTGGAAGTCCGTATGACAGCTAGATGGTATGTTATTTGGCTTTGATAAAACAGCGGGTTATAAGTGGATTTAGAAAATAAAGGGTTTTCAATTAGCCTGCAGATAACGAATAAACTAGAAAATATTGAAACCAAGCTATGATGGAAATCTGTTGATAAAAAGAAGAAAGAAATCCTACTTACTTTCAATTAACACTTTTTTATGACCCTTCCATTCATCTATACTGTTAGCCATGCTATGTGTAACACGTGAACCCAGGTTGATAAAGCATGGGTCTGTAAATGGTTCTGGAATTATTCAGTCCGCATGTAAACCTGTGTAAGAAGCATGTAGGTAAATACTGTAAATTTCCATCAGAATTGTGAATACATCGCTATGATCCAAGAACAGTACCTATCCATATAACAACAAAACGTACTATGTGTTCCGACAAGAGATTTTTTTCACCTTTCCGCATTTGTTATGCAGGAACGCCCACTTTTGTGTTTCGACACGCCTCTTCTGGCGTTTATTGCGATACCAGTGTAAAAATAATCAATGGAGATCTTCAGAAATATTTGTAATTTTTGGAGAGTGAAAGAATACAACGTATTTGGATAGTCAGTGAATTGAAGAAATATATGTTAATGTTATAATCATCATGTATTTGACAACGGATGGTAAAAATTATACATGATTTGAATAGGCTATGCATATCAATGTGTTTTGTGAAAAAAATGTTGCTTTGGTTTCGATACAAAAGACTTTATTGATTGTCTGGGTATGCAAGCAGAAAGTACATTTCCGATGAACCTGAAAAAGAAATAAAACATTATTGTGATTATATTTTCACAGCATGGGCAATCTGATGGGAAAATATAAAAAGAAGCAAAATTGTTGAAATATGAAAATCTCTTTCATGTTACTTTTGCCGATTACTATTCTCTTCGTTTGATTAAATTATCCACACTGGTCTTGAATATGAACACACTTGTAGCATTCCATTTTGTTGGATAATCCATTTAAAATGTGTTAACTTGTCACCGATTCAAATGCAAAAATACAATCCACGTACATGTACAATTAGGATGATTAGAAATGCTAATATTTTATCTAGCACCTCTTTATGTCATCAGTGAAAGAGGACTAGTACTCTATGACACAATAATAACTTTAGTGTCCATCTAACACACAAAGTAGGTAGAAATACGTAGTAAAAACATGTACGTAATAATTCTTTTTAAGAACCATTCACCGCGTCATAATCTCATATGATCCCTGCAAGACCACCTAAAACAGTGACGTAATGATGAGTTCCCAGAGACCGCCATGTTAGGGTCGAGTTGTACATGTAGCGATGAATTCCCGATATTTTCCTGTCTCTGGTATCCAACGTTTCTGCTAATCTACCATGCAAGAATTAATCAATTGTGCAAAACTCGATGTGTGTAGTCTACCCCGCCATAGACATTAACATACACGTTCAATTAATGACGATTACATGTGCATCCCTAAGTCATGTATGTCTATGGATGATCTAAAACTGCTTCACATAATTCAATAATCATATGTTTTGTATGATGGCCAGAAATTTGCCATGGTAAAAATTACTTGATATGTCAGTGGCAAAACAATGTCATGCAGAATTTCTGCAAAGGCGCAACAATACAGTAGGGAATAGCCCAAGATAAGCCACTTATCCCAGACATGCTAGATGATATTGCAATTAACACACAAAGTGAGTAATAAATAATATAGATTGATGCACTTATAAGCGGCATGTCGTAATGAGATCCTGGAGTAGGGACAGAATGTACTGACAGAGACAGTGATAGATGACCCAATGATGACCACCAATCTTTATCTATTTTTATCAGTATTATTTTAACCGTCTTAGAGTTTAGAAAATATTAAACGATGCCAGATTATCGACGTGCGTGATTATTTCCCTGCTGTTTGGTGGATACATGTATATCAATTTACCTCAGAATCACTTGTATAAAGTAACCTAAATGTAGCACATACTTATCTGTCTCTAATATGATGTTATATTTTAGTACTCGGTATTCTGAAAACTGTTTATTTCTCATTTCAGCACTATTTCTTTTTAAATTCTAATACAGAAAACCAGATAGAATTCTTGTGGTTGGCTGCAGGTCAAATTGGGCCTTTAGGATAGAATATGAAGTTGTGATAATGCACTAATTATTGGCTTTTTGCTATTTGGATTGGATTTCACGCGAGGGAAATTAAGGATAATTCGATCCACTGTAGTGAGCGATGCCATGCCTCCCTGACCTGGTCAAACAGATTGAGTTTTTGAAGTTCGCCGACAAGTACCGAGATATGGTGATATACGTAATATATATAACACTTTATTAACGTACAGGGTGATCATATGCCGTATCGTCGAATGAAAAAAGACAATCCACTGGTTAATATATTCTGAATTCTAAATTCTACTTTTAACTTTTATAATTCCATAATATAGTCTCAGTGTAGGGGAAATCATTTTCTTTTTCGAAAATATAGAATCGGAGGAACTGTGAGTCTCCGTCATTTTTACAAATCTAGGTGAAAACTTCAATTTATTCAATTGCTTTTATAATTTTATTGGCTGAATATTTCACTTTTATGAACCTATTATACAATTATTACATAACTATTATGCTAAAAACTACGAGTAGTCTCCGGTATTGTATTATTTGAATGAACGAGGTGGATGATTGCAGCAAGGAAGTAAGACGCCCGAAGACAGAAGCTGGCAAATATATTTAATTAAGGCGCTAACATCCATTTTAAGGTTTTAAGAGTCGTAAAATTGGCCACGATAGCCATTTAATTACTAGAAAATCAGTCGTTAAAAGTTACTCGAGAAGCTTATTGGGTCATTAAAATCTGGAGACCGAAAAGATTTGACAATGATAGAACTGAGGTCCACGGATGTGCGACTGGAAGGGTGCTACTGATCACAAACCAGCGAAAGTCATTAAAATATATCAGTTTCATCGTGAGAGTAAAAATCGCAAACGTTATTGAATGTATTATTTTTGTGATTTCCATTATTCATGTATCTTTTTTGAAAAAAAAAATTGTAAGATCTCATGGTTCTGAATGTGTTCTAGAATGCAATTTACTATTGAACTGCGACTTTAACTGTCGATCTCGTGGTGGGGTTGTATATGAAAAGGTGAAGATAACGAACAGTGATCAATCAATGAAAGAAATACGTTAACTGACATTCACAATAGTAAAGTGTAATTTTTCATAAAAGAAATGAAAAATAAATCACATCACCAAGTGTTAATTATTGTCTTGGATCGTCACCTATAAATGAACTGTCTCGTTCATATTTGAATAATAGTCATCAACACGATCTTGAGAACATACACCGATATTCATTCTACATGACGATTTCAACATGCGCGATGGCCACACAAAAATAATTAAACAATATTTTGGCGAGGTCACAATGGCGACTTGACTTCTGACAACTTTTTTATGAAAAAAAATGAATGTTCAAAAAAAACCCAAATATTTACTTACAAAATTAGAATTGATAACGATAAATGTTCTTAAACATGTCTATACTTCATGTGCAGTCATCATACATCAGATCATCTTGTTTTATACCGATCTATCAAGTTCATATGACATAGACAAGTTCCTTAAATGTATACTGCCAGCCTTACATCATGATGAATTAAGAAAACAGACTCTAAATTGTGAGAATTTGACGTAGACACAGCTTTAGGAGTTAGAATTCCTGGAAAGTTTTCTATTTAGAACAGCAACAAACACCTGCGAATAAAGATGTTCGGTACATTAGATAGCTTTTGTCGAAAGGAAAGGGGTTTGATTATTTTCTTGTCCTTTAATTAAAGTCGAGAACATGTGAAGAAAATTTACCTACCTGCTCGCCGTTTTTATTACGTAGTAACATTAAGCTTATCAATTTTATGAAGTATTGGTATCGGCACAGGGTTAAGGTCAAGTGTGAAGGCCATTTGGGTGCATATAACTAACTAGTACCATGCAACTGCTAGATCTTTATAATCTATGTTCTGTTTATAGGTTACAAATTGACACGTTAGAATTAATTTTTTGAAGAGCTACTTAAAGACACTTCCTACAACCAAACTTTTTCTCAGAATTGTTGAAAATGAAAACTAAAGTTATGTTTTCATACGTAAAACTAATACATTTACCGTACGAAATGTAACTTATACCCATGGTTCTTAATCTTCAAAACGTAGGAGAAAACAGCATTGTATAGTTAGGAGTAATATATTTCAACTTTTGAACATCATAGAAAATTTACAAGTTCCTTATTTTTAGGCATTTTATATTTGTACTTACCAAAGCATGCATACTTATTTTGGTATCAAGCGTCTTTAATTTGCCTAAAGAAGAGGGATGATGTCAAGGTCACGTCAGACTTTTGCTATTCATACACCGGAAGTTTACTTTTTCAAATAAAAACCACTAAGTACTGTTATGGTGTAATTTTTCAATTTAGATATTCTTTTGAATTAAGTATATCACACATCAAAATTCATAACATGATATTCTATTATAGTGTAAAATTTTGATTTAGATATTCTTTTGGATTAACTATACCATACAAGTCAAAATTTATAACATACTAGCTACATGTACTTGCATATATTGTATGGAGTAGTGTTATTATATGCCAATGCTCACCAACGATGTATTAGATTTTATTTTCAATGTACTTTTTCTATATCCAAGTCGCCTATTGAATGTCCTTTCTAATTTCAGCCACTGCAAAGACATTTTTACACGAATCACCCCTTAGCGATGATAATTTTGTACTCAGGAATTTCAACATTTTGCATAGAATATAAAGCAGTCGAATCGTGTTGATTTTTGATTTCTCAAAAGTGAGTTATCACAATCTGAATCTCCTTTTTAAGTGTTTAATGTCTTCGAGTCTTTTCATATGTAAACTACACTTCGCATACTGCTCGTGTATTTCAAAATTACAAATTTAAATATTTAGCCATTCTGCTGATCTTTTCGATATCTAACCATTGCCCTATTTATTTCGTTTTGTTAAAATGTTGAACACCTTTCGGACTGGACAAATATGCAAATCTTGAATAAATCAAACACATGCGCAGTTTTCTATTCCACGATGCGGCAGAACACATGGATAACGCATTGAAGCATAAAATAGTTAAGACAATCGGATCATTCTGGTCATAGACCTATTGCTCTCTGTACTTATCACAACTGCATATCGTTATGTCATTTACAGCCTACGAAACCAGTGGACCGTAGAATTAAAAATGTACCTAATTTGTTGCATCAACGTGTAACTTTCAATATCAACAAGCACCTTGCATGCCAAACTAAAGGGTCAGCCCGCTTGTATAGAACACGAGATTGTCCTGACAATAAATCACTTTAAACCTTGTAATTTTGAAATTTAAAAACATGTTGAAAACTCATTTAATGGGTCCTTGACGCAAAAAAGGACAGTGCATTTAGTGAAGATGTTATTAAGGGAGAAAAAGCATTATTCCACTTAAATGATTTAAATGAGGAAAATAGACCCCAATTTAATAGATAGTTGTCTATTCTTTTGAAACCGAGAAACGAAATACGTTCAAAACTGAAGTTTAATCAGACAAAATTATTTCATTTTGCCCCACACACATTTACGAGAACAATTTATTCAGGAAATAATTGTATGGTCAGTGAAAAAAAAAATTCTTTAAAATACGGTACAGTATCTTTGGAAGAAGTCTTCAGAAACGACGCGGACAAATAACACGGCTGGTGCGTAATTCCAAATCCAGACCAAATTCTAATTAATTACAATTTTCACGCACGAGAAACTTTTTTCTAAAGGATTTCTCTTGTGATCACACTGGTCAGTAAATGAGAAAACTGTGAACAATGCACGGACGTTGGTTATTGCTGAAAATTCATCAATTCCTCCATCTTTTCTGCTCTTCCGTAATTAATTTATCCAAAATGCTGATAGGTTTTTACTCCAGTGCATAGTCATCTTGAAAAATCGAGTGTTATAAGAATATCATTCATGCTGCAATCACCGTGCTAGATACTTAGTTTTAAGTACTTTTTGTTTGTGTTGATTGTCAACGAGTACATGATACGAGTACTCGTGTATCAGTTTCCTCTACATGACGAGTGTTTGCAATGAACAGTATGTTTCCTGATGGATTAAAAACAATGCAATATATGATTACAAACCACAAACTATTGATACGTCTATAAAAAAAGAAACGAAGAGTATTATACATATAGAAGCTTATATCTAATTACATGTATATTTACGTGTTCATGCTGACTTTGATAGAAGTTCTGTATAAATCGTTGTACAGTTTGCTGGTGTATACACAGTAATAGGTGTCTTATTCGCCCTATTGTTTAACATTCTTTATTACGGTATCTTATTATTTTAGTTGTAAAAAAATCAGTTCATGAAATGTTTTACTTGTTTGTCAAATGTAAAGAAACAACAGAAAAATATGTCATCTGTCGATTTGTCTTAATCCTTCAAGATTTTTTTCCATGACAGTTTACATTACAGTGAAAATTAGGTCTCGTCTCATACACTTGATACTCTCCCCAAGACTAATAAGAATCGTTGTCTAGAACTTCAACGTCAGCTGACTAGATTAATAAACTACAAATATATGGGGAGCTAAGGGGAAGTGTTTTATTTAACGAGCCAAAACGACAAGGTTGCTTTGATTGTAGGTTGTTCGAAGTGAAAAAAATGAAAGAACCCATTCAAGAGACCAAAGTGAAATTACAGTAATTTAATTTTTCTTTTAACCTATCTTTCTTATCATTGCACATCTCATAAGTATGATTTTTTAAAGCTTATTTATTTGCTAATTTATCTACACACCCCATCCAAGCATGTAATAAAAATGGCAGATGCTCAATTTGTTTCCAGGGTTAAATTGTAAAATGTATTATTCTCCTTTGACAGTATGGTTTCACTCAATTTATCAGAGGACCTATTTCTTTGAGTGGAGGTGATAAAGTTATTTCGATTTGAGAGCGCAATCACACGTAACTTGTAAGATCACATGCTGTTAAGATAATCAAAGATACCATATAAAAATAATTGGAACTATATTCTTTAGAGGAGAGAGCCAATGTCTCGTAGACAGATTATTTAAATTGACCAAATCAACGGAGAAATACATTGATCAAATTCGGTCCAATAACTATCTTAAATATTTTCGGCTTATGTGGGGTACCCTTATACATGTACCTATATGTTTTATAGAATCAGCCAAAAGTAAATATGTTTATGCATTCCATTTGATTTAACATTACAATTTTATGGTAAGATGTGGAGTTCATAAAGAGATAAGATTTTGAAATATGTCATTTTAGATTTTCAACATCTGGATAACAAAAGAAATCGACATCGTCTGTGTTGACGATCAATTTATTTTGAAACAGTGGGCTGTACCTTTGAAGCACGAACACTTGATTTTGAGTTATAGGAAAATAATTGGATTAGTTCATTACTCCTTACACAGTGAACACGCAGAACAGTGTACCTCACAATCTGTTTACAAAGGGATTAAAAAGTAACAAATCAAGACAAGCGACAACACATGACTAAAGAGATCGGAATCTCTCAGAGAGAGAGAGAGAGAGAGAGAGAGAGAGAGAGAGAGAGAGAGAGAGAGAGAGAGAGAGAGAGAGAGAGAGAGAGAGAGAGAGAGAGAGAGAGAGAGAGAGAGAACAAAATGTTTGTGCCGGTCGCAAATGCAAAACAAAAAGAAAGAAATTAGAAGAGCTGCCTCACACACATCACATCAAGCAGCATTTTTTTTTCATTATTATGCACAAAATGCCAAACTTAAACTGCATTTATATGCAATATCTACGTGCATACCTATTTCCATTTTATTGTAATGATTTTCAAGTTTCATCTTGATGAAAAGATTAAGAAATTTTGCATAGAGTATGTAGCATATCTAGCAAAGCGATTTAAATTCGTCAAGCAACTGGCAACAATTATGGTCGTACCAGTTCTCTGCCCTTGAGAGTTTTAGTTTTCGTAACCACTCGGCTCATCTCGACTGATTCCGTGTTGGTGTCAAGTAAAGTTTGCAATGCTCTACTAATTGGAAAATGAACAGAGTAAAGGAAAAAAATACGTCATCGACAACTTTCTAATTACTGCAAGGTCATACGAGACAGTTACATGGAAGAATGCTTAGGAATGTAATATGAAACCTGCACAAATGAAACGGCGAAACATTATATTATCTTCAAAAGCAAAACAATTATCTTTCATTTTGATTAACAGATTAGTTGTGCTCTTTTATAAACCGTGTCGAGGACATAATAAGTTAGTCTTGCAGTGAAATGGTGCTAACATTTGTTACTTTTAGTATTTTCGGTGTGAGTCAGACGGGTTACTAGATGGAGGGATATGAAGTTTTTATCATAATTGTTATGATTCTTGGACCAATAATAATCGGTCTTGTGCTTATTTACATTCAAAAATTAAGGTAAGATGGTATGTAATGACTTGCTTTTTTCATGCAGCTAAATGAAACATAGTTATAACACAAGTTTGTTTGAAATTTTATAGAAGTTGCAAAAAGTGGGTGTGCAGTCGGTTTTGTGACTTCGAACAGACGGACGAAAAGCAGATATACGTTCGTACAGACAGTTTCTCCAGCATAGCTAGTTCTGGAATTGAAGTGGCAGAATCCCACATATGATCCATAGCGATTTAGCTGCTGAGGAGGAGGAGGAGGGGGAGGAGGAGGAGGAGGAGGAGGAGGAGAGGGGTTGTAGTATGTTGGAGTTATTGTTTATGGACAGACTGTAAATGGTGTCTATGTTTTAAAGACATAAACAAAGGACATACTACTTTATTTAGACAAAACACATACACGTTTCATATAAACGTCTGGATTTCTTTTAAACCTACCTCGTCATACAGTACTGGTGATTAGTTCAAAGAAGACATGTGGACGTGATTATATCAGTCATTTTTACTGTATACATTGTTCATGTACAAGCAAATATGATATCAAACATTTGTTGTACGTTGATATTTTAGAGTAGTATTATCTATGTAATACAGTACACATACAGCAGTGACTATTAACTGTGCAGTATACGTTTTATTATCCCCTGTAATTCATTGCCGGAGAGGATGTAGTAAGGGGACCGTTCGTGTGCGAGTGAGCGTACATTTTGGAACACTGAACTTGTAGACACTCTACAGGCCACAGTTGTTTTATTTGCTCGATTGATCCTATACTACTTCACTTGATAGAAAATTGTGTTCAATTATCGCATTTACGATGTTTAAAGAACGATAACTTGCGATACAAAATTTATACATGTATATGTCGCCGAAGGTTTTCATTTTAAAATTCTCATAATTTTTTTTATTCATAATGTTTGTTTGAATTGTTCATTGTAATTTTTTGGTAATATATACATGCACAAATTTTGCTGAAGTAATCTTTCGTTGAAACATCGTCAATACGAGAATTTCAATATTTACAATCACTGCTTTATTATCAACTTCGATTATGTATAAACTTGATATATATTACTGCATACGTCTAAAGGGGAATTTTTGTAGTTTTAGGTGGCATTTCGGTAAATTCTAGGGGCATTTCGGTAATTGGGGGTGCCCGTTTTTAGGTCTTCACCCTTAATAACTGGTGTGAGTTCTGTTTCCCAAAGTCCATCACATTTAAGACTAAAACAAACCACAACGAAAACTTCCTTTGCTTTCTCAAAACGGGAATCTTTTATCATACATATACCAAAGTCGCTGTTTTAAAAATGCCTCGCAAGACCACAGCGTATAACACCCAGTCCTGAAAGTTTTACCTGGCATCTGCTTAAATCCTGGCTTGCAAAAGAGTTGAGGCCGGTAGACTTGTTCTTTTCCACAAAATACTGGCTAAGCACAGTTGAATGTTATCCTAATTTTTACCAATCAAAATAATTTGAATTTCATCTATTTTGTGCAAACCGTTTGTTCATCTCGCGTTAGCGTTTCAAGAAGTATGCCAACGTGATGTGTCGCATTTCAACCCTCATGCCTTTTCAAACATTAAATTTATTTCATAATGAACTATGGAACTACATCAATTACGTATTCACAACACACATGTGTTATGATAAAGGTGATAATAGAAGGTCATACACAACGTAATCCAGATAATTTCTACAAAACGACACATCACTTTCAACACCCTAAAGGTACAAGGTCGACAGAGACCATGTGGAAACAAGAAATTGACCTAAACTAATTTGGTTTAGCGATAAATACTTGTAAATCAATATGTTCAATAGTATTGGAAGGTATTATGAGTGCCCTTATCTGCCATCCAGAAATTTTTAGACAAGGTGTATGTGTGTGTTTCCATACAGGTGAAGTATATATACACGACAACTTAAAGTACTTCACATCTGCAAACTCTAGACTTTTTGATATTCAGGACATCAGTACTATGTTATGGTGGGAAATACTTATTATCTTAGTTGCGTCCAATATAGTGATTGGATTTATCACATTTTTCCTGAAAAGGTCAGTGCAAGGTCTCTGTATGCGTGTTACGTTTAAACATGCATATTTTGAGTTAAGGTTTGAAATTCATATGTGACGTTTTGAGGCAAGATTGCCTATTTTTGTTCATGTAATACCAAAACTCTGAAAAGTAACAAGCACAAAGAGCAGATTAATTGATTTATTGAAGAAGAAAAAGAAGTAAGGGTATGTACAATCGAAAATTGGTAAAAAATCAAGGAAGACAAAGGTGTAGTCTAGTACTCTTTCAACGATTCCGTTCGCGCACGCTCCATGTTGTAAAGTGTGCGCGAACGGAATTATGAGAAGGGTATCAGACTACGTTTAATGCAACGTGTTCACAGATGTATGTACTAGTAAGTGTGAACGTCACGAATTTTTCGATGCACATAAGTAGCAGCCCTCCTCTTCCCACATTTCGATTTTTTCTCTCTTCAATTTCAATGGATGGATTGATTGATTATATATTGTTTAACGTCCCGCTCGAGAAATTTTCAATCATATGGAGACGTCACTAATGCCGGTGAAGGGCTACAAAATTAGGCCTATTGTTCGGCGCCTAGGGCCTTTGAACAGGGATCTTAATTTGTCGTGCCACACCTGCTGTGACACAGGATCTCTGTTTTTGCGATCTCATCCGAAGGACCGCCCCATTCAGTCGCCTCTCACGACAAGCAAGGGGTAATGAGGATCTATCCTAACCCAGATCCCCACGAGGCTAATTTTAATGGATGGCGGGTTATGTATTGCTTCCTAGTCTATATGTAGCTGTTCCACTTGTCATTATATATTTTCCCATTAAATATATACAGTACGGTTGCAAAATATACGGACCTGACGAAAATCTTATGATAAATAGTTTTGTACTTCATCATTGTTTATACACATGCTTTACAGAATATGGGATGATAAAAGGTGTCATGAACCGAGGAGGACTTTCGTTCTCAAAAGAAATAAAGTCACGGTTTCCTCTGTTGAAACTCAGACCTGAACGATCATCGGAATCCCTCGATATATGGAAGTGAAGCTACTGCAAATAGAGGGGAACAACGGAGATATCTAATGTCTGTAACGTTGAAGGTGTGATTTTATCAATAAAAAATATCTGATAAAAATTATGGGTTCTATAGTTTTTTTATTTCTATCAAATCAACTTGATTAATCTATAGCAAATAAGGATTGACAAAACCGAGAAAGTAAAATCGACACATGATTAATCTGAAATAATGGAAATAAGGTTCAGACATTTATGTCTACATAACTCGTTAACAATGAGTTTGCATACGGTAGAACAATTGTTTTGTTCTGTGGCATGAAATCGGTAATTCCTCCGTGGTAAGCGACGAGTATAATAGATGGTAATTCAAAACTGTTTTATACTTCTACCATAAATTGTTTTGAGAGCGTATACATTATCAATGGGTACCCTCGGCGGAAGTGTGTACCAAATCCAAATGAACGCAAAGGGACCCATGTCACGGACACCTACATCAAACTGGGATTCTAAATGTGCGCTATGTTGCTCACCCGCTACCGTGGAATGGAAGTGTCTCAACTGTTCCGATTTCATGTGTGCTAACTGCTACAAAATCCACAAGCATGGCAAAGTGACCAAAATGCACACTGTAATCTCAAAGTCGAACCGGAACAGCGAGATCAAGCTACTTCACAGAATCCGATGCGAAAAGCACGAAAAGGAAAATTTGGAAATCTTTTGCGGAAAGTGTGACAAGGCGATATGCAAAGTATGTCTTATTACGGATCACAATGCGCATAGTTTAGTTCAACTGGAGGCAAAAGCAGAACAAGAAAGAGCCAATATTAGGCAACACATCAGCGAGGTTTCGGCTTCTAAGATTAAACACTTTCAGGAACTGATCAAGGATCAAGACGCAGCTATCGAAACTTTCGCGCGGAAGGATGAATCGGCTTCGCGGGATTTGGAAGCAAAGACAGAAAGGATAACTGGAATCGTAAAAGAAATCGGAAACAAACTGAAAATGGAGAATGCCAATCGTTTGGAATCTATGAAGAAGCACAAAAAGTCTCTAACAAATGAATTGGCAGAAATTAAGAAATCTGTGGAGGAAGCGGAGGCCAGTTTGCAGAGAGGAAACGCTCTAGAAATAGTTCAGAAGTCATATTACTTTCAGAGGAAACTGAACACCAAAGTCCCAGATGTACATCAACCAGTCTATCACGATTTCTCCAAGTTCAGGGTAGACAAAGAAATTCTCATGGCCCTGAAAAAAGAATGTAATGCAAGGTAGGCGGAGCAGAATTCTTGTTCCAAGTTATAAATATTTTCCAAATACTTAACACTGTATTCTTGTAGGTCATACGAAAAAGATTATGGAGACTTGCTGGACAAAAATAAATCCCTGCAACAGAAGGTTGAAAAAGTGACACTAGAAAGTGAGAAGCAGCAAAAGTCTCTCCAGTCCAAACTGAATGCTGTAATAACGAGAAAAACGTGAGCTGTGTATACATGTATTACGCAATTTACATATTTTGGGTATGCAAAGTATCACGTGCAGGAAACATAATAAATCTAAAACTAAATTTTTTAGACATGATTTGAAATTTTCAAATAATGTTGACTGAATACCAGAAGTTATATGTATTTAAATTACAGTGTTGATGTATCTCTACAAATTGTAATGATAGCCATTTCCTTATAAACACACTGCAGCTGTACTCAAATGTATTTATCAAATATACATATATTGGTTTATTTCAAAATAAAAAGACAACAGTTAAAATCTTACAGCAACATGGAAAGAGAACTACGGAATCTAAGGGATTTGAACACACAGATGGAACAAGAAAGGGTCGCTTACAGAGAGTCAACAGCCGCCAACAACGACAGCACGGAGTAGGCTCTCTCTCTCTCTCTCTCTCTCTCTCTCTCTCTCTCTCTCTCTCTCTCTCTCTCTCTCTCTCTCTCTCTCCAAACCTGTGAAGTGAGAACGTCTTCACAATTTCTAGAAGAGAATGTTATTCTAAAGTGCTCTGTTAGGTATAGCTATAGGGACATCTATCAAAGTTTATTTAATACTCTCTTTAGAATTATGAAAATAATGGTTTTGAGAGAGAATATTAGTAAATAATATTCCCACACCACTTATCCCCATTAAGCTAATATTTCGTATCTACATCTTTCACATGCTGCAGGTCACTTTTAGGAGGACTTAATTTTGAGGACAGGATATTTGTACTCATAGCGCAGTTCTGTCAAATGGTTAAAATTTGTCCTCACTTTACACGTTTTACTCTCTCTCTCTCTCTCTCTCTCTCTCCTCTCTCTCTCTCTCTCTCTCTCTCTCTCTCTATATATATATATATATATATATATATATATATATATATATATATATATATATATATATAAACTATTAACATCGGATAGCCAACGCTTCATCATTTTAAAATATAATTCAACGAAAATTACATCGTGTTTATTAATAATCCACATTTCAGACACACCTGTATGTAAGATACGTGAATTTAACATCTCTTTTTGTAAACATGTACATACTTTGTTTCATACATGCAGAGCTCTGAAGCGCCAAGTGATGAAGTTACAGATGGATATCGAAAACTTGACGGAAAAAAGTAACGGTTCCGTTATGGGTCAAAGATGCAGGTAAGGCTAGAGCTATATTAAAATTTGCTTCTCGTCCCTTGCAACTTAGCAGTTTACAGGAAGGGCACATGTTTCCCTGTAGCGAATCATCCATTTGCAATTTGGCAACATAGGTGATACAGTAAGAACGTTATGTGTTCGGATGAAGTTTTAGGAAAGTAATAAAGATCTATAACAAATGTGATCCACTGATCCACAATATGTAGACATTAAATACAACAAAGGTTGAATCTGTTGCAGTATGATCTAATTTTAGAATTATCGAAGCAAATCAACGAATTGATTTGTGTGCATATGAATAATAAAATGGATGTGTTGTTATTTATTAGTCTGTTCCTTCATTAATGTTGATACACACGTCCCTATCAATTTGTATTCATTTACACATGTACATGTACAGTGTCACAATTAAGGTCAACGAAATGATAGTCTTTACTATGCATTTGTCTTTGGTATAAAATTCTTATAAAGAGACCCGTTTTGTTCGCAGGGATCTGGAAAAAGAAAATGAAAGATTGCGATCTGAAAATAATCGGATTCAGAGGGAGACAGGCGCTACAATTTTTAAACTCAAAAAAGAGCTTCAGACCGCGAAAAAACAGTCCAACAAAACGGATCCGGGTGATAAAATGTAATTAAAGAGATTTAAAATATAGAAAATCGAAGTCAATGCATGGGAGTGGAATTGGCCACCACTGTGTAACTTATCTTTTTACTATCGTTTCAGAATTAAAGACAAGGGTCCACAGATCTCTGCCAAACGCCCACAAACCGAAAAAAGGTATAGTACCTAATTAAGGATGAATAACACGCCAGAGAAATGATATGGATGGAAAGTGGAGAATATGTACAATAATATTTTGAAATTGAAAACTTTCATAATTACCTTATTTAGTTAAAAAAAATTATTAAATGTAATCTGGAAAAAAATCCCTGCTGTATTCGAACCGGCTTGATCTGCAGATCAGCAGTAGAGGGATTAACCTACGGCGTTACCCAGCTAGGCAATTACATTTAAAAGGAATATACAAGTATTGCTGATATTCCTATTTTCATTCATGTTTTTAAAGGAAGTCGACGAGTATGACTAGGTGTTATTCCCCCTTAATTGCAGTGGATTGCAATAATTTGATGTTTACCTTGTTTAGTTCTAGAGGTTCCTCACGGAGGGAACAACCGACGATAGTATCGGAGACCATGGCCATACACACAGGGACGGAAGCAGCCTAGGAACTAGTGTACGTTTGCTGGAGCTGAGGTCAGCAGTACTACATGTAAAAAAAATAGGCAGACGCGTTAACTCACTACAGCCTTTTCCCGTGTCCTTGAGTTGTCTCTCTTTGTCTACTATAAGTTTTAACAAAAAACTTGCCTGGAACAAATGTTGCAATATCATTAATCTGGTCCAGTACACTATGCGTATATTTTATAAAACGGATATTGATTAGAATTGCTTGCGAAAAGATTATGATAATTCGAATATTAACAATAAATAGGCTGTTTTGCTCTCCTTACATCATCAAAGTTTTTTTTTTCTTTTTCTGTATTTAAAAATAAATACATAACACCTGTATATATGTATAAAAAATGTGTGCAAATAAATGCAATGTACGTCCACGCTTTTGATTTTTGTTTCCTTCGTTTTCCTGTAAAACATTTCTCATAATGGAAATAAGGTAGGATTAAACTAGTTTAAGGAGGCCATGAGTTCGCAACTCGCCTCCGTATAGAGAGGTAATCAACCTTTAATTAAAAGTTAAAAGGTACATCAGTCGTCGAGTTCAGAATAAAAACTGTTTTATTCTGAAGCTTCGTCAGAATGAGTATAGAATTAACAAAAATAAATCTTAGGGTCGAAAAAGGTGAGACCATTGATCGAATTTTGTAAAATTTCTCCGTAATGAATTATTTACGATACTTCCGTATTATAACATGTCCTGAAAATAAATTAATAATAATTTTTAGAAATGTTTCAGGATGTATGAATTTCAATATATATTTTCCTATGGTTAAACTTCTGTAATAAAAAGTGTGTAAGTTATTTTGGTAATAATCAGCAAGCATGACTTTGGCACTAATGCCTCTTTAGATACCAATGTAGACAAACGAAGGAAAAAAAGGAAAACATGGAAATATTTGATATTGTGTAAAGAATCAAGGTAACCTACATTGTAATTTATTTCTTATCAGAAACTTAGCGACTTACCCAGTGAAAAGAACTATCTGACAATCCCCTGACATTGATACCCAATAAATCCGCTGTCAGTGATAGTGGTGTAGGATGAAGGTGACTGGGCGACATTTCTCCCGCCACGCCCGTGTCTGGAAACATAGGTGAAAGGATTCCGAGATGTACCTTTACACTGTACTTTAAGTAGCGGAGTTTTTAACACTCCCTTTTAAATTTGAATATTGTTTTAGACTGCGAGTTCATCGTCTCTAACTTTAACATTGGTCATAATTTTTACGTAATATGTACAAAAAAGTAGAAACTTTACATTTGGTAAACTGAAAAGTCAAGACTTTATTCTGTGTACGAGATAGAAAACAAAATCTACCATAATTAACCAATCATGCTCTGGCGTATAGAACCCAATCACTGTTGGGGGCATAAAACCCAATCACGGTCGTAGAAATGGGACTTAATCACAATCAATGACAAGTACTGGTAATACTTTAACGATCACATGTTGCAAGTATTTTGGGTTTTTTTTTTTAAAAAGTTGGTTTCACGACAAAACATCTTTTCATAACAACACAACGCTCCATTCTACAGAAATTATTACGACTTATATTATCAAGTATAAAGTTTGGCAAAACAAGATTACATGTATTTATCTAAAGCTACCTATATGCATTTTAAAAATGTGCAACATTTTATCAGTTGATAAATCTTAGTGTTTTTGGTCTTAAAAGTTGTAAGAACGTTTTATCAAATATCTGCAGTAAATACTTACAAATGTGAATTATATAATGATAAAATGTTGTTCTGCGTATTTTTGGACATTCAGAAATATCAATTATTAATTGTTTTTAAAGCAAGCTTTGTTACCGGTATAAGTCTATTACAAATGCGAAAGACATCAGTTACACCTCATTCCATACCGTCGTCAAGTCTAGCACCTCATTCTATACGGTCGTCAAGTCTAGCACCTCATTCTATTCGGTCGTCAAGTCTTATTTCATTTCATACAGTTGTCAAGTGTAATTTACAGATGACAAGTAGATAAAAAAATCACATCTTTTGCAATCTAATTTTCGTCTAATAGTTTTTTCCCATTTATTCTTTAAGAATATCCATTAATGACTAACTTCATTAAGCCCACTTCAACATACAAATTTCCTATAAGATTTCCCGTGCCCGTAGTATTGGCTATATAATGAGGAAATTGCAGTGCTTTTAGCAATATTTTACCTTTTGAACTCAATGAAACGTGCATGTCTCTACCCACATGACATTTAAAGATGACATCAATTAATTTAAGTGGCAAAATTATAGATCTTTTTCAAAATCTCTATGAAATGTTCAGAGTTTATACTTCAAATTTTCTCTTAGTGTAAAGAAAATACATACGAAATCTCATGGCCTAAATCAACATTAAGGAACTATTTTCATACGCACGGACTAATTGTTCCCCCTCTTTAATTCATGTAATAGGAATACGGATGAAAAATTTAGAGACGAATGCGAAAAGTGACTTGAAACTGTTAATTCATATCTAGATGCAAATTGCATCAGTCATGTTATTTAAACACCTAATTTGGTTACAAAGTTACACGGTTTATAAGAGGTAGTGTATAACAAGCTCATCTGTCGTATACTGTCCTATGCGGCTGCCATGTGACATCATCAGATGGATATATGTAGATAGATAGATAGATCACATGAAAAGTCAGCTTCGATTGAGTATACTCAATTAGTTTCTTTACTTCTCCTAAAGTACAGAAACTAGTCAAGTATACTCGATGATTTTGTATCCAATAATTCTAAAAATGGATTTCACAGAAGAAGCAGAAATTGTGCAGTAATTTTTTCAGTATAAATCGTTGCGTTTCCAAATGCTAATAAGAACACGCAATCCAGAATACAATCAATGTTCAACTGATCTTGCGCTTGGGGACAGTTTCAAATAATATGGAAGACGATATAATACAGGACCAAAAAGGGAACACGGGAACTAGTGTTAACAAAGTGATAACTGAAATCCTGCAAAAGTCTATCAGGAAGGTTTTCCAAGTATAAATATGAAGAACCTTGTCTTACACGTACGATCAAATAATTTCGTGTTTTACCAATGGCTGAAATCCAGCAACTATAAGAAAAATAGAACGATACTTTCACCTGCATGTGCATTCGAAGTGACTTTATGAAAAATAATTATAACAAAGAACCCCCCCCCCCCCCAATCATTTTTCATTGTTGCGTTTTACTTTGGGTGAAATGTACATTGGAGGTTATTTTTCGCTTCGGAAATAGCCCGAAAAGTTCCGATTGTCTCAATACAAACTCCGTTCACTTCGACCGATTCTGGAACTATACAGCAACGGAACGACAGCGGTGAGTTGAGCACCTCAATACGATATTGTTGTATATACTTATATATTTATGTGACTAGATCAAAGGGTCTTATTCTAAGCCTCAGACACAACTGATCGTGCGTGTGCTAAGGGTTTTGCATGTCCTGGGTGCCGCAGGCGCGGTTGATCGTACGGCTACGAAAAAGTATCAAAATGATTGCACGTGCAACTTAAGACACAAGTACATCTAACATGTTTCTGAAAACGGGTTGCCACTTGCAAGGAACCATACTCACGTGTTACGATTATCGTGCAACAAATAAACGGTAGTCGTGCGAATCGCACTGTTAACGCACGCCACTTAAAGTCGCTCATTCAGACGTCTGACGTTGGTCTCACAACAGCAGTAAGATTAAGTATTAGTTTCCCCTTTTTCTTGATAAATAGAGAAATTTCTTTAATATGTTAACAGGTACTGAATAAAACGTTATTACTGTAAACCAAGATGAAAATGTCAGTACAAGTCTACTTCAACTTCATATAGAGCTCGAAGGGGAAGATTGCATATTGTCATAGGAGAATTTTTTCAGGGTAAAGTAATATTTTTGAATACTGCAATATTTTTGTAAACTAATTATCTATCTTAAAACCCATGCAAAACGACTTACACGAAACTTTCAAATAAAGTAAAAAAAAAAAAACAAAAAAAAAAAAAAACAATTGCATTAAAACACTTCAATTTCAAAGATACATGTATAGTTTGGCACCACCTACATTTTCATTGATTTTGAATTCATAAGAGCCCCCTACCCACCAAATAAATTCTTATGCTTCAAATTGGATATGGTTATAATAAAGATTTAAGGATTTTATTGTCATTAGAGATGAAAAAATCAATATTTTCAATATATAGGAAAAAAGCCATGTTGCAATATTGTGGACAAGCTTTGTTGTAGAAACAATAGTTCTGTGTGAGAAGCTCTACCATCTCCTCAGATTCCACAGAAAATCTATATGCCTGTATCTGAGCTCACTTGCCAGACGAAGTGCTTGGAGGATCCTCTGCTGCTTCTCTACCATCTCCTTCTATCTCTAATTCTGCCCCTCCACTACCTCATTCTATTCTGTTTCTTTTCCTCCCATTAATTATTTCTGTTGAAGAGACATTATTTTTCTTGGGGACTTCTTAGAAGATTTTTCCTTTAAGCGGCATTTTGATACATGCTAAAACTTTTAATGCACAATGACTTGTGTGGATATTATTATTGCCTTTGGTACTGCGCATGCATTTTATATACGCATACTAGGTGTCCATATGGCGCAAGTAAGTTCACCGTGCGCTCTGTTTTATTCGTGGTCACGAGTTACTTACGTCGAACGCATGAGACAAGTCCATGGGACATTCTTAAATGCGTCATTCGTACGTGTGAATTGTAGAAATTTACCCCACGCGCATTTAAAATCGTAGTTATATTACGTGTTTCTTAGGGAAGCGTAATTTCCACGTACGTTATTAGATCTAGTCGTGGAAAAAACTTACTAAAATATAAGCCCTATGGCACACAGTTTCTGCAAATTTGCAGCGCATTTGTATTCCCCTGATTTAGAAATTGTATGGTGTGAAATTCATACTAATTGTAAAAAATTTCTTGTTGGAATCATATATAGACCTCCAAATGTATTAGTTC